>CM029503.1:33757842-34957842 GCA_017140595.1 Eucalyptus curtisii | reverse complement strand
AATAATTTTTCTTTGATCCATTTGTTGTATGTTAAACTCACATACAAGCAATGACATGTCTGGAAAGGCGATGCATGAGAATCTTTTAGAAATTTTAATTTTTATAAAGGAAAAAGTAAGTGTTGAATTGATTGAAAGTACTATGATGATGTTAGTAATAATTAGGAAATTGAATGAAAGCAAAGGCAGCACATGCAAAAGAGATAGCTGGTTGGTCAATGCTAATACCTAGGTAGTGTGGATCCAACCAAAGAAATGTCATTGCTAGTAAAAAAAAAATACATAGACCTGTAATTTTTTTCATGTTTATATCTCCTTCTCAAGATGTCAAAATAATATTTTTACTAATATAAAAAAAAAAATCACCTTATTTTGCATACTTGCTCAGTCAATATATATAGAACCTCCTCCTCATTTTACTGCAATTCATCACAATCAATATGCGTTCCATGTTTATGGCATGAGATGCCCAATGATTTCTAAATTTCTCGATTTTTGATTTGGTTCATGCATATTCAAGTAAATTCCTATCAAGAAAGTTCACTACAAATGTTCATTTATAAAGGCTATATTTTCCTTCTTCTTTCTTCCTCCAATCATACTTATGATCGATAAGTTACAAGCGATGGGCATCATAGAGACACTTGCACATACACTAAACTTATTAGAGAAAGTTTCCTTTAATTAGAAATTGAGGAAAATATAGCCCTTGTCTGAATGCTTTCACTTTTAGCCTAGGAAATATTTTAATATGCATGAATATTTACACAAGGAATTAAGTCCACCTTAAGTAGGTAAGCTCTAGACACAAGAAATACCTCTAGACCTGTAGTTATGCATAATGAACTTGCACCAGATTTGAATAACCAGACTTAATACTCCCTATGCACATATCATACCGGCCTTTTCCTCGTCTTAAGACCGCTGATCATGAATAGGTAGCCTAGCTAAACAATCTAATTAAATTGTGTGCATGTGTAAGTGCGGAAGAATACTTGGTGGAGGATAACTTAGATAAATCACCTTCTTCAAATTCAGAGGTTGACACCAAATAAGTTGAACTTGACTGATACAAAAGATTAGATGCAAGAAATTTCCCCATTTTGATTCCTAATTATGATCTGTGGAAAGTGAAATTCAAAAACAAAAACAAAAAACTGAACATTGGACTAAGAAAACGCGAATGCAAAATATTCTCTTTGCCGTTACTAAGTACCTTTACGATTTAAACTCGATCATGGGCAAGATGCCAAGATGGCAAATTAGGGATACAATAATGTCACCAAGCAAGATCACATTGAATCTGACATATATAACATCATATCTTCGTTCATAAATATCATCAGTCCACGTTCACTGAACTTTCATCAATATGTTGAAGCTTCAATTCTTCTTTTTCTTGAAGTTTAGGAGAAGTATCACGTTTGAGTAATATGCGCACATACATACATATATGTATGTGTGTGTGTATTGACTTGCCAATTCATAGAAATAACTACAAAAGTTTACAAAACAACCAATCAAATCTACTCTGAAAAGTTCATGAGAAAAAAGTGGAAGAAAAACTTAGGTGATGCGACGAAAAAGGTAAGCAGTATGCATAATTAACGCATAACGTATAATGATTCACAGATACAATTAGCAACATCAATAAGCACCATCATTTACACTTACATGTGAATTGTTCACACAATCGTATGTACCCATGAAGTCGCATCATTATGAATCATCATCATCACTTCTCATCACCATCATGCACGTCCTTCTTCATTTTTTAAAGAAGCCATGACTATTTCATCAAGCTTTTGCAGGTTCAGCTTCACTATAGTGTCAGCAAACAACCTGGTGTCTTCGCAAGTGTTTCTTTCGGGGATTTGCACAACATAAGACTCCAAAACCAAAGTCATGACCTTTCTTTCTTCTTCATTCGTCATCACCTCATTCACCGATGTCACCGAGCGGTAGTCGTGGAGCCGATGGTCACCCCCAATCACCCTAAAGCCCAGCACGCGCCTCTCATCGTCGAGGACCTCCAATCTCTCCACGCTCGTCAAGGCCGGCAATCCCGAGATCACCGCAACGTCACGCACACTCCCAACCCCGCCGTTGCCTTCCCTCATGTGGCAACTCTTGATGAAGAGCTTGTACCTCTGAGGGTTTGCGAAGTCGCGCACCAAGGGCCACACGGCACAGGCCGGCGCGTCAATACGCCGTGCCATGAGGGACGTGCACGTGTTCGGGGCCTCCGTGCCGGGGGAGTGGTGGGTTTGGATGATGGATTTGAGCCTGGATGAGACTTGGGGTGAGAGACTGTATAGAGACGAAATCTCATCCTGAGGCTCCATATTTTTGGGTGAGGATTATTTGTCTGGTACGATTAGGAGGAATAGGCAAGTGGGGAGGTCCTTATTATTGGATGGCGATGGAGAGGAAAGAGAGGTGGATGAGAAAAGAAGGTTATTCTATCTTTCAAATTAAAATAAATTGAAGTACACAACGTGTCTAATACTTTCTTATGCAATTCACAATTATTATCATCTATTTAGATAATTGGTCAATTTTCAAAATGTAACTATTCATAGCAATGGCGATGGAGGAGGATTGTATAGCAAATGTGTTACGTAAACTGTGCATCATTTGACATTCTAGATGATTATCATGTCCCATTATTATTTAAAGGGAGATATGTCTGGGGTTCCTTATTTGGTTCCTGAATATTGGAATGAGCAATTATATAATATCAAAACAATGCAAGAGTAGCTATTGCTAGATGCGCGGTTTTACTTTTTCCTTTTGGTAGTAAGAAAAGAATCACTTTTACTCAAGAAGCAGTTTATTTTATTCTATTTTATTTTATCGAGATTTTCATAAAGGAAGATGGTAAACGTAGGTGAAGGTATAAGTAAGAAATACTAAGACTTTTATATCAAATGACGAGAAAGTATTTTATTAGAATTTTAAAAAACAACGCCAGAAGTATTAAGAGCTTTTACTTATCTTTTTTTACTAAGTGGTAAAATAATTTCATATTGGGTCCTAGGCACGTTTAGGAAGCATATTTTACACTGCACAACATTTGGACGAGTAGCAGTAACTATGTAACTTACATAGCGTACTCATTCACCATAGATGTTCCACTTTTTCTTTTCCTTTTTTGTCTTTCTTCTTTATATAACCGGGTGCTCACTTAGAACTTTGGCAACCACCATAGGAGGTGTTGTGTACATGCTTCCATTTCATGTCTCTTTAAGTACATAAGTAATCCCTGTCAAATGTGGCAATCCTCCTGCTCAAAACACACATCAATTAATTACCGGAACCACACAGTTCTATGCTGCTGGAGATAGACCCAATAAAACAGTGCAAACGTGGCGATTCGAACTCCAGCCTTGAGTGAAAAGGACAAACATGCTTATGGTTCATCTTAACAACTAACTAATTTTATGAACTTATTTAATTATGAAACTGTAATAAATATTTAGTATTCGTAGCATCGCCGAGTTATACGGCTCCGCTTCCTTTAATGGGTGTATACGACCAATAGTCTTAATAAAATAAGTTGGTTGTAGAAACAAATGAAAGGGACAAACATGCTTATGGTTCATCTTAACAACTAACTAATTTTATGAACTTATTTAATTCTCAAACTGTAATAAATATTTAGTATTCGTAGCATCGCCGAGTTATACGGCTCCGCTTCCTTTAATGGGTGTATACAACCAATAGTCTTAATAAAATAAGTTGGTTGTATGAAACAATCTGGCCTTCAAAGACGAAAATGTAGTGCTTTTTTATGGTGGTGACGGATGAGTAATGTTTAATATTACAAAGCAAAATGCGCAGGTCCAAAATTCTGTAGATATAAATTCACAATTTGGCAACTTGCTGATATGAAATTCGTCATTTTCCATCACCCCCGAGACTACGGACAAAGGGAGTTGCTGGGAGTTGACGCGGGTTCAAATAAAGTAAGTATTTTGTACGTACTTCATTTTTCTGAAGAATAATATTATTAAATATTACAATTTTTGTCATTATCTTCATCCTCTCATTGTCTTCATCCTTGAGAGTGAGCCCGTTGATTGATGGGATTCTAGCGTAATTAAAGCCCCTTTTATTCCTACTAGACGTAATTATTGACATAAAACAGCCAAGATAACTCGACAAATGGTACTTGAAGAAAAAAAATCTTGATTTAACATAATCAAGACGTATTAAAGCTTTGAATAGGTTGACTTATATAATTTTTTTCTATTAAATGCTTCTCAATCTATATGCATGTGGCCTCTGTCATTGTACGCGTATATTACGGGGTAGGGTGGACTCTCTCTCTCTCTCTCTCTCTCTCTCTCTCTCATTACCTCTCAATATAAAACGTAGGTTTGAAGTGCAAATTTGCAGTTGGATGATAAACATTGACCACTTGTGTTTATTTAAGCCGATGCTAGTACATTTCACTCTTTTTGGTTTTTTTGCATGGAATTGAAATTTTTTTATGCTTTTTTTGTGGTCTCCGAATGAGCACAATTCCATCACCATGATCAAGTTGTGTGCATCTTTCGAAATTTATTGTAATCAATTTCGATTTGTAGTGCATAAACCACTTTAAGTTTGTTTTCTTTGTAGCTAGGTTGTGATTTGACACGTCTTTATCTCTAAAGGCATTGTTGTGGGTGCTAGGGCTCTCTCTAAGGCGTGGGGGATAGTTTCCATTAGCTATAGCATTAGAGGTTTCCAATTTCAGTCATGTATAATAAATATTTCTAAGATACGTTTGTTTATTATTTGATGACTTTGAAACATCTAACATAAAATCTATACTTTTTTTTCCTGTCTTTTTTCAACTATTCATGTGGTCCTTGATTAGTTTAGGACTCTAGCTATAGTGGATAGAACCAGCCGTAACACTTGTGCCAATTTTCTGGCTATATAAATCAATAATGCAATATGATATCTTTTTATATACACTTTTTAAGGTAGGGTGTTCCACAATGAATCGAAGAGAAGTTCCCCATGTCTAGCCAGCTAGAATGAGAGCTTTCCAACTGTTCACATAAATTGGAGTATAATTAATTTAATACATGTATTGGAAATAAATTCATTTAATTAACTTTCTAGCTAGAAATATAACCCGAGATTTAGCTAACTGAAAAATTAGTTTCCTAGTGATAATACAAAGTTACGGCTTAGAAAGATTAATTTACAAGATTAATTTTAGAACAAACAATAAACATTTATGACAAATTTGTACGTGTCCAACTTGTTTAATTCCTACTTTAGAACTTTCTTTAATGATTTTTACATATTATTTAGAAAACCTCTGATGATATTTTGAAATTGGCAAAATCATATATATTGTAACTTCCGGATAGATGCAAATATTGCATTATCTCGGGTTGAACCAATGCAAGGAAAACTCTATTACCACCGATAGAACTTGAAGTAGGAAGTGAAAGACTAAAGATGAGTAGAAGGACCTTGATGGAGGTGAACAAGTCAAGAAACAAGAAGTTCAAGAGGACTTGGAATTATTGTAACTGGGTGAACAGTTCATGTAATCGTAGTCATATAGAAGGCAGCCCGCAAGTCAACTAACGGTGGCAAGCTTGATAAACTCACGAGTTGCTAGTGTAAGCGGTTCCCTATATCACCTAAAAAGAATGTGTGTATTGTATAAATACACATCATGTCTCAAGACCCGAATATTCCTTTTGAGGAAAATCTAAATCTTGAGACAAAAAGTTCTATTCATCGAAACCACATTACCGCAGAACAATTTAATTGTATAGAAGATCAAATCTCCCGGTGATTATGAAGTTTATCTTCAATGGGTAAATTGATCATCTTGAAGAGTTTCCAACTGTTTGTATAGATCTTGAAGACCATCAGACATGAATTTGTGAGAAAGTTTACAGATTGAGATAGCTTTATTCTTTAAATACATATACTATTTTTATTAAGCGAGCAGTTCATTATTACTGAGAGTAATTCACTGGTTGTAATCTTTGATGATAAGTGCACAAATGCTGTAGTAGTACTTGTGCATTAGTATTGTGATCTACTAGCATTCTAACTTTTTAAGGAATTACCAATAGATTCCAACCAGTTGGCAAGTATTTATTTGGAAGAGTATACACAAGCTTAATCTAAATTAAGCCACCATAAATAGGTTCAAAGGAAATACAAATCTCTACAGGATATGGCGAGGAGGAATAATGCTACTAACTATTTCAGCTCTCATGTATATAATGACATGATGAAATAATGCTACTAACAGAAAACTTGTGCAATTTTCGTGCGTGATACTTATTTATAAAGAACTGTCGAACTATCAAAATAAGGTTTGAAATAGTGTCACAAGCTTACGGTTCACTTTGGCACAACTTTGCTTAGACATATGATAAGTGCATCCATATTGCTGATTTGGCTTGAGAAAATTAATGGCACAAATATATTGATTCAACCTTAATAACAGTCCTTATGCATTAATATAGACTCCACGAAATGATAAAATAATTTTACTATATCAACCCACATTGCAGTGCACTTGATTGAAAAACTATTACATTAAAGGCACACTGAAAAATTAATTGTCCAGCGATAATAGATAAGAGTGCCTTAGCGGAGATCATTTCCAAGATTATAGGAGGAGCTTCTCCTGCAACTTGCCCAGTATTCAGCAACCAGCTTGGAGAAGTAGGAATTGATCTCCATCAACTTTGAGGGCTCCTCATACTCCACCAGATTTCCTTAGAAAAAGGAAGCAAAAAACACCAATTATATCCATGTTAAAAATATTTTTAAAAAATCACTGTATTTTTTACTAAGAAATCATACAAGGTACATCGTCAGCGTAAAATATTTTATTCTATATAAACAGTAATCGGATGAAATCTTTAATAGACTATTAAATTGAATAGAGCTATCAAAATCAACAACTATAAATGTGTCCGTGCCTCAATCTGCTTGTGTAACAAGTTTTTCACACAGCTAGTGTGCTAAACAGAGGCCCTTTTATTATAACAAATTGTTCAAGCTATAAAATGATCCCTTTTCAGGGCACCATCACAGTAATCTTTCTGAAAATCCATTTTTGCCTAATTTATCCACGGATGACTTGAAAATTATAAGCATTAAATGGTTTGATATTTGAATAAGTTTTCAGCAATCCCAATCCATCGCGGCCTTAAATTTCCCTTGACAAGTCACAACGATACAGATATGTTTTACTTCTTAAAGACTAAACATAAACTCGATTTACAAAAACAAAATGAGATTGTAATTGTTTCATGATAGAGATTATGAATGTATAGGATAGCTAGAAACTTACCACGAGAGAGGACCATGACCATGTCACTGGCTATGACAGTGAGGACTCTGTGAGCCACAGTGATCACAGTGCAATCTGAGAACTCTTGCCTGATGATCCTCTGAAGAACGGCATCAGTGGTTGAATCAATTGAAGCCGTGGCTTCATCAAGAACTAGGATTCTGTTCCTCCCCAATAGAACTCTTCCCAGGCAAAAGAGCTGCCTCTGCCCAGCACTCCACTTCTCTCCTCCATCACTCACTGTTTGAAATTTGAAGAAGCAGTTCACATTCCCATTAGCAGAAAAAAAGATTCTAAATCATTTTGATTTAAGGTCTGATGATATTGGTACATGCTTGGAGTGTAAGCTACTATTGCATTGCTATGAAAAATTATTGTCTTATCTTAGCAGGGATTTAGTGACTTTAAAGCTGTGACTAGATTGGTACATGTAATGTAACAGAATGCTCACCGGAAGAATCAAGCTGATTTGGAAGGCTGCTAATTGTGGCCTTAAGCTGACATTTTTCCAGAGCCTATAGATCAAGGAATGAACACATGTCGGTTCGCCACATCCATGAAAAAAGATGATCTAACTGGGAGAGATTATAAGGAGAAGTCGAAAAATGAAGCCTAGTATGCATATTACCATCCAAATCTCATGGTCAGAGTAAAGGCCAAGAGGGTCCATGTTCGTCCGAACACTGCCTCTGAACAAAGTGGGCTCCTGAGGGATGATGCTGAGCTTCATCCTCAAGTCCTTCAATCCAATGGAAGTAATGTCTAAACCGTCAATGTAGATTGTCCCACTTGCTGGCTCGACCAATCGAAATAATGCGCTGATCAGAGTCGTTTTCCCGCTTCCGGTTCTTCCGACAACACCGACCCTGTTTCCTTCTTTGAATGTGCAATTGATTCCCTTCAACACGAGTGGTGCATTGGGACGGTACCTTAGCTGAAACCAAATAGGAAAAAACACTTCATATTGGCAACCTGTTAAAAATTTCTGATTTTTAATGCAATTCGAACCTTTAGTTCTTGCAGCTCAATCCGGCCCTTTGATGGCCATGAAGACGGTGACCTATGATTCTCCGCGACCGCTGCAGCCTCAGATGGTATGTGCATGAACTGTTTGATTCGCTCGACTGAGATAATGTAGTTTGACAAGTGGCAATACCACTGGGTCATGAAAACATGCGTACCCGTCAACGTAAAAGCATAAGAAAGAGATAGCCCCACAAGTCCTGCAAGAGCGGGATAAGCAGATTTAACTAGTACTTTTGACAATTTGACAAGTTCTCGCTGTATCTAGTAAATTTTCAGTTACCTGGAGGTACGTTTCCCTTAGGAAGAAGTATCAGAAGAAGAGAAGCAGTGAGTAGGGTCAGGTTCTGTAGTGTTTCTATTCTCAGAACTAGCCACTCCATCAGCGCATTAGAGTGGAAAAAAAGTTTCGCATCGGCATCCACCAGTTTCAGGAAATTGCAGAAGAATCTGTCTACTGCGTTGAAAGCTCTTATGGTGACCACACCTAGGGATAAGGGGAGCTTTTGTTGTTCCGTTGATTCTTATTAATTCGCACGCCGATGCCAAGTAGTATGCCTTTTAGTCGTGGGACAGAACATGGTTAGCCTTCTTGTTCAACGGATATGGACAAATTCAAAAGGTCTAGACTTGGAAAATCACCTGAACATATTTTGCAGCAACCATTGCAAAAGTCGCAACCACGAGAACTGGCCATTTGACTGAAGCCATAATCCCAATTATAGCTAGAAGTTCAATTCCAGCAGCTATCACAAAGATGATGGAGAATGGGATGTCAAAATCTAGCATACTTAAGTCTGATGAAGCCTGCGAAAATTTGAACGTCAGCCTGATTCCTTGTATGGAAAGTGCTGAAAACAAAATTATGGTGCTGAAGATATCATAAAATGAATGTGAATATAATCTTACTCGGGTCAGAATCCTCCCCACTGGAGTAGAATCGAAGAAGAGCATCGGAGCTCTGAATATTGAATCAGTTAAACCTGAAAAGAAGGCCTTGGAGGCCTTTAGACCCAGATGAGCTATGATGAAGGATCTAAAGAACACAAACAAGGTACTAAGTAACGAAATCCCGGTGAAGAGACCGATTAAGGTGCCACTACCAATGTCCGGGAACTGAACAGCTAGTGCTACCAATAGGTCGATCCAGCCTGAAGCACCACAAATGCTAACTGTGTCAGTAAGCCTAAAAACAGAAGGGTTGATCCTTTTGACACCATTATGTAATCCCAGAACGCCTTCCACCCAGCATCACCAATCTCCTTTTCTTCTTCTTCTGTAAGTTGCACTCCCAGTTGAGCCTTCTCGGATATCTCGCCTTGTTCAGTCTCTTTAGATTCCTCAAGCTTGAACGTATTTGAATTCGCAGCTTCACAAGGGATTTCACTGTTTGAAGGTCCAAATGTGGTTAAAACTTCTTTGTGAGCATTCACAAGCTGTTTGAATGCTGTTACTGCTGTCAAGAGCTCCTGGTAGCTCCCCGATTGTGTAACACGTCCCTCCTCCATCAGCTTCACAGCAGAAAAAGCGATTCATGTCTAGCATATCCGAAGAAGAAAGTAACGTTGGCCAAAACACTTATCTAATTATGTATATGACAAGTATGGAAACCGGTTCTTACCAAAATTTGATCCATATCCGAGAGAAATTCCACTTGGTGAGTCACTAGGATGACCATCTTATTTTCAAGCACGCCCATGACACAGTCCTGCAGTAAAAGACTCGAAAAAGCACGGCAAGCCTGTAAATCTTTGGTGTTTCTCTCGATTATTTTTTTCCTTGGAAAAATATGAATTTAACTTCTTACATTGAAAAGCATTGCAGCAGTGTGCGCATCGACCGCGCTGAAAGGGTCATCAAGAAGATAAATGTCTGCATTGTTATAGACGGCTCGAGCAAGTTGAATCCTCTGCTTCTGTCCACCACTCATGTTGAGCCCTCTCTGGCCTATTTCTGTGAGATCTCCATGACTGAAGCCACTGATATCCTTATCCAGTGCGCATGCTTTTATAGCATTCTCGTATCGGGACGCATCCATTGGTTTTCCATAGAGTATGTTGTCCCTAACCGTCCCACTTTGGATCCAGGAAGTTTGAGAAACATAAGCGATTGATCCACATATTAACCTACAATAAGAAACACGAAAGAAATTAAAATTATGTGCGTGACAGTGGTGTACAACTTATGGGCATAGATATCTGGAAAACTCATAGTTCCCGTAGTTTTGGTCATTTCTCCTAGTATGGCATAAAGAAGCGATGATCTGCCGGTCCCGACTGGACCACAGATTGCTATCTTTTGCCCACATTTGGCTTCCAAGTTTATGTCTTTCAGAGTCAAGAGTGGAGAGTCCATGTCCCAAGCAAAATTTCCTGACAAAATGTGTATGCTGGCGGTGCTAGACGAATCCTCTAATGGGACTGCCCTTCTTCTGTCGTTCTTCAGGGATCATTCTAACAGGCTTGCCCATCGCCCGCAACGTTGCAAGAACTGCGAAGATAGTACTAGCATTTAATGGGGCGCTCCGCCAGAAAGCGCAACCTAAGAAAATCACCGAAGAAATTATAGTCGGAGACACCCAATAAATCACAGTTGCATAAGCCCTCTGGAACTGGGCTTTGGCCAGCCACTTCATCTCGGTGGCACGGTCCAACTCTATCAAGTTTCTGAATCTTTCTTCCCACGACTGCAACTTTATGATCTTCATGCTGTTCAGGATCTCTGAAGTGGACCGGAGCCGCCCATCTTGGGCGATCATGAACTGGGACTGGCAGTTTTGGAGGATGTTGGCGAAAGGGACATTTAGAAGCCCACAAATGAGGAGCGGGACTAAGGCCGGAAGAGCACCAATGCCGATCACCGCAAAGAGCACACCGATGGACACGAAGAGTTGCAGCGTGAGGGTCCAAGTGGAATGAAATCACCAAGGCAATTCACCCATCCGATATGCATCCACTGCGATATAATTCACGATTTCACCTGTCGAGTGCCGTTTTCTACCGGTGTTCGAAAGTTTCAGCTGCTTCTGGTAGACCGCTACCATAAGAGCCGATCTCATCCTCATTCCAGACCTCCTGGAATTGAAGAAGTAATGCCTCTGCTAAAAAGACTCGACTAGCTTGGCAAGAATCAGACACCCAATAATAACGAACCCTTCTGACAAATTTCCAGCGCCTTCATTCGAGTAATTCACGAACCAATACAGTAACAAAGGGGAAACAACAACGGATATCATTCGGAAAAGAGCACATAAGCCTGTAAAGATGTTCTCCTTGAAATATACTTTCGCAATGGTAATAATAATTAAGTAGCTCTGTGACCCCTTTGGATCACTTACAACCACATCCCATGCACGTGCAAATTTTTCATAGGCCAGATCAGCTTCATCCTCGGAGACCAGAGATGGGATGTCCTCGAACTCTAGTGGTTTTGAGTATCCCAAGCGGAACAATGGATTAATCCAAGAAAATGTCAACTTGCTGAGACACCTGGCACAGCCAAGCTGTGACCGGGATTCATAAGGCTTTGCACCTAGTAGAGGTTCGTATAATTTCTCGTCTGATTTGGGCTTGGGAACCACAACATATATCCTGAAGGCACAGAACAGGAGAAGGAAATTTATAGGCCAAGTCGCAATGCCTAAAACTTTGATTCCGTGCCCATCCAACAAGAGCCTGATGTTGAGAGCTGTGACGAGCAAACAGAAGGCGACCGCCAAAGAGTGACCAGAGTTCTCAGCCATTTCGATTTCACAGCAAGTAACGAAACTGTCAAAGACATCCATATCAATCCTCTAATAAAGTGAAGCAACCAGCTCTGAGGTCTAGTTATGTCGGATTGAACTATAGAATCTCGGAGGCCAACACCAAAGTGCGCGATGCCACTAAATGCGCAACACGCTGCGGCGACAACGAGTACCAAGTCCCTCTCAGTGTTGTTTCCATTAGCATTGCGCTTTCTAAGGCTGACGGCAATCCATAAGAGTAGAAAGCGCAGAGGAAAAGCAGGTTGGTTGCGTCAATTATGCTCCTTTGGATGCAAGAACCCAAATCAAGCTCTCCATCACGTGTCCAAGAGAATGCCTCTGAATTCAACATATACCAAAAAAAGAAAAACTAAAATTGCAGTAGGCCCGTTTGTAACTGACCAAGTTAGCTAAAGCAGACAGCGGAAGACCAAAAACATGTCAAAATCTCAACTGTACGGTACAATGAATGAATAATATCTGTTTCGTTCATACAAAAGAAACAATGTCAGTTTTATTGCAGAGACACTTCAATGATCATCATGCTATCGATGTACCTGGTAAGCTCCAGAGGAGGGCCATGAATGGAAGAGATTGGGTTCTTGGGGCACTGAGCTTTTGCTTCTCCTCAGGCACACCAATTGATGCAGGAGTTCATATAAAAAAAAAAAACAGAAGAACCGTTCAATGAATGAGAATGAAGAGCCTTATAATAATGATGATGATGATCTTGTCTCGGATATATTCACAAGAATAAAAGAATAGGATTAGTTGTTATTTAGTCTATTCGGATGCGTTTGGTAATCATTCTATTCCCAATAATAATTTCTGATCAGAAAATGTTATTTTTTTTATTCTGTTTCGAGAAATAATTTCTAAACATTTGAAGGCGTTTAGTAACTGCCTAAAATTTCTATTCCCAAAATATAATTACCTTTAACATCGTCCTCAAAATTTTTAATCTAAATCATTTTTCTTTTAATTTTTAATAATTTTATTTTCTTTCTTCTTCTTTTTTTCATTTTTTCTTCTTATTCTTTATTTATTTTTTTATATTTATATTTTTATCTTCTTCTTCAAGCTTTGGCTATGCCACGCTCAAGATGACCAGCAATCAGCGATAAGCTAAAGTGTTGTCAGCCTTTAGCGAGGCCACGCCTCGTTGGTTGAGCCTTGGCTAGGCGAGGAGCCTCGCCTAGATCTGGAGAGGCGAGCTTGCCCAGCCACTAGCGAGGCTCAACCTTGTCGGGCCAACACGAGCTCGCTGGATCTCGCCTAACTAGTCATTGGCAGCGGTGAAAGAAGAAGAGAGAAGGAAGAAGAACAAGAAGAAGAGAAAAATAAAAATGAAAATATTTAAGTTGGCTTGATTCTTGAATTGTTCTTGGGAATAAAGAAGCAACTTTTTTGTATTCCTTGATCATGTTCCAAATCTATTCTTAGGAACAAAATTTGTTTCCGTTAACAAAAAATTTACCAAACGGATTTATTCTCTGGAATAAAAGAATAGAATCCATCACTATTTGGCAAGTTGCCAAACGCGCCTTTGACAAACAGGCTCTAAGCAAACGGGAACTCTAAGCTTTCTTCCTCATTATTTTTATATATACATTTGATTGAAGCTCCTGGCTGGTTTTGGGGTTTGTAGATTGGGAACTTTTGGATAATAGGCGATTGCTTGTCTTTATCTCAATCTTGGGACTCCAACCAACATAAAAATACACGCAGATGGTCTTTGTCTGAACCTCAATCAGCTCCACCTCGTAACTGCGAAAAGATAAGCAGACAGAGAGACTTTGCATTATTACAAATTCGAATTATACATATCCAACTCACCATCTTCTGCCAGTTTTATCATCAAAATTCTAAACGCCTGTACACACAGACCTTGCGGCTTTTGGCATGATGGATTTAGCCAAGAATTGACATGTTGCAGTTTCAATTGGTAGCAGCTGCAGACTTTCGTGTGCCGTGCCTCATCTTGTTTTTTTCCTGAAAAAGTAATGAGGAAATCTGGTCTGCATCGATAAAGTTGGATTGCCGATGCTATAGGAGGTGCAAATTGGATCTGGAAACAATTCCTCGACTTCATATGCTTTAAAATGTAATATTTTCACGTTGCATGGTGCGTATATTTCTTATTTATTTTACCTCCTTTGATCAATGATTGAGTCTTTTGATCAAAATCCTCAAGCGAAAAGCATTAACGGGAGCAGATTAAAATTCACATCAGCATTCAAATCTAATCATGCATACGGTAATTTGTCCGCAAACTTCTGTTTGGCCGAAAAAGTGTATGTGGAACAAAGGACGTGAAGAGCTCTTTGTTGATTCTTGGACAAGAAACGTGAACTAACAAGAAATTTAAAGATATGAAAACCAGAAGCATTCGAGGCCAGCCATTTAACAGAGTATTGAAACATAAAGATATCAGAAAGATAAAATATAATAGCGGGTGTTCATTGATTGAGGGGTGGTCTCTTGCTCAAATTACAATCTTAATATTTATAGCTACTGAAACGGCTAACAACAGTTGCAAAGAAAGTAAACAACAACCTACTTGTCTCCTAAAATTTAGTGACATATATATACAAACGGTTATCAAAATACATACCACTTCCATTATCATGATCTCATCAATTGCCCCACCTCAGTGGTTCCATCCCTATTTCGTATCTTCTCTTTCAAACGGCTATAACAGCCCGTATTTCTCGGCTATTATCATTAGTGGCCCTTGAATTTCTTGGCCTATATGAACCGGTGATAAAGTTAGCCGAAACTATTGGCCTCAATCTTTGCTTTAACTTTGACCCCACTGTCGACTGAATCGACTTTCACTAACCAACACCTTGCGACTCAACACTAAATAATTTTATTTCATGATACCCGTCGGCAACTTTCTGTCACCTTGTCGATTGTCTGAAATTGCCGACCAAAAAAGACTTGGCCAATTCCAACCTTGCCATGCCTTGCTCGATCTTACTCGGCCCGAGTCAACAGTCATGAGCTCGATCAATTTTGGGTGTTGACAGGTTCGTAACGTGAAAATGTTAACACTAAGGCTTCATTCGTTCGTCAAAATATATATATATATATATATATATATATATATATATAAAATGTTTTTTAGTAAGTCATTTTCTAGGAAAATGATAATATTTTTCGGTATTCGGCTAAGAGCTGAAAATAAATTAGAAAATATTTTCCACCGTTTGGTATCTAATTTGATTTTTGGGAAAAATTACCGAAAATAAATCGAATTTTTTAATTTTTAATTTTTAAATATTTTAAAAATTATTTTAAAATAGTTTTTTAATTGAAATTAATTATTTTTATTTTTTTAAAATATAATTTTTCTATTTTTATTTTTCTTTCCTTTTCTCTTTCTTTTCCTTCCTCCTCCTTCTTCCTCCTTTCTCCACTGGCAGCGTGCCTTAGCGATAGCCAACAACCCAACGACCTAACAAGACGTGGGTTGGCGAGCTCAAGATTCGGCTGATTAGGCCAACCCAAGCTCTGCCAAGCCTAGTGAGCTCGTGGCTTGCCTGAGGCGGTTGGGCGAGCTCAAGCTCAATCCTTGCTGGTATTTGGCGAGCTCGGCCCTCACAGACCTATGGCCGACGACTGGCCAAGGAAGGGAAACAAAAAAGGAAAGAAAAGGAAAAAGGAAAAAATAAAAATAATTAAAACTCAATTTTTGTAAAAATAAAAAGTAAAGAAAAACATAAAAATAATATGAAAATGTGTTTGTTGAAAGTTGATGAAGTGAAAAAAGAAATGAAAAATATTTTCCACTTCTTGAAAAGTAGGAAACGTTTTTCTCACTTTTGCATGTATTTACGCAATAATTATTGAAGACAACTACAAATGAATAGAGTTAACTTATAGCATTATGAAATATCTCAAAATGTCGCAAGTGATGGTAACCATATTTGGTAGTTGTCTTCAATAATTATAACTGCCATATAAGTATTTGTAAATGAGAAGTTACTAACAATCCTTCACATTTAATTAAATCACCCAAGTCTTATAACTGCCATATAAGTACTCTTTAATTTTTTTTTTCTGGTCCCACAGTCCAAATTACATGTGAGAACGACCCCGTCAGTTGCTGGACTGAACCATAGAACTTCCCCACTTTAAATTCGACCGCTTAATGTGTGGATACAATGAAGTTATGATGGGAATATGACCGTGGGACATGTCACTGAGGTACGGAAAGCATAATCATCGCAACTTTCGACTCTCGAATTTCGTGCTTCATTTTTCTATTACATGCTTTTTGATTGGTATTTTTCCTAATCATATGTTTGTGACAAAAATTCGACCAAATATACTCGTTGCGGTGGAACCAGACAACATTGAAATCGTCTTCCACAATTTGAACGGCGTTTGATCAGTGAAAAAAGAAGAAAAAAAAGAAGAAGAAAAAAGGTTTTACCGACGTTGACTTAATTATAGGGAAATGCATCATTTTTCCCATTTAGATTACCCCAATGGACCCATCATTCCTCTCACTTAAAGGAAGCAGCCTCAAACATGAGTTAACCTAAACCCATTATCAAAATATATACCATTTTATATATCTTATAAAACAGTGATATGATAATAGGAATGATGAAATAATATTAAGTACTATTTCAACAAACACATGAGACAAGTTATATAGAGTAGATCAATTCCATGTGACTTAGCTTTAGATCCCATCATCTCGTTTCTTAACAACGTAGAATCCATCAACTAACATTGCAATGCACTTTATTACAAAGCTATTACATTATAGGCACAATGGAAAACTAATTATTTAGTGACAACAAGCAAGGGTGCCTTAGCAGTAATAATTTTCAAAATTGAGGGAGGAGCTTCTCCTGCAACTTGACCAGTATTCAGCGACCAGCTTGGAGAAGTAGGAATCGGTCTCCATCAACTTTGAGGGCTCCTCATACTCCACCAGATTTCCTTAAAAAAAAAATAAAGCAAAAAACGCCAATCGGGTCGATGTTAAAAATATTAAAAGAAATTGGCTAAGTTTTCTATTAAGAATTCATAATTGGAAAAAATAATTTTGTTTGTAGGAACATTTATTAAATGAAAACTCGCATTTACTAATGGAATGATTACAATTACCGTAATTTGAAAAAATAAATGTGTCAGTGTCTGAACCTTGTGTCATTGAGTTTTTCACAAGGTCAGTGTGCCAAATAAATGACCTTTTATTATATCTAATTTGAGTAAGCTACGGAATGAATTTTCCCCTGCACTCCCATCATAGTAAATTTTCAAAATCAATTTTGCCTAATTGGTCCACGGATCTTTGGAAAATCATCGGCTTAACACGATCTGATCTTTGAAATACCCATCACAATTGACAATGAGACAGATATGTCTTAATGCTTCGAGGATAAGCCAAAACTCAAATTAGAAAAAGAAAATGGATTTGTGATTGTATCCTGAGAGAAATTATAAACGTAGAGGATGGTTAGAAACTTACCATAAGAGAGGACCATGACCATGTCACTGTCTATGACCGTGGGGACTCTGTGAGCCACGGTGATCACAGTGCAATTTGAGAACTCTTGCCTGATTATCCTCTGAAGAACAGCATCAGTTGCTGAATCAATCGAAGCAGTGGCTTCATCAAGAACTAGGACTCTGTTCCTCCTTAATAGAACTCTTCCCAAGCAAAATAGCTGCCTCTGCCCAGCACTCCAGTTCTCTCCTTCATCACTCACTTTTTGAATTTTGAACAAAGCCGTTCACATTCCCATTAGCATAAAAAAGCGTCAGAATCATTTTGATTGAAGGTACGCGATATTGGTACATGCATGTAGTGGAAGGCACTGCTGCATAGCTACGAGCAATTAGTGTCGGATCTTAGTAGGATTTTAGTGACTCCCAATCTGCGACTAGATTTTGACATGTAATGTAACACACGATGCTCACCGGAAGAATCGAGCTGATTCGGAAGGCTGCTAATTGTGGCCTTGAGCTGACATTTTTCCAGAGCCTACAAATTATGAAATGATCAAGGGTTGGTTTGCCACATCTATGAAAAGGATGATCTAATTGGGAGACATATTATGAAGATTGAAATCCAAAAATGAGCACTATTGTACATATTACCATCCAAATGTCATGGTCAGAGTAAAGGCCAAGAGGGTCCATGTTAGTCCTAACGCTGCCTCTGAACAAAGTGGGCTCCTGAGGAATGATGCTGAGCTTCATCCTCAAGTCCTTCAATCCAACGGAAGTAATGTCTAGCCCATCGATGTAGATCTTCCCGCTTGCTGGCTCAACCAATCGAAACAATGCGCTGATCAGAGTCGTTTTCCCGCTTCCTGTTCTTCCAACAACCCCCACTCTGGTTCCTTCTTTGAATGTGCAAGTGATACCCTTCAGCACGAGCGGTGCGTTGGGACGGTACCTTAGCTGAAACCAAGTAGGGAAAAAACCTTCGTATTAGCAACCTGCAAAAAATTTCTGATTTTGAGTTGCAGTTTGTACCTTTAGTTCTTGCAGCTCGATTCGACCCTCTGATGGCCATGAAGAAGGTGGCCTATGATTCTCCACGACCGCTGCAGGCTCAGATGGTATGTGCATCAACTGTTGAATCCGCTCAGCTGAGATGATGTAGTTTGACAAGTAGCAATACCACCGGGTCACGAAAACATGCGTACCCGTCAACGAAAAAGCATAAGAAAGAGATAGCCCCACAAGCCCTGCAAGACCGAAATAAATAAATTTAACTAGTACTTCCAACAATTCAATAAGTACTCGCTGTTTTAATGTAAGTTTTTATTTACCTGGAGGCACATATCCTTTAGGAAGTAGAATCAGAAGAAGAGAAGCGGTGAGTAGGGTCAGGTTCTGAAGTGCTTCTATTCTCAGAACTAGCCACTCCATAAGTGCATTGGAGTGGAATAGAAGTTTCGCATCAGCATCCACCAGTTTCACGAAATTGCAGAAGAATCTGTCTACTGTGTTAAAAGCTCTAATGGTGACCACACCTAGTGATGTCTCAGCCGCATAGTTCATGAGAGGAGCCTTTGTTGTTCCGTTAATTCTTATTAATTCACGCGCCGATGCCAAGTAATATGCCTTTATAGTTGAGGGACCTAACATGGTTAGCCCTTCTTGATCAATAGATATAGTCAAATTTAAAAGGTCTAGTCTTAAAAAATTACCTGAACATATTTTGCAGCAACCATTGCAAAAGTCGCAACGATGAGAACTTGCCACGTGACTGAGGCCATGATCCCGATTGTAATCAGAACCTCAATTCCAGCAGCTATCACAAAGATGATAGAGAACGGGATGTCCAAGTCTAGTACACTGAAATCTGATGAAGCCTGCGAGATTTTAAATGTCAGCCTAATTCTTCATATGGTAAGTGCTTGATACAAAATGATAGTGCTGAAGATATTGAAACATGAATAAGAGAATGATCTTACTCTGGTCAGAATCCTCCCCACTGGAGTAGAATCGAAGAAAAGCATTGGAGCTTTGAATATTGAATCAGTGAAACCTGAAAAGAAGGCCTTGGAGGCCTTTAGACCCAGATGAGCTCCAAAGAAGGATCTTAAGTACACAAACACAGCAATAAGCAAGGAAATGCCCGTGAAGACACCTATTAAAGTGCCACTACTAATGTCGGGAATTTGAATAGCTAGTGCTAGCCAATAGGTCGATGCAGCCTGAATCACCACAAATGCTAACTGCATCAATAAGCAGAAAAACAGAAGGGTTAATCCTTTCGACACCATTATGTAATCCCAGAACGGCTTCCACCCGGCATCACCAATCTCCTTCTCTTCTTCTTTGGTAAGTTGCACTCCCGGGTGGGCCTTCTCAGATATCTCAACTTGTTTACTCTCTTTAGATTCCTCGTGCTTCACTGAAAAGGAATCCGCAGTTTCACCGGGGATTTCACTGTTTGAAGGTCCAAATGTGGTTAAAACTCCTTTGTGAGCATTCACAAGCTGTTCAAATGCTGTTCCTGCAATCAAGAGCTCCTGATAGCTCCCTGACTGTGTAACACGTCCCTCCTCCATGAGCTTCACAGCACAAAAAGCGATTCATGTTTAGCATATCTGAAAAAGAAAGTACCACTGGCCTAAACTTTTCTAATTGTGCATATGAGAAGTATGAACACCGGTTCTTACCAAAATACGATCCATATCTGAGAGAAATTCCACTTGGTGAGTCACTAGGATGACCATCTTATTTTCGAGCGCACCCATGACACAGTCCTGCAGTAAAAGACTCGATTTAAGAACAACAGGCTTTTTAATGATTGGTGTTTCTCTCGATTACTTTTTCCCTAGGAAAATATGACCTCAACTTCTTACATTGAAAAGTATTGCAGCAGTGTGAGCATCGACCGCGCTGAAAGGATCGTCGAGAAGATAAATATCTGCATCATTATAGAGGGCCCGAGCTAGTTGAATCCTCTGCTTCTGTCCACCACTCATGTTGAGCCCTCTCTGGCCTATTTCTGTGAGATCTCCATGACTGAAGCTGCTGATATCTTTATCCAGTGCGCATGCTCTTATGGCCTTCTTGTATCGGGCCTCATCCATTGGTTTTCCGTAGAGTATGTTGTCCCTAATCGTCCCGCTTTGGATCCAGGAAGTTTGAGAAACATAGGCAGTCGATCCGCATATTGTAACCTAAATCAAGATACATGAAATAATTAAAGTTAAGTGCATGACAGAGGCGCACATCTCACAGGCATAGATGTCTTGAAAACTCACAGTTCCTGTGGTTTTGGTTATTTCTCCAAGTATAGCACAAAGAAGCGATGATTTGCCCGCCCCAACTGGACCACAGACCGCAATCTTCTGCCCACATTTGGCTTCCAGGTTTATGTCCTTCAGGGCCAAGATTGCAGATTCCACGTCCCAAGCAAAATTTCCTGATAAAATCTGTATGCTTGTGGTACTAGACGAATCCTCCGCAGGGACTTCCCTTATTCTGTCGTTCTTTAGCTCATCGTCCACCAAAAATGCGTTGATACGATCAAAAGAAACCATCATTTGGATCAATGTAGACAGGGCCTCGGGGATCATCCTTACAGGCTCGCTCATAGCCCGCAACGTTGCAAGAACCGTGAAGATAGTACTAGCGTTTAATGGTGCACTCTGTAGGAGAGCGCAACCTAAGAAAATCACCGAAGAAATTATAGTCGGGGACATCCAATAAAGCACTGTCCCGTAAACCCTCTTGAACTGGGCTTCGGCCAGCCACTTCATCTCAGTGGCACGGCGTGACTCGATCAAGTTCCTGAATTTTTCTTCCCACGACTGCAGCTTTATGATCTTCATGCTGTTCAGGATCTCTGAAGTGGACCGGAGCCGCTCGTCTTGGGCGGTCATGAACTGGGACTGGCAGTTTTGGAGGATCTTGGCGATAGGCACATTGAGGAGTCCGCAAATGAGGAGCGGGACTAAGCCTGGAAGAGCGCCAATGCCAATCACCGCAAAGAGCACACCGATGGACAGGAAGAGTTGCAGCGTGAGGCTCCAAGTGGAATGGAACCACCAAGGGAATTCACCCATCCGATACGCATCCACAGCGATGTAATTCACGATTTCGCCAGTTGAGTGTCGTTTTCTTCCGGTGTTCGAAATTTTCAATTGCTTCTTGTAGACCGCTACCATAAGAGCCGATCTCATTCTCATTCCGGACCTCCTGGAATCAAAGAAGTAATGTCTCTGCGAAAAGGACTCCACTAGCTTGGCAAGAATCAAGCATCCAATAATAGTGAACCCTTCTGACAAATTTCCCTGCCCTCCATTCGAGTAATTCACAAACCAGTACAGTAACAAAGGGGAAACAGCGACAGATATCGTTCGGGAAAGCGCACATACGCCTATGAAAATGTTCTCCCGGAAATATACTTTGGCAATGGTCTTAATAACTGAGTAACTCTGTGAACCCTTTTGTTCGCTTACAACCGAATCCCACACGATTGCAAATTTTTGATAGACCAGATCAGCTTCGTCCTTGGAGACAAGAGATGGGATGTCCTTGAACTCTAGCGGCTTCGAGTACCCCAAGCGTAACAATGGATTAATCCAAGAAAATGTCAACTTGTTGAGGCAGCTGGCACAGCCGAGCTGTGAGTGGGATTCATCAGGTTTCGCACCTAATAGAGGTTCGTTTAATTTCTCATCTGGGTTCGGTTTTGGAACCAAAACATATTTCCTGAAGGCACAGAACAGAAGGAGAAAGTTTATAGGCCAAGTCACAATGTCTAAAACTCCGATTCCGAGCCCTCTCAACAAGAGCCAGATGTTCAGAGCGGTGACGAGCAAACAGAAGGCAACCCACCAAAGAGTGACTATGGTTCTCATCCACTTGGATTTCGCAACAAGCAACGAAACTGTCAAAGACATCCATGTCAATCCTCTAACAAAGTGAAGCAACCAGCTCTGCGGTCTATTTACGTTGGCTTGAAGTATAAGACTCTGGAGGGTGATACCAAAGTGCGCGAGGCTACTCAATGCACAACAGACAGCAACAACAATGAGTACTGAGTCCTTCCTAGTGCTGTTTCCATTGGCGTTGTGCTTCCTAAGGCTGTTGGCAATCCACAAGACGTAGAAAGAGCAGAGGAAAAGCAGGTTGGCACCATCGATGATGCTACTTTGGGTGCAAGTACCGAAATCAAGCTCTCCATCACATATCCAAGAGAATGCCTCTGATTTCAGTATATAAGGAAAAAGAGTGAAAAGCTAAAACTGGAGTAAGCCTCTGTCATTACCGACTAAGTAAGCAAAAGCATGCATCGAAAGGCAAAAAAACATGTCAAAGTTTCAATAATACAATACTATGAACAGATAAGTTCCATTCTTACTAAAGAAACAACGTCAGTTTCATCACAGAGACGCTGTTCACGATAGTATTGACATACCGGGTAAGGTCCAGAGGAGAGCCATGGATGGAAGAAGCTGGGTTATTTGGGCTCTGAGCTTTTGCTTCTCCTCAAGCACACCGACTGATGTAGTGGTTCAGACATAAAACATGAAGGGCTGTTCAGTGAATGAGAACGAAGAGGCTAATAATAATAATGATCTGGCCCCAGATTTGACGCGGACCAGACGATAAAACTCTGAGCTCAGAATGCTAATCGGATTTATATACATGCTTGTCTTTATCTTTGTCACAAACATGCATCTCATGGTACTCCTACCCATATAAAAATGCACGCAGATGGTCTTTGTCTGAACCTCAAAAGCCTCCTATCACACAATTATAAATAAAACTAACCCAGAGAGAGAGAGAGAGAGAGAGAGAGAGAGAGAGAGAGAGACTTTGCAACATTTCAAATTTGGATTATACGTATCCTACCTTACCATATTTTGATTGTTCAATCATTAAATTATTGGCATTCTTAAGCGTCTCTATACTCTAAACTAAGTCTCTAGGTAATCTGCACCTAAAATGCAGTCTGTGAAGAGCTTGAACACAAGGTTCACCCATTGAGGGATGACATATCTGCTGCAACTAATTTGATTTTCCCTGGTTCTAAACATAGATCCCCTCATTGATATCGAACCGTGGTTCCATTTGTAACTTAGTATGTTCTATGCGCTTAGATGGTGAATTCAATGTAGAGAAAATTTTCTCTTCATCATGACCGATCTGGATATTACTCAAGTAACTCTCAATGCTCCTGTAACTCTTACTCTATTTTCATGGGAGAATTACCAAAAAAGTCCTAAACCTATTGCAATTGTGCCAATTCAGTCATAAACTTTATTTTTGGGCCAATTTAGTCCTAAACCTTTTATAATTGTGCCAATTCAATCCATCCGGCCAAAATTGGCCAGCCGTGCCACGACGTGGACACCGGCCGGGGACAGCTGGCCGGCAAACCAATTTTTTTTAATTTTTTTAATTTTTTTTAATTTTTGAAATTTTTTTTTTGAATTTTTGAATTTTTTTTCTTTTTTTTTCCCACCTTCTTCTTCCTTTTGCCGGCCGGCACCAGCCGAGGCGAGGGCGGCCGAGGTCAGCCTTGCCGGCCACGGCGAAGGCAAGCCTTGCCCGGCCGACGGCAAGGCCCCCGTCGCCAAATCTGGCGACGGCGGCCTCGCCGGCCACCAGCAAGGACCATCGCCAAATCTCGAGGGCGTCCTTGGAGAGGGTGCGGATGGCGGACGAGTCCGAAGGGGGCGGTAGGGCCCGGTCACCGACGACTAGAAGCGCGAGAGGTCGCCGGATCGGCGCGAGGCTCGACCTCGCCACGCCTCGCTCATCCATGGCGAGGTCGAGCCTCGCCATCCAGATCTGGCGACGGTCCTCGCTGGCGGCCGGCGAGGCCGCCATCGCTGGGCGAGGCTCGCCTTCGCCAGTGGCCAGTGGGGGCGAGCCTCCCCAGTGGCCGGCGAGGTCGCATCTGGCTAGTGCCGGCCGGCCAGAGGAAGAAGAAGGTGAGAAAAAAAAATTCGAAAAAAAAAAAATTAAAAAATTGGTTCGCCGGCCAGCTGTCTTCGGCTGGCGTCCACGTCAATGCTGGCCGGCCAATTTTGGCCGGATGGACTGAATTGACACAATTGTAAAAGGTTTAGGACTAAATTGGCCTAAAAAAAGTTTATGACTGAATCGACATAATTGTAATAGGTTTAGGACTTTTTTGGCAATTCTCCCCTATTTTCATCTTCTTCTTGTTTATCCGAGTTTCAAGTATCAAATTCTTTTAAGATCAACTATCTTTATGAAGTCTCTCTTGGTGATGATACTAAAATCTCTAAAATCCAGCTTCCTCTTATGAACCCCTATTCGGCTTTTGCTAAACCATCCTCTTCGTTTTCTCTCATCCGCTCTATATGACTTTATTTGTCATACTCCGAAAGAAGTAAGAGATTATGTGCAGTCTTCCAAGTTTGACCAGCACTCTATTCCAGCCACTGAAAATGAGTATTTTGTTACTATCCAGATTCATCAGGAATTTCCTAAAGAGTGGACTCAACAAGGATATTCTCATATCCATTATGGTACTATGTGACTTGCACTCACTTTTCATGGTCGAAAATACTTGCCAATTGTGGCAAGAATGACCCTATCTGATACTTGATTCTTAGAATATCAGCATTTTTGTATTGGCATTGTCCAAATCACCTTGAATGTTGGGACAACCTTTGTAATCTTGTATCCGAACTTCAATGTTGCTCTTTCATATCTTCAATTGTTTTCTTTCTTGAATGTTCAAATCCAGGTCACTTGAGCACCCCCAAACTGCCGACTCTATTGCTGCAACCCTTCATTATTAAATGGTCTACCAAGTGTAGAATCATGCCCTTGATCTCAATTTTTAGAATGGAAATGTAGATACTTTATTCATCTCCATGCAGAATGACCAAGCTTCTTGTATCGATGCTCCTAGGCAAATTCCTAAAGAAAAGTTGTCTAAACTCCTTCTAGAGACCTGGATTACCAATTACAAAAAGTTGCATCAAAACAACAAGCGACTCCAATCCTCAGATTTTGAATTCATAAGGAAAAAGGATGGCACTGTTGCTATCAAATTTGGCAAAAAAAATGAAGAAAGCCCTTCCATCTTCCAAACTTTGTTTATGATCTAACCTTGTGTTCCAAATCCAATCCCTAAGTCAGGCCTAAAGAAAATTGTCCAGTACTTACAAAGTAATGGAAATAATGTCCATCACTACAAAGACCCTTATGATTATTGTTCTTGGGATCCTTTTTGCTAGTTTTCTTCATGTATAAATTCTTCTAATGAAGTAGACTTGGCCACAAAACCCAAGCGAAAAGCCCAAAAAGCTAGAGATGGTTTATATCAAAGGCACTTGAATGGAGACCCCTCTGTTGATACCTTTGGTAAAAGTAATAAGTTCCAATTTACAATTTCCTATGCCCCATCTTGACTACCCTCATATGCATTGTGGCCTTCATCACCCTCAGCTTCACCATGCTCGCCTCCTTATAAAAAACTAGTTGTTTCTTCATTTTACAAGCCAATCCTTAAGTGGATGAAAAGGAACTCAATCCCACTTGAACCACCAAAAGAAACATCATCTTGTCAAATCTGTCAAAAAGAAGTTAACCTTTCTATTTCCATGTTCCAAGAGACAGATTTTCCCCCTCTTGTTCGAAAAGGCTGTAAGCTTTTTTTCCTTGCCACTGAATAATTTATTGATCCATAGGGGAGATATCATCATGTCCCAAAAATTCCTACCCCACCTAATGTGGATCAACATAGTTGGCAAAAAAAAAAAAAAACTCATATTGTCGAAACTATTTTGAATCGGCAACCAAAAACTATTTTCGTGCACAATAATGCCTTCAAGACGATTGACTCTAGGATTGTTGATGTGCAATGAAATCTCAAAAGATATGATGAATTCACCAAAAAAAATGCTTTTAGATTTCCAGAAAAATGCTTCATGCCCTGGAATCATGATAGCATTTAGGATATCACTATCTTGAAAGCCCAAAGACTGAAATAGAGAAGCTCAAAAGGCATATCCAACTCCTTGAAAAAGGAAAGTTTAAGCCTTCTGATCCATTCCCATTCTGCTTAGGATTGAGTACTCTTTTCCGCCAGCACTACTTCAGCCTTTGTTGTCTTTGTAGAAACTCTGCCCGACAAGATAGAACTGATGTGGTAGAAATGCAAAATCACCTCTGAGAAATGGAAAGGCTAAGGAGGGAGAAGGGAAAAGAAAAGATTCTTGAAAAATCCATCAAATTTGCGAAAGAGGATTCAAATCAGTTGATGATATCTCATTCATTAAAGACTTCGAGTAGTCAGGAAGGTGAACAACCTAATCCTACTACCTCAAAAGAACAAATTCCTTCAAATTCAATATTTCCGATAGACACAACATCAAACTCCGACTCGGTATCTCTTTCATTTTCTTCTTCTTTTTCAATTCTTGCTGTTGAAACCTGTCCTATTGTACTATCCACACTTTCAATATTTATGACTGATCCACCAAAATAGGAAATGGAATAAAATCCTTTTGAACTAGAGGTTATTCAACCAAACAACCTGTCCCAAATTCTCAATTCCTCTTTCAAACAATATTTCATCATTGATGATATTCCCTATTCCAAATAGCTAGAAAGATTTGAAAAATTTCACTCCTGGCTAAATACTCAAGTTCTTACTGTTGAAAGAAAATATAAGATTCTTTTTGAATTTGTCACGAGGTTTACTGGAAGCCTCAGACATTAGTGACGATCAACCTCATACTCAGACCAAATGCAATTCCTACTCATGGTAGACTTTGCCCAAGCCATTGGAATTTTCTATAATTTTTACATAGGTAAACCCACTGATTTACTTGAGCTCAAAAAAAGAGAATATTTCAAAAGAAAATGTTTCTCTTTCTAGAAAAGGCATCTCGACAAACATTATCAAGAGATGCTCAAACTCTTCTATGGCCTTGGAGCTTATGTAAACTTGAAATAAGTTTCCCTAACCTCTAATCCCAGAGAACTCTCCTAACAAGTTGTGAGATCATTTCTCAACAAACAAAGGAGAATTGTGGACATTCCCTTTGGAGAAATCCAACAAGAAATTCATGTTTGTCTTGATTTATGTCTTAGACGACAAATGATGAAAACCTATATCAAAGATCATCGAGAGCTGATGGTGCTTGTTCACACCAACACCTTAAGATTAAATGCTCCAAGAAAGATTGCGATGGTTCCTATAAAAAAATACTCCAAGAAAAAGAAGCATTTCAGGAGATACAAGTTAGGAAGATCCAAGCATGGATTTAAACATTTTCGAAGAAAGAAAAAATGGCGATTTCTACGAAAATGGAAAGATCATTCAAATTGCAAAAAAATCAATCCGATACTTCATTTGCAACAAAAAAGATCATTTTGCCAAAAATTGCTCCCAGGCGAAAAAATGTCAAAATCATCTGATACACTATATTGAAATTCAAAATGGTGTCTTTCTTGAGAATGATGATGTTGAATCATTGTTTTCTATTAATGAAGATCCAACTGAACAAACTTTTTATATCATTCCTAGCCATTAAACCGCTAGCAAAACCGATTCTAATTTAGATTCTGAAGATCTTTTTCACTTATCCCTAACATCCGCAGACCTAGAACCCAGTATATATTCTAGTCAAGTTTATTGCCCCCATTTTCCTATGAAATTTTTCACCTCAAAGTTTGATAAATCAGTCTCAATCATTGCTCTTATAGATATTGATGCTAGTTCTTTAATTTTAGATACTAAAGTTTTTCTTGAAGAATACTGGACTTCTTGTGTCCGATACTTCAATTATGCCTCACGAGATACTTTTTCTACAAATGTACATACTACACTAGTAACTATCCAATTTTTTCTTCAGTATTCTAT
Source organism: Eucalyptus curtisii (assembly GCA_017140595.1). NCBI lineage: Eukaryota > Viridiplantae > Streptophyta > Magnoliopsida > Myrtales > Myrtaceae > Eucalyptus > Eucalyptus curtisii. Next base: position 34,929,393 of record CM029503.1, on the reverse strand, counting down.
AACCACTAAAGTTTTTGTATCTAGTCTTCACAACAAAGACTTGATCATTGGTTGGGACATCATGACCCAAATCCTTAAACTTCGAATCATTCCTGAAAATGGCCTTAAGTATAAAGATAGATTTTCTAAATTTGTCGATATTCAAAAGCTCTTCTCTATTCATATAAGTTTGCTAGATCCAATCATACATAGACTGTTAGAATCTTGTGCAGAATCTCACTCTGACTTCTCTAAAAAATATTCCTACCCTTTGTGAAAAAATCCAGAGTTTTTTGTTCACCTCTCTTTTTGAAAAAAATAAGGATATAAACCCTATCAAGGCAAGTCACACTGGAATGAATCCAGAACATCTTGTTTATGCCCAAAAAGAATACTTGGAGCTACTTCAACAAGGCCTCACTGAAATATCATACTCTCAATGGGCTTGTGAAGCATTTTATGTCAACAAACCAGTCGAGCAAAATCGAGGAAAGATGCAATTGGTTATAAATTACCAACCCCTCAACATTTTTCCTCCAAGATGATAAATTTATTTTGCCATCTCAAAGTTCCCTTTTGAGATAAGTGTTCCAGAAGTCCTAAAACTTGTCACGAAAATGCATTTCAGTCCTAAAACTTGCAAAAAGTGTATTTAAGTCCTAAAACTTGTCAAATTGTTTCAAACGAGTCCTAAAATCGACACCGTTAGCCTTTTCCATTAAAAATGCTGACGTGGCATTTTAAATAATTTTTTTATTTTCCAGGTGTATTTTTTTAATTATTTTTTATTCATTTTTAAAAAAATAGATTTAAAAACTAAAAAATTAAATTTATTCTTATCTTATTTTCAACAAAAACTAAAAAGAAAAGTTAAAAAAATTATTTTTAAAAATTGTTAAAAAACAAAATCAGCGCGGCTCCTCTCCCCCGCCGCCGCCGCCGCCATCGCCGGAGGGGCCGGGCGACGGTCACCGGCCCTAGGCGGGGGTGGCCGAGCCTCGCCGGCCCCAGGCGAGGGCCGGTGACAACTCGCCCGGGCGGCGACGGCCGCCGCCCCCACGAGGCCCGGCCACCCCCGCCTAGGGCCGGCGACCGTCACCCGGCCCCTCCGGTGATGGGCGGCGGCGGCGCGGGGGGAAGAGGAGCCACTGTTTTTTTTTTTAAATAAATATTTGAACTTTTTTTTAAGTTTTTGGTGAAAATAAGATAAAATAAAAAAATTAATTTTTTTAGTTCTTAAATCTAATTTTTTTAAAAATGAATAAAAATTAATTTTAAAAATCCACATGGAAAATAAAAAATTATTTAAAATGCCACGTCAGCATTTTTAACGGAAAAGGCTAATGGCGTCGATTTTATTACTTGTTTGAAACAATTTGACAAGTTTTAGGATTTAAATGCACTTTTTGCAAGTTTTAAGACTGAAATGCATTTTCGTGATAAGTTGTAGGATTTCTGGAACACTTATCCCTTCCCTTTTTGCTAGACTAACCAAAGTGCACATCTACTCCAAATTTGATCTCAAAGCCGAATTCTGGCAATTGGGCATTCATCCACAAAACAAGATTTTGTATTCCAAACCTGCATTTTTAATGGAAGGTTCTCCCTTTCGATCTCAAAGTAGCTCATTCCTTATTCCAAAAAGCCATGTGCCGCATCTTTCAACCAATTTTGCCTAGCGTAGTAATTTATATTGATAACGTATTACTTCACAGCCCAGATAAAAAATCTCACTATTGACTTCTAGAGCAGTTTGCAAAAATTGTAAAGACATATGGAATCATGCTTGTCAAAGAAAGATGAACATTGCCTAGACGGAAATTGACTTCCTAGGTATGAACCTTAACAAAAGTACATACTATTCAAAGCCACACATTACTAGGGAATTATTGAAATTTCCAAAAAAAAGGATTTCACCGCAAAGCAAATTCAGTAATTTCTTGGGATAATTAATTTTCTCAGGAATTTTGTTCCAAACATTGCAAAGTTGTTGATTACATTGTAATTGATGATGAAGAAAAATCCCTCACCTTGAGAAAAGACTCAAATCATGCGGACTCCTCCCCCATTGTAAGTACCATTTACTAGGAAAAGAGTCATTCATGATGATGCTAGTATGAACACCTAGAGGGGGGTAAATAAGTGTTTAAAAGAAGTCTTGACAAATAAATGCAGAATAAAACAAGTTGCGAATAAAGTTTGAATAAGGATTAGAGTCTGACAAACGAGCCACCAGACTTCTAGTAGATGTTTAGATCTGTTATGCGATGGGACAGACTTCTGAAACAACCTGTAAATATGCAACAAACTTAAATAAAAAGAGTTAAAGGAGGAGAAAATTGCACACGTCCACTCTTCCACACTGGCAGCCTTCTGGCTGAATTCCATTATATGATCAACAAGAGATTACAACTTTGAGTGCAAACACTTAGTGATAGATCACACTATCTTACTAAGTCACTCTTTTGATATTTTTCTCATGATCACAAATGTTTAAGCTCATGAAAGACAAGTATATGATCGAAGTTCGCTCAGACTTTGGCATTCTAGATTCTACGCTCCGTCTCTTACTTGCTCGTCAATCTTTGGTCTCCTTGAATACTCCGCCACTTCCAAACTAACCGTTGGACAATATCTAGAAGATCGTCTTCCAATCTATCCATTGAACAAATTTGTATCAAGAAAATTTAGTAGCCGTTGAGTGACAGAAATAGAATTCCAAGTTGATTCTGATCGTCCATACAAACAGAATCTTGGTTTTCATAAGTAGAGTTTCTTTGTTTAGAAATTTCTTGTCTGTCAATCAATTAGATTGAGTCAATCAAATCTATATTGATGTAGAATCCAATCAGATCATTAGCCATTATACATTGGGGCTTGTGTTACATTATGTTAAGTTGTCTCATTCTGAACATGCTTCGTTTTGGGTTTGTTACATTCTGAACTTGTGTCTCATTCTGAACCTTGTCACGTTATGGACTTGTTTCTTGTTTTGTATGTAAAGTCTAAGTGTATTCTGTTGGAAGTAAAGTTTGAGTGTCTTCCATCTAAAGTAGACTTTACAATATGTAGAACATCTTCTATTTCTAAACATATTTAGCCTTTAGGTCTGGATACAGTCTGAATATGTTCAGCTTCAACATAGAGTCTATCTTCTGGTTCTTTCAAGTATAGATTTCGACAATATCCTTTACATGTTCTATCATCTGCATAGTCCATTACTCAACCATTAAACATGTTAATAACATTTGATTTATTTTGTCATCCTCAAAACATCATAAAGGATTTCTCTAACACTTCATACCGATGCCGGTGATGAATACTAAGTAGCCACACTATTTGAAGAAATCAATGGTAAGTGACATCTTTACGCTTACAAAAATGGAAAGTTCTCGCAAGCTGAAATGTACTATCATTGCACTTTCAAAAAATACTGGGAGTCAAGAGTGAAATAAAAAAAGTTTGAATTCCATCTTATTGGCCATCATTTTCTAGTAGAATTGGATATGGTGTCTTTTTCCCAAATGACCAAGTTTAAACCCAAGCAGATTCCTCATTCCCAGCTATCTCAAAGGGATAAATGATTTTCCAAATATTCTTTCGAAGCCAAACACATTGCAGAAAAGAAAAACGTACTTGATGATTTTCTCTCCAAATCAAAGGCACTAGCAGAGATCAACATGTACATTCTAAGGCATTTTTCTCCCTAGCAAGAAAAAAATACGAGATTGAAAGGATGCAAGAATGTCCAAGTCTAGAATACCCTTAGGAGATCATTGAGCAAATCCAGAATAACCACCTTACTGAAAATCTTGACAATCTTATACAAATCTCTTCAGATATCATGGAGGCTCAATTATTCATCATTTCAAATTAAACCCAGGTATCCATTTATACATCCACTAATTCGGAAGGAAGATGATTTTCTTCAAAAACTTTTATGGTTGTTATGATACTTAACAAATAAGTTTTTAATAGTTATTGAGTTTCCCACAAGAAAATTCATTGTCAAACTAACCAAGTTAATTACATTCGAGTACAACAATGAAAATGAAAATGATAGAAACCTCTTGACTGTACTCAAATGGTTTTATCCTCCTGCTTACTAGAAGCACCTCTTTCTAGAGGAATTGAGAACTGCCCAGCAGAGCCAGAAACACCATTGTGTTTCTTTAACAACCATGGACTTTTATGCACATTAATAGTACTCTCTCTAGTGCTCCAGCCAAAGTAGGAACTACAACCTACAAACCTCAGCCACATTCTTAAGAAGCTCGTATCTATAAATCATTTCCTGATTGCATTGGGAACTCCAAAAATCCTATGCTAAGAAAATTAGACCATTCTTGAAAAAGTATGGGATTACTCAAGACCTGTCCCATTGGACCACTATGGACTTGCACATGTAGCCAGACAAGCACTTGAAGAATTCAATCAAGCACAAATCGACCGAGGACACCTCAATCACAAGAGCAAGAAATGACGGACACAGACCATCATGCATAATCCTCTCAAGAATCCTATGCCCAATTAGGAAGAGGGGACCTCTCTCTCAAGACCCCTATGATCAAAGACCTTTATCCCTATCTCTTAGGTTAGACTTGAATACCATCTTTCATTATGTCCAAACATTCAACTGGCCTCAGCCAATCATAACTGAAAGAATAAATATTGACACTCCAGGACCCTCCGGGACTTGTGAAGAAGGATCCTTTTCAAGTGGTCTACTTATATGGGACACCTTGATCTCATAGAGAGAATTTGCTCACAGCCCAAAAAGTCCTCCTGCTCCTAACATTGATCTTGAACTACGCCACATGGAAGAACAGCTTGCGCATCACGGTTCAGACAGTTTAAACTATGACTATAACTTCCAAGATGGGACATAGGCTTGTAACAAAATTACTATAGTATAGGTCATTGTAGCAATAGGCTAGGGAAATCAATGTTCGTAGTTACTATTCATATCACCTAAATTAATTTCCAACCGGGAGTCTCGGAACCTGTGTTTGTATCAAGATCCGAGAGCATGGTCTTTGTTTTATGTGACCTCTTGGAGCCTATAAAAGGTAAAAATGATGTAATGTTTTGAGCATAATCCCTTGAAGTAAAGTTTGTGCTTGTGAAAATCTCTCATGTCTCTCTGAGACACCTCATCTTCTCCAGCCTTGTAGGATTCCTTGAAAAATGTAGTTCAGCTAGTTAAAAATATTACCATCCTAACATTCTCAAGCGTCTCTATACTCTAAACTAAATCTATGGGTAGTTTGTAGCTAAAAGGCAATTCCTGAAGGGTTTGAACACGAGATTCACCTACTGAAGGATAGCATACATGTCGCAACTAATCTGATTTTCCCTGATTCTAAGCATAGATTCGGTAGACTTTGCCCAGTGCATATGAGTGTGAATAAATTATATAATGTATATAACAGACGCATTCTAGAGAAATTATATAATGCATATCACATACGCATTCTAGAGAAATCTAATCAATAGGTTCATGTTGAGTCAATTATATTTTTCTAATTGAGGAGTTAGTAAACACCGTTCTTTGCATGCAATAATACACCCCAAAGTCTCATAAGGCTGAACATTCATGCATCCATAACTTCTTGTGTAAAATTGGAGTCGACCTGAATTTACCTCTATGGTTGTAACATATATTCACGGTTTATAAACTTAAAGGCCCTAGCGGTAAATAACTGTCCTCGTACATCGTAATTTTGCATAATTTACAGTAACATTGGCGTTTTATAGTGAACAATTTTCCTTAAATTTGCATAAGTTGCTATCTTCTTAAATTTACACACGACACCAATCCCGTTGATTGTTAGACTGGACTATAAAACTTCAACGTGACAAAGGGCCAGATTAGGAGAGTCCAGGTAAATATCCTTTTTTCCTTTTGATCAAAGAGTTTGGATTACATACGACACCCATCAAGGTCGACATAATTATAGGGAAATGCATCAGTTTTCTCTGTTTAGATAATGACAGCGGGCCTATGATGATGATTGTAAAGTTCCACTCCACCTTATAATTCCCTAATTGAATTTGATTTCTGGCAACTTATCCAATTTATTTCCTCCAACCATGATTGGTGGTACTATCGAAGCGTGCTACACTTAAGGTGAATTTAAAAATTGGAGTTAGGATCCTGGCCTATTTTTGTCTCATTAGGATGTTCTTATTGGCCTATTTTTTCTTCTAATAAGATTTAGTCTACTTTAAAATGTAGGGAAACGACTAACGCTCTACATGCTCAAAATAAATCAGTTAAAAATACAAAATCAACTCTACAAGGCAGTAAATAAACCATTTTATGATTTTCCATTTTCTGCAGAACTTCTCGATGTAATTCAGTCGTCGATTTTTCCTCTATTAAGGTTCTCAATCTCAAGCAATATGAACTTACTAGCAACAATGATTGCCTGTTTGATACTTCCATCATTAAAAGACTCGTGAGCTTCAGCTTCTTCTTTAAAATGATTCAATGCCCAATAAAATTCTTTGTTAAACGCTTCACGTTTGTTAGTTGTTTATTCTAATTTATTTTGGTTTGTCAAGCGAAATTAAAGATTACGAGCCGCCGAACTTCAACAAGTTGGCATAATATAATATTTTTGTCGAAGCATATATTAAATAAAAATGAGAGCAAGACAAAGATACATTGTTTTCCTAGCTACAAAATTGGAGTTCGACATGTGCCCATGAATCGCCAATCCTACCAAATACACGACGTCATGACCAATCAATATTTTTTGGGACCATTTTGTATTTGTTGGCTGTCATTAGAAAAAGGACAAACAGGGACTTGCCTTTTATATCATTATCATTCTTGGGACGAAAACCCCAAGCTAAGCTATTCAATCATGTGACCAGTAATTAAATAAAACGACGGCCCAAATGACTGTCAATTCGAGCTTCATTTGAACACGACTCTTCTTGGCTCTGGGGCTTGCATGACGCCCCAACATTATTAATAGGGACAACTTCTTTTGTCCTTACGCCGTTGACCCCATTCCAAGAGTCCTGCTTCGTTATTGCTACAACATTTCTGAAAAAATTTCTACAAGTTGTTCATATATATATTTCTCCCATTAGCTAGCACCAATAAGAGAAAAAGGAAAATAATATGTCTGTTTTCTTTCCACAATACAGGGTGAAGTCCTTAACCATTGGAAGCATTTTTATTAGGTAATGATGAAATCTAAGGAGTTAAAAAAAAAAAAAAAAAGTATATACTAACTCTCCTACATGAGTAGCCCGCTTATCGAACACTGTATATGCAAACAGTATCGCTACAAAAAGAAAAAGAAAAACACTTCCTAGCACAATGAAGCCATGAAATTTAATGATTATTGCTCCTTGTCCCTTCCTTTTTTGCAAATTAATTGTATTTTTTTTCCCATTTTTAGGAAAGCAATAGCCACTACTCTTCGGGGTATGAACAGTGGCTGCTTTTTTTTTTTTTTTTGGGTTCTAGAACAATGGCTACTATTTGAACGTTTGTTTTGACTGACTGAAAAATAATTCAATCCTATTTCTTGCAACCATGAGTAGCAAGGTAACGTTTATGTGTCATGATCACCTCATTCGCTGTAGGACCAAAAACAATAAACATCTTGAGAAAGAGGCAGTTTTGTCCTAGAAATGTCATTCTCCACTAAAATTCCTATGCTCCTGGGAAAATCCCAAAGGAGAAAATCATCAGGCTTTCTGTGAATTGGAGAATTACAGCTTTTGGACATGGTTCGATGTTCTCCACTCTCCTGAAATTGGTGGCCACTTTTAGTTCAAATTGGCCCTGGATTGCCCTTCAAGTTCATCCACCTAACTTCCACTCATTTGAGCTTTCCCTATGGGCATAAGTTGAAGAGGGACTTCACACTCAGCTAGTGGTGACCTCCACATTCTTTTCGTTTAATTGCCACTTTCAAGCATAGACACAAATTAATCACATGAGACTTACTGTACTAATCTACCGTCAAATTGTGTTTATAAGATAGGTGTTTCATGGACCATCAAACTCATTATTGTGTCACTATAATTGAACAAGTAACTTCAATAGATAACAATCGCTTGAATAGTTCTCGCCTTGTTATCCTCAGTGGTCTAAACATAGATGCTGTAGGTTGAAATCTCTCACCTAAGACACACCAATGCGCCTAATCATGAGACGACCTTCTAGGATATATAGCTGACTCTATATTAGTTGCCAGCTCACCAAACCCATCTTCCATTTGATGCAATAAAGATCGTAGTCATGCTTTTCATTTGCTCTCGAACATACATTAGTTCAATAGTTTCCTTTCTTCGCGAAAAGCGAAAGGATATATCATCCTCCTTGTATCGATTAACTTTACATGCACTCTTATCTGAAAGTCAGTATAAAATAATTACGTGAGCTAGTATTGTCTACAACTAAAACAAGCGTTCAAAGAAAATCCAAACCTTCGTCCTATTTTATCAAACGGTAGCAAGTATCTGATTTTGACATAATTTCTAATCATCAATGCCCAGCACTGACAACATTTTCCCGTTCAATTGCACACCATAGTCAAATGGGCCCGAAAAGACATTGTATTGCGTAAAAATTATAAAATCAATCTAACTGGGCCTGCAGAGACTAGGATAATTTTGGCAGGTCTTACAATAACGGAAATTATGATTCCTCTCTTTATGCCTTTCCCAAAAAAGGAAAAAAGTTTGGATGCATTTTAATGTGCTTGGCCAGATATAAAGGACCCTTATTCAAAATTCTGAAAAATGTATTTTTTTCATCTCTTTAAACTAAACAAAAACATTTGATCTACTCATGCCCCATGTAATGATAAGTATACTAATCCATAAATTCGCCTACCTAATAATGGTTTTCTCATGGGTTATATGATTCTTTTAAGCAAATAATTTCAAAGAAGGCGACCAGATAGGTTTTTAAGGCAGACAAATCAATCTCTAAGTATCGTATTTGTGGCAATTACTAAACTTCTCAATCAAATAAGTGGTGCACGATTTTTCTATCATTTCCAATTCACCTTCCAGCAAGCAATGGACGGTCGCAAATAGCAGTAACGAAATAATTAGACACAAATACAGCAAGGTAATTTTTTTCATTATTTTCTCTCAATACTACAATGTGAAATATCCTTACGTGATATACCATCGATAATTAGGAATTTTCTGACTGTTATCTAATCCCATATGACTCCAAACTTTTACCTTTATTATATTCAAAATAGCAATATTTATATGAGATATGATACAATTTAAGGAACATTGTATAATAAAATACATATTCCCATTTTAAACAAATGAAAAAATCACGTCCGTGCAGCGCTTGGGTATGCTACTACTACTATATATATATATATGTGTGTGTGTGTGTATTGTATATACATATACATATACAAATATAATTATTTATATATAATTACAAGTTATTGCTTAAGGGTTGCCTCCACAATTGTAACATAACTACATATGTCATCTTCTCATTAATATCTCGAGGATGGGGACTCTAATTTCGATAAACCATCGTACATCCTTCTAACTTTTAAAGTTGATTGAATTGAGTGATATTGCCGACCGTATGACTTTAGAGATGTGAAAATTTCAATTTGTATGAGCACGTTTTACATTTTTATTGCTCCCCATAATTTTTTTTTTTTATTGCTCCCCATAAATTGCAGTGTGATATTTGTGATTGGCTTGTTTCTTCTATGAAGAAGACAGTAGATCATTTTACTGGAATACATTCAATGAGGATGTTCTAAACTTCCGTAAGAGAGTATTAGTGTGATTGGCTTTCTTGAGCTGGTTATTTTTGCCTTGTATTTGCAATTTTAGATTTAACCGTGAAAATTAAGACTATGAAAGATTATTGTGTAGGGAAAAGTACCAAAAAAATCATAAACATATTGCATTGGTACCAATTCAATCATAAACTTTTCAATTGGATCAATTTAGTCCTAAACCTTTATTCAATTATAACCAATTCAGTCCACCCGGCCGATTTAGACTGGCAATCGCTGATGTGGATGCTAGGCATCCTAGGTGGCACGATTGGCACTAACGTGGACATTTTTAAATATTTTTAATATTTTTTCAATTTTTAATTTTTTTAAATTTTTTTCCTTTTTTTTTTCCTTTTTTTTTTCTTGTTCTTTCTCCTTTGCCCTGTGGCTGATGCTAGCCATGGAAGGCAACCGGCCATAGCTAAGGACCGGCGAGGGCGTCGTGGCCCTCGTAGCCCATAGGCGAGGATTGCCCTTGCAACCGCAATGACCTCGCCAACCCTCGATTGTGGCCGATTGCTGGCCATGGCCGATACCGGCCACAAAGCAAAGGAACAAGAATAAGAAAAAAATAAATAAAAAAAAATTAAATCGAAAAAATTATTTTGAAAAGTCCATATTAACACTAGTCGTCACATGTAAGATGGCTAGCGTCCACATCAGAGATTTCCGAACTAAATTGGCCAAATGAACTGAATTTGTATCAATGGAAAAATGTTTAGAACTAAATTGGTCAAATTGAAAAGTTTATGATTGAATTGGTATCAATGCAACATGTTTAAAACTTTTTTGGTACTTTTCCCTTATCATGAACACTATAGTATTTTTGCAACATTTAGTTTGGCACAATTAGGGGTGTGCAAAGGAATTAGAAATTGCCCAGATTGCTTAGAATTAGATTAGACCGACTCGAACAGATGGTTCTTAAAAGAATCGGTCTTGTTCCCGGCCTGGTTCCTAGTTCCATGGGTGAATCCGCCCACCCAGATCGAACCGGACTAGTATTATAATAATATATTAATTTTAAATATTGAAAGATGAAAATTCAAAATTTCTAAATTTGAATTTTATGGCTCATTTTGTGGCCTGAAAGTTAGTTTTCTTTTTTGCAATGAAGGCACTTAAATATTAAAAGTCAAAAGCTACTTCTCTATTTTTCTGTTCCCCGAAATAAGTTTATAACAGAAATTCGTTTGGTAATGCAATTTGATTTTTCTATTCCTGGAATAGATTTCTATTCCTGAAATAGATTTGAAGAAGAAATCATAAGCTAAAATTTTTAATTTCTCAATTTCTGAAATATAAATTGAAATTGAGAAATTGAGAAATCAATTTCTAGTCAGAAATCAATTTCTGTTCCAGAAATTTTGTCACGCGCACTCTTAATGGCATGGCAAGCTCTTCTTCACCATTAGCGACAGAGGTTTCAAGCTTTGAGTACTAATCATATAAAGTGAGGAAGCTCTCCATTGAGGAAAGGAAAGAGAAGATCCATCGGTACATGAAGAAAAGGAATGAACTTTAGCAATAAATCAAGGTCCTCTCTCTCTCTCTCTCTCTCCTCTCTCTCTCTCTCTCAAATATCAATATAATCAGCGTCTTTACCTTGGCAAATAACTCATCAATCGTACTATTTATATGCAGTATGCTTGTCGCAAAACTCTAGCAAATAGTCGTCCTTGGGTGAGAGGAAGATTCGCGAAGAACGATGAGCTTGGAGAAGCATCTAGGCCTTCTTTTAGCACTCATGATGACGACGAGGAGGATGAAGTAAGACTTTTCTATGACTATCACAAGCTAGTATTACCGTGATTAAGACATTATCATTATTTTTCATTGATTTGTCATCTTAAATTGTGATTTACCTTCATACGACACTTATCACTTTGCAGCAAGTTGCAGTGAAAGAGCAGATGGATTCTTTAGATATCTTCGCTCTGGTTGTATATGCGTGGTGGCTTGTGAGTGGTGGCATTGATCCTGAGGTGGGCAATATTAATTGTCAAAAATGATCATGGTGTAGTTAAGAATGTGTTTTGAATGAAGTAGGCGTACATTACTCTCTGTTGATGATGTTATCATTTGATTGTTGTGAATCGGTAATATTCTCTTGCATTTGGTTTATCGAATTGAGATGTCTACTTGATGGAATTCCTAAATGAAGTCAGCATGTATTATGTTCAAACCTGAAACTTTCTGGTTGCATAGACTTTATAGAAAAAAGAATGGCAATATTTGGTTGATGTTTGGTGAGACCAGTTCCATGGATCCACCCAGGAACCGGACCGGATTAGTGGTTCGGTTCTCAGGTGGATCCATAAAATCAACGGGCGGTCCTGTTCCAATTTTTCGGAACCAGTTCTTAGTAGGCAATTCCCAATTGTAAGGTGGGAACTGACCACTCAAACCATGCACACCCCTATGCACAATGCGTGAGTTCACAGCAGACAATGGTAGAGTGAATGTGTTCGGATTATTTTAACACCTAACTCTAGAGTTTTTCATATGATTCTATGTATCAACTTTTGTAGATTATTCTTTATATACTAAATACAACTTTCATGCACAATATCAGACACATAATGTACGGTAGCTCAATTCCTTGTAACTTAGCTTTTGATTCCATCATCTCATTTCTTATTATTGTATAATACCATCGACTAACATTGCGATGCACTTTATCATAAAGATATTACATTAAAGGCACATGGGAATATTAATTATCTAATTGATAATAAATAAGAGTGCCTTAGCAGTGATATTTGCCAAAACTGTGGTAGGAACTTCTCCTGCAACTTGACCAGTATTCAGCAACCAGCTTGGAGAAGTAGGAGTTGGTCTCCATCAACCTTGTGGGCTCCTCATACTCCACCAGATTTCCTAAAAAAACACAAGCAAAAAACACCAGGGTAAAATATTTTTACTTTGTACAAACAATCATGAAATGAAAATTCATATAGTAACAACAACTAAAAATTAAATCTTGCCTGTGTAATGATTTTTATCCACACAGCCAACGTGTCAGATAAAAGTCATTTTATTGTACCTAGTTGAGTAAACTATAAAAAGACTCCTTTCAGGACTTACTATCATAGTAATATTTTCAATTGCAATTTTTGCTTAATTGATCCATTGATAACTGGAAAATCATTGGCTTAACGTGGTCTGATCTTTGAATATGTTTTCTGCGATCCCAATCCATGCAGCATTAAACTTCCCTTCGCAAGTTACAACGAGACAGATTTTTTTAACTCTTAAAGATTTTTTTTTTCTTGTAAGGTTTTAACTCTTAAAGATTTTTCGTAAACTACAAAGAGAACGGAATTGTAATTGTATCCTGAGAGAAATTGTAAATGTAGAGGACGGTTAGAAACTTACCATAAGAGAGGACCATGACCATGTCACTATCTATGACTGTGGGGACTCTGTGAGCCACAGTGATCACAGTGCAATCTGAGAACTCTTGCCTGATTATCCTCTGAAGAACAGCATCAGTTGCTGAATCAATCGAAGCGGTGGCTTCATCAAGAACTAGGACTCTGTTCCTCCTCAATAGAACTCTTCCCAAGCAAAATAGCTGCCTCTGCCCAGCACTCCAATTCTCTCCTTCATCACTCACTGTTTGAATTTTGAACAAAGCCGTTCACATTCCCATTAGCATAAAAAAAGAGTCAGAATCATTTTGATTGAAGGTACGCGATATTGATACATGCATGTAGTGTAAGGCACTGCTGCATAGCTACGAGCAATTAGTGTCCAATCTTAGTAGGATTTAAGTGACTTCCAATCTGCGACTAGATTTTGACATGTAATGTAACCCATGATGCTCACCAGAAGAATCCAGCTGATTCGGAAGGCTGCTAATTGTGGCCTTGAGCTGACATTTTTCCAGAGCCTACAAATTATGAAATGATCGAGGGTTGGTTTGCCACATCTATGAAAAGGATGATCTAATTGGGAGACATATTATGAAGATTGAAAACCAAAAATGAGCACTATTGTACATATTACCATCCAAATGTCATGGTCAGAGTAAAGGCCGAGTGGGTCCATGTTAGTCCTAACACTGCCTCTGAACAAAGTGGGCTCCTGAGGGATGATGCTGAGCTTCATCCTCAAGTCCTTCAATCCAATGGAAGTAATGTCTAGCCCATCGATGAAGATCTTCCCGCTTGCTGGCTCAACCAATCGAAACAATGCGCTGATCAGAGTCGTTTTCCCGCTTCCTGTTCTTCCAACAACGCCCACTCTGCTTCCTTCTTTGAATGTGCAAGTGATACCCTTCAACACAAGCGGTGCGTTGGGACGGTACCTTAGCTGAAACCAAGTAGGAAAAAACCCTTCGTATTAGCAACCTGCAAAAAAATTCTAATTTTGAGTTGCAATTTGTACCTTTAGTTCTTGCAGCTCGATTCGACCCTTTGATGGCCATGAAGAAGGTGGCCTATGATTCTCCACAACCGCTGCAGGCTCAGATGATATGTGCATGAACTGTTTGATGCGCTCAACTGAGATAATGTAGTTTGACAAGTAGCAATACCACCGGACCACGAAAACATGCGTACCCGTCAATGTAAAAGCATAAGAGAGAGATAGCCCAACAAGCCCTGCAAGACCGGGATAAACAAATTTAACTAGTACTTCCGACAATTCGATAAGTTCTTGCTGTTTTAATGGAAGTTTTCATTTACCTGTAGGCACATATCCTTTAGGAAGAAGAATCAGAAGAAGAGAAGCAGTAAGTAGGGTCAGGTTCTGAAGTGCTTCTATTCTCAGAACTAGCCACTCCATAAGTGCATTGGAGTGGAATAAAAGTTTCGCATCGGCGTCCACGAGTTTCACGAAATTGCAGAAGAATCTGTCTACTGCGTTAAAAGCTCTAATGGTGACCACACCCAGTGATGTCTCGGCCGCATAGTTCATGAGAGGAGCTTTTGTCGTTCCATTGATTCTTATTAATTCGCGTGCTGAGGCCAAGTAATATGCCTTCATAGTTGAGGGACTTAACATGGTTAGCCCTTCTTGATCAATAGATATGGCCAAATTCAAAAGTTCTAGACTTAAAAAATCACCTGAACATATTTTCCAGCAACCATTGCAAAAGTCGCAACGATGAGAACTTGCCACGTGACTGAGGCCATAATCCCAATTATAGTCAGAAGCTCAATTCCAGCAGCTATCACAAAGATGATGGAGAATGGGATGTCGAAGTCTAGTACACTGAAATCTGACGAAGCCTGTGAGATTTTAAATGTCAGCCTAATTCTTCATATGGTAAGTGCTTGATGCGAAATGATAGTGCTGAAGATATTGAAACATGAATGTGAGAATGATCTTACTCGGGTCAGAATCCTCCCCACTGGAGTAGAATCAAAGAAAAGCATGGGAGCTTTGAAAATCGAATCAGTGAAACCTGAAAAGAAGGCCTTGGAGGCCTTTAGACCCAGATGAGCTGCAAAGAAGGATCTCAAGTACACGAACACAGCACTAAGCGAGGAAATGCCCGTGAAGACACCTATTAAAGTGCCACTACTAATGTCGGGAAATTGAATAGCTAGTGCAAGCCAATAGGTTGAAGCAGCCTGAAGCGCCACAAATGCTAACTGCGTCAATAAGCCAAAAAACAGAAGGTTTAATCCTTTCGACACCATTATGTAATCCCAGAACGGCTTCCACCCAGCATCACCAATCTCCTTCTCTTCTTCTTCTGTAAGTTGCACTCCCGGTTTGGCCTTCTCAGATATCTCAACTTGCTTACTCTCTTTAGATTCCTCGTGCTTCACTAAAAAGGAATCCGCAGTTTCACCAGAGATTTCACCATTTGAAGGTCCAAATGTGGTTAAAACTTCTTTGTGAGCATTCACAAGCTGTTCAAATGCTGTTCCTGCAATCAAGAGCTCCTGGTAGCTTCCTGACTGTGTAACACGTCCCTTCTCCATGAGCTTCACAGCACAAAAAGCGATTCATGTTTAGCATATCAAAAAAAAGAAATTACCACTGGCCTAAACTTTTCTAGTTATGCATATGAGAAGTACGAACACCCGTTCTTACCAAAATTCGATCCATTTCTGAGAGAAATTCCACTTGGTGAGTCACTAGGATGACCATCTTTTTTTCGAGCGCGCCCATGACACAGTCCTGCAGTAAAAGACTCGACTTAAGAACAACGAGCTTTTTAATGATTAGTGTTTCTCTCGATTATTTTTTCCCTAGAAAAATATGACCTCAACTTCTTACATTGAAAAGTATTGCAGCGGTGTGCGCGTCGACCGCACTGAAAGGATCGTCAAGAAGATAAATATCTGCATCGTTATAGACGGCTCGAGCTAATTGAATCCTCTGCTTCTGTCCACCACTCATGTTGAGCCCTCTCTGGCCTATTTCTGTGAGATCTCCATGACTGAAGCTGCTGATATCTTTATCCAGTGCGCACGCTTTTATGGCCTTCCTGTATCGGGCCTCATCCATTGGTTGTCCGTAGAGTATGTTGTCCCTAATCGTCCCGCTTTGGATCCAGGAAGTTTGAGAAACATAGGCGGTCGATCCACATATTTTAACCTAAATCAAGATGCATGAAATAATTAAAGTTAGGTGCGTGACAGAGGCGCACATCTTACGGACATAGATGTCTTGAAAACTCACAGTTCCTGTGGTTTTGGGTATTTCTCCGAGTATAGCACAAAGAAGCGATGATTTGCCCGCCCCAACTGGACCACAGACCGCAATCTTTTGCCCGCATTTCGCTTCCAAGTATATGTCTTTCAGAGTCAGGATTGCAGATTCCACGTCCCAAGAAAAATTTCCTGACAAAATCTGTATGCTTGTGGTACTAGATGAATCCTCCACAGGGACTTCCCTTATTCTGTCTTTCTTTAGCTCGTCGTCCACCAAAAATGCATTGATACGATCGAATGACACCATCATCTGGATCAATATAGACAGGGCCTCAGGGATCATCCTAACAGGCTCACCCATAGCCCGCAACGTCGCAAGAACTGTGAAGATAGTACTAGCGTTTAATGGGGCACTCTGCAAGAGAGCGCAACCTATGAAAATCACAGAAGAAATTATAGTCGGGGACATCCAATAAAGCACTGTCCCGTAAGGCCTCTTGAACTGGGCTTCAGCCAGCCACTTCATCTCAGTGGCACGGCGTGACTCGATCAAGTTCCTGAATTTTTCTCCCCACGACTGCAACTTTATGATCTTCATGCTGTTCAGGATCTCTGAAGTAGACCGGAGCCGCTCGTCTTGGGCGGTCATGAACTGGGACTGGCAGTTTTGGAGCATCTTGGCGATAGGCACATTCAGGAGTCCGCAAATTAGGAGCGGGATTAAGCCTGGAAGAGCGCCAATGCCAATCACCGTGAAGAGGACACCAATGGACAGGAAGAGTTGTAGCGTGAGGCTCCAAGTGGAATGGAACCACCAAGGGAATTCACCCATCCGATACGCATCCACAGCGATGTAATTCACAATTTCGCCAGTTGAGTGTCGTTTTCTTCCGGTGTTCGAAATTTTCAACTGCTTCTTGTAGACCGCTACCATAAGAGCCGATCTCATTCTCATTCCGGACCTCCTGGAATCAAAGAAGTAATGTCTCTGCGAAAAGGACTCCACTAGCTTGGCAAGAATCAAGCATCCAATAATAGTGAACCCTTCTGACAAATTTCCCTGCTCTCCATTCGAGTAATTCACAAACCAGTACAGTAACAAAGGGGAAACAACGACAGATATCGTTCGGGAAAGCGCACATAAGCCTATGAAAATGTTCTCCTGGAAATATACTTTCGCAATGGTCTTAATAACCGAGTAACTCTGTGAACCCTTTTGTTCGCTTACAACCGAATCCCACGCGATTGCAAATTTTTGATAGGCCAGATCAGCTTCGTCCTCGGAGACAAGAGATGGGATGTCCTCGAACTCTAGCGGCTTCGAGTACCCTAAGCGTAACAATGGATTAATCCAAGAAAATGTCAACTTGCTGAGGCAGCTGGCACAGCCGAGCTGTGAGTGGGATTCATCAGGTTTCGCACCTAATAGAGGTTCGTATAATTTATCGTCTGAGTTCGGTTTTGGAACCACAACATATTTCCTGAAGGCACAGAACAGAAGGAGAAAGTTTATAGGCCAAGTCACAATGTCTAAAACTCCGATTCCGAGCCCTCTCAACAAGAGCCAGATGTTCAGAGCGGTGACGAGCAAACAGTAGGCAACCCACCAAAGAGTGACTATGGTTCTCATCCACTTGGATTTCGCAACAAGCAACGAAACCGTCAAAGACATCCATATCAATCCTTTAACAAAGTGAAGCAACCAGCTCTGCGGTCTATTTATGTCGGCTTGAAGTATAAGACTCTGGAGGGCGATACCAAAGTGCGCGAGGCTACTAAATGCACAACAAACAGCAACGACAATGAGTACCAAGTCCTTCCTAGTGCTGTTTCCATTCGTGTTGCGCTTCCTAAGGCTGTTGGCGATCCACAAGACGTAGAAAGAGCAGAGGAAAAGCAGGTTGGCGCCATCAATTACGCTACTCTGGGTGCAAGTGCCGAAATCAAGCTCTCCGTCACATATCCAAGAGAATGCCTCTGATTTCAGCATATAAGGAAAGAGAATGAAAAGCTAAAACTGAAGCAAGCCTCTGTCGTTACCAACTAAGCAAAAGCATCCATCGAAAGGCGAAAAAACATGTCAAAGCCTCAACGATACAGTACTATGGACAAATAAGTTCCATTCATACAAAACAAACCACGTCAGTTTCATCGCAGAGACACTGGTCACGATAGTATTAACGTACCAGGTAAGGTCCAGAGGAGAGCCATGGATGGAAGAAGCTGGGTTATTTGGGCTCTGAGCTTTCGCTTCTCCTCAAGCACACCGACTGATGTAGTAGTTCAGACATAAAACATGAAGGGCTGTCCAGTGAATGAGAACGAAGAAGCTAATAATAATAATGATCTGGGCCCAGATTTGACGCTGACCAGACAATAAAACTCTGAGCTCAGAATACGTATCGGGTTTATATATATGCATTCGATCGATACTTGTGGCTGGTTGTCGGGTTTTGTAGATTGGAAAACTTTTGAACGTTAGGCGATTGCTTGTCTTTATCTTTGTCACAAACATGCATCTCATGGTACTCCTACCTATATAAAACTGCACGCAGATGGTCTTTGTCTGAACCTCGATCACCTCCTCTCACGCAATTACCGTAAAACTAACCCCCACAGAGAGAGAGAGAGAGAGAGAGAGAGACTTTGCAACATTTCAAATTTGGATTATACATATCCTACCTTGCCATGTTTTGGCAGTTCAATCATTAAATTCTAAACGCCTTTTCACAGACCATGCGGCTTTTCGCACTATGGATCTAACCAAGACACAAACGTGCATGCCGCAGCTTCAATTGGTGAAAGCCACGTATTTTCCTGGATATGTTTTAATGAAGGGTTTAGGTTGCAGATGTTTTTCGGAATGCAAGTTGAATCCCGAAACCATTCCCTTAGCTTCCAAGGGATACAAGTTCACTTACCAAAATGAAGGTCGCTCATGAACGCTCTCTTTATAGAATTCACAGAAATGGGTCACTTCCTCCATTTCATATGCCTTTGGATGAATTACTTTGACGTCGCATCGTGCGCATATCTCTTATTTATGTCAGACCCTTTGGTTAAAAATATGAGAGCAATATCTATGTATACTTATCCCGGGAAAAAAAAAATACTTGTATTGTATATGAATGTGAATAAATTGTATAATGCATATGACATATGCATTCTAGAGAAATCTAATCAACAGGTTCATGTTGAGTAAATTATATTTTTCTAATTGAGGAGTTAGTAAACACCGTTCTTCACATGCAATAAAATACCCCAAACTCTCGTAAGGTTTAGCACTCGAGCGTCCATAACTTCCTGTGAAAAATTTGGAGTCGACCCGAATTTACCTCTATGGTTGGAACATTCCTTCACGGTTTATAAACTCAAAGGCCCTATCGGTAAATAACTGTCGTCATATGTTGTAATTTTGCATAATTTATGGTAACATTTGCAATTTATGGTCAACAGTTTTCCATAAATTTGCATAAGTTGCTATCTTCTTAAATTTACACACGACACCAATCTCGTTGATTGCTAGAAACTATAAAATTTCAATGTGATAAAGGGCCAGATTAGAAGAGTCCAGATGAATTTTGCTCTTTCCTTTGATCAAAGAGTCCGGATTAAATACGACACCAATCAAGGTCGACATAATTATAGGGAAAAGCATCAGTTTTCTCCGTTTAGATCATTACAATGGGCCTATGATGATAATGAAGTTTCACTCCACCTTAGAATTCCCGAATTGAATTTGATTTCTGGCAACTTGTCCAATTTATTTCCTCCAACCATGATTGGTGGTACCATCGAAGCGTGCTACACTTAAATTTAAAAATTGGAGTTAGGATCCTGGCCTATTTTTGTCTCACTAGGATGTTCTTATTGGCCTATCGTTTTCTCCTAATAAGGATATAATGTTAGTCTACTTTAAAATGTAGGGGAACAACTAACGCTCTACATGCTCAAAATAAATCAGTTAAAAATACAAAATCAACTCTATAAAGTAGTAAATAAACCATTTTATGATTTTCCATTTTTGCTCTACTAAGGTTCTCAATCTCAAGTAATATGAACTTGCTAACAACCACGATTGCTCGTTTGATCCGTCCATCATTAAAAGATTCGTTAGCTTCGCGTTCTTATCTAAAACGCTTCGATGCCCAATGAAATTCTTTGTCAAATCCCTCACATTATTTACTTTTTATTATAATCTATTTTGGTTTATCCAGCGAAATTAAAGATTACGAGCCGCCGATTTTCAACAAGTTGGCACGATATAATATCTTTGTAGAAGCATATTATAAATAAGCATGAGAGCGAGACAAGGACACATTGTTTTCCCAGCTACAGGAACTTAAAAATGGAGTTCGACAAGTGCCCACGAATCACCAATCCTACCAAATATATGAAGTTGTGATCAATCGATATTTCTTGGGACCATTTTGTATTTGTTGACTGTCATTAGAAAAAGGACAAAGAGGGACTTGCCTTCTATATCATTATCATTCTTGGTACGACAACCCCAAGCTAAGCTATTCAATCATGTGACCAGTATTAAAAAAAAACGACGGCTCAAATGACTGTCAATTCGAGCTTCATTTGAACACGGCTCTTCTTGGATCTAGGGCTTGCACGACGCCCCGACGTTAATTAATAGGGACAACTTCTTTCGTCCTTACGCCTTTAACCACATTCCAAGATTCGTGCTTCGTTATTACCACAACATTTCTGAAAAAATTTCTACAAGTTGTTGATGAATATATTTCTCCCATTAGCTAGCACCGATAAGAGAAAAGGAAAATAATATATGTCAACCATTAGAAGCATTTTATTAGGAAAATGATGAAATCTAAGGAGTTTAAAAAAAAAAAAAAGTATATACTAACTCTCCTACATGCATAGCCCACTTATCGAGCACATTATATGCAAACATTGTCGCTATAAATAGAAAAAGAAAAACACTTCCTAGCACGATGAAGCCATGAAATTTAATGATTATTGCTTCTTGTTCCTTCTTTTTTTGCAAATTATTTGTATCTTTTCCCATTTTTAGGAAAGCAATACCCACTACTCTTTTGGGCATGAACAATGGGTGCTTTTTTCTTTTTCTTTTTTTGGGATTCTAGAACAACGAGTACTCTTTGAACGTTGGTTTTGACTGACAGAAAAATAATTCAATTCAATTTCTTGCAGCCATGAGTAGTAATGTGGCAATCATGTGTCATGATCACCTCATTTGCTGTGGACCAAACATCTTCAGAAAACGGCAGTTTTGTCCTAGAAATATCATTCTCCACTGAAATTCCTATGCCCCTGGGAAAATCCCCAAAGAGAAAATCATTAGGCTTTCTGTGAATTGGAGAATTGACAGCTTTTGGACGTGGTTTGATGTTCTCCACTCTCCTCAAATTGGTGGCCACTTTTTAGTTCAAATTGGCCCTGGATTGCCCTCCAAGTTCATCCACCTAACTTTCACTCATCTAGGCCTTCCCTATGGCATAAGTTGAAGAGGAACTTCACACTTTAGCTAGTGGTGACCTCTACGTTCTTTTCATTTAATTGTCACTTTCAAGTATAGACACAATTTAACTAATCTACCGTCAAATTGTGTTTATAATGTTGCGGAAAGCGAATGATCGAATAATAATATAGACAAAAGAAGTAAATATATCAGACACGGGATTTTCGTGATTTGGTCGTAGAGACCTATGTCCAGGGGGAGAGTAACGATAAATTCACCATGAATCAAACAATACAATGAAGATTACACACTTGAGTCACTCAAACACGTTTAGTATTTCCCAAGCTCCAATTATACCCAAAAATGCACGCAATGTTAAGCCCCAAAATTCCTTGTGGAATAATCTTTTAATCTCGTGAAGGAATTACATGCAGATCTTACCACAAGATTTAATCGGCTTCAACACTAAATTTCTTAAATGTAATTCATGAATAAGCTTCGCCACGAGGACAACAAGAAGACCCGCTGCCAAGCACTTCAGCGCCTATGGACATTCTACCACGGCACGCGCTTCTTTCCAAGTGGTGCACGTATATATACGTATGGAGGAAGGACAGCGCACGATAGGAAATCGTGCAAGTTCGGTCAACCGGTCAACAAGTCCAACTTTTGGACTTTCCTTTTCTTGAACATAACTTAAACGAGAATTAGGAAGGGATATTTCTAAATATTTTTCTTTTATTCTTTCTCTCACCTAATCTTTCCTACACTCGTTTTGTTTGTGATCCTTATCCAACATAGCTCAAACGAGATCTAAATTTCCACAGCAAATATTTGAGCACCCAGAGATAATAATAATTTATCTCAGGTCCGTTTCATTCATAAACTCAAAACTGAAACATATTTTAACATATAAAATAGGCATTTCATGGATCATCAAACTCATTATTGTGTTAGTATAATTGAACAAGTAACTTTAATAGACAACAATCGCTCAAATAGTTCTTGCCTTGTTATCCTCAATGGTCTAAAAATAGACGTTGCAGGTTGAAATCTCTCACCTAAGAGCAGGACCATTGCACCTAATCATAAGACGACCCTCTAGGATATATAGCTGACTCTATGTTAGTTGCCAGCTCACCAAACCCACCTTCCATATGACGCAAGAAAGATCGTCGTAATGCTTTTCATTTGCCCTCGAACATACATAAGTTAAATAGTTTTCTTTCTTAGCAGAAAGCAAAAGGATATATCGTCCTCCTTGTATCGCCTAACCTTACATGCACTCTTCATCTGAAAGTCGGCATAAAATAATTACGTGGGCTTTTGAGCAATCTCCGTAACTAAAACAAGCGATTCAAAGAAAATCCAACCCTTCGTCCTATTTCATCAAACGGTGGCAAGTATATGATTATGATATAACTTCCAATCATCAATGCCCGACGCTAATAACACTTCCTCGTTCAATTGCGCACCACAGTCAAATGGGCCTGAAAAGATATTGTATTGCGTAAAAATTATAAAACCAATCTAGCTGGGCCTATAGAGACTAGAATAGTTTTGGTAGATCTTATAATAACGGAAATTATAAATCCTCTCTTTATTCCTTTCCCTAAAAAGGGAAAAAGGTTGGATGCATTTGAATGTGCTTGGCCAGATATAAAGTACCCTTATTCAAAATTCTGAAAACGTATTTTTTTCATCTCATTTAAAATAAACAAAAACATTTGATCATCCCCATGTAAATTATAAGTATACTTCTAATCCATAAATTTGCCTACTTAATAATGGGTTTCTTATGGGTTATATGATTCTTATGAGCAAATAATTTCAAAGAAGGCGACCATATAGGTTTATAAGGCAGACAAATCAATCTCTAAGTATCTTATTTGTGGCAATTACTAAACTTCTCAATCAAATAAACAGTGCGCAAGTTTTTATTTCCGATTCACCTTCCAACAAGCAATGGATGGTCGAAAATAGCAATAACGAAATAATTAAACGCAAATACAGCAAAGTAATTTTTTTTTCATTATTTTCTCTCAAAACTGCAATGTGTAACATCCTTTCGTGATATACCAGCGACAATTAGGAATTTTCTGACTGTTATCTAGTCCCATATGACTCAAAATTTTTACCTTTATTATATCCAAAAATAGCAAAATTTATATGAGGTAGTATACAATTTAAGCAACGATTTATACAAAAATACGTATTCCCATTTTAAACAAATGAAAAAATAACGTCCGTAAGTGCTTGGGTATGCTACTAATTTATATATAAATATATATATATGTATGTATGTATGTAATTATTGCCTAAGGGTTGCCTCCACAATTGACTTTAGATAGCCAGATATGTCATCTTCTCATTAATATTTCGAGGTTGGGGACTCTTAACGGTTTCGATAAATCATTATAGTTCCTTCTAACTTTTAAATTTGATTGAATTGAGTGATATTGGCGGCCATATGACTTTGGAGATGTGAATATTTCTATTTGTATGAGCACGTTTTACATTTTTATTGCTCCCCATAAATTATTTTATAATTGCTCCCCATAAATTGCAATGTGATATTTGTGATTGGCTTTTTCCTTCTATTAAGAACTAAGAAGACAATAGATCGTTTTCCTGGAATACATTCAATGAGGATGTTCTAAGCTTCCGTAAGAGAATATTCGTGTGATTAGCTTTCTTGAGCCGGTTCTTTTTGCCCAGTATTTAGCGCCATTTTAGATTTACCCGTGAAGATTAAGACTATTAAATATTATCGCGTCTTCTATAGTATTTTTGTAATATTTAGTTTGGCTTTTGAGAACAGATTATGATCACGCCCACACAATGCGTGACTTCACAGTAGACAATGGTAGAGTGAATGTGTTCGGATTATTTCAATACCTAACTCTAGAGTATTTCATATGATCTTATATATCAACTTCTGTAGATTAATCTTTATATACTAAATACAACTTTCGTGCACTACGTCAGACACATTATGCACGGTAGATCAATTCCTTGTAACTTAGCTTTTGATTCCATCATCTCGTTTCTTATTACATATAATACCATCGACTAACATTGCGATGCACTTTATTATAAAGATATTACATTAAAGGCACAGAGGAAAATTAATTATCTAATTGATAATAAATCAAAAGGCCTCAGCAGTGATATTTGCCAAAATTGTGGTAGAAGCTTCTCCTGCAACTTGACCAGTATTCAGTTACCAGCTTGTAGAAGTAGGAGGTGGTCTCCATCGTACTTGTGGGCTCCTCATACTCCACTGGATTTCCTTAAAAACACAAGCAAAAAACACCAGTGTAAGATATTTTTACTAATGGAATAGATATAGTCACAACATTTAAAATTAAATCTTGCCCGTTTAATGATTTTTTTCACACAGCCAACGTGTCAGATAAAAGTCATTATATTGTACCTGATTGAGTAATCTATAAAAAGACTCCTTTTAGGACTTCCCATCATAGTAATATTTGCAATAGCAATTTTTGCTTAATTGCTCCACGGATAACTGGAAAATCATCGGCTTAGCATGGTCTGATCTTTAAATATGTTTTCCGCAATCCCAATCCATGCAGCATTAAACTTTCCTTCGCAAGTTACAATGAGACATATTTGTTTTAACTCTTAAAGTGTATCGTAAACTATAATTACAAAAAGAAAATGAAAAAGTATTTGTATCCTGAGATATATTGTAGATGCGGAGGATGGTTAGAAACTTACCGTAAGAGAGGACCATGACCATGTCACTATCCATGACAGTGGGGACTCTGTGAGCCACAGTGATCACAGTGCAATCTGAGAACTCTTGCCTGATTATCCTCTGAAGAACAGCATCAGTTGCTGAATCAATCGAAGCAGTGGCTTCATCAAGAGCTAGGATTCTGTTCCTCCTCAATAGAACTCTTCCCAAGCAAAATAGCTGCCTCTGCCCAGCACTCCAATTCTCTCCTTCATCACTCACTGTTTGAAATTTGAACAAGTGGTTCGCATTCCCATTAGCATAAAAAAAGAGTCAGAATCATTTTGATTGAAGGTACGCGATATTGATACATGCATGTAGTGTAAGGCACTGCTCAATAGCTACAAGCAATTATTGTCGGATCTTAGTAGGATTTTAGTGACTTTCAAGCTGTGACTAGATTTTGACATGTAATGTAACACGTGATGCTCACCGGAAGAATCAAGCTGATCCGGAAGGCTGCTAATTGTGGCCTTGAGCTGACATTTTTCCAGAGCCTACAGATCATGAAATGATCGAGGGTTGGTGCGCCACATCCATGAAAAAGAAGATCTAATTGGGAAGCATATTATGAAGATTGAAATCCAAAAATGGGCACTTTTGTGCATATTACCGTCCAAATCTCATGGTCAGAGTAAAGCCCAAGAGGGTCAATGTTAGTCCTAACACTGCCTCTGAACAAAGTGGACTCTTGAGGGATGATGCTGAGCTTCATCCTCAAGTCCTTCAATCCAATGGAAGTAATATCTAGCCCGTCAATGTAGATCTTCCAGCTTGCTGGCTCGACTAATCGAAATAATGCACTGATCAGAGTCAATTTCCACTTCCTGTTCTTCCGACAACGCCGACTCTGCTTCCTTCTTTGAATGTGCAAGCTATTCCCTCCAGCACAAGCGGTGTGTTGGGACGGTACCTTAGCTGAAACCAAGTAGGAACTCCTATTAGCGACCTGAAAAAAGTTGTTCTCCTTTAATGCAATTTGTACCTTTAGTTCTTCCTGCTCAATCTGACCCTTTGATGGCCATGAAGACGGTGGCCTATGATTCTCCAAGACCCCTTCAGGCTCAGTATGTGCATGAACTGTTTGATCCGCTCGACCGAGATGATGTAATTTGAAAAGTAGCAATGCCACCGGGTCACAAGAACATGTGCACCCGTCAAAGTAAAAGCATAAGAAAGATATAGCCCCACAAGCCCTGCAAGACCAGGATAAGCAAATTTAATTTCAACTTTCGACAATTTAGTGAGTTCTCACAAATGTCATGTAAATTTGCAGTGACCTGGAGGCATATATCCCTTAGCAAGTAGAACCAGAAGAAGAGCAGCAGTGAGCAGCGTCAGGTTCTGAAGTGCTTCTACTCTCAAAACTGGCCACTCCATTAGTCCACTGGAGTGGAAAAAAAGTTTCGCATCTGCGTCCACAAGTTTCAGGAAATTGCAGAAGAAAATGTCTACCGTGTTAAAAGCTCTAATGGTGACCACACCTAGGGATGTCTCTTCACGAGGGAAGCTTTTGTGGTTCCATTGATTATAATCAATTCGCGCACTGATGCCAAGTGATATGCCTTTTTAGTCAAGGGACAGAATACGGTTAGCCCTTCTTGATCAAAGGATATAGACAAATTCAAAAGGTCTAGACTTGGAAAATCACCTGAACATATTCTGCAGCAATCATTGCAAAAGTCGCAACGATGAGAACTTGCCACGTGACCGAGGCCATAATTCCAATTACAGTCAGAAGCTCAATTCCAGCAGCTATCACAAAGATGATGAAGAACAAGATGTTGAAGTCTAGTATACTCAAATCTGATGAAGCCTGCCATAATTCCAATTATAATCAGAAGCTCAATTCCAGCAGCCTCATTCTTTCTGGGGTAAGTGCTTGATACAAAACTATTGTGCTGACAATATCTAAACATGATTGTAAATATGATCTCTCTTGTCAGAATCCTCCTCACTGGAGTAGAATCAAAGAAGAGCATCGGAGCCTTGAATATCGGATCAGTGAAACCTGAAAAGAAGCCCTTGGAGGCGACAAGCGGACCTGGAGTGCCATAACTTGGCGAAAGGGACACTTAAGTGCCATAGCTTACGAAATGTACACTTAAGTGCCAAAATCGGAGCAAAATGGATCACTTGAGTGCCAATCCGGCCAAAACGCTAACGTGTCAATTTTCCGGCGAAGCGAGTGCAAAACGGCATCGTTTTGGTGCTGACGTGGTAAAAAATTTAATATAGAAATTAATTTAATTTAATTTAAAACTAAATTTATTTAAAAATTTTAAAAAAAAATAAATTTTAAAAATTTTAAAAATTTTAAAAAAATTAAAAAACTAAAAAAATTTAAAAAATTTAATAGAAAAGGTGGGAGAGGGTTTAGGAGGTATTTTGAGCGCATGCTTGTTGCTTTAATAGAGAAAGGGCTTGGCATTTCACTCTTTGTTGTGGGGTTGTCACGGATTGGCCGGCCATACGGATAGGGAAGTCCAAGGAGCTAGGCGAAGCAGTGGAATGCTACACCCTAGATGGTGAGAGTCCAGTAGCCGAAATGAAGATGGCATCAAGCCGATGTGGGACTTGAGGAATAGAATACGGGGATTTCTTTGGAGAGGAATAACCGGGATTTTAAGCATTCTTCGTCCCTTATCCGCACGTAGATCTTTTGACAGCTGGGATGGACTTTTGGTTTTGGGATTGAACTCAGGCTCGGAACTTCACTAAAAGCAGGGGAAAGAAGTTACATCATATATAAAGAAAAGGACTCGAATGCAAGCTCCTATTGCAGGTAAGCAAGAACCAAGCAGATATCTATTAGCCGCAATAGGTTGAGTTAGTTAAAGGGTAGCCAAAAAGAAACGTCCGAAAGCTCCGCAACACGTTGGAGAGCTTTTAGATCCCGCCCTAAAACGCCCATTCTCCTAGAGTTCCGAAGTGATCCTCATTCTCACCGCAGCCTTCTTAAGCCGAAAGAAGGCAAGAATCTCATTTTTTGGTAGTACGAAGGGGGAGCAGAATCAAGCTCCAAAGAGAAGAGAAGGAAGAGTCACCGAAACCTGAAATGCCAACTTACGAGTCAGTATGAAATCAATATCCATTTCTCTTTCTATCGATAGATAGATAGAAAGAGATAGATCTCTATCTGGATCTATCTCCATATCTAAATATGGAAGAACCAACACAACAAGGGCGTAACCAACGGAAGGTTCTCACCCTGTCCCGACATTGTCCTCCGACGATGTCCGCGGTCCTAGAGGTAACTAATTATTTCATGTAACTTCGGTTCAAAAATTTCGATTTCGTTTTTTTTTAAAAATTTTACAAATTTTAAAAAAATTTAAAAAAAGGAGGCGGCCCCACCCGACCCTCCCCACCTTCCCGGCGACGACGCGGGGAGGCGGCGGTGGCGAGGGCTCGCCTCGGCCCGCCGCCCTTCCTCCTCCTCCTCCTCCTCCTCCTCCGTTTTTTTTTTTTAAATAAATATAAATTATATTATTATTTTGTTTTAAATTTAATTTAATTTAATTAATTTTTATATTATATTAAAATTCAAATTATGCCAAAACAACGTCATTTTGGCCGATTTAAGGGCTCTATTCTGCCAACACCCAAAACAACGTCGTTTTGGTGCTTTGACGTGATAAAAAATTTAATATAAAAATTAATTAAATTAAATTTAGAACTAAATTTATTTAAAACATTTAAAAATAAAATTTAAAAAGTTAAAAAAATTTACAAAATTTACAAAAAAATTTTAAAACAAATTTAAGAAAAAGGAGGCGGTTGAGGGCTGAATTTTTTTGTAAATTTTTGTAAATTTTTGTAAATTTTGTAAATTTTTTGTAAATTTTTTAAATTTTTTGTAAAAAAAAAAAATTTAAATTTTTTAAATTTTTTAAAAAAAAATTAATTTTTTTAAATTTTTTAAAAAAAATTAATTTTTTTAAATTTTATAAATTTTATAAATTTATTTTTTAAATGTTTTAAATAAATTTATTTTTAAATTTAATTTAAATAATTTTTATATTATATTAAAATTCAAATATGCCAAAACGACGTCATTTTGGCCGATTTAAGAGTTCTATTTTGGCCAACACCCGAAACAACGTCGTTTTGGGTGAATTCGAGCTAACTCAGCTCTCCGGCAAGACACATCGGCGAGAAATATTAATATTTTAATGCCACGTATGATTTCCAGCCAACTTCGCCGGAGATGGCACTCATATGTCCCACTTTTCTTAAAATGTGGCACTTAAGTGTACATTTCATAAGTTATGGTACTTAAGTGTCCCTTTCTGCCAAATTATGACACTTGAAATGTTCTTTTGCCCCTTGTAGGCCTTTAGACCCAGATGAGCTGCAAAGAAGGATCTAAGACACACAAACACAGCACTAAGTGATGAGATCCCCGTGAAGACACCTATTAGTGTGGCACTACTAATGTCGCCGTGAAGACACCTATTAGTGTGGCACTACTAATGTCGGGGAGTTAGCTAGTGCTAGCCAATAGGTCGATGCAGCCTGAAGCGCCACAAATGCTGACTGCATCAGTAGGCCTAAAAACAAAAGGGCTAATCCTTTCGACACCATTATGGGTGCGTTTGGTTCAGCATTTTGAAAGCTCATTGGGAAAATGCAAAGCAGTTTAGCCTAAGGAGCTTTGAGCAAATGCAAAGACCATTTGGTAAATTACGCTTTGAAAAGCAACTTTAAGATAAATGCTGTTTGGTAGAAAACACATTTAGAAAGCCCATTTGAGTGATTAATATTAGCTTTTTAGTTTTTATATGTTTAAAATTGACAAAATAATGCATGCAACTTCTTTTAATTTAAATTTTGACGACAATGCTAAAAAATATCAAATGGAAAAAATTTACATCAAAGTAGTCTCTTTCTTAATTTAAAAAAAAAATAAATACCTTTATTATAATAAACGGAATAACATCTCGCCACGAGGAAATAAATTTATTATCCTTTAAAATTACAAACATCCTTAAATATTTCCTAAACTTAGAGCCATTTGATCAAGCCAGAATACTATGTACAACAAACCTTGATACAACACAGTTTCTCAATTATCTATTCTCTGTTTACATGCAAAGCGTACATAAAAGTTCAAATGCTCCTGTCATAGATAGAATTAAAGGTCATTGTAGCACATGAGCTGCCACGTCTTTTGACCACAAAGATGATTTGTCTGGCCTGCTTGACTCCCCAGATGAAGTGGAGGATGAATCCTTTGAGTGACCTTTCAGACCTTCATCAGCAATTAGATCCATGAATTTTGAAAGTGACAAGGTGTCGATATTTCACCGTCATTAACCTCAGCTAAGCTCATTAGCATCTTCACGACAGTCAACATGGATGTTTGAAGCCCCGGTATACCCCGTGTTCGAGAAGACCAATCTTCATGAATAGGAATGCCTCTTACCTATGATGTTCCCCATCCAGAGATGCACCACTAAGATCATTAGCTCCCCTTTCTTGTGCAACTTCCATGCCCATAACACATTGTACATGTAGATCAAGAGATACATGCATTTGCAGCATCACAACTCAACTTCTAAGCCAACAAGAGCAAGAAAGTCTCCAAACCCCAAGCCTATCTGTCCACATAATCCCCCGTTAAACACAGAACCGATTTTCACAAGAAAGACCCTCCTTAACAGAACCAAACATTGTGAAGTTGCCCGTGAACATCCAGGTTGTATAACATAACACAAAATTGACATGTATTCTTTATACCCATTCATTGCCCACCCATTCTAGCAAGTATCAGCTATATGAATAAACATCCATGTTGCAAAACAGAACACAAAAACCAGTGCATAACTCGTAATTGGCACGTATGAGTTTTGTGACAAAAGACCAGCTTTGCAAAACAAACAAAAAAGACCAACACACACCACTGATCTTAGTGACAAGAGTCCAGCACATAACTCAACATGAGCACAAATAGGAAGACACCCATGAAAGGGTGACATTCAAGAATAAGAATGTGTGTTTTTCTGGTCTATATTAGGCTTCATCTCTTCTTCTTAATTATGCATACAAAATTTCATTTTCCATGTTTGGCAATCCCATTTTAGTGTAATCAACAGTCTATTAGTAGTGACCGATTTAATAACATACTTTGATAGCAAAAAATTTGTTGCAACATAATACAAACTGGGATGCTAAATTAAGCAGACATAGCATCAAATAAGGAGCAGATCAGGGCATCAACAAATTTGGGCAGCAAGGTAAGCAGACAATTAGGGCAGCAACTCATTGTTAAATACCAAATTAAGTGCAACATAATACCAACTCAGGAGCAGCAGACAATTAGGCCAGAAGGTTCCTCCGGAGCTACGTCAAGGCTTCGAGGCACTTTCGATCCCGCGGCGACATCGACCCCAGCGACGATCCCGACCCCGATCCCGACGACGCCGTCGACGAGACCGACGCGCGCGTCTGATCCTCGATGCCGGCGTGGCCCGGATCCTCCACGGCGCCATACGCGAGCGCGAGGTGGAAGCTCTCGGACGTCCGGTTCCATCCCACCCAAGACATTCCCTATTGGGGATCCGCCGGCCTCGCGCGCCGCTCACCGGCCTCTCACCGGCCTCTCGGTCGATCGATCGCGGCGGTCGTCTTCGTCAGCGGCGGCGACATTGACCGGCAGCGGCGGATCGGAGGACGGCAGTCGAGCTTGCAGTGAGAGAGCGATGGGGAAGGGTGCAAAGCATGGGGGAGGGTGGAGAGAGAAGGCCATCTAGGGTTTTAGTTTCAAAATGGGTAAAGTTGGTTTTACGGTAAAGTTTTAAGGGTAAAATAGGCAATTTACTAATTTTCATTAAACGAACTCTCCAGCATTCCGAGAATGCTGCAGCTCAAGGCTGATCCCGACCTGCCTTGAGCTTTGGGCAATCCCAATGGCTGGCTTTCAAGTGAAAGCCCTTTGGGAATGATTGCCAAACACCCCAAATTTTCTTCAAAGGGCTTTGGGGTTCCAAGGGGCTTTCTAAATGTCGAACCAAACGCACCCTATATAATCCCAGAATGGCTTCCACCCAGATCCACCAATCTCCTTCTCTTCTTCTTTAGTGAGTTGTACTTCGGGGTGGGCCCTCTCGGACATCTTGACTTGTTTATGCTCTTTAGATTCCTCATTCTTGACCGTAATGCAATTCCCTGATTCACCTTGGATTTCACTGTTTGAAGGTCCAAATGGGGTTAAAACTTCTTTGTGTGCATTCACAAGTTGTTCAAATGTTGTTTTTTGTAGTCAAAAGCTCCTGGTAGCTCCCTGACTGTGTTGCACATCCATCCTCCATGAGCTTCACAGCACAAAAAGCGACTCATATTTAGCATAACTGAAAAAGAAAGTACCACTGGCCTAAACTTATCTAGTTATGTGTATGAGAAGCATGAAAACCGGTTCTTACCAAAATTGTATCCATATTTGAGAGAAATTCCACTTGGTGAGTCACTAGGATGACCATCGTATTTTCAAGCGCGCCCATGACGTAGTCCTATAGTAAAAGACTCAAATTTTTTACCACGTCAGCACCAACAACGACGCCGTTTTGCACTCGTTTCGCCGGAAAATTGACACGTCAGCATTTTGGCCGGTTTTTGGCCGGATTGGCACTTAGATGATCCATTTTGCTCCGATTTTGGCACTTAAGTGTACCTTTCGTAAGTTATGGCACTTAAGTGTCCCTTTCTGTCAAGTTATGACACTCCAGGGGTCCATGTGTCGATAAGCTTGTTAGTCATTGGTGTTTCTCTCGACTATTTTTTCCTTAGGAAAATTTGAACTCCACTTCTTACATTGAAAAGTATTGCAGCAGTGTGCGCATCGAGTGCACTGAAAGGGTCATTGAGAAGATAAATGTCTGCGTCATTATAGACTGCCCGAGCTAACTGAATCCTCTGCTTCTGTCCACCGCTCATGTTGAGCCCTTTCTGGCCTATTTCTGTGAGATCTCCATGACTGAAACTTCCGATATCTTTATCTAGTGCACATGCTTTTAAAGCCTTTTCATATCGAGCTTCATCCATTGGTTTTCCATAGAGTATGTTGTCTCTGACTGTCCCGCTTTGGATCCAGGAAGTCTGAGAAACATAGGCGGTTGATCCACATATTGTAACCTAAATTTACATGAAAGAAATCAAAGTTTGGGGCATGATGACAGTGCACTCCTTGCACCCATAGATGTCTTGAAAACTCACAGTTTCAGTGGTTTTGGTTATTTCTCCTAGTGTAGCATAGAGAAGTGACGATTTGCCTGCCCTAACTGGACCGCAGACCGCGATCTTCTGCCTGCTTTTGGCTTCCAAGTTCATGTCTTTCAGAGTCATGATTGCACGGTCCCCGTCCCAAGCAAAATTTCCTGATGAAATCTGTCGCTCGTGGTGCTAGACGAACCCTCTACTGGGAATTCCCTTATTCTGTCGTTCTTAAGCTCGTCGTCCACCGAAAACAAGTTGATGCGAAAGACACCATCATTTGGATCAACATAGAAAGGGCCTCGGGGATCATCCAAACAGGCTCGCCCATTGCCCGCAATGTTGCAAGAACCGTGATGATAGTACTAGCATTTAATGGGGCGCTCTGCAGAGAGCGCAACCTGAAAATATCACTTAAAAAATTAGAGTCGGAGACATCCAATAAAGCACGGTATTATAAGCCCTCTTGAACTCGGCTTCAGCTAGCCACTTCATTTTAATGACCCGATGTGATTCGATCAAGTTCCTGAATATTCCTTCCCACGACTGTAACTTTATGATCTTCATGCTATTCAGGACCTCTGAAGTGGACCGGAGCCGCTCGTCTTGGGCGATCATGAGGCTGGCAGTTTTGGAGGATCTTGGCAAAAGGCACATTCAGAGTCCGCAAATGAGGAGCGGGAAGCCTGGAAGAGCACTAATGCCAATAACCGCAAAGAGTACACTGATGGACAGGAAGAGTTGCAGTGTGAAGCTCCAAGTTGAATGGAGCCACCAAGGGAATTCGCCCATCTGATACGCATCGACCGCGATGTAATTCACAATTTTGCCAGTTGAGTGCCGTTTTCTTCCGGTGTTCGCAAATTTCAATTGCTTCTGGTAGACCGCCACTGTAAGAGCGGATCTCATCGTCATTTCAGACCTCCCAGAATTGAAGAAGTAATCTCTGCGAAAAAGACTCGACTAGCTTGGCAAGCATCTAGCACCCAACAATAGTGAAACCTTCAGGCAAATTTCCCGCACCTTCAGTTGAGTAATTCACAAACCAGTACGGTAACAAAGGGGAAACAACGACAGATACTGTTCGGCAAAGTGCACATAAGCCAATGAAAATGTGCTCTTTGAAATATACTTTCGCAATGGTCTTAATAACCAAGTAACTCTGTGAGCCCTTTTGATCGCTTACGACTGAACCCCAAGCACGTACAAATTTTTTATAGGCCAAATCAGCTTCGTCCTCGGAGGGCAGAGATGGAATGTCCTCAAACTCTAGCAGTTTTGAGTATCCTGAGCGTGACAGTGGATTGATCCAAGAAAATGTCAACTTGCTGAGTCGGTTGGCATAGCCAAGCTGCGACCAGGATTCATCCAGCTTCTCATCTAATAGAGGTTCGTATAATTTCCCATCTGGGTTAGGTTCCGGAACAGCAACATATTTCCTGAAGGCGTAGAACAGTAGGAGAAAGTTTGTAGGCCAAGTTGCAATGTCTAAAACTCCGATGCCGCGCCCTTCCAACAAGAGCCTGATGTTCAGAGCTGTGACGAGCAAACAGAAGGCGACCCACCAAAAAGTGACCAGAGTTCTCTTCCACTTAAATTTCACAGCAAGCAACGAAACCATCAAAGAGTCAAAGACATCCATGTCAATCCTCTAACAAAGTGAAGCAACCAGCTCTGATTTCTATTTATTTTGGCTTGGAGTATAAGGGTGCGCATGGCAACGTTTCTCTTCCAGGGAAGTTTTTTTTTTCAGAAATAGTTTTTTTATATTTCTATTACGAGGAACAATTTCTGAGTAAAAGAACCCATTTGGTAACTACACAAAATTTCTACTCTTGAAATAGAAAAAGAATAGAAATGCGTTTAGTAACGCAACGATTCTTTTTTGTATTTATTTATTTTTTATTCTTGCTCATGGATAGCCGGCGGCCGGCGGCTGGTGACCGGCGACCGGCGGCCGGCGACCGGCGACCGGCGGCCGGCGACCGGCGGCCGCGGCGGTGGCTCCGGGGTGGCCGCGGCAAGAGTGAAGAATAAAAGAAAAAAAAAATTTTGACTTATTTTTAGAAATTGTTTCCAAGACAAAAAGTAATTTTTTTTTGTTTCTCGTTTCGCTCCAAATATATTCCTGGCTACCTTTCTATTCCGGGGAATAGAAAAATAAATTGGCATTACCAAACGGATTTCTATTCTTTTTTTGTTCCGGGGAACAAAAGAACAGAAATTCTTAGGTAGAGAAATGTTACCATGCGCGCCCTAAGACTCTGGAGTGACAACGAAGTGTGCGATACTGCTAAATGCGCAACAGACCGCCACAACAACAAGTACCAAGTCCCTCTTAGTGCTGTTCCCATTAACCTCACTCTTTCTGAGGCTGAAGGCGATCTCCAGGATGTAGAAACGCAGAGGAAAAGCAGGTTAGCAGCGTCGATTATGCTACTTCGGGCGCATGAACCCAAATCAAGCTCTCCGCCACACATCCAAGAGAATGCCTCTGATTACAACACACAAGAAAAAGAGAATGAAAAACCGAAATTGAAGTAGGCCCGGTTGTCACCGACTGAGCTAGCTATAGCATACATCGAAAGGCGTAAAAACACATCGAAATCTCAATTACACAGTACCATGAACAAATAATATCAGTTTCATTCACACACAAGAGACAATGTCAGTTTCATTGCGGAGACACTTCAACGTTCAGCATGGTATTAATGTACCAGGTAAGCTCCAGAGGAGAGCCGTGGATTGAAGAACTTGGTTTCTTCGGGCTCTGAACTTTTTGCTTCTCCTCAAGCACACCACTTGATGTAGGAATTCAACTGTTGGAAAAACAAACAGAAGAGCTGTTCAATGAATGAGAATGAAGAGCCTAATAACCATAATTATCTTGTCCCAGATTTGACACTGAGCAGACAAGAAAACTCCGCGCTCTCTTTCTCAAAATATATGCGTTTATATATACATTTGATTGATACTCCTGGCTTGTTTGCGGGTTTGGTGGGTCGGAAACTTTTTGAACGTTAGGCGATTGCTGGTCTTTATCATGTCTCAACAATGGCACAAACATGTAGCTCAGTTTTGCTACTCCTACCTTATACAAAAATACATGGCAGATGGCCCTTGTCTGAACCTCGATCGCCTCCATCTCATACTTACGGTAAAATTAACACAGAGAGAGACTTTGCAATGTTGCAAATTTGAATCGTACATATTCAAGCAATTTTATCATTAACTTCTCAAAAGCCTGTTCAACATAAAAATACTTACACTTAGAATTATCCTCAATATATATATATATATATATATATATATATATATATATATATAAAATGAGAAGTTAGTAACCATCCTTCACATGTAATAATACTCCTGTAAAAGTCTCATAAGGTTTGAATGTTCAAACCTTCGTAACTTTCCATGGACAATCATAATCAATTTGAATTTAGGGTCCATTTGTTTGAAGGAAAACCATTTCTTGAAAATTATTTTCCGACTTTCCAGTGTTTGAATGATGAAAAACTAATTGAAATAGAACTTTTTCCATAGACTGAAAGCAACAAATTTAAATTGAGGAGAAACGACTTCCCCTTTAGCAAGAAGAAAATCACTTTTCCTATAAATCAAAGTAAATGAAAACAAATAATTTTTCTTGAAAATAATGTTTACGAAAAATATTTTCCTTTATCATGAAATTTTCAATAGAACAAAGGCATCCATGTAAATCTTTTTTTTCCCTATCTTTAATAATTTACCTCCATGATCTTAACACTCTCTCACAGATTGCAAATATGAAAGCTCTATCAGTAAGTGATTGTCCTCTTCTTCTTCTTCTTTTTTAATATTCCTTAAGCAATAAAAACATTGACAATCATATTATCAACAATTTTCCTTAGTTATTATCTTTTTAAAAATCATTCCACAGTTTAAAAAAAAAAAAATTCCTTTTTGATTCCCTAAAGTCCAGATTACATGCCAGAACATAGTCATGGAGTTTTTTCCAGCTAGTAAGATTTCGACCGCTTTAACGTTGTCGATATCATGAAGTCATGATGGGAACGTGAAAGCGGGACGCCTTAACGATGTGCGAAAAAGCATGATCATTGCAAACTTTGACTCCTCCGTTTTCTTCATTCTTTATTCTACCATTTGTCAACAAAAATTCGACTAAAGTTCCTTGCCGTGGGACGCTACTTATATAAAATTGATCTCCACTTTCAACGGCATTTAGCCAATGGAAAAAGGGAATGTTGGTTTGTCAATTAAAATTAAAGATTGAGCTGTCAATTTTTAATGCGTAGGCTCGATATATGTATTGTGGAAGCGCGTATTGACAAACATAAGAGCGAGACAAATCGACAACAATTAAAAATATAAATATACTCTTAACATACGTCACA
The DNA here is from genome assembly GCA_017140595.1 of Eucalyptus curtisii. NCBI lineage: Eukaryota > Viridiplantae > Streptophyta > Magnoliopsida > Myrtales > Myrtaceae > Eucalyptus > Eucalyptus curtisii. The sequence continues at coordinate 34,891,186 of CM029503.1, read as the reverse complement.
TCTCCAACTGCATGAATTCATACCCTAAATTCGACATATGATCATGAATTGACAATCCTACCAAACACATGCCACCATGAATAGTCAATATTTTAACACGAGGATTTCCAAATATCTAATGCACCCGATATGATTTCTCAAGACCATTTGTAGATTTGTTTGGTTATCATAAGAAAAATGACAAAGCAAGACTTGCCTTTTAATATTGTCTATGTTCTTTGGGACACAAACCAAAAGCCAAGCTATTTAATCGTGCGATGATAGGGAATAGTACTACTATTACAGCTAAACAACGGGCCAAATGACTAGCAATTTGAGCTTCCCTTTAAGTTCAATGAAAATAATAAATTTAATGCTCTTGTTAAGTCCGACACTCTCCTTTTCTTAGTATAAAACAAAAGGTATATATCATCGTCCCTATATCGCTAACCTTCTCATCCGAAAGTTGTTATAAAATAATAGGGTTGGTTTTTGAAGAAGTCGGTACTGAAAATAAGTGATACAAAGAAAATTCGACCCTTCATCCTATTTCATCAAAATGGTGGCAAGTACCTGATTATGACATGATTTTTAATGTATTTAGAGATGCAATGATTACTAACCAATGCTCAACATTGATAATATTTGCCATGGTGAAATATGAATAATCAATGTGGAACATTGGACTTTTAAGATTTTCTTTCTTCGTTCAAATGCGCTCCATAGTCAAATGGGCCTCAATAGAAATTAATAAACCCAATATATCTGGGCCTAAAGATATTACAATGATTTTAATGGGCCTTACACGAAAGAAATTAAATTAAACTAACAGTCTACATGGTCGAAATAAATCCGACAGAGAATTCAATATCAAAGTAAAAACCATTTTATGATTTTTCCATTTTCTACAAAGTTTCTCAATATGTTACAGCCGTCGATTTTTTCTCTAGCAAGATTTTCAATCTCGAATAACGTGAAATTACTAGCAACTATTGTTCACTGTTGATTCATTCATTATCAACAGATTTGTGCTTACGGAGCTTCATGTTCCTTCTTCGTTAAAACACTTCAATGCCCCGTGAAATTCTTTGTTAAATGCTTCACGTTTATTTTTTAAACTCTAATTTTATTTGGTTTGTCGACCAAAATTAAAGATTATGAGCCATCAAGTTTCAACACCTTGGCACGATATCATATACTTGTGAAAGCATATTTTAAGTAAAAAGGAAAGCGAGACAAACTAGCACGAATAAGTAACACGACAATATTTTAAAAAGCTCAACAAAATTACACCGTTTAACTACACGAACTCATAACTTGAATTCAACACATGCCCACGAATCACCAGTCCTACCAAATACACACATTCTTGACCAATCAATATTTCTTGACATCAATATGTATTGTTTTGCTATCATTAGGAAAAAGCAGAAAGAATGACTTCCCATTTACATCATTATTATTCTTGGGACGAAAACCATAAGCTAAGCTATTCAATCATGTGATGATAGGGAATAAAACTAGTGTTAAACATCAATTAATAGGGAGAACTTCTTTTGTCCTTAGGCTTTTAACCCCATTCCAAGATTCGTACTTAGTATATCCTAACTCGGTTTTCTTCACAACATTTGTAAATATTTCTGCAAGTTTTTATTAATACATTTCTTCCACTAACTAGCACCAATAAGAGAAGAAAAATATTATATATCATTTCTTTTCCACCAGGCAGGGCCAAGTAATTAATAGAAGCATTCATATTAGGCTGTTCAAGCAAAAAAAAATTATTTCTTCCATTAACTAGCACCAATAAGAGAAGAAAAATATTATATGTCATTTCTTTTCCACCAGGCAGGGCCAAGTAATTAATAGAAGCATTCATATTAGGCCTGTTCAAGAAAAAAAAATTATTAGAATCATCTTTTGATAAACTCTTCTATGCATAGACCGCTTATTGAACACTATATACAAAGACATCTTTGGCACGCTGTCAAAATGATTGAGTAAATTTATGTGTGTGTATATGTGTATGTGCGTGAGCGCGTTATGGGCTTTTCAATTTCATTTCAACGAACCAGGTGCTCTCTTTGGACCATATATCTAGTTTGAATTATTATTGTCTCTCGTTCCTTCTTTTTCACGAATAATTTGTTTCTTTCCGTCTTTTGGAAAGCAATAATCGCTACCCTTTGGGATAGCAACAATTGCTACTATTTGAAAGTTGGTTTTGACAGGCGGAAATATGATTGAATCCTCTTTCTTGTGCCAAGAGTAGCAAAGTGACAATCATGTATCACGACCAGTTCACTCGCTGTAGGACCAAAAACACGAACGTCTTGAGAAGAGGCAATTTGATTCCAGAAATATCTCAATGTCTACTCAAATTACAAAAAGGAAAAATGAAGAAAAAATAATTAAACTCTCTGTAAAGAGTACAGCTCTAAGAGATGGTTCAATGCTCTTCACTCTCCTGAAATTGCTGGATAGTTACTAATGCAGTGTCTAAGTGTGTTTATATCTGTATATGAATATATATATCAAGGACTATTTAACTCGTTCTACTGTTTAGCGTAATTAATCGAATAACTTTAATAAACATAAATTACGCGAATGGTTCCTGTCTTGTTTCTGTCAATGGTCTGAGTTCAATCTTTTACACTGAGTTAGCAATTATATACACGTTAAAGGTTGAGATTTCTTATTTTAAGAACACAAACATTGCACTAATTTTAAGACGAGCATCAAAGATATATATCCGACATTATATCGGTCGCCGACTCGCCAAGCCTACTTTTCCATGTTATGCAGGAAATTCGGTCTCATGCTTTTCATGGTTTCCTTGTTTACAAGGAGTGCCTCCGTTCGTTTCAGCATTCTCCGCCTTCTCCTGAAAGCATCACAAAAAGGCTTTGAAAACAGCCAAACATGCCATCTTGAAACTCACCTGTGCGGTGGAACTAATGAGTTTTGCAGGTTGTGTCCATGGAGAGAGATTTTAGTTGTCGCTACCGCACTCTGCCACTAGGCATATTAGGATGAGATATGGTGCTTCTGATGTGGTTTTCTAGGTTCTGCTTTTCTTCTTCGCTGTGTGTTTTGGTGTTGGAGACTTTGGGCACAAAGATACTAGAACGCACATCACAGAAGAAAAATCCCAAGTATGGCGAGTCGGGGTTCTCTTAAATTGTATGGTAACCCAAATTCAAACCCATTTACAATGCCAAATACCATTTCCATAGTCTCTCTCTTATTTTTTAACGCTTTGTCACTTTTCACCTAACTCGACATTATATTGCAATCACCAACATGATTTATGACAAAGATGATTAGGGAATTCTCTATGATAATTTCCTCTATTAAAGATATTTCAATAATTGAATTGGTTATCCGTATCTTTCAATATTGCACTAATGTTGTACACAAATTGCATGCACATCTCCCTATAATCGTGAATATCTTAATTAAGATATTATCTTAAAATAATTATCTAATAAACTACAAATATGCTGATATATTCTTCATTAATATATACATCAAAATATACAAAAAAAAACTCCATCATTCTCTCTTCCGTATTATTATTCTCAACTCTTTAAACGAAAATATTATGGTCAAAGAGTTGCTTTAACTATCTTTTCCTTTGGTTTTCCCTACATTACCGTCTCTCTACACCTTCTATCCTTATTGTACCCTCTTCAAATTCTACTAATTCACCTACCATTAATTCATCAAGACCATAAAGACGAGCAAGGCCATCTCTTACTTCCTTTTCAAAATGGCCAAAAGTCATTCACCCACAAAATGTGCTCGAAAAGAGAGCGAGCGATCAAAGAAAGCAAAGGAAATAGCACTGAGAATGGGGCCGCCGGCAGAGGGGCCTCCTCTTCCCCGAGAGGTTGTTTTTGGTAGGAGGAACCTGAAATGATATAGAAAACTGGAGAGGAAAAGGAAATGGAAGCACTTTGGGCGGAGATGGCATTGCCTGAAGAGGCGGGTATGTCGTGTATCAATTCTTGGGACGCAAACCACGAGGTTTGTGGCGCAAGCTAAGCTGTTTAATCATCATGTGATGATAGGGAACATTTACTGTTTACTAAAGCTACACTAAGGCCCAAATGACTGCTGATCCGAGCTTCATCTGAACCCAACTCTTCTTGGATCAAGAGCTTGCATGACCCCCCCATGAATCGGGACCCTGTCCCTTCTTGTTTACGCTCTCTTAACCCAATGCCTAGAAACTCGGTTTGCTTCACAACATTTCTAGAGTTTCCACAACTTTGTTTTTGACTGGCAATGTGGCAATCATGCGTCATGATCATTTCATTTGCTGCACGACCCCCAAAAGATGAAAATCTTGAAGAAAAGGCAGTTTCTTTTTTTTTTTGGTCGAAAAGAAAAGGCAGTTTGATTCTAAGAAAAAAAATCGTTTTCCCAACTCGAATTTGGATGCCGGCTCGCCCACCGAACATAATTTTCATCTGCTCCTCGGACGTATAGAAGTTCGACACTTCCCTTTTCTCATTAGGAAACAATGTAGTGGAGAGTCCTCCCTGTATAGCTAAACTTTGCATGAGCTTCTCTTTCGAAAGTCATTCTAAGACAATCGTGCCGGTTTTCGAGGATGTCTTAAAGTAAATCCAATCCTTCGTCCTATTTCATCAAACAGCACCATGATCTTTAAACGATGTCGAGATGAAATGATCACTCGTCAATGCTCTAACATTGACAAATTCAAGCAATTTGATCCAGAAATGTCAATGTATACTCAAATTCCAAAAAGGAAAAAGGAAAAAAAAATCATTAACCTCTATGTAAAAAGGACAGCTTTGGGACATGGTTTAATGCTCTCCACTCTCCTGAAATCGCTGGATAGTTACTAATACAGTGTCTAAGTGTGTTTATATCTCTACACAGATATACATAAGATAGGTGATTCAAGGACTATCCAAGTCGTTCTCCTGTTTATATCTCTATACGGCGCCGTGATCTTTAAACTATGCCGAGATGAAATGATCACTCGCCAATACTCTAACATCGACAGATATCTGCCATAGTGAAATCTCAATCATCGACATCGAACATTGGAGTCTGAGACTTTCCCTTACTTCGTTCGCTTCACATTCAGCTGCTTGGTCAAACGGGCCTCAAACGAAGTCACAAACCCAATCTGGCCGGGCCTGGAGAGATTAGAATCGTCTCGGTAGGTCTTGCACGCTAGCGGAAATTATACCGCACGAGAATTTATAATAAAAAAAAAAAAAAAGGGACATAGATCCTCGAAAACAGCAGCGTCGACGTAATGAGAAACAGAAAAGACAGCAATGGAATGAGAACACGTGTGGTGAGTCTGGTCCATTTGATATAACGTGCCACCATCTACGGGAACAAGTCAAGCTAATTCTCTCTCTAATGGCTTGTGTCAGTATCCCAAAGCAAAAGATCGCACCACTCGTATCCTCGCATTCAATGCGAAATCCAGCTGCGAGCAGGAAAACAGGCTGCTTTCCAACGTTTCTTCTTTGCTTTGATCGAAATAATGAAAGGATGGACATTTAAGTTTTCAGCTCCTTCATTCAATTTCCTTCGATTGTATTGCACCTATTCGTTGGACTTCCTCCCCATTTAATGCTGCTGCCCAATTGGCAGCTCTAGCAGAGAAGCAGCCAAGCCTTTTGTGTGTGAAAGTCCAAAAAGAAATTATTATGTGACATAATATGGGTGTTGGACTCTGGTGTTGCAACAAGTAGGGAATGTTGTGGATCACCCCCAAAAAAAAATCTGATTCAAATTGTCTCGTTTAATATATTTTAATCCATTTAGTGATATATTCAATCTACCTCATGTACAATTCACACTCAATCCAACCCGTATTGCTGAAATGCTTCCATAAGTCGTAAACAAACTAAGATGAAAACACAGAGTGAGTGAGTGAGAGAGTTACAGAGATAGGTTAGATTTTATATTCTCAGCTCCTTCATTCAATTTCCTTTTATTGTAGTGCACCAATTCAATAAACTTCTTCCCCATTTAATGCTGCTGCCCAATTCCTAGCTCTAGCCGAGAAGCAGCCAAGCCTTTTGTATGTGAACATTTGAAAAGATTATCATGCTACATAATGTTGTCTTTCAGAACCAAGGACTTCCCATGATGAAGTGATTATATGGGTTTTGAGCTCCTATGTTGTAACATGTATAGGATGCTGTGGACGTTGGCGGCTCGTTCTTGCTTTCAATTTTACTTTTTTAGAAAAAAGAGTTAAAATTCGCTACTGAAATTTTGGGAAAGCACCAATTTTTTTAGATAAAGGAAAACCATTCAAAATCGGTTCTGGGAGGAAGCGAATTTAGTTGGGTTAATTCTTTCTCGATTTACCTTAGAATAAGGAACCAATTAGGTACTCAATATTGAGAACTGAGTCGATTTTCCTTGGAACCAGCTCAAAACATAGTCAATTATGTCGATTAAAATCTATTCTTTGGTCAAACTAGCCCATTAGGCATAGTGTTTCATTTTGCATTAGAGTCCGTATTTCGACTCTTTGTGAGTGCGAAATTTTTTATGTTTGGAGATAAAGTAGAACCAATCCAATGTATGAATCGATCTAATCTCGTTAGTTCTCAATTGGAATAGGCAATTTCGAGCTTGGATGAGACATCGAATCGAATCTACATTGATTCAAGGTTGTTGGAATCATAAATCAAATTGGCTCTTTCGACAACTAGCCAAGAATCACATGGATTGTAATCAATTTTCGAGCCAAACCAATTCGCTGCACGCCCCTAACCAACTCTATCTTCATCGTCACTCGAGAAGTTCGTTTGTTTGTTTGTTGAGCAATGCTCGATGCTTTTGGCTTGGATGATGACAAGTTCCCACAATTTTTTTAATGCCATGAGAGTTATGAACTCGAGGGTTTCTTCTTTGTCCGTTTTATCCCACTAATGTAGTTTACACGAGTTTAGATGGTCTAATGAACGGAACAATCCTTCTTTAGACGTGCGTGCCACCATCATATTATTTTTTTATCTAGGGTTAAGACAGCCTCACAATTTTCAATCCGATTTCGGGTCTTGGGAACATGACCTATTAAACTTCTCTATTTTGCATGCATGCGAGCTTTACGAAGACTAGTAGAAATTTCTTTCATCTGGTCTTGATTTATTGCGACAGTTAATGTCTCTTTGATAGGACCGATTTCGTCTCTTGTGCCCATCTTAGCCAAAGCAAGGCTGGACCTCACATGTAGGGGTGTGCTAAGAAACCAGACTTACCCAAGAATTGGGCCGTTGAATTGATTCTCGTGTGAACTGGGAATAGAACCAAATCGCCAATCAATTTTTTTTTTTCATTTTCTTCTAAAAAGTAAAGAAAAAGAAATTGTCAAAACCATAAATCGGTCCAATTCCAAAACCAAATCAAGACTAATCGATCTAGTCCGATTCGATTCCCATTTTTGGTCAAAATCGACTCAACTTGAGAACTAATCACTCATACTAACATGGGGTTTGAGCCCTCTATTTTTCCTTAAAAAAGCTTGGAAATAATTTGAGGTTTTCAAGTTCGGCTAATTTATTTTGGCATGTAGATAGAAATTGACTCAACCTGAGAGCTGATCACTTATAGTGACGTGGGTTTCTAGTCCTCTATCTTTCTTTAGAAAAGCTTGGAAATAATTTGAGGTTTTCAAGTTCCGCTAATTTATAACTTTACTGAGGCCAACTTTGGTAGGAGATTATTTACCAAAAAAATATCGGTACGAGATTAAAATTGAGATTTTTCAAAGTTGGGGACCAACTGACAGCATCGCAGATCTGAATTTTAAAAATTTAGGACCAGAGACAAAAGAAAAGTCGAGAAACGTGGCACCGCCGATGCAAGTTGCCTCGGCGTTTGGGCAGAGGTGCGTGAGAGTGAGACCCGCCTGTCGGAGTAAGTGCGCGACACGCGCCGACGCCACGCGACGGCGTTAAGGCGGCTGACATCTGCAGGTTGGGCGGCGCGTCCAGGGGATCGTGTCTCTCCACTGACAGTCTGACACCGAACCTGCCGTACATTTCATCACGTTGTCATGGGTACTTAAATCAACCTAAAAGATTTTGTTACGATCTTCTGAACACGATCCTCTCAATACAATAATACTATGCAAATTAAAATTTTATTTTATTTTATTTAGATATTAAAGAAATAATCTCAAAATACCCATTAAAAGCCATTTGAGAATGATTTAATATCACGAAAAACCCTAAAATAGTACATATGTAACAAATTAATCCCAAATTAATAGTTTGACTACTAAAAACCCAACACTGATACACTTGTGTAAAATTATTCCCCATTAATTTTTGTTAAATTTTATTGTCAAATTGACATATAATAGTTTTAGCCTTCGTTTGTTATAGATATACTACTTCATAATTTTTCGTGATATTAATCAAATTCTTTCAAATGATTTGATTCGATGAGACACATTCAATTTTTAAATAACATATGCATAGTGACCATAGATTAAAATTCACTTTTTACACCCATGACAAGGTGCAATTGGGCCTATGAATGGCCGTTGCATGTTATTGTGGTGTGTCCACAGGGCTTGTCCGAGTCAGATAGGGTTGAGGATCAATTTGGACGCTTTGACTAAGCTTAGTTGATCATAATATCCAATATAGGACTAGTGCACTTCAAGCCAAATCCTCGGTCCTGTCAAGACATTATAGATAGTCTTCATAATGTGCAAATCAAGACAATATCATCATTAAGTCCGATCTCGAGGCTCAATTTAGACCGAACTCATCAAATGGTCACCTCTAAATTGTAACAAGGGGAAGACAAAAATCGGATCCAAATGGTCCCCACCCAAGTGTCCTCTTTGATCACGAAATTAAAATATCGAACCATGGTCCAAAAAATTGATGCCGAAAAGAACCATGGTCCTTGCACCAAGAAAATGAGAGCCGACCACCCTTCTCCCACCGGTGATTCATCATTGTCTCCACCCCGCCTAACATTGTCTTCGCTAAAATCCGAATCCCAACTTTTTCTATAAGGATTAGTATCATGAAAATTTTAAAATTTATACGTAAATATAAACTTATCCTAAATTAATTTTTAAATCATAAAAAACTCAAACTAATTTGTTGATTATCAAAAGTCTTAAATCAGTACAACAAATTTACCCTAAAATGATAGTATGGAACTATCATGTGCCATCTAGTTCAATTAATTCATTGAAGTTAACAAAGGATAAATATGTCACGAGTATATCAGCTTGAGATTTTTGTAATTTATAAATTAATTTAGCGTAAATTTGTTATAAATATATCAGTTTAGGCTTTTTAATGATATTAACCATTTTTGTAATAAAAATAACTTCTTCTTATAATCTATGTATCAAAAGCTTTTCTTATCAATGCTTTCGATTGTTAATCTAAATTAGAAATGTTATACCAAGTGAAATAACCCAACACAACCATCCAAGCCCAATCGGCTCGAAGAGCAAAACGAAGGGGTCTCGGCAAGCAATTCCCTTTCCAGGGTCCGGAGCATCAAACCCGACTATTATGCTCGATGACTACAATCTCGCATACACTCATTAACATAATCCCTCGGTCACATAATTGCACCTGGTCGGGAGAACTTTGACCGTATAATGCTGGCGGTCAACGCCTGTGGATTATTCACCGCATCCTGCGCAGTTTCTTTCATCTTTGTTTACCGAATCTGTCGTGTCCAATGAAATTTGCAGGTCCCATACAGACGCTGAAAACTGGAGCCCCATCTCTGGGAGGACGACAGCCTCGCTCGAGACAAAACTGCGTCATCATCACTGATCAATTGAATCATCACGCCTCTGTCTGGATCGATCGCTGCATATCGACGACATGACCATCATTACATCCTAATTTGTCTTTATTTTTCTTTTGAAATCGGCCATTCTTTATCGACTGTAGGCGCACGAGTGGTGACCACCGTCTCTGGCAACAGATATCCAGATTTCGCGACCATTTCGATTCCCACGATTCAAATTCGTGAGATTTCTTAGGTCGCTGTCCACTTTTCTGATTTAAGGCGCTTTAATTTTTCTAAAAACGATAAATTGTATCATTTCAAATAATTAATCGATGAAAAATATTTTCATTATCAACAGCAATTTATATCTTCATATAAAAATATTTTTCATTTATTCATCTTCGTAAGCATTATAATCAGTCATTTTTAAGGAAAAATTATTTTTTAATCACATTTTTCCGCTAAATAAACGAAATTTTAATATCCAAATATTCTAATACTTTTCTTTTGATTGGATATTGAATTTGGGATTTTTCACTTAGGCTCTATTTGTTTCATGAAAAATAACTTTCAGAAAAACGTTTTTCCAATTTTTTGACATTTATTTCACGGAAAATGAATTACTTGGAGAAGAAAATTTTCATGAAGGAAAAAAACTATTCTAAACTAGAGGACAATAGTTTACACTTTTGAAAAATGAAAAACATTTTCTTCATTTAGTTTATCTTATTTCACACCCCTGCAAGCCCTCACTTCTTTCTCCTCTTTTTTTTTTTAAAAAATATATAATTCGAATTATTTTTTATTTTTTTATTTTTCTTTTCTTTGTTTTCCTCCTTCTTCTTTATTTTTATGTTTTCTTTTTTTTTTTTTTTTTTTTTTTAAAGAAATTGAGTTTTTAATTTCTTCTTCTTCCCTTTTCTTTTACTTCTTCCTTGGTCGATCCCTAGCTAGGACAAGGCCAAATCCAATGAGAGCGAGGCTCAAATTCGCCCAAACTCTACCGAGGCCAACGAGCTTGCAATTTGCCTAGATCAGCCGAGCCTTAAGCTCACTAGATCTAGTGATTATATCTTGGTTGGCTGCCAGGCAGTGGGCCATTGTTGAGGCATGCAGCGAAAAGGAAGGAGGAGGAAGGAAAAGAAAAATGAAAAAAATAAAAAGAAAAATTAAAAATTAAAAATTTATAAATTAAAATTAATTTTTTAGTCAATTAAAAATATTAAAATTCATTTTTTTTTTGTAAATTTTCCCAAAAAATTAAATTAGATAATGAACGGTGCAAAATATTTTCCAATTAAATTTCAAATTTCAAATTGAACACCATAAAATATGGTTATTTTCTTGGAAAATAACTTCTTGAAATATATTTTTTGAAAATGTGATATTTTTTGTGAAACGAACTGGGCCCTTAAATAACTCGATGAAACAATTTTTTTTTTTGTAGATCCCATTAAAACCTTATGAATCACCGAATAATATGCAGCATTTAATATTCTCTTCATTGTGAATTAAAGACATAAAACATCATGGTCCCATAGCGGAAAGCAACTGGAGAAATATTTAATTGGCTAACAATATTACGGGTGCGTTTGGAAAAGTTTTTGGGGAAAGTCTTTAGAGAAACGCAAAGGTTGTTGAGTTAAAGAGATTTTTCAAAATGCAAATTAAGTTTGGTAAATCATATTGTAAAAGTTTATTGTGAAGTATCTTTGTGTAAAATAGTGTTTGAATAAATTATATTTACAAAAAACTTCTGTTATTAAAAAAAAAGAAAAAATAAGAGTTGGCCGGCCAAGGACAAATAGTCGTCGACGAGGAGTAGGCGGTCCGACAAAGGTAGGCGGTTCGACGAGTGTCATGCTTGCTAGTGAGCATGGCGGCGATCAAATTTGGTTGCCGCAACTCTCACCAGAAGGTCGTGACTAGATCTACGACTAGATGGGTCGCACGACCCTGAGGGTTGCGATGACCTCGCGATTTGGGTCACGTGGCCGCAGTAGAGGTCATGGCACGGCGGGTCGCGTGACCCTCCGGCAAGGGTCACGGTGACCACATCTGGTCGCGACTAAATGGGTCGCACGACCTTGAGCCTTGTGAAGACCGACATTTCCCAAATGTGGTTAAAATTTTTTTTATCAAACACTCCCAAATTGGCCAAAGTGCTTTGGGCGTTCAAAGTGGCTTCTAAAGGCCACTCCCAAACACACCCACAAATGAAATGACACGATTTCGTTACTTGAATATTACAATTCTTTTATAATCACTACAATTTTTTTTTTTTCAAAAAAATAGTATTAGAAAAGTTATAACAAGCCAGAAATTATAGCCGAGTCAATTTCCATTTTTAACAACTCTTACACTAACTTTCGCGCTCTTCCATCACCATCTATCTCGCTCTCTCCCCAGCCCATATCTTCTTCTCTGCTCATCTTCATCCTCCCCCTGCGCTCTGCCCTCCCTGCCCCTCTCTCTCTCTCTTCTCTCGCCATTTTCGGAACCAGCGTGCGTAGCTTCGAGCCTCTACTGAGCTTCCACGTGAATCTGGCGGTAGGGTCGTAGTTGGTGATCTTCTTCGTGATCTGGACTCGCTGGCGACGGGCATTGGTCGCCGTGCGCTTCCTCGACTAATTTTTTCCGCGCTGGAAGTTTCGCACTGATTGGCGAGGAGACCGAGGGCCCAAGAGGAGATGAATATCATATTGCTTCCGTGTTGACTGCGGGGCAGAGCTTGCTTGCTTCCCATGACAAGCGTTTCGATATTCACGGATCGTGTAGGAGGAGGATCTTGTCCATGCACTGTTCTCGTACTTGGTGCAGGATATATTTATATAATATAGCTCGGGCTCGACCACCGGTGGGGGGGTTCGATTCGGCTTGTCCGAGGCGGACAGAAAAGCTTTTCTTAGTTCGCTTGGAAACCGAATGCTGATCGATATTGCTGCCCTTTGACGTTTTCTGTCACTTGGGGCGTCGCGCTCGGCTTGGGTTTCTATCCGAAGAGAGCAACTCTTTTTTAGCTGTTCTTGTTTGAGTTTGGCGATCCGAGGCTCGAAAGAAACTGCGAGTGTTTTTTGTAGTCAGTGGAGTCTAATTCGGGCAATGTCTTGACGCCTTCCGCAGCTGCTCTGTCATCTCTCTGCAGACGAAGGAGAAGGTGAAGGTTCATTTCAGTTTGAACCGAAGTCCGAGTACTCGGGTTCTTCGCATTTCTTGGTTTGAGCTTTTCGAGGAATTCCTTGGCCATTTTCTTTAATATCACCGAATGATGCTTGAAGATATTATTTTGCGGAGACAATGAGCAGCTGCAGATGGAGAAGCTTCGACGAGCGTATTTCCGATTTGGAAATGCTTGAGAGAAACTTTGATTCTGCCATGGTTTCGTAGTTCTTGGTACTCATAAACTTCTGGGACGGCGGGTGTTTGACTTCTTTAGCAATGAGTCAGCAGAAGAAGCAAGGCAAGCCGGAAAAGGAGACGACTGATGTGGGGGAAAGCGTGGTTGTTGCTGTCAAGGTATCTAGAGAAATTCCTAGGACTGCTCTAGTGTGGGCACTGACCCATGTCGTTCGACCTGGGAATTGCATACTGTTGTTGGTTGTGGTTCCTCAGCCGAATTCAGGTATACCCTTTCTTCACTGCAAATTCTTGTTCTACATCCTCTCCTAGCGAGCGAGGTGAAAGATGTTAGCTTGTATTGGAGAACGGCAAGCCGGAAACGATTTTCACTTGTTTCATGGTTTTAAACTTTGAAGCTTCAAGATTCTCACTGCTTGTTAGATTTGACTTCTCAATGTTGCTTCTTGGCCCAAGAAAAATGTATAAATCTTGCTCTTATCTTGGAACCTAGATGCCTGGGTTGAAATTTAGCAATGAATCTGCTATTCCTCGAGGCTGAGAGTCATGGCAATTTCATGTTTCTGATGAATTAGATTTTATTTACCTTTTGATCATGATAGTCATCTGGTTGCTTGGGGAGGCCCTTCTGAGCAAGCGCGGAAGTACTTGGTTTAGAAATGGTCATGTCATCCTTGAATATTGTTCAAGGTTCTACACAATAACAAATCGCGGAAGCTAATTTCCTTCCTAAAACATACCCAGTCTAAATTTTTAGATTATTCAATCTGTTACAATGATTAGTTTCAAAATTTTGATATTATGACAAAATTCTTGAACTTGATTTATCCTAAGCCTAGGTTCTGCCATGTTGCCTATCAACTATTGCGAGTACCTGCTGATGGTCCTTTTTTTGCTGCGACCAGGTATAAGATTGTGGGGTTTCCCAAGATTTGCTGGGGACTGTGCTAGTGGTAATTCGAAGAATTACACAGGATCTAGTGCAGAGCAGAAAAGTGATATTGCAGATTCCTGCTCCCAGATGATCCATCAGCTCCATAATATCTATGATCCGAATAAGGTGGTTGTCATATGTATAGAACATAATAGCTCAGTCATGTTTGCTCTCCTAGTCTTGTGATTTCTTTTGCCGCTTTTCGCAGATAAATGTCAAGATAAGGATTGTCTCTGGATCTCCTTGTGGGGCTGTGGCTGCTGAGGCCAAGAAAGCTCAAGCTACTTGGGTGGTATTAGACAAGTAAGTTATTTATTTCATACTCTTTCAGTCAAAAGACCATAGAACTTGTCAATATTGACAGTGTCTAAACTATGTCAGGTAGGGCTTCTGACCAATTGTTTGACCCCGGAGAACATCTTTTAATATGTGAGGTTTGTTGGTCTTTCTGTTTTTCTTAGACAGCTGAAGCATGAGGAAAAACAATGCCTAGAGGAGCTACAATGTAATATCGTGGTTATGAAGCGGTCGCAACCCAAGGTCCTCCGCTTGAATCTGGTGGGATCACTGAAAAAGGAATCTGAACATGCTGGTGCATCGACTTCTGAGATGGATCAAGCATTGGATAAGCATCACAGTTGCAATAGCGATGCTTCAAATTCTATCCGAGGGCCAGCAGTAACTCCAAGTAGTAGTCCGGAATCAGGGACGGTCTTCACCAATACTGAACTGGGGACATCATCAGTGTCCAGCTCTGATCCTGGAACAACTTCCCCATTTTTCACCTCGGAAATGACTAGAGAAATAAGAAAACAAGAATTAATGTCCATAGAAGAATCAAAGAATCTTGATCAATGTACTTCAGACTCAGAAAGCGAAACTCAATCGCTATCTTCAACGAGCTTGAGGTTTGATTCATGGATGGCAGAAGTTCTTAGTTCTCATTGTCAACCCTCAAGATGCTTTCAAGAAGACTCTGTAGGAGTAAGAGCGAATAATAAGGCCCATACGCTGGTAGTGAAGACATCACCAAATAAGTTTCCAAAACAGGATGGAAAAATTGATATGAGAGTGCCAAACCTTAGGAATGATTTGGAATACAATGGAAACGTGAGAGAAGCAACTTCAGTATCCAGACATGCGCTTCCTGGTCCCCCTCCATTGTGTTCCATATGCCAGCACAAGGCCCCCGTTTTTGGTAAACCTCCAAAATGGTTTAGCTATGCTGAGCTCGAGCTTGCTACTGGAGGATTTTCAAAGGCTAATTTCTTGGCAGAGGGAGGTTTTGGATCTGTGCATAGAGGGGTACTTCCAGATGGCCAGGTGGTCGCCGTCAAGCAACACAAATTGGCTAGTTCTCAGGGGGATCAAGAGTTCTGTTCAGAAGTTGAGGTTCTGAGCTGCGCTCAACACCGAAATGTTGTTATGCTGATTGGATTTTGTATAGAGGACCATAGAAGGCTATTGGTTTATGAGTACATATGCAATGGTTCATTGGATTCGCACCTTTATGGTAACGTTATTTTTTTCTTGCGCAAGTTAGCAGCGGCATATCTAGAGCCTAGATGAAGCTTGAGTACATGATGGTTATTCTTCAGTTGAATTATAAAATCAAATAGAATGTTCTGTATAAACAACCGTCAATATAGGATGGGCCATATATCGAAGAAGTTGGCGAAATATCTCAAGTTGTCAATACAGTACATGTGTAGAATGTAGATGCAATTCAGTTCATGTTGATCAAATATTCAGATATAAATATCGTGTAGTTCGGAGCTATGCCTCATGAGATAAAGGAAGTTCTGTACTAGACATAACTATGTAGTCTAAACACGAGTGATAAATAACTTTAAATTGTCTGAGCTAATAAAGGATTTTGCTATCAGGCTGTCATCAAGAGCCATTAGAATGGTCATCACGGCAAAAGATCGCCATTGGAGCTGCTCGAGGACTACGGTATCTTCATGAAGAATGTAGAGTGGGTTGCATTATCCACCGTGATATGCGGCCGAACAACATCCTTTTGACTCATGATTTCGAACCTTTGGTACGAAAACTTACCGGTTCTCCTCATAGTTATTCAAAGTTCAGATTATGAAGTCTCGGACATACTGATTCATCACCCTAAATTCTTCAATTTATCTTCTATCCATATCTGCAAAAGCATTTTGACCATATAAGGCGTGCTGCTTGTGCTGGGAACAGTAAAAGCATATCCAATATCATAGATTTGCATGTTTCTGGATTGTTAAATTCCTTATCTCAATGCCTTGTTCGATAGGTCGGTGATTTTGGACTGGCAAGGTGGCAACCTGATGGAGATATCGGCGTAGAAACACGAGTACTTGGAACTTTTGGGTTAGTCTTAACACTATTTTCCGGCATTGCTGCTGAGTATTCGTATATTTGAGAAATTCAGTTGGTTAATTTCCCCTGTGAAGGTATTTGGCTCCAGAGTATGCGCAAACAGGCCATATCACAGAAAAAGCTGATGTGTATTCATTTGGGGTGGTCTTGATCGAGCTGGTGACAGGAAGAAAAGCAGTAGATCTTAATCGGCCCAAGGGCCAGCAGTGTTTAGCTGAGTGGGTATGATGCGAATAAATTTTCAATCTAGCCCCAACATGTCTGAGTTTCGATTTTCAGGAACATGAGTCTTTCTACATTCTACTGATCTTGTCTACAGGCACGTCCCTTGTTGGAAGAGTATGCAATTCATGAATTGATTGACCCTCGCTTAGGAGATCAATTTTCAGAGCGAGAGGTTTATTGCATGCTCCATGCCGCATCACTATGCATTCGACGGGATCCTGAGTCAAGACCTCGCATGTCACAGGTAAAGACTCTGACAAAACAATTGAAACGCCCAATTGTCGTCACATGTCATTAAGAAAACATCTGTAGGTACACACTAAACAGGAGTGCCTATTGTTGGAGTTAGATGCTTGAATTATATTTTGTTGGTCGTTTCGGAAAGACTTACTCAACGGTTTGTTTCAAAGACTTTGAAGTAATATTTCTTTCACTTTCTCATTTTTTTGTTTTTTTTGCGAGAAGGTGCTTCGAATCCTGGAAGGGGACATGCACATAGACGGCGATTACATGTCGATTGCGGGGATCGATGTCGGAAGCCATAGTGGAAGAATCCGGGACGAGCAGCAATACCACAGCGGTCCTTTGCTGGATGAAACCGGGCAAGCGTTCTCTAGAAAACTCTCTCTTCACGCACTAAACACTTCTTTGCGGGAGAGAGATAGGGCAAGGAGAAGATCATATGGGGATGCTCTATGAAATAGCAGAAGAGCTCATGTCATCACATAATTATGTCACACGAATCCCTTTCGGTAATTCTTTGACATCTCTTTTGTCACTTGACTTTAAGATTTTTCTCTTATGTACAGCGAAAGAGCAGTTCATATCAATGTAGTCAAGTATCGTTATTCCTCGAACATTTGAGAAGAATATTGATTATATAGCAATATTGAGACGCCGAGGAAACTTTCTATATTGCATCACAATGTATGAGGCATTTTTTCTTACGAGCTATGGATTGACTTCGTTGTTAAGCTGGTCAAATCGTCGAACTCGTCATATGGTGGTGGGTGATCGAGTAAAAAAATTGCTCATAGGCTCATTTTGAGTTTCCAAATTAGCAGATTCGTTATTCAGAAGACAGAAAAGAAGTAAACCAACAAAATTCAACTCGAAAATATATCTGGTGAGATTTATTTCGAAACAAAGCTCTAAAACGAAGAGCTGTATCTCGTAGTATGTGAATTTGTTACGTTTCCTCAAGGAAAACCAAAGCTCTTCAAAATTTCCAAGCAAATAACTTAACTTTGATTACTTTTACGTCCAACCTTAATTAGCATGGGATTAACATGGTTAGCTAAATTAACAACGTGGGTATTAATCAATAGCCTAAATTGTTGATGAATGTAAACGATAATTGCTTTCTCATGTCAATCCGGATATAGAAAAGGCAGGAAATACTTGATTACACGGATAAAACACATGATTAAAGAAGCTTCATTCGGCTTTTTTTCACACGTCTATCCTAATAAGACGAGGCCATATTTCTAGGAATCATGCAGATCTGGATACGAACGAGTCTTCGGTTGTTCCAAAAATTGGTATGCCGAGACAGGATCTCGTCATTTGTCCTGAAGCATATCCGATGAATCTTTGCTAGTCAACAACAATTTGAGTTGAAGGCAAAAAAAAACAACAATTTGAGTTGACCAGGCATTATCTAAATGATTGACGTCCCGTCTTTCTGTGTTTTTTAAAAAAGGGTTTGAATTGGGCTTGAGAAACTTCGACTCCAAGTGAAAGACTTAGTCAGATGATAAAGCGTTTGTGTGTGGGGTTGCCCTCAAGAAAGTAGAAAGAAACATGGCGATTTCTTCCACGTCTGTCCAGCTTCAACTCCATTACGTTCTTGGTTTTCTTTGCTTCTTATATGAATCCCATTTTTTGCGACATTTTCTTTCTCACGTCCAGCGTCGACCGAAATCAACCTCTCTCTCTCTCTCTCTCTCGATCTTGAAGGCCTGAGGAATGGAGGGAAAGAACAGGCTTCTTCACGGGACATTGGAGGCTACCATCTTCCATGCGACAACTTATACGCCGTTTTTCCCACTCAGCGTAAGTATATCGTGTACCAAATCGCATTGCTCACATGATGATTATGATCCTAGCATTCAAAGCTTCTGCTTTATAAATCCCAACATATAAACCGTACCCCTCACGTGCACCTTGTAAAAGCTACAACCTTGGAGCAGCTGACGGTTTCTGTCATGGAAAACAATATTTTTCGAGCATGAAATCAATCAGATCTAGCCTAGCGCCTCGACTACTTGCAGAGTAGTCGAGAAATGTATCTACTCAGTTATGATGAACTGAAAAGAAAAAGGAAAATGAATATTACAGATGGCTGCGCAATCCGAGCCTTTTTTTTTTGGGCCACATTCTTAATGACTCGCCATATAGGCATATAGAAACATAGCTTGTGCACAAGCTCTTCCTCCTCTTCAGTTGGATTATCATGGATTGTTGTTGATGTTCAAGACAAAGAGGGTGGTCAAATTCTTTGCCCAAATCTTTATAGTGATCAAAGCTGCAACTTAGATTGAATTGCATTATTATCTGCAAATGTTTTAGACAGTTGGATTGGAAGAACTTTTCCGTGACACCCAGAAGAATTTCTAGTTTTGTTTGTGTTATGATTGCGGTGCTGTATTTTCTGGTTGGAGAGAAGTGTGTTTGATCCCTAGCTAAGTGATCCTCATTTTTTTAATGCTCAAAGTTCAAATTATGCAGTGTATATTAGCATATGGAAGGCCCATCCACGTGACAATCAAGATTAACAATGAAACAGTAGCCAAGACTAGCGAAAAACGTGATCGCATATGGAATCAAACATTTCAGATCCTCTGTGCCCATCCATCCAATTCAGTCATCACCATCACGATGAGAGCAAGCTGTGTAATCCTGGGAAAGATACATGTACAGGCAGATCAGTTATTAAATGAAACTAGCTTGATTCATGGGGATTTGCCTCTTCAGATGGAAAATGGTCAGCAGAATGAGAAATTGAAAATTCATCTAATCCTGTGCTTCAAACCAGCAGAGAAAGAGCCGAGCTGGTCGAAGATACTGGCCAACGGCAAATTCGGCGGCCTTAGGAATGCCACATTCCCTCAGAGATCGTATTGCCAAGTCACCCTTTATCAAGATGCTCATCATCTCTCTGGGTTCAACCCTCCATTTGGCTTTTGGTGGACTCCGAGGAGGCTCTGGGAGGATATCTTCGAGGCCATTGAAGGTGCAAGGCATCTGGTTTACATTGCGAGCTGGTCTCTCAACCCAAACATGGTTCTGGTAAGTGAAAACATAGAACGCCACCTTGTGCCTTGCACCTTTCAGGAGTTTGACATTTTTCCTCTGCAGGTCCGCAACCCAGAAACGAGCATTCCAAATGCTTTTGGAGTTAGTCTAGGCGAATTGCTGAAGCGAAAGGCCGAGGAAGGTGTAGCAGTGAGAATTATGCTTTGGGACGACACAACATCACTGCATATAATCAAGAACAAGGGAGTAATGGACACTCATGATGAAGATGCCCTCGATTACTTTAGCAACTCCGGAGTTGTGTGCAGATTATGCCCTAGATTAAATAACAACTTCCCTACTTTGTTTACTCACCACCAGAAGACTGTTACAGTCGACGCGCCGATGCACAATAATCCAAGCAACCGAGAGCTTGTGAGTTTTCTAGGGGGGGTAGACCTCTGTGCTGGCCGATTCGATACGGAAGAACATTCTTTGTTTCGCACACTCAATACGGAGCTCCACCACGAAGATTTTTACCAAACAAACATTTCAGGAGCTAACCTTCAAAAAGGCGGGCCAAGGGCACCGTGGCACGACACTCATGCATGTATCATGGGCAAGGCTGCTTGGGATGTGCTGGCCAATTTCGAGCAGCGATGGACCAAGCAATGCGATCCTTCTCTGTTAGTTCCCGCCACTACCATAGAGAATCTGGCTCCAGAAACTACTTGCAGCATTTCAGCCGAACGGGATTGGAATGCACAAATCTTCCGTTCGATTGACCATGTATCGACCAGCCAAATGTTCAGAACTGTTACTGTGGAGAAAAGCATCCATGAAGCTTATGTCGAAGCAATTAGGCGAGCCGAGAGGTTTATATACATTGAGAACCAGTACTTCATAGGTGGCTCAAATCTATGGGAGAGAGACACTCACAGTGGTTGCTCAAATCTAATCCCGATCGAAATTGCTCTGAAGGTGGCAAACAAGATAAAAGCGAAAGAGAGATTCGCCGTATACATAGTGATACCAATGTGGCCAGAAGGATTGCCTGAAAGCGAACCGGTGCAGGACATATTACATTGGACTAGGCAAACCATGGCAATGATGTATAAGTTGATCGGAGAAGCAATTCAAGAAAGCAGCGAACCAGGGCACCCGAGAGATTATTTGAACTTCTTCTGCCTCGCAAACAGAGAAGAAGAAGTTAAAGGCGAGTTGGCTCCTCAGTCTTCTCCGCAACCTGCGACGCACTATTGGAATGCTCAGAAGCACAGGAGGTTCATGGTTTATGTTCATTCCAAGCTCATGATAGGTATCACTTGACATTCATCTGATAATACTTCATATACTTATTATTGTTGGTACCTTTTGGCAAATAAAACTATAGTTGCTCATATCATAATGATTTGTGATTTTAAAGGATGATCTTTATAGAGAAAAATAAGTCTTATAACCATGCTTTCCCTAAACTGCAAATATCCATCTTAGAGTCTGGTGGTGGTTCTGTATCTTGCAGTGGATGATACCTACCTCTTGATCGGATCCGCAAATGTAAACCAAAGATCGATGGCTGGCCAAAGAGACACGGAGATCGCCATCGGGTGTTACCAGACAAAAGACAGCGAAAACCAGACGGCTCGTGGAGATATACACGCGTACCGTATGTCGCTTTGGTACGAGCACACAAGGCAAGCCGAAGAGATGTTTCAAGAACCTCAGACTTTGCAATGCGTGGAGAGGATGCGCTCCATCGGAGAGGAGATGTGGAGAATCTACAGCAGTGAAGAAGTGGTGGACATGGAAGGCGTCCACCTAGTCAAGTACCCTATCAATGTAAAGCAAGACGGCAGTGTCGGGGATTTGGGCGACGGCCACTTTCCCGACACCAATACTCCAGTAAGAGGAAGGCGGTCGATATTCCTTCCACCTGTACTCACGACATGACCGGAATAGTAGGGACAAATGTAGACATTGTACGTACATAACATGGAATAAAAGATTCAAATGTACATTGGAGAGGAAAAGATAAGATACAGATGGTATTTTTAGAGCAATGGACAAGGAAGTCAAAGAGACTTCCGGTGGTAAAATTGGGTGAAAAAAGGTAAAACCTGACCTGATCTCATCAGATATGTTGTGTGAAAATATTTACAGCAGAAATCTTTGGCCCAAAAACGCCGAGGAATAAAATAAAGCAATAGCAAAATCCTCGATCATCAATTAGCTTCGAAGTGCAGCGAAGCTTGTCTGCTGCGACACCCTGTTCTTTCAGTCTGATGATAGAAATAGCCCGTGACCGTTCAATAATCTTGCCGGATAACGACTTGTAAAGTGAATCGTGAATGATACCCTATTTCAAAATGACGGACGCATTTTGAATCAAGCACGTTGATGGGGTCGAGTTGTTGCGCTCCCAAATTTTCCGATCCATAGCTCCATTTTAGACCAGGTCCCAGACAATTTCTCGTCCAAATCGGGGATCAGACTCATCGCCGGTCACATAATCCATGCGAAATTGATGCACGACCCGCGCATTTCTTGAAGCTTCCCCCACTGTACAACATAACCCAGCTTATACTTTGTCCTAAATCTTGTAAAATTCTTCTTATGGCCAAACTTATCTTATATCAACCTTCACATTGCGTTATTGAACAAATATTTGACCAACCTCGTTGTCTCTTTATTTACTCAACTGCAACAACTCCCACACGGCACAACCATGGGGTTGACAACATCTCCTGGACATTCCTACGCTACCCTTTTTGTTTCTACGGACAATGCAAATCTGGACACTACAACGTTGATTGCCCTAAAGTACCACGAGACTCCGTGATTTACGTGATGGATATTCATCCCGACTGTCTGCAGAGCTGAATAACAGCATGAGAATTTCTCCAGCATGATACGGGATTTCATCTCGTTACTCAGAGAAAGCACAATAGATGCGTTTCGAGTCTAAACTAATTGGAAACGTCAACAAATTACAGGTGAAAAATGCTCATACACCGGCAAAGGTCCGGTCCTCTCCTAGAGGGCGAATTGCTAAACATTTCATTAATTATTCTCATATGGCCACCTCTATAAGGTATAAGTAAGTTGTAACTCCCGTTACAGTTCCAAGTCATAGATTTCTCCGATTTGAAAAATGAGAACAAATAGACAGTGGCCAAGGAGAAAGTATCAGCCAAAAACAGTCACTGCAATCTCGCAATGAAGACCAAAAACATATCACTGCCTCATCAAATTGCCTCTCTGGAGGCACCTCATTGTGCCTCAATCCTACCAGTACTCATGTGGCAATATCACCCATGAAGAATCAGAATATATGATGCCCTCTGCTAGTATGAACAACTTTTTAAGTGTGTATGCCGTCTACGAGCAGCGCAATGGTGTCCCAACGAACTCTTCCACTATGCTGAACAAGAAAAAAAAAAAATCTTGACTTAGAAAAAGAAAGCACACAAGATGGACATCAGGATGCATTAAGATGACAAATCTTTGAAATTGCCCCAACTCTTCCAAGAAGACAGACAATGAGGATAAGGCACCAAAAAGATATCGGCCATAGAATTTTGTCTTAGGTGACAATTCAAGAAAAGAACAAGGTAATTAGTATATAGCAACTATAGGAGCAAATTTGAGATGCTAAGGCAAGGCACCAAATGATATCATACATCTCGAGTTAAAGAATGCAAATTATCAGAATAGGAATGTCTTCATCACACACTCAGGCTAAATTCATCGATCTTCTATGCGTATAAGGAGAGATAAATAGAGGGAGGGAGAGTTGCCACAAAAATGTTTCTAGTTTCACTGCTCCTAAGAACAAAGGATCTATCAAAAAATTGGCATCCCCCATTAACCAACTTCTTTCTGGTTGTAGATCAGATAGGATTTTCCTATTATTGTCAATGATGGGTGTAAAGTGAAAATGAATTATCACAAGTTCAATTGGTTCAGGTCTAACCTATAGTCATTGGATGGACATCCAACCCATTGGGCTCCCCAGCAGAAAAATGTGACATCCTCCAAGTCAGGCATCGCAAGAAAATCTCTCCATCTGCAAATATGCACAAGACAATTTTAGGAGAAATAAGCAAATAGATCATTAACACATCCAGTATCACTGAAATATCTAATACAGATATCACCCAAAGAGAGAAGAAAATCAACAAAAAGAAATCGAATGTAAAGACCATGTACAAAATTGTAACTACAAAGCGATCTAACAATTCTAGCCTGAATTGGAATAATCAATCCAGGTGCTGCTTTAGCTTGGATCACATTGCTTAAGGTGCTTGTGTACTTATATTACTGGTGATAGCAGCAGTAAACTACAAATGCTTTTGCCAAACAAAGATAAGCGTATTATGTAGATAGCTGTCCACGGACCATAGGCCACTAAGCTAATGCTACCATTTGCATTTAGTGAAACTTCACTACTCAAAATCAAAGCTTTTAATATTACTCAGCAAACTATCTATGAAAAATAAAAAATAAAAAAATAAAAAAACTCAGTAACCTTCCATTTCTAAAGATATACCATCAGAAGGTGTCAACGGGATGAGGGGACATCCAGACTATTCACATGAAAAAGCTATTTGTCCAAACATTTAGCCATAAGCACACAAGACTGTTCCAAAGCCTGATAACTGCAGTCCTCAGTAATTTCGATGAGACTGAAACGATGTAACCATGCAGCTTGATCTGCCTGATCACATTCTTTTTTATACTGAAACTAGTAGCCATACTGAAAAGGGCATATCCTCTGATATACTTAGAAGGAAAAACTCAAGACCTTCAAGCTGATGCTGACCAAAAAAGGCTACAATCTTGCTCAACAGAGGGATGAGACAGTCATGAGATGCTGTTTCACCCACAAGAGAAGTCATGGTTCTAGAAGAAACTTCAAACTAATTTGTAGTAGATTACTTATATTGTCTCATTCACAAAATGCGTGCAGCTATACCAATATAAAACGAAAGACTAAGAAGCACCGGTAGGCAGTTCCCAAATGTAACAATATTCTTGTTCTCCAGAGGTTCTGAACACTAAAAGAATTTCAGGAGGCTCCGATACTCAAATCTAGGGAAAAAGTAACATGACACCTATCATTACTAAAAAGGCTGCTGCAAATGGTGACTCCACCAGAAACATATTTACAAAAGATGGGCATATATAGACTACAATAATAGGAGCTTTAGATATTTTGCCCTTGTAGCTGGAAGCAATTTTCCATGCAATCTACTTGATTAAAAAAAGAAAACCCATACCGAGAACCAAAGGAGCATCACCTATTTCAACCTAAAGCCATACCCTACTACATTAATGGTCGTATTCATCTTGCTTCTGCCTTCTGGCCAAAAGAAAAGTCTTGCTTCTGCCAAATTATGGACAATTCCTTCCCAGAGATGATCTTGGAGAACTATTTGACAGTTCCACAAATTTGCACCATCCACTATAATATTGTTAATCACTCAAGGGGCTCCATTTATTGCCAAATATTAAGTGCTGAAGCAGAGGATATTTCAGCATTCAGTGTCTAGTACAGTATTGACACTGAGAATTCTCATGCACTTCTGCGCAACGATTACAGTCTCAAGGCTATTCAGATAAGAAGACCATTGAGTCTATCTGCCGAGAGCCAAGTTTAGAAATTAAAATCTATATGCCTAACAGACCAGCAACAACATCTTAGGAGCATCCCAAAATGCACAACTCCCAAACTACTTTCCAAGCACCATCCTACAAGGAAATCTTGAAAGCTCCTAATCTCTACCCATATGTCATTTAAACACTGGTAGAATGACTAAACTGACCAGCAGGAGCACATCAAATATGGCGCACAACCAAAAAGAGAACGGATTACACAGCTCATAGGATGACAAAGCAGCAGCAGCAGATGAATAGCTAACATAAATCATCTGAAAACATTAGGGTACGAAATCCATGTCTGTGGCATCCACGTTCAAGAGAGAATACTTGCCTATGGGAGGTGGAATTCAATCCAGTTTGTAGCATTTCGGTAGATAATGCAGGTTCACCTCAATCCACAAAGAAGCAACTTTTGATGTGCCCAGGTAGAGTCTTGGGAAAAAGAAAGAACAAGGATATGGTGCAATCAAATCAGATGGGGTGCCACAATAAATGTGGCCCAAACATCCTAAGGGGATGATAATGGCCTTAGATGCTCTTCTCAAGTATCAGAGTTCCAAAATCAACAACAGAAGCTCCTCCTCTGCTCAGCATGCACAGAAGTGTACACAGGGTATCGGACCATCCTTGCCTGTTTCTCCCATTGGATCACAGCATGCTCCAGCTTTGCTTCTCAAGTAGCACTCTCACAACTCCACCATAACCCACTATTAACTAACTCTAGCAGAAATCCTAATTAGAAACCTGGACCATTGTCTCTTCGACATCTCCAGTGGAAAGTGTTATCCTAAAAAAGGTGACATCATCGATTTCACCATCTCCAATGGACAAAATGAGGCGAGACAAACTCAAAATGTGCCAGTTCCCGACAAGCATCCTCGCCAACTTCATGCAACTAATGATGCATTGAACAAAGGAGCGCACTCGAATCTATTAGCAATTCAAGACAACCTCAACAACTTAAGTACCAAAATGTTCACATGCTTAATGGGACAGCACCCCTTCTTGTACCAACTTCAATTGGAGCTTACTAAACTTCCCTTTGGTAGATATTACAAATAAAACAAGTTAAGAACTTCTTCACTATAGTCATTCATCATACAGTCATCTCTAGTAAGCATGCTGTGCACCAATATGCATGAAGCATTCTCCAATAGCTACCTAAAATGGTCACAGAGAAAAACACTTCAAATTAAGGCAAGAGACCTTGACTTGTTCTTTCACTTTAACATGTTCTAACCTTTCCATTTGTTTCTTACCAAATAGGAAAAAGTTTACACTGTGACCTCATACTCGTAAGCCACTAGTGGAAACCTTGCAATAAAGATGCAGCAACGCATCTCCTAACGATGATACCTTTTGATAAAACACCAAACTATCAGAATTTTCAACTGCAAAGCATATCTGCTACTAGCACCAGAATTCCAAATAAACTCCCTTAAAAAGTTGAATTCAGGTACAAGCACATCCAAAAAGTTTTTATGTTTATATCATATACAGAGTGGCACTTGAAGCCATTCTTAGCCTGCAAATCTCCAGAACTTATTGGCTAATTGACTCACGCTCTTTATTACAAGAAAAACCTGTCCACAGAGAGCTAAAGTCTTCTTCTTTAGATAGAAGTCAGACTGTTAGCCAGTCAAGCAAACAATTAATTGGATAAATCCCCTATAAGAACCACAAATGGGTCTCCAGGAAAATTTTGAATCTTCAGAGACCCTGATTGCAACATCTTGAACAATAATGCCTTTAGTGGGAAAACTTTGCTTCCTTCCTTATCAACTTAGTGGTATAATATTGGACAAAACAGCTTTCCATTTCTGTGACACCCTTTCTTATGGATGTCCAAATCCAGCAGCTTAGACACACACCCACTCAACTGAGTTGCAAGACACAGGCTCCCAATAGAAACCAACCAACCAATAAGACTTTTCCAGCTAATGAGTTCACAAAATACACAGCTTATCAGACCTTAAACCTCCACTGCAAAGGTAGTACATGAAGACCCAAGGTGCATATCCAACATTTAGAAAAAAAGGCAACATTAAAACTGAACGATTATTGAGAGTTTACATGGATTCTAGAGAATTCATATTTATCTCATAAACACACATGGAGGAACAATAACTGATGTCCTTTGAAACTATAAAACAGTAACATGAGATTCCTAGATAGAAAGTTAAAGATACTAACGATGCATTCAGATCACAGACTATTGATGTGGTGTGCGAATTGATAAATCTGTGCCTTCCCTCCCGTTAACTCATTCAACTGCTCAGCAAACGACATGCTGTGCATATTTTGTTACAACAATCACCGTCCAACTCTCAACGACGATTAATGCGAGGCTTGTCATGTCCTCCCCGTGAAGCAGATCCAGGACCATAAAGAGGACCGTTACCAGAACCCTGCCAAACACAGGGACGGAATGTTAAATGGTGCAAATATAATTATCAACCTTTAACCCTACGGTATGCAGAAATTTCTTGTCCATATCCACAAGTAATATTTATAAGTCCAATTATGAATGGGGCAATGACAATTTATTGGTCACAAACCAGGTGAACACCATAGCCATCCCCATATGGTGCAGCGAAACTCCCTTCCCCAGGGTTAAATTTCCTCCCGTACGGTCCTCCACCTGAAAGTACCACAAACTGAGACAGTTAGATTATGTTGGATAAAAATACACAAAACATAACAGCAAAAGCAGAAGTGGCACCATACAACGAAGGAATGCACCAAATTGACTTTGTTAGGAAACTTTTTAATTCATCGATAATTGCAATCATGCCAAGGAAAACCGAAGAAGAGAAACGTGCTCATATCAAAGAAGACGCTTAAAAGGGAAGGCGGGATGCCATACCAGCACCCCACGATCTGACATCACCAGCAGTGAGTTCGGCGCGCAGCTTCTCGACCTCCCGCGCCATAGAAACCAAATTATTCTCCATTGCCTGTCTTTGTTCCATCAATTCAATGTTTGCTTTCCTCTCATACTCGATAGTAGATCTACAGAAATAAATTGTTTTTTCAATATCTGATAAAGTTGGAACTACCAAATGAACTTCAAGCCATATACTGCATATTAGAGCAGGTTTCAGCCAGAACGCCATAACCGAAGGCATACGAACCTAGCATGCATGAGCTCCTGGTTGAGACCATCAATCTCCGCCGTTAAGAGAGAAATCTGCTTATTTTCAGCCTTCAATCTAGCAACGTCCTGCGTCAGCGTTTGAACCTGCCCGGCGAGATCCTGCTTCACGTTATTCAGCTTCTGAACTTCGGAGCGGAGCTGCGCAGCTTCCTTTTTCAAAGGCTCGGCCGCGCGAAGGTCGGCCTCGAGCTTCATACCCTTCTCCATGAAATCCCTCGAGTGCATTTCGTGCTCCGCGCGGACATCCCCGATGACAAGGTTCATCCGGTGAATCTCCTCCTTGGCCGCGCCGAGCTCCCGCTGCAGCGCAATCCGGTCCTCGACCAACCTCCGGTTATCCGCCAGCACCCGCCGGAGCTCGGCGTGCTGCATCTCGAGCTCCTCCTCCAGCAGAGCGGGCGGAGGGGGCGGCCGGGGCAGCGGCGGGCCGCGGACGTAAGGGCCTTCGGGAAGGTAGCCGCGCCGGCCGTTGAACGGCTCGCGCAGCACGCGATTCCTCCCCGCCATTTCCCGACCCGCAACGGGAATCCCCCTCGCGTCGGTGCGGCCGGGGCAATCGGAAAAACCGCGAGGCGATCGGAACAGCTCGAATCCGACGACCACCTCGAAGGTTCAGGACATCGTAATCGGAAGAGAGCGCGGGGTCTCGGTTCCGCACGGCCTTACTGTCGCTCGTCAGCCTGCGATTTCCGATCTCGAACGCGCGCTCCGCATGGCGGATCGAAGGAAACCGAGAGGAGAAGAAGATGAAGGACCGATTCGGAACCCTAGCTCGAGGAGGAGGAAGACGACCTCTGCTGCGTCAAAAAAAGCTGCGTCCTCTTTTTTTTTTTTTTCCTCTGAGGAACAGGAAAATTTCCTTTTCTAGAAATCGTCGAAAGAACCGGTTTTGGTGATTTTTTTTTTTTTTTTTTGGGTCGGCAAAAATACTCGTGAAAATTCTTAAAGAAGATTCCTTGATTTTGCCCAGGAAAATTTTTGGTTTGGATTTTATTTCTGAGGGAAGAAAAATGCTTTCTTTTTTAAATCGTTGATTTTTTGTGAAATTAATATATCTTGAAATTTTATTTATTAGTAATAGGATAAAGGCTACCAAAAACCTTAAACTATATTTATTGTAACATATTTACCTTCAACTTTTTTTGTAATACCCAAAACTTAAAACTTTTAACTACGTGACATATTTACTTTAAAATTGTGCAGTGAGACACATTCACCCTAACCTTTTATTTTGTGACATCAAAGAACTCAACTTTTTTTTTATAACACTAAAAACTCCAAACTTTTTTTTATGATACCTGGGAGAAAGTTTGAGATTTTTAGTATTACAAAACAAAAATTTAGAGTTTTTGGTGTCATAAGAGTATAAATTTTGATTTTTTCATGTCACAAATAAATTTGAAGTAAATGTATCACACGGATATAAGTTTGGGATTTTTAATATTATAAAAAAAATTGGAATAAATGTGTTACAATTGATAAGGTTTTAGGTTTTTTTGTGACTTTTTCTTAACTAATAACATGACAAGATATAAAATTCGCACATATTATCTTGTGATTATGCCGTTTATTGGCATGTTCTTCCTTTCCGAAATGTTATCGAACAATCTATTTAAAATAATGATTTGCGAACAAGTGCACGAATCAATAAATATGAATGAGAATACTTTACATATATCCTTCGATAGCGTAGCTTCTACTTTCCTTTGCATAAGTTCACTCTCTTCTTTTTTTCCTTCTAACACGCGATAATCTCATTATCCAATAACTTGACGCGCTGTTATTTCTTTAATCACGCGTGTGAAGTAGATGTGATGATGAACCTGGCAAAATAACAACTTTTGGGTAGGTTTTGACAGAGCAATTTAAATATAAGCCCAACTTGAGTGGATAGTTTATGCCAGCCTATGCGACCCAATAATGTTGTACATTTAAATTTTTACTATGAACAGTCCTAGGCAACAAATTAAATGTAGCCCAATTGATTGCCTCAAATATGAATGCATGCAACTTTTGAACTCAAATATTTCACCATGACAAAAAAATTATACTTAAACTATTTACGGGTACTTTACTTTCAAGCTTTCAACTTGCATTGCTTGTTTGATGTTATAATGGAGTTTAAGAAGCACTATTATATATCAATTTTATCGAGTAACCTACAAATGCGGGAGAAATTATGGATGTCCATGCATATATTTTTTAAATGTCATTAAATGCATTTGATAACCTCTAGGTACACCATCTTAATTGATCATTTTCAGTCGAAATCACCTAATGTGATAACTAGTGAAAGGCTTAAGTTCTTACCAATTATATTGTCAAGACATTCAAATAGTACTCACTATTCCATGTTCGATAAGATACTAATACAATTTATCATTTACATCACACGTATGGTCCCAATTTATTTATTTATTTTCAGTACACGAAAAACTAAGTATTTAAATTCGATACTTAAAATTTGTAGCAATCATTCTTCAGCTTTATCAAACCAGTCAACAATGAGAGTTAGCGTGCTGTCTTTTATAGGAAGTTAAATTCATGGATTGCGATTTAAAAAAAAAAAAAATTGCACTGAGTTGAAGTATAATAATATGTTTCATGCGACATCAAGAACAGCACTATAAATTTAAAACAATTCAGTAATGCAACCATGTTATATAATCCAAAACAATCATTCATACACTCAAAACAGAGTCGAATAGATCATAACAAAAAATACGGGAATGCACAACCGACTGGATTGAAGAAAATATCATGGAAAGTGGCCCAAGGGTCAAAGCGCATCTCTTCCAAAAGTACTCCTGAAAAGGTTTCATTACAACTCCTTGAACCAGTCCTGTTCTCTGCAGTGCTTGTATACCACTCCGTACGACACCTTAAATAGGTCCGGGAATAGAGTATCGAAGTACTTGAATAAGGATTCCGGGCTGCGCAAGTTTTGAGATATCTGCGGGAACAAGAAGAGCTGAGTCACGAGTTCATAAAATCCAAGATATACAAAGTTACTAAAGGAAGCCTTGCATGCATTCCGTCGCAGAAGACATCACAATTCCATAGAAAGAGTACCTTAAATTTGTCCAGATGGTTCTGCCGATTTCGCATGAAGCGCAATAAACATTCAATGGATTTGGTTTCGGAGCCTTGAGGCCTATTTCTCCCATTTAAACTATTGATCCACTCCTTATCTATCTTATCGGTCCATCTCCCAGCACCAACCATCAGTCCCCACTCCCTCTCCAACTCCGAACGCAATTCTTTTTCAGTTCACACAATTCTTCTTCCAGTTCACGCAATTCTTCTTCCAGTTCACGCAATTCTTCACTCGATTCTTCCAGTTCACGCAATTCTTTCTCTTTACGCAATTTTTCCAGTTCAATCTTAGTTATCGAAAATATTGCGTCACTGAGGCGACAATAAAATTCCAGCCTCTTAGCAGAACTCCAACAATAAGGAGGAACGTACACCAGCAAGTCCTCTAAGCTGTTGGTAATTAAAAGCAACTATTAATTGACCCTCCAAAATGCTCATAGAAATCATGCCGAGAAGAACCGACTCCCCAAATTCATAAGCATTGCAAATATGACATTAGGGCAATCTCTATAATAATTAAAAATTGCATTAGCTCATAGAGAGACTAGACCAAGGATAACATTCTCCAATGTTCATAGCCAGCTCGTCACATGCAAAAACCTCATTATCTTCTTCATTAAGAAATCCTATTTGGTGGATACATGGCAGGAATTGTGCTAGGAGTTATTGATACTTATATGTTCCTAGGCGGATTTACCCTTGTCATCCTCCAAGGATCATCTTCCATTGTAATATCATCACATTTTTCGTTCATTAATGTTGGAAATTGGGATCCATTTTCTAAAACTATCTAGAAACTACTAACTTAATCATGAAGGCTAGAACCTTCTAGCAAGATCCACATTGAAGATTGTCTAGAATTGTTGAGAATGGAGGTTGCTAAATGAGTCTAGAAGATTCATGTGGAATGCAAGCAAGCAGAAGCCAAGATGAAGAAGAAATTCTAGAACAAGCTAGAGAAGCCTAAGTGGACAATATTCCACATAAATCTAGAATGTTGTATTTAGTCCCTATAAATAGGAAAGAGGGGGAGCATAGCAAACCAACAAATGTAAGAGAGTGAGAGGAGCATGAACTATTGTAAAATTGCCAAAGTTCAATGTATTTCCTCTGAGTGATGCAAGGAAAATGAAAATTAGTCCACTACACAATATATGAGACAGAAAATGAAAATGGTACAGAGGCAAATTAAAGAGAATCGGACTCCACCTCATTTTGGGATTTCTCTTAAGCATTTGCGAAAGGTCCATCCTCACATTGTAGATATTTTGTTTGATTTGAGCGGAAAGCGGATCACTCCTCTGCCTTTTCCTTTTCCTTTCTTTCATTCCTTTCAGGCCCACGTATATCCTGCTTTTTCCATTTAAGCTCCATTTAAGCTCAAGGTTCTTCAGGATTATTTTCAGGTTACCCAAATTGACATCTTTTTCGCTGTATCATAAAATAAGATAGACATTATGACTCGAAAGGCAATAATTATTTGGCCATATCCTATAGAAAATTGAGAAAAAGTACAAAACTGAATGAAATCTGTTACAAAATCTGATACGGATTTGAGGGAGCATAAGGTATAATGATTTTAGCAAAATGGGAAAAAAAAAAAAATCTACGCTTTTATTACTACGTAATTGAAAATATCAAGAAAATTAAAAGTTTTAGCCTTGATCAATATTAAACTTAACCAATGACTCAAGAAGTATCGTGCATCCTCCTGGATACCACCTGATACCGATCTATACTTAAGTAGCAAGCAAGCAAGCTCATATTTCTTTTGTGCAGGTCTAAACATAATTACCTCAGGTGTTGCATAATGTAAGATTGAAAGGATCTCTCAAGGCCATCAGTCCCATGAGAGATTAGTGTACTTGGCGTGGGGGTTTTGGAAGGCTCCAATTCCTTGGGGAGGTTTTCGGCCAAAAAGCTTTTCAAAATCTCCAATTCCTCGGGGAGGAAGGGTCCCCACAAGTTTTTGTCCGGCCGAAGGGCATCTCGGCAAGGTGCTAGTTTTTGACTCATTATGTCGACGGAATAGAGGGGTTGGATCGCTAGATCTCAGCTCAAAACGCCCTCAGAGCCGTCAAGTAAGCTGGGCAGATCGCGAGAGAGATGGAGGCGGAGGATTGCCGGGTCGTTCGTCGACGGAACGAAGAGCCAGAGCTCTAGCCGGAGCGATTCGCGACTCGTCGGAGAGGATCGCGGATCCAGCAAACCCCTAAGAACAACGTCGAGCCGTCGAAGCACAAACCCTTAAAACGAAAAGATGACCCCTCCTCTCGCCCCGAAGAGAAGTATTTATAGTGCTGGGTGGGCCCGGGGTCAATGGGCTCATTCGAACACTTCAAATTAGCCCATTACGAGGCCCAAAGATCAAATTATCTGTCCCTGTAATGTGTAGACGACATCGGGTTGCTTCGAGTCCCGACGATCGGAGCGTGGGGGGGGGCAGCCAGGAGCCAAGCCAACGACCGACTCGCGGCCGCAGCCGCAGCCACGCGCCAACTCTGCTAAGTGCTAACCCCCCACGGCTTAAACAAAAGCTCCGATTAGCGCGCGAGCGAGCGAGCGAGCCGGGGCAAATTCATCTTCTTCTTCGTCTTCTTCTTAGCGGTCGCTCTGATTTTCTTCCATTTCGCTCCTCTCTCCTCCGGCAAAAACCTCGTCCCCCCGCCGCCGCTCCTCGCGAAACCCTAATTCCGCGGCCCCCCCGCCTCCCGATTCGCGGCGGCGCCGACGCAGCAGCAGGCAGCATGAGCCGCTACGACAGTCGGTCCGGCGACCCCGCCTCCTACCGCGACCGGAGAAGGTAAACGGTTCAGTCGCTCCCCGCGTGCCGGCGATTATTTTTAGCCTCGAGCGGATTTTGGGGTCGGTGAGGAGCTGCTCCGTCCCGTTCGTACTTGTTGTAGTTTCGACTTTATTCTGTGGCTCGTCGGGGCGACTTCTCGGTCCCCCTGTGGAGTTGAGCTCGCTTGGCACTAGTGAATAGTCGTGGTTAGCGATTGTCTTGTTCGCTTTTCGAACTTTGCTCCCGTCGGCGTGGTGAATTGGACTTCTATGATCTGTACGGAGCCTTGCTGAAATGTTGTCTCTGGTGTGATTTTTGAGCATTTTTGAAGACCGTGATCGATTAATGTAACGGTTTGCTTTAGCTTAGGCTTGTTGCTGAAGGATTTTAGTGGGCTGTTGTGATGGGCATTTGTTTACTGTGGTTGTCTGTGTTTTTTTGTAGTGATTCCGGGTTTGGTGGAGCTTCCAGCTATGGTGCTCCAGTACGGACTTCAGCAGGTAGAAAGGATTATGATGGTGGCGAGTCGCCGAGGAGGACGGATTTGGATGGTTTGACTCCTTTCGAGAAGAACTTCTATGTCGAGTCACCGTCGGTGGCTGCTATGACGGATAAAGATGTTGAGGATTACAGGAAACGAAGGGAAATTACTGTGGAGGGCCGAGATGTCCCAAAGCCTGTTAAAAGTTTTGATGATGTTGGCTTTCCAGGTTAGTTTTCTTAGTTGTCTACACATTTGATTTCTTTTGGCAATTGATTGCATGAATTCATTGGAGGTTTCTTTTTTTGGAAGAAACCCCACTTTGTTTTTTTTTTTTTGGGGGGAGGGGGGGGGGGAGCATGGGGCAAAGCAAAGCATCCATCCATATTAGTAGTGAAACTTCTAATTCAGTGGATTGTTCTTTAACTTTTATTATATGTTCCATGGTGAGTTTCAGAATTGGGTTTGAAGTAGAAATGGTGAATTATTTTTATTTCTCATCTATTCATGAATACTTTCAAAATGAATGCTGGATTGGTCAAATTGTTGATTTGAGATCTCTTTCATACCAAATTGTTCTAAAAAGGTCAATGTGGTTGGTTGAAAAATGTGCTATGGACAATGTCATGGTGCTGTCCCTGGTCTCAATGTTCTGTTTGCAAAACTTTTGGGTATTTAGCAATTTTCTCCTGTTCATTGATGACACTAAAGGAGAGAATACAGGGTTTCCGTGCGTTGTTCCATTGTACATCTTTCAAGTCTCATAGAAGCACTTAATTTGTCTATTGAGCAATCTGTTACTTTGAAAGACTCAGTACAGCTTTTTAATTGCTACTTTCTGCACATATACTCCAGATTATGTCATGCAAGAAATTGCAAAAGCTGGCTTTGTTGAACCTACTCCAATTCAATCTCAAGGATGGCCGATGGCTCTGAAGGGCCGTGACCTAATTGGTATTGCCGAAACAGGGTCGGGAAAGACAATTGCCTACCTATTGCCTGCAATTGTCCATGTTAATGCGCAGCCAATTTTGGGTGAGTGTTTTACTGAGGACTCCTGTTTCATTAACCCTCTTTGATCTACAACCTGGCTCATGTAACTTCTCTTTCTCATCAGCCCCAGGAGATGGCCCCATTGTGTTAGTGTTGGCCCCAACTCGTGAACTGGCTGTTCAAATACAGCAGGAAGCTACAAAATTCGGTGCATCATCAAGGATAAAAAATACATGCATATACGGTGGGGTTCCGAAGGGACCTCAAGTGCGTGATCTGCAGAAAGGTAGGTGGTGATTAGATTAAAGTTATGCTGATCTGAAGAGGCGCGGCTTTCATAAACTGTACATCCTTTGGTAATTGAACTTGAATTTGTTCTCTTTTTCCCATTTTCGAAGTGTGGGAGTCTCCTATGTCCTAAAGTAATTCTACTTGTCATTTGTCATCTGTGCTGCAGGCGTCGAAATAGTGATTGCTACACCAGGAAGGTTGATTGATATGCTGGAGTCGCATCATACCAACCTGAGAAGAGTAACCTACCTCGTATTGGATGAAGCTGATCGGATGCTAGACATGGGGTTCGAGCCTCAGATAAGGAAAATTGTTTCACAGGTTTATCTTCTGTCACTATTTTTGGGACTGTATCCTTATTCTACGTAGATTTTTTTTTTTTGGTAAAGAATTCTACGTAGATTTTCATCTCTCTCTGGAGCCACTCAGTCTTGTGTTTTGCATAATCTTACTTTTCTCCTTCTTCAGGCACAATGGTACATACAAACACCTGCACAGGGACTAATACTATGGTGTTGTTTTTATTGGTTTTGCCATTTATGCAGATTCGTCCAGATCGTCAGACTCTGTATTGGAGTGCTACCTGGCCGAAGGAGGTGGAACACTTAGCAAGGCAGTTCCTCTATAATGCATACAAGGTGAGACTTCTCAGCACATGTTCAGTGCAACGTAACTGCATCATGTAATATAGCATACCTCAATCAAATTAGCAATAGGAATGGTGGTGAAATAGTGGGTCACTTGATACCTGAAGGTTACGACGATCTTACCCCATCCCCTTTATTCATGTTGTCCAGTTTAGTTGGATTGAACGTCCCATTCTTTTTCCTCTTCACAGGTGATAATTGGTTCTGAAGATTTGAAGGCCAACCATGCAATACGCCAGATCGTTGATATTGTCCCTGAAAATAAAAAATATAACAAGTAGGGAATGCAATTTACTAGTTAATATTCTCTATATAGTTGATTACATCATATAAGATTGATTGATAGCAAAAGCTATTTGTCTTGTACACAGATTGGTAAATTTGCTGGAGGATATTATGGATGGAAGCCGAATACTTATTTTTATGGATACGAAGAAAGGGTGTGATCAGATAACTCGGCAACTGCGTATGGATGGTTGGCCAGCTCTCTCAATCCATGGAGATAAAAGTCAAGCAGAACGGGATTGGGTCCTCTCTGAGTTCAAAGCGGGCAAAAGTCCTATAATGACTGCAACCGATGTTGCTGCACGTGGTCTAGGTTTGTGTTCTTGTTCAATACTTAATGCAAGAGTTACCATGGTACCTGAATCTGCAGTAGCTGTTTGTTCTCCATGCTTTGTTGGTTGTTTCTGATTTGCAAGTAGTTGGTCGTTGCATGGACATTAATTTACAATGCATGGATTTCTTGATGTTAGCTTTGCATACTCTGGTGCTTTTGACCTAGTTGATGGGGTGAAGACACTTTCACATTAAATGATTCCACCTTAGTAAGCATCTTTGTGTCATCTATTTTACTTTAATTAATATAGTTAAGTCTTCCAATAGGATGTGCATGTTGCTGTCCTTCCTTCATGATCTTGTATGGATAGGCAGGTTCCCATAGATAAGCAAGAGCTTACCGTTTCTTCTACCTTGTAGATGTAAAGGATGTGAAGTACGTGATCAATTATGATTTTCCTGGCTCACTTGAGGATTATGTCCACCGCATTGGTCGTACTGGAAGGGCAGGGGCGAAAGGGACAGCATATACTTTCTTCACAGCTGCAAATGCGAGATTTGCAAAAGAATTGATTTCCATCCTTGAGGAAGCTGGGCAGAAGGTCAGTCCCGATTTGGCGGCCATGGGGCGTGCTGCGCCTCCCCCTCCAGGTTTGTTACTGTGAAATCCCTGTTTTTCCTTTGTTTTCTTTTTCTTGCGCATTTGTGCGTGAGGAAGAGTGAGAGCAAGAGAGATTGTTCTTAGGCTTGTTTAGAGGTGGTTCTCTTGAATGGGCTGCAATCTCAGTGAGAGCGGAGCAAGTCAAAACCGTCAGAAGAAGTGCAATTTGGAACTCCAAGCTGGATGCTCTCTATTAAGGGAAGGTGGATGGGGGGAAAGCATGGTTGGTACTCTTTCAGGTTGTTGATTGATGGTCAGTTAGTCTAAGCCTGCGGTCATCGAGAACCATGTCTCTGGGGTAAATTTTCCCCAGTTCCACAGGCGATACATGACATCAGTGTTGAGCCATTAGAGGAAACTACTGTGTAGTGGTTCCTCCATTGAGAGTCAATGGCTTCTGTCATGAAATGACCCCTCTTTCTGAGCTTCTTCTTGTATTTTCAATGAGCACGTTGGAAAAGCCAGCCAGAAGGTCCCAACTACATGTACAAATGCACATGCATATTAAACCAAACACCTCTGGTTTTCCAAAATAAAAACCCATGCAAGTTATACCATGGTTTTGTTGCTGAGTGTGGCTTCTCTTGCACCCCCACTGTACAGGTCATGGAGGATTCAGAGATCGTGGTAGAGGTTACGGTGGGGGGCGGCCCTGGAGTTGAAAAACCGGAGTCAGACTTCCAGCACAGATGTATGTTACAAAAGAGTACCTTCAATGATAATTTGTACCTTGTGTTGCTTTACCTTATCAGCAGTGTTGGGAAAACTATTAATAGTAGTAGAGTAGAATTAACCTCTCCTCTCCTCCTGCAGTCCCTATTTGCAAACCGTTTTCAAATTTTGCTGAACTTCGTCTTTGACAGGTTATAACCCGATTCCTTGGAAATTGGTCTGCATTTTCTATTGTATACATTTTACTTTGATCCTCGATGATTCTTCACGCATTGTTACGAACTGGTAACAAAAAGAGATAAGACAGGGAAAAACCCTTGCTTTGTACCTCAATATGAGAACTCTGGCTGAATTTCTGGAACGCAGGACATCGGAGAACTCTTTTTTTTTTTTCAACAAAATGATGATTCGGTACATACATCGAATTGGGCGATTGAATCATGTATGATGTATAGTGTGATCTAACTTCACAACTCAGTGCAGAACGGGTTCCTCAAATCAACATTTCTCACCGTTTTTTGTGCTTTTTGGTCTGTGGTCATCACGTCGATTGCGCTCGATGGACAATGTAAGTTAAGGCCCCATCATGAGAAGGATAGGATTGTTGCTTGGCCTATCGGATTGAGAACCTCCGCCTTTCTCTCGGATGAATGCCC
Source organism: Eucalyptus curtisii (assembly GCA_017140595.1). NCBI lineage: Eukaryota > Viridiplantae > Streptophyta > Magnoliopsida > Myrtales > Myrtaceae > Eucalyptus > Eucalyptus curtisii. The sequence continues at coordinate 34,851,646 of CM029503.1, read as the reverse complement.
ATTCAACCCTTGGATAGGCTTTGGCACTGGCGGAGCCAAAGCAATGTATAGGGAAACGAGTTAGACTCCCACAATGTACACTTTCGCTATACCTGTAATTTCATTGAGCAAGCGGAATCGTGAATGTTCTGTCCTGACATGAAGTTGTGGAGATCATGCATCATCATAAGGAACTGAACTGAAACATCTGGTCGTTCACCCCAAAAGAATAAAAAAGAAAGGGGTGTCATGTATTTCTGCCTGTTCATCGGTATCTAGTGTCTACTGAGTACTCTATTTAGTGGGTCAAATCCTAGAAAGACTCATGAACTTTCAACCTGGGATAAAAGTACCTCCAATTTTCGGACAAATTAAAAAAATTCCATGAAGTTTGATTTGTTGATAACATACACTATGTTATATTTTTCATCCATGCACAAACCAATGGGGCATGGGACGTGATCAACGATGTTAACGTATACAAAAGACATGCGAGCAAAAGCAAAAAAGAGTTGACATTTCAGCAAAAATCAGAAGTCTCATTTCTCTAAAATGTTGCCTTTTCCGATCCCTATGATTTAAGCCTAATCTGTCTCGCGTTTCAAAAAGGAGAGAGAGCAAGGGTTCCGGCCCATCGTGATTGAGATTCATCATCTCCATGTTTTTAGGTGCGTGTTGAAGCCCCAAAACTCCTTGGACAAATATAAATATTGTTTGGCAAAATTTTTGGGTACTTTGGGGAGATGCAATTGCACTTCTAGAGCTCTCTAAGGTTTTTAACTTAAGATAAGCCCGAATGTGCTTTGGAATGCTGGGCTTCCGGAATGCAAATAATTTTTTTCCAGCTTTGCCCTCGCTCAACTTTTATAATTTCAAAAATGTCGTTGAAAACCCTAACTTTGCCTCAGCCACCAATGAGCAGCTAGCGAGCCATTGCCACCCTTGCTAGTGACAGTTGAGTTTTGTCAACAAATAGTTTGATTTTTATAAAAGGAAAATTAGTAAAAATCATTTACAAAGTATAGTTTTTACCAAATGACATTTATGTCAACCATGTCATCCTCAACAAAGGTTCAATTTTTGTCAATCGGATGGTGCCCAATTATCAACTCTAGAAGCACAACTCCGAAAGAAAAAACATTTGATTTTTCAATGTGCTTCCCAATGGAGGCATACTTTGGAGTAGATATCGACATTAGGTAGACTTGCATTAACAAAAAACAATAAAACCAAAATTTGCTAAGACAAGATAAACAAACTCAACCTAATATGTAAGCTTTTATGATTCACATCTAAATAACTTATGCGACAACATTAAATTATGCATTAAGATATCACAACTCCAAAAATAGCTACAGGAGAAAAAGTCTATTATTTGGTTCTCCTAATAATTTCATCAAGAAACTAACTTTTGCAGCCCAAAGTTTTTTTTGTCATTTTTCTTATCTTCAGCTTATATAGAGGAAGATGAAGAGATGGAGATTGCTTTTCAAGATATGATGTGAATCAATGACTTAAAGAACTAACTAAATAGTGCACAAGTGAATTCAATAAATAGTCTAGATGACTAATATTATTTTATAATAATTAAACAATAGAACATCGTACCTTTGCTTCAAAATTGGATTCTCTGAGAATATTATGGCAAGTTTGGTAACTATTCTGTTTCGATAATAATTTCTAATAAGAAATGTTTTTTTTATTTATTTTGCTCTTGGGAACAATTTCTAAGTATTTTAAGGTACTTGAACTATTCAAAATTTTTTATTATGGAATAGAATTGCGTTTGATACCATCCTCAAAATTTATATTCCAAACCATTTTATTTTAATTTTTTTAATAATTTTATCTTTTTTCTTTTTTTATTTTTCTTTCCCTTCTTCTTCTTTTTAATTTTGGCCGTTGACCTCGTCGAAGCATCATCGGCCCTAGGTGAGGCCATGCCGTTAGTCGAGCCTCATCGACAACTAGGTGAGGCTTGGTTGAGCCTTAGCTGGGTGAGCGGCATCGCCCAGCCGCCGGCGAAGCTTGACCTCACTAGCTCTAGGCTTGATCTAGCCTCACTCGACCAGGCAAGGCTTTCGCTAAGGGCGGGAAGACCCGAGCGAGGCTCGTCAGTGGTTGAGGGATGGCCTAGGTGAGGCTTGCTTGACCATCGGCGAGACGAGCTTGGACCTCCCCCTGGCCCGATGAGCCTCCGAGCGAGGTCATCGAACCTCCCCCAATTGGTCACCGACGACCGATGGCGGCAACAGCAGTGGCATAGGAAGAGAGAAGGAAGAAGAACAAGAAGCAAATAAGAGAAAAGAGAAAAAATTAGTTGACTTGATTATGAAATTATTCTTGAGAACAAAAGAATCAACTTTTTTTTTTTTACTTTTTGATTCACAAATTTGTTTTGAGAACAAAAATTTTATCAAATGGATTTTTATTCCAAATCTACTATTGAGAACAAAAGAATATAAATTTTTAGTGTTTGGCAAGTTGCCAAACGCATCTTTAGTAGCCTTGATGTCACGATGTATGATTTTGAAATTACCTAAGAAGTGAACCTGATAAAGATAAACCGCAGAACTTATTATAGTAAGAGATTCATGGGTTTTTTTTTTAATATTTTAAAAAGTCAGGTTATTTTTATCCTACAAGTAAACGTGCCTCTTTGGAAGTTTGGAACTGTGGCTGTATATGGTACTTCTTGTTCTCGCCGGTTCCGTCACGAACCAAGGTGCATTAATGGATATTCTGACGGACCATTTTAACCCAACCCTATCCACAGTTCATATGTGGTTCTCCTTTGAAGGCTATGTCCAATATGTGGCAGTACCCTCATAAGATAGATGTGTTTCTTTTCGTACTTTTTCTACAAGTCCTTCTTGGGCAGAAAATCAGACTTATAAATGGCGCTTAGGTAAGTAATTTGTACATTATCAATACCTCATATCACTTGATCATGATTCATGAATCCTATATGCATGTGGTATGAAAGTCAATTATTAATCAAATTTCAGGTGGCGTTTTTAATCCGGCTTTTGAATGTGCCTCGACATACATGATAATTTTAAGCTTTACTAGACATACTAACTTTGCATTTACCAATGTCAAGTACTAATTTCAGGAAGCGATTTGTGTTTGTTACGTGAGCTACTGCAAACCCATCCAATCCCATGTTATGGGTGAGTAATTTGGGCATGACTTCTTGAGATATTGTTTCATTCATCCATCCAATGACAATGGCAACTGCTTTCCAATCCACAGCCCCATGGAACCTCAGAATAGCGTGTGGTACATTGAGCAGAGGCAGATAAGGCAGATTTTTTTTATTTTTTTTTAATAGATAAGGCAGTAGAGTAACAGACAATGGAAACAATATCTGAATGTCTCTCTGCAAAAAGGGCAGGCCATGCATATTCTAAAGGACCCTGTAGGACCAAGCCAACACCAGATTTTGGATAGCTCTCTCTCTCTCTCTCTCACCTCAATTTGTGGCAATCTGCTTCCCATTTATCATAGTTGATAACATTTTTCACATGGCCACGTTTTTCTTCTTCAAGAAAATTTTCCTGGCCCTCATGATTTTGTCATCTGTCTTCAAAGCCAAATTGAAAACTTATCCATATGCCCCATTTTATTTTCCTCTTCCGTGGACTGAAAATTTGTGTTTTGTTTCCCTCAATTCGGTGCGATTATTATAAAATTTCCCTCATGAAAGCGAGCCAAAATGTTCGGATCGGTCCGACAACGAAAATTGGGGTGCAAATAAAAATTGTTGGTCTTTATGAGTAAGATCTCCAGATGTGCTAATCACTTATTAGTCAAGATATCACAGGAAGTTGAAATATTCTTGGACAAAAAGGTTAGACATTGGCTTATGTTAATGTCAGGATGGTGACAAGTTCAAGTTCAATATCAAGGAATGTCCTCCCGCCTGACTAGGACGATAAGGCTTATCCTAATTCAGTCCACCATTTCAGGCTGATCTTTTTAGGGATTTCGAAGCGAAAGCCTCGAGTAGCGTCGCTTTTAGGAAGACCTCTCCACGTCATCCTCCGCGACAAAGACGCATGTCACACAGCGGCATCGAAAAGTGTCACATGGGATGTAGGGTTTTCCCCGAGAACTCACGATGGCTGGCTTAGGTCTCGATCGCACTTTTGTTACCTTCTCTCGAACAATGAATATTGAAAATGACCAAAATGAAGTACTAAGAAACCAATTAGATGGGTCCTCTTTGCTTGACTGGAGGCCCAACAGGAGCCCACCAGACGAGAATTCACCCAGCAATTCTGCCTGTCCACATGGCCCAACTATACGGATTGTCCAATGGCCCGACTAAATCACTCATTCCAGCTCTATTTTGGCCACCTTATTACCCTTGATTTGGACTAATTCGGTTCACAATCTTGTTTTAGAATTCATTCAATCCGACGCCACTAAGTGATTAATTCCCAAATTTTTCCTTGGTTACCTCGTCATGGAATTAGCGGCAATCCATGGTAAATCAATCGATTCTTTTCTTCTTCTTTTTTAAATTTTGTCTGCCGTCGAAGGATAAGACTACAATTAAGTCCCTAGCAGAAGCATGGAATAACAGCGGCTGTTGATGTGAATAGACCAGATGAATGATCTCATGCATTTCCCAAACGAGTTGCTTTCTCTTGAAGCGACAAATTCAAGATAAGAGACGATTGAATGAAAGCTTATCCCTTTTCTTTTAAATGATGCATGTTAATATATTATTAAAAACAAAAAAGAACAAAAGAGGATTATGAGTTATCCAGCATGGAAATGGTGACGTGGAGGTGGTGCACACATGTCATCCTCACCCTCTAAATTGCATGTATGTTAACAACAGGTTGGCTGGGTTCAGTTGCTGACAAGCATTTAGTGAAAAATTTTGTTGACTTAATTTTTCATTTTGGTACAAAAGCCGGGTTTTGTTCAGTTTATTTTGGGTGCGCAGCCTCTTGTTCGTAAATTTTACATGTCATTCCTCATTCGACTTACATGAGAGGGATATTAAAATATCTCGCATAATCTGATTACATGGTTATATACTCGTCATATACACGTTATCTCTCTCTATTTATTAGTTTAAATACTTATAAGACGGATTTGGATTTGCTCCTCTACTCTAGTTTGCTCATTACTAATCTATTGTCTCCGGCACTAAATTTCGATTCCTTTTGATTCATTTAACTTGATCGGCTTTCCTCCTAAAAAACAAAAGAAAAGGAAATTTCACAAAAAAAAAAGCAGAGTAAACAAAAGGCACAGAAAAGGGATGAAGGAGAAATGGACTTCACGTGCGTCACAATGAAAGCCGTGTTCCTCACCTCCTTTCTTGTGGAGTAAAGTGTACTTGTGGAGTAAAGTGTACAAAATGAAAATGACCAACTTTGGGGCCGCAATTTCCTTTTCGCTCGATTGGGTCTAGGCCAATAACATCATATTCAGACACGATCGATTTACATAGATGATAAGAACACCGAAATACACATAGAAAATTTGAACATGACAAGGCACGATAACATACCACTATGATTATGTTGCAAGCCGATCGCTTATTTTGTTAAATAATATTATGGCGTTTTGAAATTAACGCGAATTGAAATCACGATAATGATACATCGAAAAGAACTGTCTTTTCTGTATACTTTCCCCGGTTCCTTTGCTACCGCGGACTTTACGCAATTGAATTTGTAACAGATTCAAGTCCCTGTCTAATAATTAATGTTCGGTTCTTATACTTGAAGAAAAGGGTGGGGAAAAAGGTGGAAGTTGCATTTTCTTGGGGATTTTTCCAATAATAGATTGAGCTGCACATTTGCTGATTCAGAAGATGGTCCAAAGTGAGTGATAGGGACGTTTACCAAAGCGCAAGCACCGTTTAGAATAGAACATGGAGGTTGGCCCTCATTTGAGCCCACAAAAGATGTTGGCAGAGGGAGGGGAATGCATTTAAGTCAAGAGAGACATATAGTTTTGGTCTACATAGGTAGAGGGTGGTGGTTGAGCTAATTTTGTCCAATGTCAAATTGAATTATTCCCCTTATTAATGCATCATAGCCAGGCTAATAATTAATAAACAAAGTTCAAATTAAAATTAGTCGGTAATTGCCCAAAATCAAAGAAAGACATAATTTTGTATGTTCTCGAGCCATAATGATAAAAATGAGTGAAAAACAAGCTATGCTTGTTTATGTGTATACTCATTTTTTGTTTTCGTTGGTAAACACTATAGTCGGATATTGATTATAATGAAACGATGAATCAAACTCAAGCCGAAAAACCCACGAAAATGATCGTCTAAATCCAAGCCGGCCGGCCAATTCACTGGACAGGTACATAAATTATCCAATCCATTTCGTTGAAGAAATGCAAAGAAAATGCATATTTTTGCGAGCTGTTTTATGTGTATTGTTTTTTCTTTTCTTTCTCTTTTTCTTTTTAAATTCATCTTTCATTCATGAGAATGGTTTTAGAAAATGATTTCTCCTATGTCGTTTTCTAGAGGATGTTGAAATAGTTTATTATCACAAAAGAGGTATCTCTTGATTAAAATAATACATGACTCTTGGTTAAGAGAAGACGCGAGTCTTGATCAAAGAAAACGTGACTCTTGGTTATAAAAAGCGACGACTCTTCGTCCTAAAAGGAGGTTATTGGAGGTTATGAGAGGAAGTTATCCTTGAAATGAAGAGTGGTGATGGTTGGGAATAAGATATTTATTTCCAAGAGATGTGTTGATTGGTTGTTTGTGAATAAAAATTAATTTACATATTATTTATAATAACTACAACTGTCCATAAATGCTACAACTTCAAAAGTAATTTTCTTCTCTTTTCATACACGCAATTTTAACACATTTAAGATAAAATTCCAAAAGAGAAATTGAGTAATTACTGAACTCACTTTTATGCGACTTGGGTATATATCCTGGAGTATATTTGTTCTAAACTCGGCAGCAATAGTAGTGGGGGCAAATAATACCTCATGGACAATGATCATCATCACATATCAAAGTATCAAGAATCTATTACTACTTTTCCATCTTCATCAATAGTCAAATTTCCCCAACATAGGACAGATGTTAAGGATGCTTCGAAAGTTCCATGAATGTAGGTAAGGGCGTGCATGATAACTATTCTATTTATGTTCCATAACTATTTTTTTTTGTTTTGTTTTAAACTTATTTCTACCAATTTCATTTTTTTTTATTTCCAGAACAAATTTTTAGCCTAGAAATAGATTTGGAATAGAAATGAAAAATAAAAATTCTTCTCATTACTTGTCTTTACTACTAGTTAGCCACCCACCCGATGCTACAGCTCGCTATTCGTTGCCATTGGTCATTGCCATTCCTCGCTGGCCACTACTACCACTAATTGCCGCCCATTACGGTTGCTGGTTGTGACCCCCCGCCGGTCGCCACCCCCCACCATCGATCATTGGTCGCCATCCATTGCCTGCCCCCCACGTCCATTGCCACTCGCCATTGCTGGAGAGGGAGAAATTTTGTGTCACTATCAAATAATATTTTTTTGTTTAGAAACTTATCTGAAAATAAGAAAAGAAAAAATTATATATGTTCCAGAAATCAATTTTAGTAATAATGGTTATCATTCGCATAGCTCTGTCAACATGCAACAGGTAAAGCTCACCCACGGAGCGGTGGGCAAAGCCTCAAGATTACTATGAGTGACAAACGTTGTGAATCAAGCATAAACATCATTGCACTCAAATCGATAGCTTAGGGCGCGTTTGGTAACGATTCTCCCGTTTCTAATAATTTTTAAGCATTTTAAGCTGTTTGGTAATTGTCCAAAATTTCTAATTTTAGAATAGAATTATGTTTGATACCGTGCTCATAGATTTTATTCCAAATCATTTTTTTTTTAATTTTTTCCTTTTTTTTTTTCTTTTTCTCCTATTCTTCTTCTTCTTCTTCAAGTGGCTGGCCCTTGTCGACTGAGCCTCGCCGGGGCTGGGGGAGGACTTCCTGGCCACCGGTGAGGCTCGGCCTCGCTAGATCGCGAGGCTCGCCGGTGGCTGGGCTTGCCTCCGGCGAGCTCGCCGGACCTCGCCCTGGCTTGGCGAGCCTTTGGCAAGCTCGTCAGACCGGTTGCCGGCGACGGCGGACGACAATCGCGGGATGGCGATAGATGAAGAAGAAGAAGAAGAAGAAGAAGAAGAAGAAGAAGAGAAAAAGGGAAGAAGACTTGATTTTTAGGGCGCATTTGGTAACGATTTTGTTCTTGGGAACCGATTCTCGACCGAAATGATTATTTTTATTCGTTCTTGAACCGATTCGAGTAAAAAAACGCGTTTGGTAACCGGTCAAAATTTTTGATTCTCGAATAGAATTGCGTTTGATGCGTGATCATTGATTTTGTTCCAAATCAATTTCTTTTCATTTTTAAATAATTTTTTCGCTTTTTTCCTTTTTTTTTTTTCCCCTTTTCTCCTATTCTTCTTCTTCTTCTTCTTCATGTGGCCAATTCATGTGGCCGATTGATCGGATCGGCGATCCGTCCGCGAGGGCCGGCGGAGCGTCGTCGGCCCTCGTCGTCGGCCGAGCCTCGCCGGTGGCCAGCCGGCCTCGCCGGGGCCGGGTGAGGCCGACCCGGCCATCGGCGAGGTTGGGCGAGCCTCGCCCGATCTGGCGAGGTTGAGCCTCGGGGGGGCTGGGCGAGGCAGGCCTGGCCACCGGCCGGACTTCGCCCTGGCCTGGCGAGCTCGTCGGACCAGCGGACAGTGGCGGGCGGCGGCGGGCCGTGGTGGAAGGTAGTCGCGGGATGACGGAAGGGAAGAATGAGACTTTCACTGTTTTGATTCTTTTTTTGATTCTCAGACGGAGAATCACCTTTTCTTTTTTATTCTCAATTCTTGTCCAGTTCCCTGGAACAAAAATTTTACTAAATGCGATTCTTGTCTCAAACTAATTCTGGGAACAAAAAATCAGAATCAAAACTGTTTGGATGGTTACCAAACAGTGCCTTAGATTTGTTCCCGGAACAAGAATCAACTTCTTTTTTTTTTTTTTTTAATTCTTGATTCTACTTCAAATCTATTCCTAAACAAATTTGTTTCCGGAACAAAAATTTTACCAAACGCGATTCTGTTCACAAATTGCTCATGGGAACAAAAAATCAGAATCAGTTACTATTCGGATGGTTACCAAACAGGGCCTTATTCGCTCGGCGAATCCATGTTTGGAACTTACCTACTTTGGCTAGTGTGTTGAGAGACCTATCTAATCTTCTCTTTTTCCTCAATTGGGTTATGTGCACCTTGTCCTAATGAATAAACTAACAAGTGCCATGCATAATACCTTTCATGACACCGAAAGCTTTCTTGATTCTCCTCCTACGCAATCTCGACTCAAAGTGCATGGCTTCACGCATAGCTAAAAAATCAAGCAATTAGAGTACTCAAAGACACTTCAACCACCATTCCTTAATTAAAATTAAAAAGCAAAGAAGAATCATGCAAGAAAACAGAAAATCTCAGTTGAAGACAAAACTTTGACGTCTGAACAATCGTGGTCATCTTTTGATTAACTTAATCAGCCCAACTCATCTTTTCAATTAGAGACCGCAAGTCAAAGACAGAGATATGGATCAGAGGTGGCAAGCATCGTGATAAGTACGGCCTTCCACAGTCGTGTGCAATTTGACTGCCTATGTGATCTTGCGAGCTTGTAAAGGTCTAGACCCGAATGATATTACTAAGAATATCTAGATGGCATGAGAAAATCAAACGATAAACTAATTACGCGCTGCATTTGGATGATCTAGTCTGATCGCATTCATAAAAGCAATACATTCGAATTAGGAAACGGGTGGTCTACTAAAACCTTAAAGCTTGTCAAAGTGGACGTTACCACATCATCCTAGAGGTTTAGAGCAATGCATTTAGCTTAACAAGATGAGCTAATATAATTTCATGAAACATCGGGCAAGCAAACACTTTAAGATACGGATTCCGTTTTTCTCGTGTGTACATATACATGCATAATATCAATGAGAATCAAATGTGGCCCCAACGATATGAAATCTTTATCACATGATAATTCAAGTGGATCCCTGTCTGACCCACACAAACACATACGTACACACAACTTTTGGTCCTCTTGAATTTATTAGAACTTTGCACTTTCCCCTTCCTCTCCTCTCCCTCCCAAAAGTGCGAAAGATCAACGTCAGCCTTGAGCCAAATCGCCGCTGTTCCCATGGATCATAAGAAATTGTAGGCCCCCCTATACCCATTCAATGAGATTTATCAAAAGATGTGGACTTCACTGGCCAGGCACAAAACAAAAGGAGTGTTTATGTGGCAATCTGATCCACTACATGAATGATAGATGGTTCACTCAATCCTCTTTGGCTCCTATTCCACATCATGCACAGACTTCTCTAGAAACTGTTCCAATGGATCATGTCCAGTCCCTGTTGTCCCATGGGGGCCTGCTTGCTGACATGTGATGCCCTGTCTCGCCACCTCAGCATGGACCGTTCCATTGGCCGACGTGTCGTCCTAATCCTCTCCTACGTCAGATGTCCATCCTCAATTCACACACCATCCTAAGAGAATTTGTAAGAATCGATCTCCTGATCTATGTTAAATGCCATTGTGCATTTCCTTAGTTTTTGTAGGTGGGACTATAGCTCCATGGATTAAACAAATGCCTTATCCACTTTCGTGTCATCATAGCTTCCCAAAGGCCAACGTGCCGCTACAAGTGGGGTCAACGGGTCAAAAGGGTCCACGCATTTTGAAGATATCATTGCGTTTAGTAAATGAGAACAATTTGAACAATCTGTTCAATAAGATATCAGTGTCATTGTCTTTATCGAGCAGTCTATTTTGAATTGCATTAATTAAATGAGATTAAGCATAGAGATGACATGTTGAGTTCTTTGCAGACCTTAAAGAGCATGATTTACATTGAGATTCACATCAAATTGTAGGTTTCTTCAGATAAAACGTGTCGGATCGTGAGAAATAAACCGGAGCGAGATTCACAAGCACCTCAAAGATATGATGGTTGACAAATTCCACACGCCGAGGCATCGAGTGTTCGTATAGTTAATTTAGGGAATGGTTTTTTTTTTTGGTTAAAAAATGAAACATAAGGTGAACTAGTGTGCATTTGATCCTTGATTGAATGATGGAGTAAGCTAGTTGGCCTCCTACTCGATGAGCCCACAATTGAGAGAAGACAGTTGTGTCCACATGTGGTTGAAAATTTCAATCCACATGAGCTGTATTCTACTCTATGAGGCAGCAGATCGTGACCCTTACAGCTATTTTCTTAGCCCTCCTAATCCCCAATTTATTATAGCGTCAATATTACCAAAAAAAAAAAGAAAAAAAAAAGAATTAGCTCAATCAAAGAAACTTGATATCGAGCCCTTCAATATGAGGACCCCATCTTCTTCTTTTGTCCCCTCTCTTCTCTTTCAAATTTCCTTCTTGTTTCTCAATCTCACATGATACTCCTTATTGTTTAGGAAACTTTTAATTCAATTCTAGAATAACGGACCTGACTAGATCCACTCTAAACTTTCACTCTAGTCCCACAAGTCTAGAAATTAGACCAAAATCAAGAAAATAAATTGTGTATAACCCAAGTGATGATGCTGGTCAATGGAGTTTTTTTTTTTTTTTTTAATTTGATATTTTCAAACATCATTCGTCTCGCCGTATATTTTGAAAAATGGATGTGATTTTCTCTAAGGTCATGACATGTTCCAAAAAACAAAGATGAGTAATTCATATATATATAAATCACCATGAACAATTTCAAACTTGAATTATCTTGATATAGTGCGAAGTAAAATATACAAATTTCGGTGCAAATAAAAGATATAAAAAGACAAAAAAGATGAATAGTTTCATAGCGAGCTAGGGTTTTCAGTTGAATGACACGCACATCCTTTTGCACGAAAGGGGGCCTCATATATATTCGAAAGAACACGTGTACTGGAGGGGAGCTACCTAACAAGCTTCACGATTCCTAATCCTTGAAATCTTGCATTAGAAGGTGAGGGAGGTTGGTGTTTTCAATCATGCATGGGGGTGTCAAGTGCATGCGATCTTTCTTGCTATTGCTTAGTTTATGAGACTTCTAACAAGAACACTAACCAACCAAATCCCACTAAAAAGTCAAGAATGGTTCTCTTTTGCCTTTTCCCCTTTTCTTTCTCTTGCTCCTCCCGCCAAGTAATCCCTCCTCCATTCCCATTTTCTGAGAGTTGAAGCTTCTCATTATCTTTCATGGCATCAGTCTTACATGTGTAGAGAGAAGAAAGAGTCCAGCAGTTGTAATTAATCAGTCAAGGGAGATTGATCCCCTAATTGTAACCCGTCGTTTTTGTGGCATCGTGACACATGAAAACTGAAAAAAGTTTATCAAATAACGGTTGAGATTTATTCTTATTTGATCAATTGAATGTTAATTTTTCAAAAAACGAATATTCATTGGACCATGAAAACTCCTTAATTAATTGTAAAGGATGTTAGCCTAATTCTTCATTGTTGGGCGTCAACCCACATTGCTCGCACCTAGGTTGTTGTCCCGGTACCTACGTTTTTTGTGACTTCAAATTGTTCAAGCACGAGAATCTAAGATTAGAACGGGACAATCTCATATTGGCAACGGGCGGATGCCTATAGTGTTGTTAGATCTAGGGGTGTAGGGGAGGATGCTGGGTGCCCAAATTTGTATATGATCCCACAGTTCGCATTGGTAAATAAGAAGTTATGCACAAGCTCCAACCAATGGGACATGTTTTAAAGCCATTCGAGTGCCAATAAGGTACTGCGAAAGAGGATAATTCCATGCTATGGCGCAACTGCTAGGTCAAGCTGCCTACACTTGCTAATGTCAAACTGTCCAATTAAGGTATTAATCAATGTATGGATCGAGGATGTTGGGCACCAATTATGTCTTTAATTGCACATCGCTCTCGCTAGGATGATGCTTCTAGTATATGTAGTGAACATAAATGAATGCATTAGAACAGATTTTACCTTCCCATTCTTTTCTCCAACTGCATATCCCTTTCCCTCTCTCAATCAGAAACTGTCCTAATTCTAGTTTGATGGTAAGTGTCATTAATTCATTGCACGAGAGAAAAGGTCGAAAGGGAAGCATTTTTCCTGGACCAACTGAACTTCCATTGTCATCCTTCGTTTTCGGTTAAGGAACGATCATGCGGATTCAATCCTCTCCTTTGCACATCATTGATCAATGAGCAGCAAAATTTGGTGCGACCTGTACCAACCTGTGGCCCTTAATAATCCCCTAGCACTTAATGGTTTTTATAGGCCATCCTTAAAAAAGGGTGGAAGACAATCATGTTAAGTTAATGAACCCAAGCAACTTAGAGCGACTATAGTTTTGGAACTACCCATTAATTAGATTAATTTCAATGCACATTTATCATGTACTTGCAAAGTTTGCATCCAGATCCCTCTGCAATTCACGTGCCTCATAAGAAATCGGTACTCAAAACATGAATCACTTGTCGCATCGGCTATTTTTGTCTCCAAGCAGCATTTTTTTACTGAATGACATATGCAAATCAGAAAACCTTCGAAAGGGGACGTTGTCGTGACTGGAGTGTAGCGATTCGAATCTTTCGGATGGAAAATAATTTAGTTTATCCTGTGCTATTACCTAAAAGCGGCGTCGTTTTAGGAGAACCTAATTTTGACCCGTGAGGGGGGGCGGACGTATCTACCAAAAACGTTTAAAATCGCCAAATCATGTCCAAACAAAAGGATTAGTAAAATCACAAGATCGACCGACCCCAACATAAGCCCACGCGCTTTCGGTCGCACGTAAGACCGACATTAGAAAGAGGACAAAACAGTGGGAGCCGTACGATTCCCATATTGGGACTAATCAGAGAATCTCTGCAAGACGGAAACAATGGGGAATTTTTCTTGGGTTTCTAATTAATTTAAATTTTATTCTACTAGCTTGTAACTCAAAACCATGTCGTTTTTAACTGGCAAGCCCGTGAAATTGTTGCGTCAATCACATGAAATTGTCCGTGGAAAGAAGAAATAAGTTTCGTGGAAAATTAACAATTGAATTTAAAATTCTATTTCTTGAATTTATTTAATGGAAAAAGGGGAGTGAAACATTTTGCGTGGCGGGGGTTTTCTTGACCTCATGATCTTTTTGTGACTTTCAAATGCTAAACACATCAAACAGTAGAATTTTTACTGACATCTGAGGGAAAAGTTAAAAGCTCAGAACTTTTTCCATATTTTCAGAAAATACGAAAAAAAAAATATTTTTTCGTTTTGTCCAGAAAATGAATATTTGCAAGTTCCCGCATGCAATTAGTACAACATTCATTTAAAACCTCTTACAGCCATTATGGCTCCTTAACCACCACCTGCCAAATGCTGCCATTTCCTCTTCTTGCCGATGGGAAAATCGGCCCGGCAGCCTTGAATTTTCTCGAATTTATTGGAGGAAATAAGTTCACTTTTGTTGTTGGATGAAGAAGCTCTAAAAATGTCAGTGTGAGCCAGAGCATCGAGGGTGGGACCCAAATCCGAAGGGCTGGTCCCGCCTTCGTTTTCAAACCCGCCATGCTCCGGTGTTTATAAGCAGCAGCGAGCTTCCATTTTTTCAGCAAGCATCAGCACTAGGCTAATCCACAGTCAGTGGTCTCTGCAAGCACTGTGAAGTGTGAACCTCGTTCTTGTTTTTTTCTTTTCCCTCTTCCATGCCCGTTCTCACATTTTCAAATTTCTTTTTTCCTTATTGACAAGAAAACAAGAGAGAGAGAGAGAGAGAGAGAGAGAGAGAGGCGGCTAGGGAACAAGAATTTCACGAGCACCTCTTTTTCTTGGCCTTGCCCGTCACTTGCTCGTGCTGCCTTCTCTGATCAGGAATAGGATAAAGTGGGCGCAAGTAAGTAACAAGAAGAAACGCGCTTTTTTGGGGACGAGGGTCCTTCCTTCTTCTTTTTGATCCATTGTTGGCATGGGTTTGAGGGCGGTGGATGTAGTAATGTGGAATGTGGTTGTGGTGGTACTGGCTTCGTGGGTTTTCTGTACTTCTGTGAGAGCATCCGTGTCTTATGATGCTAAGGCCATTACAATTAATGGGCAGAGAAGGATCCTCATTTCTGGGTCCATCCACTACCCCAGAAGCACTCCTGAGGTAGTTCCTTTTTTTTTTTTTTCTCCTTTTATTCCTTGTTTTTAGGTTGAATGTGTCTCCATTTTCGGCTGAATGATCTTTCCGCCCCCCCACTTTTCGCTATCATGCTGGAAATGGGCCTCTCAATATTGTGCTTTTTATCACTACGGCATCTTTTTTCTTATCTTAGCAAAAAGCTGCTTTATTTTGAAAATAAAAAAAAAAGGCTCTTTTTCGGCTGGTCAGCTTAAGAACTTGTTTCTGGTAAATTTATGGCCTTCAACTTTGCTTGGTTGCAGATGTGGCCAGATCTCATTCGGAAGGCAAAAGAAGGAGGTTTGGATGTCATTCAGACTTATGTTTTCTGGAATGGCCATGAGCCTTCACCTGGCAAAGTAACAGAACTAGTCCATTATTTTTCTTTTCATATTTAGGCTAATTATAAAAGTAAAAAAAAGGTTTAATTTTGATTAATTATTTTGCTTCAGTACAACTTTGAGGGAAACTATGATCTCGTGAAATTTGTCAAGCTCGCGCAACAAGCAGGCCTCTACGTCCATCTCAGAGTCGGGCCTTATGTCTGCGCTGAGTGGAATTTCGGGTAATGTAGATGATTTATCCTAGTCCTAGAAATAGAAGAAAATTTCTATTTTCATGTGAGGTTTTTGTCAAGTCTTTTCTAAACTTGTTTCTGCTTCCAGTGGGTTCCCTGTTTGGCTGAAATACGTCCGTGGTATTAGCTTCAGAACAGATAATGGACCATTCAAGGTTAGACATTTTTTATTGTCTTCAATATTTCTTCCTCTTAAAAACGAATTTGTTATATTTACTGAATTTTTTCTTGCCATCTTGAAGTATTACATGCAAAAGTTCACAACAAAGATTGTCAACATGATGAAAGCAGAACGGCTGTTTGAGTCGCAGGGCGGACCGATAATCTTGTCCCAGGTTCATGATTCACAGTTCCAATGACATTGCTTGTTAATCATTGGATGAAAAAATTTACTGAGGTATCTCTTTTGGGCGGTGTCTGATTGTTATTGTCTGTGATTCAGATTGAGAATGAATATGGACCCATGGAGTACGAAATTGGTGCACCGGGTCGAGCTTACACCAAATGGGCAGCCGAAATGGCCGTGGGTCTAGGCACTGGTGTCC
This sequence comes from Eucalyptus curtisii, assembly GCA_017140595.1. Taxonomy (NCBI): domain Eukaryota; kingdom Viridiplantae; phylum Streptophyta; class Magnoliopsida; order Myrtales; family Myrtaceae; genus Eucalyptus; species Eucalyptus curtisii. The sequence continues at coordinate 34,835,340 of CM029503.1, read as the reverse complement.
CGTGGGTCATGTGCAAGCAAGATGATGCCCCTGATCCTATTGTGAGCACCCTCTTGAAGTTCTCGGTTCTGGAACCATGAACGTTTCTGATCTTATTGTTGAGATGGATGTTTCTCATGACACAATCCCATCGTTTGGTGGGGTTGCAACAACACACTGTTCTCTCCAGACAACTCATGGCTGCTTTAATAATTAGTTGACATTGCACATGGCTCACTCTTACACTTTCTAAAATCAGATATCTTGCACTATACAGTTTTAACTTCCTTTGTCCTATTGTCTTCTTGTAATGTTAGCGGGACCCATGTCACTGTTAAGTATTCCTAATGGTTCAAATTTTAGCTTCAGTAATGTCAGTAACAAGTAAATACTTATTTTACCTGAGTAGAAACATAAAAGAAATGATCTCAGTAATATTCAATTGGCTCAAAGCACACTTATAAATTGTGCTTTCCAAAGATGGTCCATTGGAGGATCGATTTCTGTTGTTTCAGTTACTGTCATGTCAATTTGGCTAACACTTGCATCTCATCGTTTTGCAATAGATCAATACTTGCAATGGCTTCTACTGCGACTATTTCTCTCCCAACAAGGCTTATAAGCCCAAGATGTGGACAGAAGCATGGACAGGCTGGTAAATTCTTACATCCTTTCTTGAAGTTCAATGCTGTGCAAGTCTTACTAGTCATGGTGTTTCCTTTTTCTGATTCCTCTGTTTTCCTTTCATCCAGGTACACTGAGTTTGGAGGTCCAGTTCCTAACCGTCCAGTTGAAGATCTGGCCTTCTCAGTTGCGAGATTCATAAAGAAGGGTGGAGCATTCATCAACTACTATATGGTACTACAACAGTTTCTTCAAATTCATAAATGTAGTTAGTTTTGTTTGAGCTGCACTGAGGCTCTCTTTGCAATATCAGTACCATGGAGGAACAAATTTTGGCCGAACGGCTGGTGGTCCATTCATTGCTACTAGCTATGACTATGATGCTCCCCTCGATGAATACGGTATGTGGTTTCTGTTGTATGAGTAGTATTGAATAACCACTATTATTAGGTTCTCTGAGGGTGGTCCTCTGTACTAAATAAATATGGTAAGCGGTTTCTTGTTATTATTTGAAGTTTCCTCCCTCAAGTTCCCATCTTTGTCGACAAAAGTTTAAATGGATGGCCTAGTCAAAGTGGCATGTCGTCGAGTAATAAGTACTGTTGTTGTGTGTTAAGATAGATGGTGACTCTTTGATGGAATTGTGGTGATGACCTTCTCGGCATAATAGGTTCATGTCGTCACTCTACTGACACTTCATACGTGAAAGCTTTGTTCTGAAAATTGACGGTCACTTCCTTTGGCCTTCTGCTCTCGAAAGTCTGTAGATTTTTGCACTACTTTGTTGCATTAACATTGCTTTCCTCTGCATAAAATGTTGTCCTTACTTGGAATAAACCTCTGTCTTATTGAATAGACCATTGCGCGGGTCCACCCTGAATAATAACATACATTTTTGTGATAGAATATAATGAAATTACCTTTGGCAATTAACCTATCAATCCGTCTATGTACTTTTGTACCAGAACTTGCCCATAAAAGAAGGAAAACGACAGCTTGCAATATGATATACTGGGCCATCTTCATTTCATTTATTTTGCTGAAGATTTACAAATGACAGAACAAGATTGATAACATCATTGAATTTATAAGTTTAGGTGACTGAGAGGATCTCTTCCATCGTCTCTTTTCAGGATTATTGAGGCAACCCAAATGGGGCCATCTAAAAGATTTGCACAGAGCGATAAAGCTTTGTGAACCAGCTTTAGTATCTGGTAATCCTACTGTGACGAAACTTGGGAACTATGAAGAGGTTAGCTTCAATTTTGACCTATCTCCGATTGGATTGAATTTGAGCTAGTGAGTTCATGACCCTCTTTACTTAAATGCAGGCTCATGTATTCAGATCAAAGTCCGGGGCATGTGCTGCATTCCTTACAAATTACCATTCAAATGCTTTTGCAAAAGTTTCTTGGGGGAATATGCATTATAACCTTCCTCCTTGGTCCATCAGCATATTACCTGACTGCAAGAACACTGTATATAACACTGCTAGGGTGAGTTACAGGACCACTTTTATTTTTATTTTTGACACTGTAGATTTCAGGGTGATTGTCATATTTACATCCTCAAGACATGGTAAGCCATGACCAGGAAAGGTTAAAAGAAAGACAGCATGAAAGAAGGCATGTGGACAGAGTATCCATAGCTCTAAAATAATTGCTTCGATCCAGTCTTTTATATTTCTGTCCATATCATTGCTTAATTAGCAAGTGGTGGAGTTGCACTTTATCCTATGTTTCTGTCTTCAGCTATAGACTATAGTCACTGGTATGAGAACCAAAGCTCTCGTAAAAAGAGTATCTTGCAATGGCAAAACTGAATACATGTTGAAATTGCTATGCAGGTTGGTGCTCAGAGTGCACGGATGAAGATGACTCCTGTTCCCATTCATGGAGGCTTCTCTTGGCAGGCATACAATGAAGAACCCGCTGGATATGAAGACAATTCGTTTACAATGGCTGGGTTGTTAGAGCAGATAAATACTACAAGAGATGTCTCTGATTATCTGTGGTACACGACAGAGTAAGTGAGGAATAACCAAACACTACTTAAGTTTTAAAGGGAGAAGAGGAGCAACGATTTTGTGCTAAGATCATCTCACATTGAAGCAATTCTCCATCCTAAAAAATTTTGTCTCCTGTTTTCATCTCTTTCCAGTGTATACATTAATTCCAAGGAAGGGTTCTTAAGAAGCGGCAAATATCCAACTCTTACTGTCCAATCAGCTGGTCATGCCTTGCATGTTTTTGTCAATGGCCAAGCCTCAGGTGCGGAGCACTTCTTACCTTTACTGTATTTCTGCCGCATCTATCATTTAGTTGTGTCACTCTTGCGCCCTGTTCAAAAGCTTTTTGTGGAAAGGAAATCTTAAAAAGCTCCTCATGAACAGCCATGCAATTTCAACATGAAAAGTTCCAAACTTAAACAGTAGCACACTGCGAGCAGAGCAGGCTCATCATCCTTGTGTTTGTAATGTCAACTAAATTGGGAAAAGAAGGTCTGAGTAAGAAGTTGAATGCCAAAATGAAAACTAAAATCAGACAACATATCGCCCTTCATCAATGCATGCAGTCTTTTCGATGTATGTGCGCATAGGTAGTATAGTCAGATGGTAGTTTCTGTCTTCTGACTTTAGACTTTATTTTCACGCAGGAACTGCATACGGAAGTCTGGAAAATCCAAAACTTACTTTCAACCAAGGTGTCAAGCTGAGAGCTGGTACAAATAGAATTGCATTGTTAAGTATTGCCGTTGGGCTACCGGTGGGCATTCTTCATCCTTTCTTGCGTCTACATCAACCTCAATGTGTTTTTAACTTGTGGACTTAATTTATTATGCTTCTCTTTTTTGTATTCTCGCCAGAATGTTGGTCCACATTTTGAGAGATGGAATGCGGGTGTCCTTGGTCCTGTAACATTGTACGGTCTCGATGAAGGGAAGAGGGACTTGTCATGGCAGAAATGGTCTTATAAGGTTTGTCTCTGACATCCCTCCATGTCTTCTTTTGTCATTTTGAAATGCTCAAAGTTGTCTAAATGTACCTTTTTTTCTGGTATAGGTCGGTCTTAAAGGAGAAGCCTTGAACCTCCATTCTCTCACAGGGAGTTCCTCGGTTGAGTGGGCTGAGGGATCTTTAGTGGCTCGGAAGCAGCCACTGACATGGTTCAAAGTAAGTATCTTGTCATAAAAGTCAGTACCAAACCATCAATGCCTTTTGTATCAAAGCAGTGAATTCTGCAGAAGCTCTGAATGTTGTTCATTCTGATAATACAGTTATAAACTTAAACGTTAATTAACCGATTAACATCCTCAAATCATGTTCCAGACTACTTTCAGTGCTCCCGCCGGTAATGCTCCACTGGCTCTGGATATGAATAGCATGGGCAAAGGTCAAATTTGGATTAATGGACAGAGCATTGGCCGGTACTGGCCTGCATATAAAGCATCTGGTACTTGTGGCGGTTGTAATTATGCCGGGACCTACAGCGAGAAGAAATGTCTAAGCAATTGTGGTGAAGCTTCACAGAGATGGTGAGAGGAATGCTATAACTCATTTCAATCTCTTTCTATAAGCAGCCTCAACCAAAAATTCTCAACTGACTTGTGATTAAAAATTTCAGGTATCACGTTCCTCGTTCATGGCTTAATCCAACGGGGAACTTGTTAGTTGTTTTTGAAGAATGGGGTGGGGACCCGAATGGGATTTCCTTGGTTAGGAGAGATGTTGATAGCGTGTGTGCTGATATTTACGAGTGGCAGCCAACTCTCATGAATTATCAAATGCAAGCATCTGGTAAAGTCAACAAGCCGCTGAGGCCTAAAGCCCATCTATCGTGCTCACCGGGACAGAAAATCTCATCCATCAAGTTTGCCAGCTTTGGAACACCAGAAGGCGTTTGCGGAAGCTTCCGTGAGGGAAGTTGCCACGCCCTCCACTCATATGATGTCTTCCAAAAGGTATGCAATTTGCTACATTTGCATACGTAGTTCTGGACTTTATTGACCTTGAGAATTGCTTCTTTCGCAGACTTGTGTTGGCCAAAACTCGTGCACAGTTCCTGTCACTCCTGAAATATTTGGCGGAGATCCGTGCCCTAGTGTCATGAAGAAACTGTCTGTGGAGGCGATTTGTTCCTGATTGCCTACAAAAAAGTCTGAATCCTACGGAATATAGGTTCTGCATTTTGGTGAATTAAGCTCAATGCGTCCATAATTCCTAGAACAATCTGTCTCGGCTTTTCCAAGGTGAAGTTGTACAGATACATGACAACACGCACGGCGAAAGGCCCTGCCAAGATTCCTGGAGATGATAGCTATAAGCTTTATCTGTATATACATATTCAGTTTCTCTTAGCTTTGTTTCCCTGCAAGTTATAGAGAAGTGGGAGATAGCACATTGAGACCACAATCGAGTCCATGTGCTTTCTGGTGTATTTTTCAAAAGATGGAAGCCTCTGGCTTCCAACTTTTCTTTTTAATATATTGGCCATTGGATTTGACTTCCTGGAAGCAAAATTTGTAACAAATGTTTCAAATGTCTAATCAATTATGTAGTCCAAAATCATGTTGTGAGTTCATCATTTCTGGGGCCCTGTCTTAATGAATTCATTCTCAAGTTTGGTGCTCGAATCTTCATTCTGAGTGATAACTCGTCTGTTTATACTGACCTGGCTCCTACTTGCCATGTTTGTTCATGTACATGAGCCAGTAAACTGGCGAAGTACTGGCGTGGGAATGGACCATTCGTTTCGATGGCTCAGGAAGTTCTCATTCTAAGAAAAAGGGAAAGAGAACACATTGATGACCCTTGAGTTTAGCGATATATTCCGCGCATCAAAGAGGAAAAAGAAAGTGAACTGTGTACTCAAAGTCGAAAGTAACCTGCGGCACAAGAAGCAAAGATTCTGGAGGAGGAGAAGCACATGGAAATAGTTCATTGACCTTCATGATGAACCAGGCCTAGAAGAAATCTTATCAAAAGCCCATGCAAGCATGGGCTCAGTCTCACCAATTGATGGCTCTTTGCGTAACATGTCACCCTCATACGATGATAGCCCCCTCGAGCATCATTTTCATCAATGGCCATTTCAGATCTCTCTCTCTCTCTCGCTAGAAGATTATCATATCAAACCTTCTTGGAGATATCTCTGAGCCATGCAAGGCCTCCTGGATCGTCGGTGTCTCCATCAGTAGCCGGATGTGTGGTCTACTTAGGAAGTGATGGAATTGCATTGGATGGTCTATTTCTAGCAGGCTTTTGAGAACACCTGATCATATCTTCTTTTTCCTGAAATGTGGGTAGGTCAAGATGTGAAAGATGCAGGCCCGGATGAGAAATTAATAGGTCAAAGACCAATCCCCTTCATGAATTTCTCCCTTTCTGAGTTGATTTGAATTCATACCATCGAGCTAGAAAACAATCGAGACTTCATATTTCAAAGGGAGCAGAAACTCCCATTTGATTAATTCAATTGGGATTGTCAAGCAAAAAGCATAAAGTCATATGTCTAGTCTATTTACAAAATCCATTGTCACGTTGCCTTGGTCCAAATAATCTCAAATTATGAAAAATTGAGTTTTCATAAAAATCATGATACCGTTGGTGCAAATAATTTCTTTTGCTCACATTAATGAATTTGCAAATGTATTGTGTGTAAAAAATTTGAAGATAAAAATCTGCGGAATCATCTCATTACCAAATATTTCAATCACTAATTAATGAAGAATCATTATTCGATTTGTAAAAAGCAAAAAAAAAAAAAAAAGATTCAAAATTTGAAGGGTTTTTGATAAGTTTGCTTATAATATTGAAAAATATAGAATTTCACCATTGAAATACGTGACCTACTAGATGAAGTTATTAACTTACACATTTATATAATATCATATCTTATCGTATGTAGAAGATTCTCGTTAGTTTAAATAGCTTCTTTTGGATAGCAACATGTGCATTCATTTTATTAATTTTTTATTAAAAGTACATACCACGTTATGGTGACAATTCACTGCCCCCTTATAGAAAGAATTCTTTTTCCGTTGATAGTGACATAGAAACTCGGGTTCTTCCTAGGGAAGATGATAGAAATAGTCGTTAGACTTTGGCTCAATATACAATATATAGGCCACAAACTTTCAATTTATTCAATACGATCCTAAGTTATAGCCAAATATACAATATGACCCTTAAGCTTTTAATTTGTTTAATATTATCCCTGAACTTAAATTAATGGAGAGACTATATTAAATATTTTCATATAATTAAGAGACTAAGTTGAATATGTAACGAAAATTCAAAAATTACATCGAATAAATTAAAAATTCAAGGATCACATGCCACATTACGCTAAAGTTCATGATCCACATTAAACTAAAATTTCACGACTATTTGTGTCACCGTCCCTTCTTAATTTATACGATACCTCGAGAAAATACAAGGGGTCGTATGAAAAAATGTCTTTCGAAACACTTGTCATTGGTTAAGCACATTTGACCTTAATAGATAAGAATTTCAAAACATCTGTTATACACGACATCGTAATATTTCTGCAAAGGTACCACGTTTTCCGTCACGCGCATTGCGGCCGGTACTAGGAAAAAACCTCAGTAGATTCCGAAGGTTTCAGAAGCTTCAAAGCAGCAACCTTCATCTTCTCTCTCTCTCTCTCTACTTCTCTTCTCTCTTTCTCTCTCTAGACATCGTCACTTTCGCTTTTACCTTACCTCACCGTAAAGCGAACCCAAGAAATCTCTCTCTCTTTCTCTCTCTATCTCCTCCGCGAATGACGCGCCTTGATGGCCGCCCTGGCTTTCCACCTCGCGGTTGATCCTCCATTTCCACGGCCGCCGTCGCCGCCGCCGTCGTCGCCTTCTTGCGACCCTTCTCGCGACGGCAAATTCATGTTCTCCCTCCTCTACTCCGCCTTCCTCACCCTCTCCCTCCTCTCCTTCTTCCTCGCCTCCTTCTCCCTGTTCAAGAAGCTCCGCGGCACCCGCGCCGAGACCCCCAAGCAGGACGACGACGACCGCCGCCGCCGCCGCCCGTCGACGCCGCCCGCCGCCGACGGGAACGATGGGGCTCGAGAGCCAGAGCCTGAGCCCGACCCGACCCACTTGACCCATTCCCTGCTGCTCGAGATCTTGCCCTCCGATGCCGCGAGCCTGTGCAGCGACGCCGACGAGTCGGTGTCCGGGTCGGAGCACTGCTGTCCCGGGCCGGCCCAGGTCGGGAAGAGGAAGAAGAGGAGGGCCAAGAAGAAGAGCAAGAGTAGGTCGGATGAGAGGGCTGCCGAGGAGGAAGGGAATGAGGGGAAGTCGGGTTCGGGTCGGCCCGTGTCGGAGAAGCCCGAACTGATTTGCCTCTACCCGTTTACCTCTTCCAGCAGTGCCACGCAGAGGAGGATCAAGCAGCACTATGATGAGCTCGTCAAGTGCCATGAGTCCAAAGGATTGACCCTTGCTCAGGTTTTTCTTTCTTTCTTTAATATTTCTTTGCATTTCGAAATTTCTTTTCTTTTTTGTTTCTGTAATTGATTTAGATTGGTTTTAGGTTGAATTTTGAGCCAGAAAGATGCGGCGGTTTTATAATGCTAGTGGTTTTAGGTCAATGAGCTGTTGAATGCTTTTGGGTGGTAATGTCCGTATTAATTCGATTTGATATTCATGATGCTTTTGTATATCGTGAAATTGGAATGCTGAATTTGGATGATGAAGCTCTTATCTGTGTCATATACCGGTGAGTCTGGATGCATTTGCGATGCATGTGCCATAATTTTGGAAGATTTTTGTGTGTTACTTTAAGTAGTTTCAACAAGTTTCCCTGGTTAAATCAGTTTATGGGATGGCGAACTGTGTTAATGTCAAATCCATTAAATTGGCAGCCTTCTGAACTTATGGAAGTAAAATTCTAACGTGGTGCACGTTCATACGACATTTGGCCATTACTATTGAGGTTATGAATAATTAAGAAGTCTGTTGAGGGAAAGTATTTGATAAACGCAAGGCACAAACGATACCCTATGCCCTTTGCTTTAGCATGCAGGCGTGGTAGAGATGCTGCATCATGATATTTCTGCTGAATTTCTTCTTATTTAAATCATATGAACTTCTAATTACAAAACCTTTTGTAATTCCCTGAAAAAGCAATTGCAAATCAATCTTTTGGAATTGGCAATGACCTTTGTTTGTTTATGCTACACGTGTCGAGGTTTTATTATGTCAATGACAATTGCTGGTACTAGAGATTTTGCTAGATGTGTTGGAAATGGCTTTTTTGGTTTCTTCTAATGATTTATCATGATACTGTACTTCTCATCTTTTGTGTTAAGTTAGTGTGAATTTGTTTTTCAGGGTCCTTTTTTATTTGTTTATATGTTAAGCAGACTCTGTAGGTCAATCTTATTAATAGTTTTTTTTCACGTTCGGTTAAGAAGTTTGTATTCGTACTTATTTGGTAAAGCTTAGCACATGCCAAAATGCTCATTTTTATGTGGAAGGAATCTCAGGTTATTTGGTTTCACTTGCATTTGCTAAGGGCTTTAAGTTTTGCATCTTCTTCCATTTTGCAGGTCAGCCAGTTTGCTAATTGCTTGGTTGAGGCTAGAAATGAGCTACAACACAAGTAAGTGTCACATCATCTATCGAATGCTAGCTAAAAAAAATTCATATCCTAAATCTTAACCTTCACACCTTTTGAGGTCTATAGCTTCTCTGTAAGTGAGCTCTTTTTTCAGTCTTGAGCTCTTTTTGTATGTCTTTGCTCCCAACGAAATTTTGAACTCACAACTTATCCCCAAATAAAACAGCATTCGCCAACTTATTGTGGTGTTGGGGGGTTCTGAATACCCCAGAAAATAGCGTGTAATTTTATGTTGGACTCATGATTACTTTGTCTGTTAGCCCCTTTTTGTTTGCCTATTTTGAGTTTTAAAATTTTTTTGAGAAGTCTCAATCATCTTTGCCTAGGAGCTGAGCATGCTGTCTATATAATTTCTATTTCTTGGATCTACCTTTTCTTGTTATCTCGAGATCTGTGTATAGTGACAGACTCTTAACAGTCGAACTTCGTATGCAGGTCGGAGGTTATACAGCGCAAGTTTACGATAGCAAAAGCCTTGCTTTTTAAGGCAGATAGATCCTCCTTTGAGCGACTTCGTCAGCAGGTTTGCCATGAATCCAATGTGATTTTATTAGTAGGAAGTGGATTTTATAATCTTCATGCTCTTAAATTATTTAAACCCAGATATACAAGTTAGAGTTGGAACAGAAGAGACTTGAAGAAGATGCATTTGTTTATAACTGGCTCCAACAGCAGCTCAAACTCTCACCAGCCTACAAGAAGGTGACATTTCTGCTTTAGCAATTGTGCTATTGGTAGTAGAATTGTGAGATGCACATCTTAATTCTTGTTGAAGTCTGTTAATTTAGAGTGAAAGCATTTACTTCACAATTTTTTTTTTCTCGAACGATCCTTTGAAGTATCTCACAATAATTGGATCATAAACTACCCACGCCTGATATTCCCCTGTCGTCTCTCTCCCTGTTTCAATCAGTTGTGCTTGTGTTTATCTATAGGCGCTACATTTTGATCTCTCACTCTCTCTCTCTCTCTAGATGCTTGAAGTTGGTGCCTGCATGGAGTTGAAGGCTAAATCTGGTGAACCGATGGAAGCTGAAGATTCAGAAGTCCCAGATATTTCATTTGAAGAGCTACTAGCACAAGAAAAGAAAGATTCTTTTTGGTTGGTTCCTTGTCAAATACCTAGGCTGGGTTTCCTTTCTTTTGGGGATTTTGCTAACATTTTCTCCCTTTCACCACTTGCAGGCAGAAAACGAAGAAATCAAGAGCAGGCTCAAACTAATTTAAATGCTGCCTTTGCTAACCGAGTACAAAGACTAGCACCTCTACTGTGTATATTCTTCGAATTCTCACTTAATCAAGGCCACATATGGTTTTTGATGCCATGCTTCAGGGCCTGAGACGCGAACACTTAGTTTGGTCTGACCACCTCCAACGTTGTCATGGAGATATGGATGCGAGTCCAGGTGATTTTGGGGAAGGAGAAACATGGGTGATCTTCTGATGTTGTCGAAGCCTTTTGCTGACTAGGGATGTTGACATTTAGATCTGAAGCCTGTCAGATTAACGAGGGATCGATCAGCCATCGGTGGGCGATCTCAGTTTTGGTCATCGCTTTTCTCTCTGAATGTTTTTTGGTTGCTGTTGATATTGCAATGTTAATGTGTGTAGCAGTGGAAAGGATTTGGTTTAGAGTTCTTAACTTATGAGAAAAAAAACTATTCTCTCTTTGTTGGCCCAAAGACAAGCGAAACTTTGCTCAATGGCCCTAAAGAAAATAGAAAAAGCACAAGTTTGTTTTGGAATATATGTAGACGAAACTGTAAATTTTCTCCATTTCAAGCAACTTCGGCGTCTCCTAGGATGATGTCACATTGGGGTTCAAAACTCTATCGATTGTAGGAACCAAAAAGAAGGTGCACACCGACAACGCTTCCTGGTCCGGTATTAGTGTTTTGTGGTAAACGCCGAAGGCCCCTTAGGTCTTTCATGGATGTTATGTTATTGTTATGAGTACAGCTGATGTTGTGAAGCCGACTATTTAGTACTAATAAAATTACAAAAATTTGTACAACTACTTCACAAAGGTTCCAAAAATTGGTCACATCCTGCTATTGCCGGATTAGGTTTAACAGCGTTAACCCCATCTTTATTTAATCATCAGTGCTTTGTCTTATTTCTTGCTTTTACGATATTCATTCATTTCATGTCGGCAAAGAGATGCCTGGTCCATCGCTTGAGCCCTAAGGATTCGCCATCTATTTATAACTTCGGAATATACCAAGCGGAAGGTTTCAATCCATACTAAAGGAATCTATGCAAAACCTGATCTCCAAGAGAACATCCAAAATCATCCTTAGCTGGGGCACATGAAATTGCACATGAACACCGGAGTTCTCAGGATTAAAGGCCCCAAAATGATCATTACACCTTAGTTCCCAGCTGTCTATTTGAGGGAGAGAGAGAGAGAGAGAGCATGCATGTGTTACAGGTTGATTCTAATCATCCGGGTCAACCAAATGGAAGTAACCAGGCCTATTTCAACCTCACAAGGTTGCACCTCTTGTAGTTTCTAAGCTTATAAACTAACTGATCTAGTTTTCACGGTCCAAAATATCAGCAAACAAAACAGATGCACTGATTAAGCATTAAGCAATCTCTTCACAATCTAATGAAGCAACCAAAACGAGCCTCTCAGCCATGGCCTTAAGGAATGCTGGAGAACACGTTTGTCAGACTCCATGTCCACACCGAGACAAAAACTAAACCTCAAGCAGACCCACTAAATAATCCCTAGCATCATAAAAAAGAGGATGAAACTCGAGGATGATGAGCTCCTTTTTACACAAAACAATCGAACACGGTTAACTTGCTTCCCACTTCAAGTTAGTCATCAACCTTGCTGATCTTTCTTCTTAGAATGAGAAGTTCAAGAGGTGCAAGAGAGAATGTGAGACTTGAATTTGTCCAGCTCAGCCAGAACTTCTTCCTCAGGTCTGTAAATCAAATCGATCATCCGCCATATCTGCAGTAACCAATTTGGACCCAATCAAACATACGACTGTTCAAGATAACTAATTAGTAATGCAGAGCATATATCCAAATAGAAAGGCTACATCAATGCTAGCTATCAGCATAAAAGTCAACAGATATATCCTTTATTTCAGAACAAATTTCCAACCACCACAAGCACAAGAATGTATCATTAAGTCGTGACAGTGAAATATGAATGAAGCTGTCAACATGCATTTAAGGGTAAAACCGATGGTTTGCATAAATGCGAAAGGTGTGAGTGAAACTACCTGCAGTGTACCACCTCCACCAGTACTTTCACCATCATCAGAAACACTAACAATTGTCCAGGGATCAGACGAATTCCAATGAAAGTCAACAACCTTGTCCCTATAAGCAATAAGAACATCAATTAAAGGTCAAAGTTGAAAGAACTATTGATCAACCTAAGAGAAGCAAGCAAATTTGGCACCTGTGCCCAGCATGACGGAAAAATAACCCTGGAGGAGAATTGGGTACTTTTGAACCCATGGTCTCTATCTTTCTACCAATCTGGAAAGCAACAAAAGATTTATCGACAAATAACACGAAATAATGTAGGAAGTATTGTTAATAACATCAATTTATGAAAACATCAGATAACTTCAGCATTGAGTTTTTGCTGTGTGATGAAAACACTAGATCTCCTTTTTACCATTGCATCCTATCCAGTACCATATCTCTTCCCGTAAACTATCTTATCTCAATGAAGTACTTAAAGCAGCAGACTAACAACTGCTAAGAAAAGTACTCACTAAACTCGTCCTATGAGGAACAACCAAAAGGACCAGGTGAAGTAAAATGAATAGCACCTTAAAAATGAAGGCAAAGCTAACAATATTGTAGCTGCTATACTCTGTTTTTTGCTCCAAATATAAGCACGTCATGCACCAAAGTTCAAGAAGTTAGAATACAACTGGTCATACCAAGTTACCAACCTGCTCTTGCGTCCAGTTAGTGCAAGTAACTGACGTAAGTTGATCCTATGATCCATTTTCAGATGATTGTGGATGCATAGTGAGTGCTCTTAGTAGGATATCACAAATTCCTAGGTCAGTGACTCATTTCCTGGACAAACTCCCCTTTCTGTTTTCCTTTTTTCCTTTGGATAAATTATTGAGTATATCAAAGAAAACCAAGAGGTGCCTCCCATTTAGAACCTAGATGTTAGAAAAGATATAAAATAAATTGTAGACAGAACCAACTGTAGGAAGCTACTGCCATAAAGCCAGAAAAGGAAAGCAGAAGCATCATTCCACCTTCTGCTACCATAATACTCCTATAAAATAAAAATATTACAGCGAGACAAGAGAGATGCACTATCATTCAAAATACTCAACAATTTCGCACCTTTTCATGATCCCAGATATTTAAAATGCCATCCTCAGCAGAACTTCCAAAGACAGATGACTTGTCTGGAGACCACTGGAAAAAAATAAATAGTCGAAGTGATGATGATTTTTCTATAAACTTGGGAAGAAAGGTGAGGACATCCTGTTCCAAGTTTAAGAACCAATGATATTTGAAGTGACTTTTTTACAATAGAGATTATGGAAGCCAGCAGCAGACCTGTACATAGAGCACAGCAGCATTGTGACCCTCAAAAGTATGGACAGGTGATCCAACTCCCCCCGAAGTGAGGTTTCGGCGGTCAAACATGCGAACTGTATTATCAGCTGACCTGAAGAGAGGGAGGGAGGGAAGAACCAGTAGCCGAGGTTCAGTAAAAACTAGACTAAAGGTCAAGCAACTAGCAAGATATGAGCTTCTCCAGAAACAATTCTTAAATAAACAATTGCAAAAATTCAGCATAATTCCAGTACCCGGTTAGAATCAGGTTTACATCATGAGGATTCCAATCAACACAATGGAGATCAGCATGATGAGCTTTCTCAACCTGTGAAATAGACAACCAGAAGTCCACTGAGTAAAATCAAAACCAAAGACTTCAAAGGAACCAACACTTAGGGATAAATAAAATAATTTGGAAGAAAGCCGGACTCAAGTAATTTGCTAGTCGAGTTTGAGTAGCTACAGGTAGTTTGACTTGCTTACAACCCTAACCTTGATAGCTGGAGAAGAGCCAGTTCTTGCATCCCATAGGATGAGACAAGAATCATCCCCCACGCTACAGAACTCCTGTGCGCTGCAACAAATGCAGAAAACATAATAAAGAGTCGAGCTTTAACTGCCAGATATATATGACCAAAATGTGCAATTCTTTTTCATCTTTGCCTTCTTAAGATGTAAGTAGCGATAATTAGGTTCAAACTAAGTGATATTAACGGAAAGGACCTATAATAATGACAAAAGTGTACGTGAATCATATTGCATTTGATGAATAACGTCTGACTTTATAGTGAGCTACCTCGACGGGCAGAAAGTCACATCCTCAACAGTGTCGCCATGCCCCAGGTAGACTCCACGAGGTTCAATTGAAGGGCTGTCCCCAGGCTTATCATTGCCACCAGCAGCCTTAGAAGACTGCTTATTGTTGGTTCCAGCAGACCCCGGAGATTTTGCAGACCCAGGATCTGCAGCCAAAGTTGAGATATGATCTTGAATGCTCCATAAAACTACATATCTGTCTTTACCTGTCACAAAACCAACAAGAGAGAACTTATAAGAACAACTTCGAAACCTTCAGGACATTACAATACCCAGTGAAATTTCAGCTTTTTATTCACTGATGACAAACACTAGTCACACTCGAGTGAATCACTTGCAATCTAGTATCTGCACATATCTTGCTACAATGTGAAACCATCTCCATAATCCAAGAAGCTACTAAACTCGGCTACATATGAAGCAATCTGTCAGTACAACATAGCAATAAACAAATGAGCCCTGCAATTTGCTCATGTGGCCATTTTTCAGCTCTAAGCAAATCAAACAATATTGAAGCTCATAGCTCTGGCTAGTTCTGGCATCATTGTCTAACATCACCAGTCTGACTATCTGATTATTCTTCTTCATTCCATAAGGAACAAAAAAAATTGAGTCTGTTCAACCCTGACATGGTACCGTTATACTAAAACATGCCATATGTTCACACTGGAAATAATCGAACCTGTTGCAAGGAATACAAAGCCAGAGAAATAATCAAGGGTTCACCAAGAGACACAGCTAGAGCTAGAGAAGAATGATTGGTTCAGTTGGGGACATATTGAGACATCATAAAGCTGAAAGGAAAAAGGAATTTGTCAATCACAACTACTAACCTCCAGAAAGAACGAAAGGTTCGGTTGGGGACATTGCAAGAGCAAACTCAGCATTATCTTTATGCCCGGTGAGTATCTGCAGAACAAATTGTCACTGGTTTTAGATTAATCAATAGGAACCTAACAATTTCCTGTGGCAATATACTAACTGATTGACAAGAACAAAATTCCATATGATTATGATCAACAATGTCAATCACTGGCCATGTTCCAAAAGTTTGTTTATATTCAACGCACCAGATCTGGACGTGAAGTTGAAGCACCTAAAACAGCATGGCGATTAGGCTGGGTCTCAACATCCCAGATGAGAACCTGCATTAACAGAGAGAACATTTGACCATTAACTAGTCCAATATTAAAACCACAAAAGATAGGAGAAGATCTAAAACTCTTCATCAAACAATAATACACAAAAAGTACTGCTTACATCAGGGCTATCGGTGTGAGTTGCTACTATCTTACTGTCTTGGGGCAGCTCCCTGATCCTGTTTACCTGCATTTCAACAGCCCACAAGATTTACTTACTTCACTCATCGGAAGCAGTGAAGCAATGAAATTCACCAAGTGAAGAAAGATTGTCAAGGCAAGTCTAGCGCACACTAGCCAAAACAGGTTAAGAGCAGTCAATCACAAAAATGGAGAGCAATATTGATTTCTCTCGCTTGGCTGGATTTCTTAAGAACATTGATACACATGTTTTTGAGACAAGAAGTAGCAAACCAACTTTCTATAGCTTACATTGCACCCAGCACCCTTTCCAGAGTAAGGAGCAATAGCAAATAGATCACTTTCAGATTAATTCTGAACAGGATAATAATAAATATGGAGCCCATATTCCATAGCAAATCTTCACTATAAAAGATAAAAACATACCGCAGAAAGCCATATTTATAGTGAAAACAGAAAATGCCAAAGTGTGATCATTCTTTTGAAATGAAGGGACTACAAAGTTGAAAAAACTTCCCTTTCTAGTCTAGGGGGGACCAAAAGTTTTGGGCAATTGCATGCCGAACTTAATAAACCAGGTAGCATGCATCTCTTGGCCACTAATTGAACAGGATAGCCTGTAAGCTACCAGTTCCTTAAGCAATTACAGATGGTAAAGTCCAAATTCCTCACCAATCAACACGTGCAGTGCACAATGGTTCCAACGCTTGTCATCAATAAAGGAAATAAAGGCCATTAAGAAAAAGGACCCAGTTACGACTAGATGTCATGATAGCCAATTTCCCCCATTGGGAAAGGGGAAAAACTAAAAATTTGAAATCGATAATTGCATTTCATCAGCGAACAAATGCCACCTAAATTATAACAGCATAAGGAAAGAAGATGAGTTACCTCCCCAGGATGTATAATAGTTTTGAACTTCTTGACAAAGGGAGAGCGAGCTTCTTCATTAAACTGTCAAAGTAAACCATCAGTTCTACAAGTCCATTCATAGTATGACTTCATGAAAGGGAATGACCATATGCTTTAATGTAGAAAGATTAACTTTCAGGTGAGAGACACTAAAACCCAATGAACAAGTACCTGAGAGATATGCTCTGCAGCTGCAACTCTTGGTTTGACAACCTCGACATTTGCAATAACAAGTGTATTTGGAACACTGCCATCTGTCTGTGTAGAATAAGATGACGCATCAGAACCTATGTTCATAATAATGCATATATACATCATCCGTATTGTACTATCTAGACTTCAAAGGACAACCCATATTAAAAAAAAAAATATCGAACAAAGCACATGTGACTGTAATAGGAAGAGATGTACAAAGTCGTACAATTATGAATCAGTGGAATCAGTCCCAATCTAAATTGTAGTACAAAAATCCATGAATCAAATTTCTTGAAACTAAAGTTTCTTGGAGTTATGCATGCACGAGACAGTAAAAGAACCACTTCTTTCTACTTATAAATCAAGCTAAAAAACATTGACCCTTTCATAAATTCTTTCATTTCCTTGGATCGGAAGAAGAATCTTGCCTGTTCAGATAGGTAAAGACGCTGTCGATTTTTGTAAGTAGCTTGCTCGAGCTGTGGACCCCATCTGTTGGAATGAAAAAATCACAACAGCCCAAACAGGCAAACAAACAATTAAGTTCCACCACAAAACAAGCCATAAACCCTAGAAAGCCAACAGCGTGTGAGCAGCACATCCACATCAAACTTAATCGTGACAATTAATGTGACAAAACACTGTTATCCATACAAACAGTAATACAGAGATGAGCATAACCACTTTATCATGAATAACATGTTCCAAGCAAAAAAATAAAATGAAAAACACACGTTTGATAACCGCGAGAGCACCTGAGGATAGCTTCTAGAGATGAAATTTGAACAGTTAACAGCCAAGGCAGTACACTTTATGACTAATATGCAGCATTGAACACACTGGTAGACAACAACAGAGGAAAATTACAGGCTCCGACGACCAACCATATTAATCAGTCACTACCATTGAAAAGGCTGCTACAGGTGAAAACTAATAAGACTTCAAAAACATGACCCGGCAATCGCAGTCCCCAAAGTCCTGCTTTACAATTTTTCTCTTGGCTCTCACGAATCCTTCGATGTAGCTACTAAACTTCATGTACCGATAGATCACACATTATCACGGGTTAAAAGAAAAAACATCTGCTTCGAAGGGATTGGACCCGAGACGATGCGGAAAACGGAAAGAACCGAAAACGCTCGGATGTTCGACGAGACTAAGCACGGAACGCAGCTGCAACGGCTCAAAACTGACGCGTACAGCCTAACCCCACTCAACGACTCCGAGACGTAGTCCTCACTCGCCGGTCGCCATCATTGGGTTAAAAAAAAAAAACTCACGACCATCTCCTCCTATAAAAAAGAACGAAAAAAAGACGGACCAATGCGCACGTGTCTACGCTCAGGTCACAACCAGAAGCCACGTGAGGTTGGGAAGGAATTCCAAGCGGCTCAGGGTAAAAAACACGGCACCATCTACACCCCCTCGGCGGCAATGCGAAACGAGAGGAGCTACGAAAGAGAGAGAAAGACAGCGCGCGAGAAGCGGCCGAGAAACCCTAGGAGAGAGAGAGTGGGGAGAAGAGGGAGAACCTGCAGGAGAGGGACGGCCAGACGAGGTTGTGGTTGGCGAGCCAGTCGTAGAGGACGGGGACGAGCGACTTCCACTGCGTGTACCTCTCGTCCACCGATCTCCCCGCCCCCTTCCCTCTCTCCTTCATCTCCTTCTCTCTCCCTCCCTCTCTCGGCGTTTCTCTTTTCCCGCCTCTTCTCGACCTGGCACAGACGGAGTGCGAAGTGGGGGAAATGGAAATGGGACGACGGTGGCCCCCCACCACCCTCCTTGTTCCGGCCCAGCCTCCATCGTCCGCGCCCGGATCTACGTGGGGTCGGTTGGTGGGGCCCGTGTATCGACGGCCCCGATTTTCCCCTTTTTTTTGAATCCCGCGCCTGGGTCCCAGTCAGACTAGAAAGGCTCGGCTTGTTCCCGGATCACGAGGCTTCGTTCCCGGTCGCGGGCTCGCCGGGCCTGTCTGCGGATGGGAAGGGGCTCGGTCGAGAAAATGGGCCCTGTCCGTTTTATGCCGGCCCAATTTGGTCTTCGGCACGGCCTGCGGGAGAGAGTTTTCGAGCCCATATGATAAGGCCCACGTTTCAATTTCATTTGGATAGGCAGGTGCTTTTGTTGTGCCTAAAGAGCCTTCCAAACTTTCTCATGATTAAAATAGTATTCTAACGTTGTTCTTTCGTAAAACTATCAGGCTTAGGCAGATGCGACTGTACAAATTTATGTAGCTCGACTAGCTTCAACTAATTCACTCGGTTCAAGTCCCATCTCTCAAAATGTAGCCGTAATCCCTCCAATTGACTATAGGACCTATAAATCGGTCACACCAATAATTTACCATATATAGTTCCATACACTAATCCATATTCTCCCCTTGTTTATCCTTTTTTCTCCATCTAGCTCTTCTTTCTTCATTCATTGACCGCAAAGAAATCATAAGCCGTGGACTTAAGCTATAAAAAATATAACGTACGCCAAATAATGGCCCAAGCCCGAATGCCAATTACATATAGCTGGCGATAGGATGTCAATAAAAGGACATTTCGGAAGTAGCAATCTGTTTCTATCCTCAGGAGAGACCAATCAATTAATAATTGTGCAAAAAGAAATGATACACTCGAATATATAATGTCATCCTTTCGTCCTCCCCCTTGTCTCATCTTTTGAAATTTTAATTTTCGAACCGATGCAACACAAATATACAATTTTCACCATGGGACGATATGGGATAAGTCCAATGTTTAACTTACGCCTAAAGAGCCTTCCAAACTCACTGATGACTAAGGAAGCATTTGGAAGAGCTTCAGAGAAATGCTTTTACATAAATGCAAAGGACTTTAGGTTAAAGGGCTCTTGATGAAATGCAAATAACATTAAGTAAACACTATGTGCATATAGGCTAAAGGATTTATACAAAATGCAAATAGTATCTACATAAATGACTTCATATTTTTTTTTAAAAAAAAAGATTGCAATAGTGGCAAGTGAAGCTAGAAGCTTCGGCAACAATTGTTGTTGAGGTTGTGAAATCCCAAGTGAGTCGACATTGAAGTTTGCACAACCCAGGCGACGTCCCAGATCTCCAAAATCCCATATTTGCAAAGTCCTAGACATTAGTGTTGCACAAATTCAACTATATATTCAACCCAGGCGACTTCCTCTGTGACTTCGTCAAGCTATATATAGACTGGGGGTGAGCGTTGAGCACCCTAGGAGACAGGTCGTTGCGCTATGATGTCAGAGCTGGGAGCAGTGACGAGCCAAATCTAGAAACAATGGTGAGCTTGTTGAGGTAAAGTTCATATTCCCCATCGACAAGAAGGCATGGGGTTTCGTTCCCCACTGATCGAGTGGTGAACCGAGGGTCGCCCCCAAGTCGATAGAGGACTATTAAAGTTTAGGTCCATATCTTATCGGTAATTTAGGTTTGGGCTCATAAACAACTATTGAGTACATATAATATTTTTCTCTTGTAATTAATGGATGTAACCGAGAGATGTGAGATGTTAAGTTTAAGGGTAATCATGATAAGAACCTTGTGTCTCGATTTTTTTTTTCTTAATTTGTTTTCTATATCATTGTGATTATGTATTGAATCCTAACAGCTCAAGTGCCCCTGAATTCTCCAGATTTTGCCTTAACCCCTCAGTTCTCGCCTAATTGACCCATGACGTCAACCTTGGGCAACACTCAACCCTCGATGACGGTCTTTGTTCATGCATTTTTTTGAGTATAATTGAGGTTTTTGTGTTTGAAAAGTGTAAAATCAAAATTATGATTTTTGAATGTGGGTAAGATGGGAAATAAAACAAAAATTCATTAACTTACCATTCAATGTGTCGAGAATGCTAGAATGTTGCTAATGCTGAACCGAAGGTGCCTTGAGAGAAACTTCTTTACAAATGCATTGCAGTTCACAAATGGGCTTTCAAAACCTTTTACCAAACACATGAATTTCAAGCCAACTTTGTAGCTTAAAAAATTGGCAAAGCTATGTCAACCGGACCGTAAATAATTTTTTAACCATTTTTTTTTTTTTGTTGTAAAGTTGATAGGTTGAGGCACACTTTACGGGATAGATCTATCTTGCTCAACTTCAAGTGTAATGGATAAAAAATGTTGTCCCAATCTATGTCTATATGATAATTAAATGAATTTATTTAAAATAGCAGCATATGCCAACCCATCCTCTTCTTTATTTCTTTACTCAATGTAGCTCTTAATTTTTCATTTATTGACCGTAAAGCAATTATAAGTCGCCGACTTTTGTAATGAGGAATTCTGTGTTTTTTTTTTTTTTTTTTGGGTCAGATGGATGAGGAATTAAAATCGCCGACAAAATGAGCATTTGAAGTGTCCCCACTTTTGCTCCAGTGGCTACCCTTCCAACTTGGAAGGATGAGGTGGGGAGTTCGAATCCCCACCTTCTAAAGGGGGGTTGGGGTGGGGACGCTGTAGTTTCAGGAGTGGGTTTTCGACTGCCACGCCCTGCAAGGAGGCAGGTCAAAAGTCTGAGAGTGAGCGTTAGAATAGGAATATAATAAGAACGACAAAATAAAAAGAAGAAGTGTCCCCACTTCTTTTTGTTATTAAATGGGCAATAAGGATTTAAATTGAAAAGAAAAATAGATAAAAAAAATTGCAAAAGCAAGTAAGAGCACACGCGTGGGATCCACCTTGAAGTAAAAAAGCACCCAAGTGAGATCTCGCTCTATACCCGGTAGCGCATCACTCTGTCCCTTTGGCATCATTCGAAGATAGAAAGCAGATGGACGGCTGAGATGGGCCCACTGAATGGAATCGGCGATGAGCGGCTTGATCAAAAGGTGGGACGGGGCAAGGGCAATGACATTTAAATATGTTCTCATTTTTCAGTTGATTCTCGAATTTAACATGGCAAGTCAAGTGCGACTTTTCATAGTTAAATTATGCTTAAAGATGAATTCAGGACTTAATCCCTATAATAATTTTATGAATTCATTGCACTTTTTAAAAGTATTATGACTTAACTGCAATTTTACGACAAGCTTTAGGATTTTTGTAGCGCTTATTCTTGTAATGATTCATTTTGACTAGTCAGTTAGGTTTGGTGCGCTCAAGTATAATTGATGGAGTTAAACTTTGGGCTATCTCTTGTTTCTCCACTAACTTCATATATACCGTGAGTATTATGACATGGAGGGAGATCACATTTGTATTAATATATATATATATATATATATTAATACCTCCTATCTCATTCAAACATGATTTGACTTGTCAAATTTGACCAACGAGGGGTTGCACATGTGAAATAAATTGGTGCAAAACCTGGCTTTGATATTATGTTAAAATGTTCAATCCAAACGAGTAAATTTGCTTGTGGAGAGAGACTATATGTATGTAAATAACATATAAACCCTATAAACAAGCGATGTGGTGATACTTTGACATGACATTTAAATATTGGATAGTGTCTTAATGCAAGACTTGAAGATTTTAGAACATATAGTATTGATTCCACAGACTTTCTACACATTATAGTCCCACATCATTAGAATAAAAAATTAAATTGTATGTCTATACATACTAATTTACCCAAGCTTCCCATTAACTTGGGTCTTTGAGCGAAATTGAGTCTGATAAATTAGGTGAAATGGGTACTTGCTTTGAAATTATGGAATGACGTGCTTTGGAGTGCATTTAAAAGTTTAAACACTCGTTTTACAATTCCTAATCGATCCTTGATAAGAGTGATTCATTTAGTGATTTTATTGATGGTTTGAGCAAGAAAAGCATTAGACTAATTACATGATGTACCACCACAATACTCGAGAACAATAAAGATGATTTTTGCTTCAATAATGCACATTGCGCTCCGATTAAAGAAATTAAAGAGCAAAGACTTTGCTGAAGTAAAAGTGAGTTTGACTTTCGCATTCGACCAGAAAAAGAATCTCGGTTGATTGGTTTTTGATTCAAAAAGAGATTCTTGTTGTGGAAGATGGTTTGCCTTTCCAAAAAAGAGAAAATGGACTTGACCGTTTCTTTGGTCCATCATCTACTATGAGACAACAACGTTATCATTGCTAAGATTTGCTTTTAATTGACGAACCAAGATATTTTTCTTCTAATGTGTCCTTTACATATCTCTATTTTAGTATTTAGTTACTCCAGTTGCTCTTGACAATGTCTTGGCTAAATCGATGATCATTATCTAATCATCAATGTGATGTCAGTTTTGATTTAGATTCTATGGAAGTCGACAACTTAACAAACATTCAATTTGCACGAAATAGATGATGACGTTCAAACTCTAATTTCCTTATCTTCTCTCTTCTTACGATCTCAATTATTTTGTCACAAATGATGGATTTATAGTCACTTTTTTAGTGACTGGACTCTCCCCTTGTCTTCTAACAAGATTAGTAAAGCTTTGGTCAATTCTCATGGTAGACCAACAAAGTCACTAGAGAATAGACAATAAGGGACTCGAGTTCAAGACACATTACATAATTATGTCATGGTATGTGCAAATTTCTATTAGTCTCCTATCATCAATTGGTTCTTTTTCCGGGTTTGCTCGCTAGGATGAGCCCTCATTTTTTTTTTTTTTTGAATCCTGCCATTAATTGTTGTAGATAGGACAAATCCATGGCACGTGTGTCACGCCCCGAGACCCCAAGCACGCGAATAACTTGCCATGGTCATGCAAATGTGACAATCCCAAGTAGTGTCGCCGACCCCATTCATTTATTATTGTGCAAGCGGAACGTAATATAAAACCCTTGACAAAAACTCAAGGGATTGGAAAGTAGGAAACCAACTCATTCATAAACAACATACTGTCATAGATACATTCCAGAGTTTACACATATACCAAAAAGAGTCAGTCTACAAAAATGGGATCGATCCACCAAAAAGAAAGAACAGTCCTATGACTACTAGTCGGACTCGTTCGTTGATCTTGCCTCTGACTGATCAACCACCGGAGACGATGGGTCCTCCACTCCACCATCGGGAAGGTCAGCTACGCCCTCTCCTAGAATGGCTTCTATCACAGCAGGTGGAATATCAAAACTACTAAGGGGACCAATCTTGAAACCATTGGGCCCAAAACGGAACCACGCCTTATATCTATGAGGTACCTTGACAAGCTTGGCCTCCTGGACACAGATCGTGGACTTAATCAGCTCATAGATCTAATGACTATCAGGATCGGGAAAACTAAGCACCTGCTCCATAATCTGCACTGGGATACCATAACGCTCCGGGGGTTCTGCCATCTACGGTCCTGTAATTTTGGTCAACAACGGGGTGAGACATTGTCTCAGCAAGTTCACCCCATACACCCCTATTAGAAGGAAAATACGGCCTAGCCACACAACACAGAAGACTTACCTCGTTTTATTTCTTTCCTGCAGGTTAGTATAATTCATATAACTCAATCAGGTAGTAATAAGAACCTTATCAACTGGAATGCAATCACTTTCACATAATCAACAATCACACCCAGCACGCATTCCAATTTCATTCATTATCACACATGAACATAGCCTACTCGCAGTTCGGCTATCTACTAACATAAAGCCATGCATCATCTCCCCACCTTAGAGCACAGCTTCGTCATTACGTCGACGGCGTTCCCGAAGGAGCATGGGCCCAGAATCTACTACGACCCGCATCCATTGAAAGGGCATTCCATATAGGGGCAAGTTCGGCTCAACAGCCCAAGACAATTTCCACTTAATTATCACATGACTAATCCATACTTAGCCTAGGACACTTTGCATTTCACTCAATTCTTCAATTTAAAATAGTGATCCCGGCCTCTTTTCTTCATATTAAAAATATTCCAGGAATTATTCACGTGTGTGGGAGCACGTTAATTTCGAACCAGAAAATCAATATCTCACTTTTCCAAACCCCACTATTTAATATAATTCTTAAAATCCAATTTTGGTATTAAAACCCGATACTTGGGATTTTATGAATAAAATCCATATTTTTCACAATCGACATTCAATTTGCATTATCCATTCATCAAATTCAAAATCTGAATACACAGCAGTGATCGGTGCGAAATTATGAGAAAATAAGGTTCCGAAATAATTTTCGAAATTTAATAAATAATTAATTTTATTCCGAAATTAATTAAATAATAATATTTTAATGATTTTTATAATATAATATTTTATTAAATAATTAAATAATTTCGAAATATTTATTTAAATCAAAAGTAAAACATTTATGTCCAATCAAGGATTATTATAATATAAACATCCATTTAACCCTAATTAAACATACTTTAAATAAATCACACCCCCTAATCTAATCCACATTTAATTAAATCTATCTACTAACCTAATCTCAATCAACTTAAACTAAACACATTTAAAGCATTATTAACCATCTAATCAAAGTTTAGGAGGCTAAAATCACCCGATTAGCGAGCCGAGCAGTTCTAAACGACGGGGACGCAACGGGGACCGACTTTTCTCAAGGCGGGCCAAGCTTACGGGGTCGGGAAGTCGGCCAAAACGGGCTAAAACCGAGCTAGAATACTCATTTTTCCAACTACTGTTTTGGGGTCGAGAAGGGCGGATTCAGCGTCGGTTTGGGTCAGAATGGGTGAAGGAGAGGGGCGGCAACTCGGGCGGTGGCTCACGGCGGCTTGGCGGGGCCTCCAGCGGCCTTGGCGATGACGAACGAGTGGCTAGACGGTCGGACGACAATGCTTGGCGGTGGACGAAGGCGGAGTTGCAGTTGGCGAGCGGCGAGTTGGTCAGGCGCGCGGGTGACCCAGGGCGGCGTGCGGGTGATCGGGGCGCGCTCGCGGACGGTGGCGATGGCGAGCGGCTCCGACGATGTGCGAGTGGGCGGTTGGTCTGGCGGATGGAGGCGTCACGCGAGGAGTGGGGGTCGGACGGCTGGTTTAGCTTTTTCCCTCTCTCTCCTCTCCCACTCCCAAGGAAGAAGATGAAGGAAAACTCCACTTTTTTGAGAGCCAATTAGCACTTGCCACTTGTCAATTTCTTCTCCATTTTGGCCCCACCATGACATCACATGATGTCACACTCAACTAACTCAAATCCTCCACAACATCTTCCAATGGGTGCAATTTCTTTTTCCGCCGTGGCATACGAATTTGAATTTCTTGTACATCACATTCTTTCAATTCTCTTCCAATTGAACCAAATTGAAGTCCATAAAATTAATCCAATGTCACCACACTTCAATTCATATAATCACTTGACCATAGAATCATCTTAGATCCCAAAAGCACAACCAAAAGCAGGCCTACCAATTTCCCGAACCAAATTAACCATATGTTGATTTTTTGCTGAAAACTCGGCTTGCATGAAAAATCTTCTAAAGATGAGTCAATATTCCTAAATTGATTTGTGACACAACAAGACTTCTAATTTCTAAATTCGATTTCAATTTCACGGTTAATTTCACTTTGGCACGATACTAGCGCGTCCTAATCTACCGGGTAGCTTTTAGAAATTTTCATGCATTTGACCTGTGGTTGATCAATTCAAGCAACAATGTACATCTTTGACACATTGGCGACTCTCGATTGTCGTGGTAATCTCAATGTTTCAAATACGGGCACAGGGTACCAAAACGATAGAAAAGCCGGTCCAGTGCCGATCGACAAGAATTGTACGATCTGGTGGAATCACCCACACTTGATCACATGCCTCTGTCGAGTCGACCTATCTCTGATCTCTAATTGATTTTTAACTGTGCCGTAATGACCCTTGCAGATTAGCTCTATTGAAAGGTCGCTTCTTGGTCAAATTCTCGAGTCTGATGCATTAGAATCTCTTAACGGCTTCACTTGATAGACTAGTTTTCACATGAGTGGCCGACTCAAGGAAAAGAACTATATGTGCAAAGATGAATGCCCGTCTCATTTTATTAAAAACAGAATTAGAAAATCAGGATGTCACGTGTGTGGATCCTTTTTTGACGAATTAGGCAATGTTACACTGGTGATGCACATCTTTTTCGACCACAAGGCTTTTGTCTAATCAATGATACCGTTTATTGTATTAGAACCCCAAGACAAAAAGCCTACTCCAAATTCTAAGAATTAGAGAGATTGAGATTGCCTTTTATTTGTATATAAACATGTTGCAAATGTATGCATTATCATAAGTCAAGCTCAAATCTTGTGTCCATAATTTGTTAAGGATGCTTGTGTGTATATATCAGGTTGCTTGTGAGAAGCACTACGTTAAGACCACCGGAATCCTCATTATACATTTTGTCATTCTACCCCATTGACATTGCAAAATTGTTGCTTCTTAATCAATTGTGTTGATTCCAACTGAAATCTCAGTTGAACCCCAAGAATGTGCTGCAAGGGCCTGTTAATGCCAATTACCTCATCTATGGATAACCTCCATCCGCACTCAATAAGGAATTTCTAATTCCCTAGTATTAGAAATGCCATGAACTAAAGTTATGAATGGAGAAAGAAGTAACAAAGGATGAAAAGATATCATTGTTATAAAGCGAGTTTTGAAGACTTATTTATAATAAGAAAAGGGAAATGGATGTTGCAATAAAAATAGTACAAATTTGCGGACAAAAGTTTTATCTTTTACCTAAAATGAAGAAAGCCTTTGTAGATTGGAAAAGTTCTACTACCTTGCCATAGGGGCATTGTTAGAATGGAGCTCTAGAGAGGTCATTTCAAAGGAAGCACTTGATTCGCTCCCCAAAGACTCCTTCAACTCTGCCACTACATCATTTATGTCTGGCCTTTGACTTGCCGTTGATCGCGTACAGGACATAGCGATCTCCACTACTTTCCAAGCTGAGTTGACGTCGAATTTTCCTTGTAACATAGGATCCATAATCCTCTTTATATCACCACTTTCAACAATAGGGATCAACCACTGAAGTAAGTGCATGCTGGCACTACCATCCCGGCTTCTCATTATTGCAGGTTGGCCCGTGATCAGCTCAAGAAGTATGATTCCAAAACTATAAACATCACTCTTCCTATTTAAGATTCCAGAAAAATGAAACCTGGGTGGAAAAGAAGAACAAATAATGGATGTTTAAGTCAGTTAAATCCTAGGCAATGCCAATTTTTATATGCAAATTAAGATCTCGAATTAAACTAGATCGATAATATTGAGTTTTAGCCATTACTCGGGATCGAGGTAGCCAGGAGTGCCCGCAGGACAAGTTGACACATAAGAGTCGTTTTCAGTCACAAAAGTTCTTGATAGGCCAAAATCAGCTATTTTGGCTTGGAAGTTTTCGTTCAACAAGATGTTTGTAGTCTTCAAGTCTCTATGAATGATGGGTGGCTTGCAACCGTTATGCAAATAATCCAAACCTGTAACTCCTTGCAAAATCCACGTCAACAATGCCAAAGCAATGTTGGGAAAGAACCTAAAATAGTGGATATTCCATTCACATACCTTGTGCTATATCCACAGCTATTTGTAGTCTCTTACTCCACATCAAGACCTTCGGATGGTCCTCTGTTGGATGCATCCTAACTTTATTTATGAGCAAGAAATAAAGTTTTACAAGACTATTTTAGAGAAGAAAACAATAAAAAAGAACATAAATACGCACCTGATAAATGTTGCCTTAAATTTCCATTGGCCATGTATTCATATATTAAAGCCATGTGCTTGGAATCACCACAATATCCAAATAGAGAAACCAAGTTTCCATGATGAACAATCATTAAGAGTTGCGCCTGTAGTGTCACAATTGTGCATTATAATAATGCATACTGACAATAGTCTAAAAGGAAGTTTCCGAACCAATGTCTATATAAGTGTCAGCATAAGTTGATCTTAAAAGGAAGAGTAATTGCATCATCCTATCTAACCTCAGCTTGAAATTCCTTGTACCCTTGCTTTGATGATTTAGAGAGAATCTTCACAGCAACTATGGTGCCGTCATCTAGTGTACCAAGATAAACCTTTCCAAATGCACCTTCACCGATCACTTGTCCAAAGTTTCTAGTGATTCTTGAAACCTCTCCATATTTGAAAGGTCGATTCTTTAATCTCAACGTCATTTCACTAGATTCTGTACCTAAAAATTTCCGATGAGTTTAGTGACTATCCCTTCGGGTAGTAAACTTTAATGGCAAATAACTTCCCATGGTAATTGCATCCGCAACAATTAAAGGACATAGGAAGGGTTTTACCAATCCCGTTTTAAGAGCTATATTAATGGAGAAGAGGACAATAATCGAAAGATCTAGGCAGGGATTCTTTATTGCATGCCTTCAATATGCTATCATATAAATAATTGTTCTTTACTTAATTCACAAAGATTAGTTTGCGATCGCACAATCAAATTTTCTTTTTGGGAGCCTTAGAAAATTAAGGACAAAATTGTACTATCAAGCTGTTATATGTCCTTCTCGTACATAGCATAGTTACTCTTGAAAAGAAAAATCAGAAATTTGATTACATTAAGCCAAATAATGTACATATGCTTTGCGATGCTGATGCGGCCATGCTGTGGAGATCCCTGTCTCTCTTTTCTCTCCATTTTCTTGTGACCACTATGTAACTAAGATTACTAGCGTTGGGGAATTTGGATTAGTGCCAACTTTCCTTTATTCCTAAGGTTGATGAGATTGTAAAATGATGGTCCGGGTGGGAAGGGGGAGGGGTTGGGGAGGTGAGAAAAGAGACAACAAGTTGCTGAGTTGTGTATTCTCGACTAAATTATCCTAAAAATGACACTGTTGCAGTTAGAACTGTACCAATGGAAAACCAAAGTCAAGATTGTTGTCAAATGCAATGTAGATTGCATGAATAGTACAAGTAAGAACGCTTGCCTTCTCTTCTTTTCCGTTTAATTAACCAAACAATAGCCAAAGCACCAAAGAGAACTAAAAAGAAGCCTGAAATCGATGTAACAACTGCAATGAGGATGGAATTTCGTTTCTTCTTCTGCGGGCAAGGATCGGCTAGGCAAAGATTCATGTTTCCTGCCAAACTGGATCAAAGAATGAAATAGCTGAACTTAGATTCCTATCGACATTGCCATGTGGTGATGACAAGTTGGCCTTCTTAATTGTTTTTAATCATATTAAAAAGAACATGTTGATAGTCTTTCCACTCTATAGAAGTTGCATACGACTGAGAGAGAGAGAGAGAGAGAGAGAGAGAGAGAGAGAGAGAGAGAGAGAACCTCATGATTAAAGTATTGTCCAGAATCCTTTTCTTAAGAGCTTCAGGAACTGATCCAATTAGGTTGTTTCCACTTAGATTTCTGCAAATATAGCCATGATTAGAGGTTTGTCTACTTCAAATCATTTGCTGCTTCACTTTGCCACATCAACTTACAGAAATCTAAGATTTGGTAATTCTGCTAGAGTTTCTGGTATGGCTCCCGTAAGTTGATTGTTGGACAAATCTCTAGGAAAGAGCAAGTTTAGAACACCTCATATCAAGTTAACTAGCTCCATAGCCAAATGCAGTATGTTTCCACACATTAGGGCAATATTTCAATAGCCTATGTCTCCTAAAACACAACATTAATCATTAAATCATGAGTTGACTCCCAGGGGGTGCGTAATCATGAGTGACATGCAGACACAACTAATTCAACTACGGTGATACTTACAAATCTTCCATTGTTGATAGACGTGACAGTGATGAGACTATGTCGCCCATCAAATTGCTTGAGCTCAATTTCCTGACCATTGGACATCAAAATAGAGGATCCTGTCATTGCCATCTTCATAAAGGCAGCATTTTTCGGCACAATATAGAAAAGTTTGTGCAATTAATTCTTCAGAATGAAAATGTTTTAGGTCCTTATGGTGTGAATGTTTTAGGTACTGGAAGACCATTCATAATCGTCAATTTGATTCATTGCATGGGTCTCACTATCTCCTTTTCCTATAATTTATGGTTACTTTTGGACCTAGATTACTTAAAAATTATTCTCGTAGGACCCAATACTTGCTCATACACAATGCAATTTGGAACATTAATGTCAAAAATAGGAAAAGTAGGCTATTGAGAAATCTCACATGATATTGGAGAGAACTCATAAACTATTCCTAATTTCACACCCGCCGCAAAATGTCACCATCCCATGTGGGAATCCACTTCGGGAGGTTGCATTGATCTTAAATATTATTTATCGTTGATACTTAAAATTTCCAGTTTTCATGATGTATAAGATTTCTTTTAAATTTTACCTAGAAAATCAGTAATCGAGAAACATTGCCAGAGGACTCACAATGATATGATCCTTGGAGGATTTCCATTGCTACAATTTAGACCATCCCATGTGTATTTGCTTGGTACACATGGGTCACCTTGCCAGCTTTCTTTTTGAATGTGATATGTTGTTTTGATGTCATTAATAGCTTTCACTGTGGTTCAAATCACAAAAAAGACAATATTATTTAGAAAGAAGGATAGAGATGCAAAAAATGGTGGCAATCAATCACATATAAGTCATATAGACTTTCAATTTTTTAAAAGACTTGTAACATCTCAGGGCTTCAATTTGAAGAGACTTTCTAGCAATTACCAAGCAAAAAGTAGCCAAAATGGGGAATTAAGCAGATAGCAAAGTAATACTTAGCCACATGCGTTGATCCCAACAAAGCAATTATCGATCAGAGTTCACAAACAAAATAGAACCCATACTGGAGACTAGTATATTTAGCATAGGATTGCCTAAATCTTACTTACTGACATCGGAATATCTCTCTAATTATTGTCCATGTCAGTTGGAGCACAACTATACGTGTATGGAGACAATAAAAAATATGTAAAAGAATAAAAGAGTACCATCATCTTGTGCTGTGGGTACATATGGAAGATCACCAACGGTGTAATACTCCACGGCATTGAGGATTGGTGAACTTCCGGACTTATTTGTCGATTCAATCGAGAAGGTGATTTCTAACGACCCACTAATAGGAGTGGAGACTACAACCACTGGCTTTAAATATTCAAGGCTCGCTATCTCCATGAATTGATTATCATTCATGGAAATTGTGAACTCCCTTTGGAGGCCGTTTATCAGTCTCTCAATCTCAACGAAATAAAAGTACACAATCCATTTCTCTGCAGAGCTTGAAGGTGTCCAAGATAAATGCAAGGGAGTACTGGCATTGATTGTACTTTTAGCAGTTGAAAGAACTTTACTGGGAACCTTATAAGCATCATTATCGTCAGATGAATTAATGACAGATGGGGTACTCAGAGGGATCCAATTAGTATAGTTGTCAGGTTCCCAAATTCGATCATAAACATCGTCAGGGTACCTGAGTGAGGCATTTTTGCAAACAATTTAAGACAAACAATTAAGCAATTGACTGAGAGACTAGCAAATGCCAATTCATATGGATAAGCAACAGAAATGTAGAATTTACCATATTCATCACATTACTAGCGAAAAGCCGATGCTTTGGTTGGTTATGAAAATCAGAATATCTCACTGGTGATTCAATGCAAAACTTGAAGATTGCAATATGATGTGCAGTTGATTATATTTGTCAAAAGAAGTGTGGCCACGGACTTGTAGCACGTCTATACATACAAATCATCAATTTCATAAAGTTCATTTTATGTAATTAAACAAAAATGTTATTGGTTTTATAGCATTTCCCAAATGTGATTTTTTCTTCTTTTTTCAGGCTAGAAGGGTTCAGACGAGCTTAGGATCTATTTCTCTCACTGCTGAAATATTTCTCGGATGGAATGTAAGGACTTCAATATAACTATGTACATTAATCATGTATTTTACGTAAAATGAGTATTAGCACCAAACTTCAGAGATACATATTTTCTTTTTTTTGGTCGAAGAGCTACATATTATTAACAAGTGTCATAGTGACACTAGCTAAGATCACTAACATTATAAAAAACGCATACCGATATATGCTGTGAATGTTGGAATACAACATATATCAAGAAATTATAATATTTTAAATAAAAATATTCATATTTTCAAAATATAACTAATATCCCTTAATGAATATCCCAAGAGCACTTTCATTTTTTTTTATATGTATATGTAAAGTCCCCTCTTCATGAGTAGACATTGAGTTCTATATTATAATAGATATAATCCATGCTTTGCACGAGTTGTTATATTCTACCATTAACATGGGATTAATCATTTTGAGCAACTATTATAATGTAGTCAGCATGATGTTTTGACTTATTATATTTCGTTTGTTCTTACTATGTCTCAAGTGCACCTGATGAATGTATTTTTATTTAGTAAACGTACTTGTATACTAAGACAAAGTATTATGTCATTATCAAGGCACGAGTCTTCTTTGATACCACAGAGGTGCAATTAAAATAAAGAAACAACGTAGAGAGGAAGGAGAGGGACAAGAGCAATAAATGAGAAACAAAATGAATGGAGAGTATAAGAAAATGCTCCTTCCAACCTCATATATCCCTTACAAATAAGAATCCTATATGTCAACCTTAAAGGGGACACTTAGGGAAGACACCGTCATTATATATTTGCTAATGTACACGCATTTGTGTATGCGAAGAATTGACATTCATGAGATTTTGCACGATCATCTTGTTATGAAATATTTGAACTAATAATTATTAATAGATAGAAATTATTGATACCGTTTAAGTAAATTAAATGCGCACATATATCATAGGAAAAATGACACAAAAGGTTCATTAACTTTGATTCGATGTATAATATAGTCCATGAACTTTCAGTTTGTTCAATGTAGTCCATAAACTTTATCCCAATATGTAATGTAGTTCTTGAACTTTCAATTTCTTCAACGTGGTCCATGAATTTTCAATACATGTTCAATTTAGTCTTTACATCTTATAAAAATGTTCAATGTTGTCCTTGAACTTGAATTAATAGAGGGATTACATTGAACATTTTCATGTAATTCAGGGAATAAATTGAACATGTACTAAAAATAGAAGGACCACATAAAATAAATTAAAAGTTTAGAGACAACATTATATCTTGGGGGGTAAAGTTCAAGGATTAAATTACACATGGGGCCAAAGTTTAAGTACAATTTATGTCATTAACCTTATATTATGAAGAAAGAGAATAATATTTCAATATTTAGATTTTTAATACATTTGTTTGTAAAATGGAAAAGATTTAAATTTTATGTTCGAGATACGCCGGTGGTGAAATGAAACTGTTAATTGAAAAATTTGTCTACTTAAATATTCTTGAAGAAGAAAATATATTGTATTCCCTCAAAAGAGGAGCTTCCATTTATATAATATAATAACAATAAATAGATTAAAATCATACACGCCTGGCGGTACGGAGGCAAGGAATATGATTACGTTTGTTGACATGACAATCTACCAATAATAAGTGAATTTCCTCATATCACAGAATCTTCAATTTGTTACATTACTAAAGATCTGAACGGAAATGTAATTATCAATTTCGCCTAAATGATTGTTTCTCAACCACATCATCTGATGGTGAGTTTTATTAATAAATAAAAAAATATAACACTAATGTTTCTAGTAAATAATTTGTAATGTTCAAATCTTTATGATAGTATATAATACGTATTAGTTTATTGAATACTTATTTAAATATTAAGGCAAAAGATACTTATGATTACATTCTAATATTTTTGCAATGGCGTTGAAATTGTTCCCTAAATAAATCAACCAGTCCGCTTGTTATGTTGACGTAACTCAAGTGTTTTTGATACTTATCTGAAATTCTAATCTTGATTTGGATTATAACATCGAAATTTTCAAATAACTTAATTTTTTTCCTCGGACCTAATGGCTTTTCTGTTGCTCTTTTAACATTTTCAATCATCTAATGATTTTTGTTGTAATCTTTGACGTCTAATATCATTTTTTTAATGATATTTTAAGTGTCTTTTGTTTCGAAATCTGTTGATTTTCTTGGCCTTTTATTTCTTGCGTCTTTGCTCAATTTTGCCTTGTGCAGTGGCCCCCTTTTGGTCTTTCACACATCTGACTAATTACCAATTCGGTTGGCCTCATTTTTTCTGTTAAATTAGCTACATGTGCCTTCAAAAGTTTGCAAAATGGCTAAATTCGATTAAAAAGAAAAAGGAGTCTCTCTTGACTATGATCGCCATGCATCTGTATATAAAAAATTAGCTGATCACCTCATGGAAGAGTCCGAGGCACCTCCGATGTCCTCCCGCGCATTGAGTTTCAAGAATCCAGATCTTAATCGATAGATGCCATCATCATCTATATGTCTTAGTTCCAATGCCGAAATGAAGGGCACCCCCTGGCCAGTATTGACAAGACACACTTGTATATCATCTGCCGGGGACACGTACATGATTTCTTTGGAACCACCATCCAAGTCGCTCACCGTGGTCCAATAATTAACACCAATGTATAGGTCAAATGAAGGAGTCTGATTCTTTTCATCATAGTTCCCATACCAAAACGATGCCCTAATCAAGTAGGTGTTGTTCTTGCCTTGGTCTGGTTTTAAAGTGT
This sequence comes from Eucalyptus curtisii, assembly GCA_017140595.1. NCBI lineage: Eukaryota > Viridiplantae > Streptophyta > Magnoliopsida > Myrtales > Myrtaceae > Eucalyptus > Eucalyptus curtisii. Next base: position 34,799,863 of record CM029503.1, on the reverse strand, counting down.
AACAATTTCTCTTTCCATTGGGAAAACTCCTTAAATTATTCCAGAACTGTTGATAGCCTTCATATATGAACGTCGTGGATATCTGCTTGTTTTGTCCAGAGTCTATGAACCCTTCATCGGTTTCGTATCTTATTCCGAAGTCATACTCGGTATATGCATTAGTTGCCCCACAATCAATACTGATAAAACCTTGTAAATTTAGAGAAAAAAAGAACTCAGTGAAATAGAAAACGATTTATCTTATTGGACTGTTGGAACAAGTTCGGTGTATCTCGATCATTCACATAGTTCAATAGTTATTGTTTCTAACGCGTCAATGATTTAACACTCAGATCAAATGAGTCTGAATACAAAGAAGAGACCACTTGGTTTCAACAGAAGGTCATGACTAATTGAGGGGTACGCAGACAATGAGATAGCCAACATTTCTTGACGTCATAGATAGGACAATGGCACTGTACGAAGCTTAAACCACGAGACAGGAAAAATATCACGCTGTTGTGGGGAGAAAGGGGAGAAGAAAATTGGCGTCGACGATGTCTACAATTTAGATTTCTCCTCGCCTATCTTATAAAGAGTCTAATTTGTTCTGAGATTTTTACTCATATTTCTCCCTCCTTTTTCTCTCCTTATAGTTCAAGCAAAGCATGCAAACTCTAAATCTTTTAGCATCTCACGCAAACTCATGGGAACCGAAAAACTTTTCTCTTAGCATCTCATGCGAACTCAAAAACTTTTCTCAACGCAGGCGCGCAGGCATGAGAGAGAGAGAGAGAGAGAGAGAGAGAGAGAGAGACAGACCTGGAATCTGTTGGGCTTGAACCAAAGGGACTAGTGCTGAAGCTAAACCAGCAAGCAACGCGAACGAGAAAGCTGTAATAGATCTTGCCATTGTCATGTAGCAGTGGCGATTGTCGAAGAGAGAAGTGTGAGGAAGATATGCATGCACGCCTTATATTTATAGCGTGAGCTCTCCGTTTATCCGTCTAACCGGCGTCATCTTAATGTCTATAGACCAGTATATTTCATTAGTCTCATCTTAATGTCAAATTACTAAGAGGATCGGAAGTACACGCAACCTCATGTGGTGCTCGTTCGCCCCCGCATCAATCTCATCTTGAATTTTCTTCAGTTTATAAATGACTTGAGTCATGGCTCGAATGCAAGAAGCCCAAGATGTACGAAAGTTAAGTGCCGCAATTAATCTCAATAGACAGCTTTTGATTGATCACGTATGGTCCATTGGTAAATTAGAAACAATACGTCATGTGATGCGCTATTTTTTCTTTTTCTTTTTGTATGTATCATTATCACAATTTACCGTGGAGTTGACTATATTTTTTTGGCTAGAGGCATCCGCATTGAAATACCGCACGGTATATAATGAGAAGGAAAAGTAATTTTTAGGAGGATGAGTTTTGGCTCACATTTTCAGCAATTGGCATTAATTTATTGCTATGAAGTTTCGTTGCTACCTCTATATCATTTGTAATGACCACCGATCGAATCATCGGTATCAACGAATCTTACCATGATTTGGACCAAACCACCTTTGCTTGCCATGCTCCATCACCTTACATGTATCATCATGTCCACACTACTGGGAAAAGCCCCGAAGATGCTCATTCAACTTAGAGGTAGGATTCGACCCAAAAAAGAAAAAACTTAGAGGTAGGATGTGCAATTTTCAGGCTCCAGCAATATGGGAGTAATTCGCAACGACTCCTCATTGGATTTGTAATTCAACAATTTACGGGAATACATGGACATAGCTTTACGAATTAACCATTTTTTGTTTCACCGGCCCCCTTCGCTCTCCCATGCGAGTGGGATTTATGCAAGAAAGCCATTAATTTTTCTTCGCTTTAACAGTGGAATCCATATTATGTCTCTGTTGTAATCGTGGATCGTTCGGTCACTGCTGAACTTGTACGATCCAGCCAGGTTCAAGATCGACATTTTCACGTCAGTCACCGGGAGAAAGAAAGCACTTGATGAAGGTTAAGAGATATATACGAAAGTTTAAACCCAAAATTATAGGGCCGCCATAATATCTTGCTTAAAAGTGTTTTAATATAGATCGAAAATTAAGAGATTAAGGTAACGATAAAGACATAAAAGTTCCGTTTATTTCGTGAAAAATAAATGATTTCAAAAATATTTTTTTCAAAAAAAATGATCGCATGCATTGTTTACAAAAATAAATGAATAAAACATATTTTTATCGTTCACGAGAATATTTAGATATAAATTATTATTGATAATGAAAAATTTTCCCATTGTTTAATTATTCCAAGCGATAGAAACTATTAATGTCAAGAAATTTTTTTAAAAATTATTTATTTATTGCGAAACAAACGGAATCTAAAAATATCATAACTTTCGTACGGCATTCACTTAAATATCAAAATTTTTCAAATGATCACTTGAGTAGCATATTAGTGAAAAACGATTACTTAAGTGCTTCTAGCGACAAATTTCAGCGATTTGTCCTATGTGTATTTTTTTTTTCTTGAAATTTTAATCCCGCATAGCTTTCTTAATAGAAATTAATCAGGGAGGTGGCGCGAGACCTCAAGGAGAGCTATGACACGTTGGACCCCAATTGGAAGGAGGTAGCGATGAAGGCGCGGGTGATTCCTGGAGGTGATGATCATGAACAAATGTTTCACACTTGATGTCACGCCCCGAACCTCGAGCACGCGCACATCCCACTACGGTCGATAGAAAAGCAACTTCCCGGACACGTCGCGACCCATTCAATTAATTACACATGCGGAAGCGGATAAATAATCCCCGAGACAAAACTCAATTGGGATAGAAAAGCGGGATCACATTTTCAAAACCAACCACATCCTTTTTATACATATCAAACCGGTTCGATTACGGGACTAGTCTATTAACAAAAGATCTATAGAAGATCGTCCTCAAAATTTAAACTGTCCCAAGACCAACTAGATAGGTCCATTCGCCGGCTCTTCTTCGGGATCGGCGAAGTCAAAAATCCTCTCGGCGACCCTCACCGGTCTACCAAAAGCTCCGGAGGATCCGCCATCTAGGGACCTGAAATATTTTCCCCAAACCGGGATGAGACAATGTCTCAAATGAGTCCTACCCCTAAAACTCGATTAGGAAGAAAATAAGCCCCAAGGTGTTCTAGCCACACAAAGAGGATGGAGGACTTACCTCGCCTTAGTCCATTCCCGCACGTCGCACAATTCGAACATTTCTCAAATCAAACAATTGATCCAACGATTCAATTCAATCATACCATCAATCTTTCCATTCCACTCCATACTATCTATCATTTAATACCGTCTATCAAACCAAATCGTTAATATGACATATGCTCTCCAAAGTCTGTAATATATAGACGGTAGCTCGTTCAAGTTTGTATAGATAGATAGCTCACCAAAGTCAGAATCGATATAATAGCTCACCAAAGTCAGAATCGATATAATAGCTCTCAAAAGCTAATAATTCAATAATAAACTAATCCATACTTCAATTAAATCAATCAATCAATCCAATCAATTCAAACTGGCCATACAAACTAATCACGATGCTAGAAGCTAACACCGGGTATTTTTAAGTTAAATACCAAAACTTCTCCAATTTCATTCAATTCCTCACTTTGGAATAATTAACCATAATCATCCTTTCCACTCAATTTCTCAATTAAACAAGCAATTGGCACAAACCGACCGCACTGACATCGCGATCGGTCACGAAATTCTAACGACCGCCATCCCAAAAAATTTTCAAAATTATTAAATAATTAAATTTAATTCCGAAAATTAAATAATTAATTATTATATTATAATAATATACAATAATAAAATAATATTTAAAAATTCGAAATAATTAATTAATTAAAAATAATTAATTAGGGCTTAAACTAGATTACACTAATTTAAACATATAATTAGCCATAATTAAAAATCCATTAAACTAATCATACAACTAATCTAATTTACATTAAAATAATCTAATCTAACCACCTAAACCTAATTAGACTAATCTAAACACCCCTTAAGCATGATTAACTTGCTAAGCGAGGTTTAGAGGATAAACTCACCGGTTTTGCGTGCCGGTGAGTTCACGGCGACCACGACTCCAAGGGGATCGATAAACCCCAAAGCGGTGACACCAACGGAGGCCGGGAAGGGCTTGAAAACGGGCCACGAAGTCTCCAAAACCTTGCTGTCTTCTCGCTTCGATCTAGGCTGAACTGCAGAGAAGAAACCAGCAACTTCAACGGAGAAAACGGGCCGATCGGAGCTCCGGTGAGCGGTGGTTAACAACCGGCGGCTCCCGGGGTCAAGGAAATCTTCTTGGAGGTTGGGATGGGCAAAGAAAGGGTCGGAAAGGGGCGAAACAGCAAGAAAACGCGAAACAGGCGGAGCGGGGCGGAACCAGGCGGTCCGGCGAGCGGCAGATTCTCACCAGATTTCGGGACGACCGGAGAATCTTTCCGGAAAACAGTGAAGTGCTACGGTACGGGTTTGGAGTGCTCGTCACGGTGGTGGGTGGAGCGTTGGCTGATTCTCACGGAAAGATAACTTTTAACTCGAATCTTTGGCGAAAGGTCAGGTGGAGCGAGAACTGGAACGAGGGAAAAACAGAGGAGGAAATGGGGTCCGATGGGCATGCGACGGTGGAGGGCTGATGCTGCTCGGTTCCTCTGGTTTTTGCTGAGCTTCTCTCCTTGAACAACAATGGAGAAAGCCTACAAACAAGGGAGAAGAAGCCTGCTGAAGAGGGGGGGTCTCCTTTGGGCTCTCTAGAGCTCAACACTTGGCCAATTCTCCTCACTCATGCCCCCACCACTCTTGGCCCTCACCCTCAGCCTTTTCCTCTCCTTAGCTTCCTCAAGAAGCTTGTCTAAGTGTCCAAAATGTCATGTGCCAAGGGAGTTACGAATTTTGAACATTTGTACACTTAATTAAATCAATTCTCCATCAATTCCTTCCAATTGAAGCTCAATTAAATCGTCTATGTGTCCTCGACCTTCTTACGACTTTTCCCCGTCAAATGATCCAACTTGCATCCCATAGATTCGATCAAAAATGGCCCTCTGACAACCCCGAACAAAAACGGCCTTACTTTGCTTTTCCGCCAAAAATCTCGGTTTGTAGAAAAATCTTCCGAAGATGAGTCAATGTTCCTAAAATGAATTGTGACATGACAAAACTTTCAATTTCTGAATCCGGGTTTAAAATCACGGTTAATTTCAATCGCGCGATTTGAGCGCGTCCTAATCTACCGGGTAGCTTTTAGGAAATTTTCAAAGGCAATTGACCCATGGTTGATTATTTTCAAGCCACGAAATAATCTTCGACACATTGGCGACTCTCGATTGTCGTGAAAATCTTGAGGTTTCAAATACGGACACGGGGTACCCAAAATGACGAATAATCGGTTCGGTGCGGCCGACGAGAATATTGCAATCGGGTGGAATCACCCACACTCTAATTACATATCTCGGTCGAATCGACCTATTACTGATCTCTATTCGATCGACAAAGTGTCGTAATGATCCTTGCAGATTTATACGGTCGAAAGCGGTCGGTTCATGGTCGATTCTCAAGCCTATTGCATTTAAATTCCTTAACGGCTTCACCGATAGACTAGTTATCTCGTGAGTGATCAGCTCGGAGAATTGAACTATAAGCGCGTCGATGAAAAGTCCGTCTCATTTAATTGAAAACAGAATCAGAAATTTGGGATGTCACACTTGAGATCTTGAGGACCATGACGCAGTCGATGGACGATATATGCACCCAACGACCCCATCGTCAGCGACCACGGAAAGCTTTACATAATACCTCTCCGGTTGGTCTATATGAAGAATCACGTTGAACTAGATCACCAATACCTCAATTCTTAATTTTTCTGTGCAAAAACAAAGGTCAGAGACCAGCGTAAACTGCAATTTCTTGGGTTTCCTGAGCATTTATAGACTCCTACAGGATTACCCTCACTTGAAGGAAGATTTTTCACCCAAAGCACACTTGCCCTCATCGTGTCTCCCTACGTAATCTTCTTCTCCCAATCCAAGGTCTCGCAACTCCTCTTCTTCAATGACCTCAACTCTGCTTCCGCTAGGGCTCTCGCTTTCGATTCTACGGGTAATCAGCTGCAATTTTAACAGTAATTTCAAGGGATTAGGGTTAGGGATTGCTTCTTGGCCCTAATTTAACCCCGACTAGTCAATTTGGGAAAGAACTAAGGCCAGCGAGTCATTTTTATTGATTGGATTTATCCGGCAAGTCATGTCAGCCGATATATAATAAATTAATCCTATGTGGGAACTTTTCGGTAAAGAAAATCGTCGATGATACTTAAGTAATTTTTTTTATATTTTTTCATAAAGAGGTTCTCAAGTGCTTGCTCAAGAAGTTTTGATAATAAAGTGCCTGTCATACAAAATTTATGGCATTTCTTATGTCCTTTTCCCTATTAAGGTATAACATAAAGCAATGAAGGGATACGTCACCACACAATCAAATGTGAAATTATCTTTGTCTTAAGCTTGCTGAGATGCTGTTATTTAACATGTAAGAGGAAATCGCAAGTTGAATTAGATAATCGTGATTGGGTGTTCATCTCTAACACTATCTATTTGGCATGGCGGTGGCGGTACACTTATCGGCAAATGAACAGTTATGCCTTCAACTAAAGATTCACACGAGACTTATGTCTGCAACTGCAAAGTTTAGGAGAACACAGAAGTTCTAATGAAAGAAAGCTTACGGAAGGTCCGGACCTCCGGTCACCCCACATGCTGTTTCGAAAAAGGAAAGGAGAACTTAGGCTTATTTGTCCCCGTTAGCATATGCCATATATTATGACAAGTAAGCCGAGCCTTTAAAAGAAATATTCATAGTGAACACATAAGGTGGTGATTATTTGGGGTAAATATTACCTGAAATATCATAGGACCTTGCCCATCTTATACGAGACTTGACGTGTTACGAGATAAGTGTTGAAATTCCACATTTACCTTGCCAGGGAAGCACCATCACAGTCAAATCCCAGAGCGGCCAATTCAATGAAGCGGGTTGATTCCATCTCATCATTTTCCACTCTCCGGCGTGCCATGTCTATGGCCAAACGCTCCTTCAGTTTAGCTAGATGTGACTTGTGTCTGGCCTCTTAATTGCAGATGGCGTAGCACATCTGCACGACTTGCCAAGCCGACAAATCTTGGGTCCGCAATGCTCTACGTCTCCACCTTTCATTATTGGAGTCACTCGCTGAATTTTCTTCCGTCTATATTGACCGAGTCATGGCTACAGTCCAGAAAGACCAAGACTTGCAGCTAGGCCTTCGTCAGCATGTGTCCAGGTCTCAGGACCACAATCAATGTCAACACGCAGCTTTTGTGATTGATGACATATAGACCATTGGTGAATCTGAAGCAATATATTATGTTACGCACTTATTTATTATTTATCGTATCATTATTCCCATGAATTATCTTTATTTTTCCAGCTGGAGGCATCTGCCATGGAAAACCAGTAAGGTAAATTACAATAAGGAAGAGTAATTAATAGGAGGATGAGTTTTTTACTCATGTTTTCAGCATTTGGCATGGTCAGAAATAACTGATTGACAACACTATTTTCATGGTGGACAAGAATTTTTAGCTCCAAAATTTCTTTACTATCTCTGTATCATCTGCAATGACCACCGAACAGACCATCAATCTCAACGAACCTTACCATGGTTCAGACCGACCACCTTCGATTGCCATGCGTCATTGCCGAAGGCTAATTTTGTTATCTGGACTAGTCAATATCATTCACCGGCTTAAGAAAATGTAGTTGGTTATGCATGGGTAACCTGAGAAACGGTAAGGCATTTGTTGCTTTCGATGAAAATAATATTTGAGAAGAAGTCTATTGGAAACATCAAAAAGCACCTTTCATCTGTGAATAAGGTTGTCTATTCAAATATAATTAATGCGCTGTGGAAATATCTATACTTCTGAAAGGTCCAGTCTTCCCTGATGTTATTCAAAAAGGCAAAAACGAAAAACGCTAGGCTTATTTGTCGCTCTTAGAATATACCATGTCTTAATGATCAGTTCAATATGGACTAAGCCTAAAAAAAAAAAAAGTACTTTGAGTGAACATACGAAGTGATGACCATCTCGAGTGGATCTTACTCATCTATAACATCACATGACATCACTTTTTTCGATATGGGAATTGAACTATTATGTGATATGTCTTGAGTTTCCCCATTTACTTTACCTCGCAAGGGGAGCATGGGAATTGAAGTATTACGTGATATGTCTTGAATTTCCCTATTTACCTCGCAAGGGGAGCACTATCACGGTCAAGCCCTAGAGTGGCCATTTCAAAGAAGCTGCTTGATTCCGTGTCACCATTTTGCACTTTCTGGTTGCCATGTCTACGGCTAAACATTGCTTCAGTTCAGCCAATATATGATTCATGTCTCGCCTTGCAGATGGTGGCTTACATGGCATTGCTATATCCACAGCTTTCCAAGCCGAGCTTATGTTGAACTGTCCGTTTAATCTTGGGTCTCCAGTGCTCTCTCCGTCTCCTCTTTTGATGATTGGAGTCACCTACTGAAGTATGTGGATGTTACCCTCTTGGGTTCTGAGTGCACATTCACTTCCTCTCTCTTCCAATTAATTTATATGTTTCTAGAGGGAGTGAACCACTATTCTCTAGAATTATATAAGGGGGTGAATCACTAATCTCTAAAATAATATAAGGAGGGGGTTGAATCGCTACCAAAAAAAAAAGAATGCTTTTTATGTTGAGTGTCCAATCTTTCTCAATAATTAGAATCGGAACTTCTGCCGTGTGCACCCAACAAGTGGTATCCAAGCAAACGGTAGAGGACCATAAACTCAGCGATCGGGAGAGGTGGTGCATGAAGACGGTGGTCCAAGACTATTCAACGTAAGCAGGTGGTCTAGGATCGAAGGAGTTTGACTAGTGCACAATCAAGGATTGTAATCAATTGGTCCAGGACCAAGCTTACTTGATATAATGTTGGGCATTATAACCAACTCATGCTGGTGGATATTTCGAGTTTTGTTAGCAACATCGAAAAGCTCAACAACCGTGATGGCAATAATTAGAGTACCCATGTTCATATTTACCTACTAGGTGTAGACTTAAGAGATATTGTCGGCAGTAGTAACACCACACCATAGGTGATAATGAGTCGAGAAAGCGAGAGATAAAAGCTGGAAATGTGCTCTAAGTTCTTGTAGTGATTGTTGAAGATGAATTGTTATTGAACATCAATAACACAAGGACTCTAAAAGGGGTGTGAGGTGCTTTGTGGCACTGTTTGTGAAGATGAACGATGCCAAGCTGCAACATTGGAGAACAAGTTATTATCAATTTCACAACAACACATGAAGTCAATACTTCTCTAAAGTTAAATTTCTTTGTGAAGAAATTTTTTAAACCCACTAATTGGTCAATCATGGAGGGGTGTCGATTGAAGTTTATATACTTGAGGTCGGCATAGACAACATACATGGACAAAATTTGAAAGAGCTAGACACCCAATTGACATGCTCAGCTCATACACATAAATTATCATAAGTTAAAGGTGATGATGGAGAAGGCTACACTAAAGGGTCTCCCCCAGTTAGAGGTTCGAGATGACATAATATGTGTCGGGTGTCAACATGAGAAGACACATCAACTTTCATGTGAGGAGTTCAAATACCAAGCCAAGACCCCTCTCGAACTCATTCGCTCAAATGAGCAAAGCAACGGATATTTAGATGTCAAAGCACATGATAACGTTCATTGCTAATATCTTTAGGTGTGTTGATTTTATAGAGAAATGTAAGGAGTTCGTAGAAAATGCAGAAAAATAATTCAGCAAACAATAGGATACCTTCGTGCTAATAATGGGATGAGTACACATCGCATGAGTTCACATAGTATTTGCAAAAAGTGTAAGATACACCAACAATTTACACGTCCAACTACAGCACGGCAAAATAAAGTTGTAGGAAAAAAAAAAAAAAAAAAAAAAAGAGAATGGGCATGTGGTAGAGACCTGTAGGAGCATGTTGCATGTGTAGAATGTTCCACGAAAGTTTTGGGACAAAGATATTAAGACAAAAACGCAAGTGATCAATAGGTAACTCCAAACAAGTTATGTTCTTATGCCACCATATAAGAAATTATGGCATTGCAAGCCCAAAGTGAGTCACTTTTAAGTATTTAGATGTGTAAATTGTGTATTTGTGCCTAATCACCTATTATTAACACTTGATTTAGCTAACAAGCCCGGTTGAGTAAAAACTTGAGATCAAAGGTCTCAAATCACGACAGATCTTGTTTCTTGGAAAAAAAAAGACATTTCAATAATCCAAGGTTAACTTTAGAGTTGGCTCTTTTTTTTAAATATCATACCCTTAAGTCAACTTTCCGTCACCATTTTTTCAAAAATTTGAAAAATTGAAAAATCATCCATTCAATTATTGGCCAGCTTAATTAGACTCTCAATTACTAATTTTTTTTGGAAAACGATAGAGAGTGGACTTTCTGACCAAACTAAAAATTTTGACCCCCCGATCGGTAACATTCAAAATTCATTGATTTCTAAAGTAATTTCTTTGCGCCAATAACTATTCCACCCCTACCATGCCTAGCGGTATTGGAGCATATGCTTCAGGAGCCCTCTTGCACAATGGTTGATCGACATTTGATCCAGAAGTTGTAAAGCATTGAAATCTTAAGCGAATTTTGAGAATTCAAGCTTGAGACGGGTTAATCGATTTTCGAGCATCGTTTTAGGGCCCTTATCTATACTTCATAAGTAACTCTAATTAGCCCAATTTGAATCCGATTAAGCCAAATTTACTCAATTTGAATATTAATTTTGGCAAAATCAAACTTGGAATAAATTGATTAAAATGGCGAATTGGGATCGATAGGGTCTAGCCGAGTCAACCTAGTTTACCAGTTCTAGTTAAGCCTACTTGGACCGAAACCCGATTTAGCTAATTGGGTAGAGCAAGGCAAGATTGGCCAAACCCATAATACAATTCAAAGCAATTGGGATCCCACAAGTTGATTTGGTTGAACCGAGTCAACCAGGCTTGAACCGAGCCATCCAAGTTTGACCGAATAGGGCCGGACTCCTTGGGCCAAAGTCCAATGCAATCCCACTTGGCCTAATTAACTAAAACAGATCACCCATAGAATAAATTAGGCAAAATTGAGACATACAAACATCCCCAAGCTGACCTGAGTTGACCGGATTTGGTCTGGCCCATTGGACCGAAGCCTAATAGGGTCATTCGGCCCAATGGGCCGATCAATTCTAGGCCAGCCCAGCCATGGCCGGCCCTCTCTGTCTTTCTCTCTCCATGTCATGAGAATAACAAAAATGCCATTAGAGTTAATTACAAAATTTTGACAAGTCATCAATCTATGCGAAGGCTAATCTTGATCATGCATTACCATCTAATTTTAGCCTTCTACTATGACAGATCACCCATTTATGTCATTAAAATTCAGCCCAAAGTGGCTGCACTTATTAGTCCTCTAAAAATGCAATATGTGCAAAACTACAAGATGATTCCAAACTCGCTAACTAGGCAGCACTACTACGAAATATTGCAACCTCTTTGAATCATAAGTCTGCCTGATTAAAGAGATCTCTCTTTATCATTTTAGAATCTCGAATTCCCATTGCAAAACTATTAGAGGACTTATAAAAAGAGCAAGTATATGGCATACTAAAGCATGGAAAAATATAGAACAATATGGGCTTGCATGGTAAAGTTTCTATTTTTCACGATTTCTGTTCTCCGTCTGGTAACGCCAACTTATTTTTCTATTCTCTGGAATCGAAAAGTGGCCGGGAAATAGATTTGAAAAAGAAACAAGAAACAAAAAAAAAAAAAAGCTTCTTGTTCCCGGGAACAATTTCTAAAAATAAGTCATTTTTTTCTTTTCTATTTTTTTTTTTGTTCTTCTCCCTTGTTACGGCCATCGTCGGCCGCCCATGGCCATCGTCTGCCGGCCATCGCAGTAACCGCTGCGACGGTCGCCGCCGCCCACGATCCACCGGTCGACAACGCCACCGACCGTTGTCGCGCACCCGACCGCCGCTTGTCGTTGCATGATCGCCGCCTATCACCGTAGGACCGCTGACTGTCGCTGCCGACCGCCGCCGTAGGATTGCTGCCCACAACCCACCAGCTGCCGCACCCTCCTGCGGCGACACGTCCACCTCTGGGGGCCACTTTATCATGAATAACATGTTCAAAGCAAAAAAATAAAACGAAAAACACACGTTTAATAACCGCGAGAGCATCTGAGGATAGCTTCTAGAGATGAGATTTGAACAGTTGACAGCCAAGGCAGTATACTTTACGACCGATATGCAGCATTGAACACACTGGTAGACAACAACAGAGGAAAATTGCAAGCTCCGACGACCAACCATATTAATCAGTCACCACCATTGAAAAGGTTGCTACATGTGAAAACTAATCAGACTTCAAAAATATGAACAGGCAATCACACTCCCCAAAGTCCTGCTTTACAATTTTTCTCTCGGCTCTCAAGAATCCTTCGACGTGCCTACTAAAATTCATGTACCGATAGATCACATACGGGGCTCAATTTAGCGCCACCACGATTCGCATTAGATATCTCCTAGCTTCCAAATGCCGAACAAACACACATGTCACGGGTAAACGAAAAACGTCTGCTTCGAAGGGATTGGACCCAAGACGACGCGGGGAGGAGGAGACGACGGGGAAAACGGAAAGAACCGAAAACGCTCGGATCTTCGACGAGACTAAGCACAGAACACAGCTGCAACGGCTCAAAAATGACGCGTACAGCCTAACCCCACTCAACGACTCCGAGACGTAGTCGTCGCTCGCCGGTCGTCATCATTGGGTTAAAAAAAACCTCACAACCATCTCCTCCTATAAAAAAAAAAAAAGGAAAAAAAACGAACCAATGCGCACGTGTCCACGCTCAGGTCACAACCAGAAGCCACGTGAGGTTGGGAAGGAATTCCAAGCGGCTCAGGGTAAAAAACACGGCACCATCTACACTCCCTCGGCCGCGATGCGAAACGAGAGGAGCTAAGAAAGAGAGAGGAAGACAGCGCACGAGAAGCGGCCGAGAAACCCTAGGAGAGAGAGAGAGGGGAGAACCTGCATGAGAGGAAGGGCAAGACGAGATTGTTAAATTAATATCTCAAGTTTGAATTCGGATGATAATTTATTATACCAAATTTTATTGATAAAGATTTCTCAAGAATAAGAAATTCGCTAGACTCGCAAATAAAAGTAAGAAAAAGCTACGGAAGAAGAAGCGTGGGACGCTGATTCAGAACCAAAAGAAGAAAGGTGCGGCCGAAGTCTTCTGAGCGTAAAAAGACAAAAAAAAAAAAAAAAGTGGGGCTCAAGGTCAAAGTTTGACCTTGGGCACACCCACGTATAAAAGGAAATATCTCTTTGCAGGTCTTCTTCTTTTACCGGTTCTTTAAAAAGCTGCCGCAGCCTACGTAGACGGAGCCGAGCGAAGCAATAAAAAGAAAGGCTGCACGTTCACGCCACTGCACCCGTACGAGAAAGAGAAGTCCGCGCGAAGCTCTTGAAGAAATACATAGAGTGTATTGTTTTGAGCTTGAGCGCGCGATTTTTTTTTTTTTTTTTGTCGTAAATTTATACCAAAGCGAGTTATTTATTTATAAATATTTTGGGTTTGGAGTTAAATATAAGTGTGGGAAATACTTGAGCGTTTAGCGATTGTAAACACCGATTCTCCGATTATAGTGAATTATTTGTTGCTGACTTTTTCCGTGGATATAGGTACCGATACTCGGACCAAATCACGTAAATTTCTAGTGTCCTTATTTTTCTCGTTTATTTCTCTGGTGATTTCGCGTTGACGTAAATTGCAAGATCCTGACGTTTCCGCATATTATATCCCAACAGAGGTTGTGGTTGGCGAGCCAGTCGTAGAGGACGGGGACGAGCGACTTCCACTGCGTGTACCTCTCGTCCACCGATCTCCCCGCTCCCTTCCCTCTCTCCTTCATCTCCTTCTCTCTCCCTCTCTCTCGGCGTTTCTCTTTTCCCGTCTCTTCTCGACCTGGCAGACGGAGTGCAAAGTGGGGGAAATGGAAATGGGACGACGGTGGCCCCCCACCACCCTCCTTGTTCTGGCCAAGCCTCCATCGTCCGCGCCCGGATCTACGTGGGGTCGATTGGTGGGGCCCGCGTATCGACGGCCCCGATTTTCCCTTTTTTTTGAATCCCGCGCCTGGGTCCCAGTCAGACTAGAAGGGCTCGGCTTATTCCCGGATCACCAGGCTTCCCAGTCGCGGGCTCGTCGGGCCTATCTGCGGATGGGAATGGGCTCGGTCGAGAAAATGGGCCCTGCCTGTTTTATGCCGGCCCAATTTGGTCTTCCACACGGCCTGCGAGAGAGAGTTTTCGAGCCCATATGATAAGGCCCACGTTTCAATTCCATTTGGATAGGGCAAATTAATTCGGTTCTTATTTTCACTCTAGTAAATTCTTCGACATCCGGCCCCAACTTCTCTAGAATAGATGACAACTAAGAAAAACTTAAATTCAGCTCGTCCAGCTCGCGTGCACACCTCTCGCCGATTTGGCTTCTTTTTTAACTCGCCATTTAAAAGCTCAATACCTTTCACTAAAGAAGATTGTTCATTAAGAATTTAAGTTCGAACTTGTCAACATATCCAGTCGAATTCATATTCATTTAAAAGTTTAAATCAATGAGTCATGGGTCCCCTAAATATATTACTTATTCCAAATCACATCAATTCTTTAATACGAAACTTTTTTTAAAATAACTTTCACGTATATTTCAACAGTCTATATTCTTTTTGTTTTGTTTCGAGATTACAATTCTTCTCTTGACTCTCTCGCTCAATACTCCCCTCTCCTCCATGTCTCATCTTCGTCTCACTCCCGCTTTCTTTCGTCTATGTTTCATCTTCGCCTTTCTCACACTCAAAATCTAGCGCTCCTAGAGACTTGCCTCACTCGACTCCCAACACTATTCATCTCTCTCTCTCTCTCTCATATAATTCATTATGTTCGCATCTTCATCTTGAAAAATTGTCCTGGACCACCTTACTGAGTAGTTCAGATCAGTTTCTTTGTTGCCATGATGATAAAACATAGGCCATGAATGAGGTTTGAATGATTCTACAGCATAAAAAAAGTTAGGCAAGAAAAGAAAGTGGCAGGCCTCGGCGACCGGTCCCTCAAAATGCACACATGGAGTCGAAATTTCCAATTTAAGAAGAGGCGCATATTTTTATTAGTTAAATATATTCGAGAATACATTTGAATATACATTTTTATCCATTTTTCAATTCAAATTCAAAAAGTGATAGAAGGCTTAATGAGACAGATCACTAAGCTAATGCTAATTGATTGAACCCGAGCCATGTGGCACAATTATGTCCCGTAACTTGTGATGTGTCATAGAGGCAAATTAAGTGTTACATGTTGAGCACCAGAGCGAGCACTCTCTCGGCTCTTGTTTTAACCATATACATGATACGATAAGATAAAATTCATGCGACATATTCACACATTTTTCGCCATCTCAAATCACGTAAAATGGGATAGGTCAGGTGCTTTTGTTGCGCCTAAAGAGCCTTCCAAACTTTCTCATGATTAAAATAGTATTCTAACGTTCTTCTTTCGTAAAATTATTGGGCGTAGGTGGACGCGACAGTACAAATTTATGTAGCTCGACTAGCTTCGACTAATTCACTCGGGTCAAGTCCCATCTCTCAAAATGTAGCCGTAATCCGTCCAAGTGACTATAGGACCTATAAATCGGTCACACGAATAGTTTCCCATGTATAGTTCCATACACTAATCCATATTCTCCTCTCGTTTATCCTTTTTTCTCCATCTAGCTCTTCTTTCTTCATTCATTGACCGCAAAGAAAGCTTAAGCCGTCGACTTAAGCCATAAAAAATATAACGTACGCCAAATAATGGCCCAAGCCCGAATGCCAATTACATATGCCTGGCGATAGGATGTCCATAAAAGGACATTTCGGAAGCAGCAATCTGTTTCTATCCTCAGGAGAGACCAATCACTTAATAATTGTGCAAGAAGAAATGATACACTCAAATATATAATGTCATCCTTTCGTCCTCCCCTTGTCTCATCTTTTGAAATTTTAATTTTCGAACCTATGCAACACAAATATACGATTTTCACCATGGGACGATATGGGATGGGTCCACTGTTTAACTTACGCCTAAAGAGTCTTCCAAACTCACTTATGACTAAGGAAGCATTTGGGAGAGCTTCTGAGAAATGTTTTTGCCCAAATGCCGTGGACTTTAGGTTAAGAGGCTCTTAATGAAATGCAAATAGCGTTAAGTAAACACTATGTGCATATAGGCTGAAGGATTTATACGAAATGCAAATAATGTTTACATAAATGACTTCGTGTTAAAAAAAGATCGCAGCAGTGGCAAGCGAAGCTAAGCTTCGGCAACAATTGTTGCTGAGGTCACAAAATCTCAGGTGAGTCAACACTGAAGTTTGCATAACCCCAGGCGACTTATCCCGACGTCCCAAATCTCCAAAATCCCATATTTGCAAAGTCCTAGACGTTAGGGTCGCGCGAATTCAGCCACTTCCTCTATGACCTTGTCGAGCCAGATATAGGCTAGGGGTGAGTGTTGCACATGCTAGGTGATAGGCCGTTGTGCTCATGTGTCCAAATCTAGAAACAATGGTGAGCTTGTTGAGGTACAGTTTATATTTCCATAAACAAGAAGGGACGGGGTCCCGCTTCCCGGTGAGTGCGTGGGGGGCCGAGGGCTGCCCCTATGCTAGCGGAGGGCTTTTATAGTTTAAGTCAATATCTTATTGATAATTTATATTTGGGCCCATAAATAGCTACTGTGTACATATAATCTCTTCCTTTTGTAATTAATAAATGTAACAGAGAGAGAAGTGATATGTTAATTATAATTGAATCTTCTACTAGACGTAACCCTAATTTAAGGATAAATCATGATAAAAATCTCGTGTTTTGATTTTTTTTCTTGCTTTTATTTTTTATATCACTGTGATTATGTGCCGAAGCCTAACAAAGCTCAAGCACGACCGTGGCTCTCTAGATTTTGCCTTGATCCCCTAGGTCTCGCCTGCCGACGCACGACGTTGACCTCAGGCAACACTCAACCCTCGGTGACGGTCCTCTTCATGGATTTGCTGAGTAGAATTGAGGTTTTTGTGTTTGAAAAGCTTAAAATCAAAAGTATGATTATTGAATGGGGTAAGATGGAAAATAAAACAAAAATTCATTAACTTACTGTATAATGTCTCGAGAAAGCCAGAATGTTGCTAATGCTGAACCGAAGGTCTCGTGAGAGAAATTTCTTTACAAATGCATTACAGTTCACAAATGGGCTTTCAAAACCTTTTACCAAACACATGAATTTCAAGCCAACTTTTTAGGCTAAAAACCCATTGCCAAAGCTATATCAACCGGACTGTAAATAACTTTAATCGTTCTTTTGTTGTAAAGTTGTTAGGTCGAGGCAAATCTTATGGAACGGATCTACCTTGCTAATCTATGGCTATACAATAAGCAAATGAATTTATTTAAAATAGTGGCCTACGCCAAACCATACTCTTTTTTTTCTTTACTCACCCTAGCTCTCAATTTTTCAGGACCATAAAGTGATTATTAGTACTGACTTTTGGGATGAGGAATTCTTTGTATTTTTTTTTCAGTCAGAGGATTTTTTTTTTTTTTATGATCAATCATATTCTACTCATATTCTAACCCTTACTCTTAGACTTTTGCTCTATCTCTTTATAGGGCGTGAAAATCAAAATCTATACCTAAAATTAAATCATCTCAAAACCCCCAACTCCCATTTCTCAAGGTGGTCATTGAGGAGCCCCCGGTGGTCAAATGAATGAGGAATTAAATCGCCGATAAAAGATGAGCATTTGGAATGTCTCCATTTCTTTTTGTTATTAAATGGGCAATAAGGATTTAAGTTGAAAAGAAAAGTAAATAAAGAAAATCGCCAAAGCAAGTACGAGCACGCGCGTGGGATCCACCTTGAAATCAAAAAGCACCCGATGGGGATGAAACATGGACGGCTATCATCGAGTCGTTACTCTCACGCGCTGAAAGGGAAGTGAGATCTCGCTCTGTACTCGGTAGCGCATCACCACCGTCCCTTTTGCATCATTCGAAGAAAGAAAGCAGATGGACGGCTGAGATGGGCCCACTGGATGGAGTCGACGGTGAGCGGCTTGATCAAAAGGTAGGACGGGGCAAGGGCGACGACATTTAAATATTCTCATTTTTTTTAGTTGATTCTCGAATTTAATATGGCAAATCAAGTGCGACTTTTCATAGTTAAATTATGCTTAAAGATGAATTCAGGAGTTAATCCCTATAATAATTTTACGACTTCATTGTATTTTTTAAAAGCATTATGACTAAACCGCAATTTTACAACGAGTTTTAGTACTTCTATAGCGCTTAATCCTGTAATAATTCATTTTGACTAGTCGGTTAGGTTTGGTCCGGTCAAGTATAGTTGATGGATTTAAACTTTGGGCTATCTCTTGTTTCTCCACTAACTTCATATATACCGTGACTATTATGACATGAAGGGAGATCACATTTATATAAATATATGTATGTATTAATACCTCTTATCTCATTCAAACATGACTTGACGTGTCAAATTTGACCAATGAGGGGTCGCACATGTGAAATAAATTGGTGCAGAACCCGACTTTGATACTATGTTAAAATGTTCAATCTAAAAGATTAAATTTAGTTATGGAGGAAGACTATACATATATATACATATATATTGGATATTTCGACATGACATTTAAATATAAACCTTGTAAACAAGAGATGCGGTGATACTTTGACATGAAATTTAAATATTGGATATTGTCTAGATGCAAGACTTGAAGATTTTAGAACATATAATATTGATTCCATGAACTTTCTACACATAATAGTCCCACATTATTAGAATAAAAAAAATTAAATCGTATGTCTATACATACTAATTTACCCAGGCTTCCCATTAACTCTGGTCTTCAAGCCAAATTAGTCTAATAAATTAGGTGAAATGGGTACTTGCTTTGAAATTATGGAATGACGTGCTTTGGAGTGCATTTAAAAGTTTATACACTCGTTTTACAATTCCTAATTGATCCCTGATAAGAGTGATTCATTTAGTGATTTTATTGATGGTTTGAGCAAGAAAAGCACTGGACTAATTACATGATGTACCACCACAATACTCGAGAACAATAAAGATGATTTTTGCTTCAATAATGCACATTGCACTTCGATTAAAGAAATTAAAGAGCAAAGACTTTGCTGAAGTAAAAGTGAGTTTTACTTTCGCATTTGACCAGAAAAAGAATTTTGGTTGATTGGTTTTTCAATTCAAAAAGAGATTCTTGTTGTGGAAGATGGTTTGCCTTTCCGAAAAAGAGAAAATGGACTTGACCGTTTCTTTGGTCCATCATCTACTATGAGACAACAACATTATCATTGCTAAGATTTGCTTTTAATTGACGAACTAAGATATTTTTCTTATAATGTGTCCTTTACATCTACTAATCATCTTTGTTCTTCTTTTTGTTGTTTTTATCAAACCATTTCTCTATTTCAGTATTTAGTTACTCCAGTTGCTCTTGACAATGTCTTGGCTAAATCGATGATTGTTATCTAATCATCAGTGTAATGTCAGCTTTGATTTAGGTTCTATGGAAGTCGACAACTTAACAAACATTCAATTTAAATAGATGACGATATTCA
This sequence comes from Eucalyptus curtisii, assembly GCA_017140595.1. Taxonomy (NCBI): domain Eukaryota; kingdom Viridiplantae; phylum Streptophyta; class Magnoliopsida; order Myrtales; family Myrtaceae; genus Eucalyptus; species Eucalyptus curtisii. The sequence continues at coordinate 34,779,997 of CM029503.1, read as the reverse complement.
AACTCTAATTTCCTTATCTTCTCTCTTCTTACGGTCTCAATTATTTTGTCATTAGTGATGGATTTATAGTCACTAAAAGTGACTCGACTCTCCCCTTGTCTTCTAACTAGATCGGTAAAGCTTTGGTCAATTCTCATGGTGGACCAACAAAGTCATTGGAGAACAGACACTTGAGTTCAAAAACATTTTTGTTTCGACTCTGTGGTTCTATTGTTGTCTGTAGTGCTTGATCTAAAGTCCCTGAACCAGAAGGGACATTACATACCATTGGAAGAAAGTCGGCAGAAGATGATTAACCTCTTTCGAATGCGCAATGAACAATTTACCCCGGAACGAACATTGAATTGCAGATGAACGGCGAACAATATTACTTCACGATGGTCTGAATGCAGTCATAAGGAAAACATCTAATTTCCACAGCGTAAATGCCAATTGTTTTCATAAAGGAGAAATTGCACACATTTTTTTTCTTTGATAGAAAGGGGAGAGGAAGAGAGAACAATTTCTTTCTGAACATTCTGTCTACTAACCGTCCCAACGGTTATCTTCAAAAGTTTTTTATATGACTCCCTCATATCCTTTCAAATGATGTATTTCCATCATAACATATCAAGACGAAATGATGCGTTTTAATTGCACCCCGTCATGGACGTATTAATAAAGTACAACACATACTTATGTCATGGTATGTGCAAATTTCTATTAGTCTCATATCATCAATTGGTTCTTTTTCTAGGTTCGCTCGCTAGAATGAGCCCCCATTTTTTTTTTTTAATCCTGCCATTAATCATCACAAATGGGACAAATCCATGGCACGTGGGTGGATCCTTTTTTGACGAATCAGGCAATGTTACACTAGTGACACACATCTTCTTCGACCGCGGGGCTCCCGTCTAATCAATGGTATCGCTTGTTGCATTAGGACCCCGAGATAGAAAGCCTACTCCACATTCTAAGAATTAGAGAGATTAGGATTGCCTTTTATTTGGATATAAACATGTTGCAAATGTATGCACTATCATAAGTCAAGATCAAGTCGTGTGTCCATAATTTGTTAACGATGCTTGGGTGTATATCCCAGGTTATTTGTGAGAAGTACTACGTTAAGACCACTAGAATCCTCATTATGAATTTTCTCATTCTACCTCCTCAACATTGCAAAATTGTTGCTTCTTAATCAATTGTGTTGATTCCAACTGAAATCTCAGTTGAACCACTGCAAGGGCTTGTTAATGCTAATTGCCTCATCTATGGATAACCTCAACGTCTGAATCATGATCTACCTCCACCCACGCTTAGAAAGGAATATCTAAGTCCCTAGTATTAGAAATGCCATGAACTAACATTATGAATGGGGAAAGAAATAACAAAGGATGAAAGGATATCATTGTTATAAAGCGAGTTTCGAAGACTTATTTATACTAAGAAAAGGGAAATGGATGACGCAATAAAAAAAGATAGTACAAATTTACAGAAAAATGTTTATCTTTTACCTAAAACAAAGAGAGCCTTTCTAGATTGGAAAAGTTCTACTACCTTGCCATAGGGGCATTGTAAGAATGGAGCTTCAGGGAGGTCATTTCAAAGGAACCACTTGATTCGCTCCCCAAAGACTCCTTCAACTCTACCAGTACATCATTTATGTCTGGCCTTTGACTTGCTGTTGATCGCGTACAGGACATAGCAATCTCCACTACTTTCCAAGCCAAGTTGACGTCGAATTTTCCTTGTAACATGGGATCCATAATCCTCTTTATATCACCGCTTTCAACAATAGGAATCAACCACTGAAGTAAGTGCATGCTGGCGTTGCCACCCCGACTTTTCATTATTGCAGGTTGGCTCGTGATCAACTCAAGGAGTATGATTCCAAAACTATAAACATCACTCTTCCTATTTAAGATTCCAGAAAAATGAAACCTGGGTGGAAAAGAAGAACAAATAATGGATCTTTAAGTCAAAGATGAAATCTTAGGCAATGCCAATTTTCATATGCAAATTGAGATCTTGAAATGAACTAGATCGATAATATAGAGTTTTAGCCATTACTCGGGATCAAGGTAGCCAGGAGTGCCTGCAGGACAAGTTGACACATAAGAGTCGTTTTCAGTCGCAAAAGTTCTTGATAGACCAAAATCAGCTATTTTGGCACGGAAGTCTTCGTTCAACAAGATGTTTGTAGTCTTCAAGTCTCTATGAATGATGGGTGGCTTGCAACCGTTATGCAAATAATCCAAACCTGTAACTCCTTGCAAAAACCATCAACAATGCCAAAGCAATGTTGGGAAAGAACCTAAAGCAGTGGGTATCCCATTGACGTACCTTGTGCTACATCCACAGCTATTTGTAGTCTCTTACTCCACGTCAAGACCTTTGGATAGTCCTCTGTTGGATACATCCTAACTTTATTTGTGAGCAAGAAAAGAGTTTTACAAGACTATTTAAGAGAAGAAAACAATAGAAAAGAACATAAATACACACCTGATAAATGTTGCCTTAAATTTCCATTGACCATGTATTCATATATTAAAGCTATGTGCTTGGAATCACCACAATATCCAAACAGAGAAACCAAGTTTCCGTGATGAACAATCATTAAGAGTTGTGCCTGTAGTGTCACAATTGTGCTTATAATAATGCATATTGACAATAGCCTAAGAGGAAGTTTCTAAGCAAACGTCTACGTAAGTGTCAGCATAAGTTGATCTTAAAAGGAAGAGTGATTGCATCGTACTATCTAACCTCGGCTTGAAATTCCTTGTACCCTTGCTTTGATGATTTAGAGAGAATCTTCACAGCAACCATGGTGCCGTCATCTAGTGTACCAAGATAAACCTTTCCAAATCCACCTTCACCAATCACTTGTCCAAAGTTTCTAGTGATTCTTGAAACCTCTCCATACTTGAAAGGTCGATTCTTTAATCTCAACGTCATTTCACTAGATTCTGTACCAAAAAAGTTCTTATGAGTTTAGTGACTACCCCGTCGGGTAGTAGACTTTAATGGGAAATAACTTCCCCTGGTAATTGCATCCACAACAATTAAAAGACATAGGAAGGGTTTTACCAATCCCGTTTTTAAGAGCTATATTAATGGAGAAGAGGACAATAATCAAAAGATCTAGGCAGGGATTCTATGTCGCTTGCCTTCAACATGCTATCATATAGATAATTCTTTGCTCAATTCAAAAAGATTAGTTTGCAATCGCATAATCGAATTTTCTTTTTGGGAGCCTTAGAATATTAAGGACAAAATTGTACTATCAAGTTGTTATATGTCCTTCCCATACATAGCACGGTTACTCTTGAAAAGAAAAATCAGAAATTTCCTTATGTTAAGCCGAATAATGCACATATGCTTTGTGATGTTGATGCAGCCATGCTGTGGAGATCCCTATCTCTCTTTTCTCTCCATTTTCTTATGACCACTATGTAATTAAGATTACTAGCATTGGGGAATTTGGATTAGTGCCAACTTTCCTTTATTCCTGAGGTTGATGAGATTGTAAAATGATAGTCCGGGTGGGAGTGGGGAGGGGTTGGGGAGGGGGAGAAGAGACAGTAAGTTGCTAAGTTGTGTTTTCTCGACGAAATTATCCTAGAAAAGACACTGTTGCAGTTAGAACTGTACCAATGGATAACCAAAGTCAAGATTGTTGTCAAATGCAGTGTAGATTGTGTGAACAACACAAGTAAGAACGCTTGCCTGCTCTTCTTTTCTGTTTAATTAACCAAACAATAGCCAAAGCACCAAAGAGAATTAAAAATAAGCCTGAAACTGATGTGACAACTGGAACGAGGATGGAATTTTGTTTCTTCTTGTGTGGGCAAGGATCGGCTAGGCAAAGATTCGGGTTTCCTGCCAAACTGCACCAAAGAATGAAATAGCTGAACTTAAATTCCTATCAACGTTGCCATATGGTGATGACAAGTTTGCCTTCTTAATTGTTTTTAATCACATTAAAAAGAAGATGTTGATAGTCTTTCCACCCATAGAAGTTGCATACGACTCTGAGAGAGAGAGAGAGAGAGAGAGAGAGAGAGAGAGAGAGAGAGAGAGCACCTCATGATCAAAGTATTGTCCAGAACCCTTTTCTTAAGAGCTTCAGGAACTGATCCATTTAGGTTGTTTCCACTTAGATTTCTGCAAATATAGCCATGATTAGAGGTTTGTCCACTTCAGATCTTTTGCTAATTCACTTTGCCACATTAACTTACAGAAATCTAAGATTTGGTAATTCTGCCAGAGCTTCTGGTATTGCTCCTGTAAGCTGATTGTTGGACAGATCTCTGGGAAAGAGCAAGTTTAGAACACCTCATATCAAGTTAACTAGCTCCATAGTCAAATGCAGTATATTTCCACACATTAAGGCAATATTTCAATAGCCCGTGTCTCCTAAAACACAACCTTGATCATTAAATCATGAGTTGACTCTCAGGGAGTGCTTAATCATGAGTGACATGCAAACACAATTAATTCAACCACGGTTATACTTACAAGTCTTCCATTTTTGATAGATGTGACAGTGATGAGACTATGTCGCCCATCAAATTGCTTGAGCCCAATTTCCTGACCATCGAAGATCAAAATAGAGAATCCTATCATTGCCATCTTCATAAATGCAACATTTTTTTGGCACAATATAGAAAAGTTTGTGCAATTAATTCTTCAGAATGAAGATATTTTAGGTCCTTCTAGTGTGAATGTTTTAGGTAAATTGTCAATTTGGGTCTCACTATCTCCTTGTTCTATAATTTATGGTTACTTTGGGACCTAGATTACCTAAAAATTATTCTCGGATGACCCAATACTTGCTCATACACAATGCAACTTGGAACACTAACGTCAAAAATAGGAAAAATAGGCTATAGGGGAATTTCACGTGATATTGGAGAGAGCTCATAAACTATTCCTAATTTCACACCCGCGGCAAAATATCACCATTCCATGTGCGAATCCACTTCGGGAGGTTGCATTGATCTTAAATATTATTTCTCGTTAATACTTAAAATTTCCAGTTTCATGATGTATAAGATTTCTTTTAAGTTTCACCTAGAAAATCAGTAATCGAGAAACATTGCCAGAGGACTCACAATGATATGATCCTTGGAGGATTTCCATTGTTACAATTTAGACCATCCCATGTGTATTTGCTTGGTACACATGGGTCACCTTGCCAGCTTTCTTTCTGGATGTGATATGTTGTTTTGATGTCCTTAATAGCTTTCACTGTGGTTTAAATCACAAAAAAGAAAATATTACATAGAAGAAGGATAGAGATGCAAAAAGTGGTGGCAATCAATTACATATGAGTCATATAGACTAATAGTTTTTCAAAAGACTTGTAACATCTCAGGGCTTCAATTTGAAGAGACTTTCCAGCAATTACCAAGCAAAAAGTAGCCAAAGAAGGGAATTAAGCAGATAGCAAAATAATACTTAGCCACATGCGTTGATCCCAACAAAGCAATTATTGATCAGAGTTCACGAATAAAATAGGACCCACAGTGGAGACTAGTATATTTAGCATAGGATTGCCTAAATCTTACTTACTGACATTGGAATATTTGTCTAATTATTGTCCATGTCAGTTGGAGCACAACTGTACGTGTATGTAGACAATTTAAAAAACAATATGTAAAAGAATAAAAGCATACCATCATCTAGTGCTGTGGGTACATTTGGAAGATTACCAACGGTATAGAACTCCACGGCATTGAGGATTGGTGGACTGCCGGACTTATTTGTCGATTCAATCGAGAAGTTGATTTTCGACGACCCACTAACAGGAGTGGAGACTACAACCACTGGCTTTAAGTATTCAAGGCTCACTATCTTCGTGAATTGATTATCATTCATGGAAACTGTGAACTCCCTCTGGGGGCCGTTTATCAGTCTCTCAATCTCAACGAAATAAAAGTACACAATCCATTCCTCTGTAGAGCTTGAAGGTGTCCACTCTAAATACAAGGGAGTACGGGCATGGATTGTACTTCGAGCGGTCGAAAGAACTTTACTGGGAACCTTATAAGCATCATTATCGTCAGATGAATTAATGACAGATGGGGTGTTCAGAAAGATCCAATCGGTATAGTCGTCAACTCCCCAAATCCGATCGTAAACATCGTCAGGGTACCTGAGTGAGGCATTTTTGCAAATGGTTTAAGAGCAAACAATTAAGCAATTGACTGAGAGACTAGCAAATGCCAATTAATTTGGATAAGCAACAGATATATAGAATTTACCATACTCATCACATTACTAGCGAAAAGCTGATGCTTTGGTTGGTTACGAAAATCAAAATATCTCATTGGTGATTCAATGCAAAACTTGAAGATGGCAATATGATGTGCAGTTGATTATATTTGTCAAGAGAAGTGTGGCCACGGACTTGAAGCACGTCTGTACATACAAATCATCGATTTCATATAGTTCATTTTACGTAATTAAACAAAAATGTTATTGGTTTTATAGCATTTCCCAAATGTGATTTTTTTTTTTTTTTCAAGCTAAAAGGGTTCGGACAAGGCTGGGATCTATTTTTCCCACTGCTGAAATATTTCTCGGATGGAATGTAAGGACTTCAGTATAGCTATGTATATTAATCATGTATTTTACGTAAAACAAGTATTAACACCAAACTTCAGAGATACGTTTTTTTTTTTTTTTGGTCGAAGAGCTACATATTATTAACAAGTGTCATAGTGGCACTAGTTAAGAGCACTAGCATTATGAAAAATGCATACCGATGTCTGCTGTGAATATTGGAATACAACATATCTCAAGAAATTAGAATACTTTAAATAAAAATGTTCATATATTCAAAATATAACTAATAGCCCTTAATGATTGTCCTGACAGCATTTTTATTTTTTGTATATGTATATGTAAAGTCCCCTCTTCATGAGTAGACATTGAGTTGTATAATATGCTAGATATAATCCGTGCTTTGCACAGGTTGTTGTATCTACCATTAACATAGGATTAATCATTTTGAGCAACTAATATAATGATATAGTCAATGTGATGTCCTAGGTACATCACGTGCTACACGTGTCCTTTCCAATTGTATCCTACAATTATAATTACGCATGTGAAAGTATTACAAAATACATCATCATACATCATACAAGAAAGTCGCACGAGTTTATTACATGTTGCTTTTTCTTTATACAACTACCAGTACTTATCATCAAAACATATAAACCTGGGACCTGTGGGTTATGGGCTCACTAGTACCACTACTCCTGTATTATTTCATAAGCGAGCCACCATCCAACTTAGGGGTTGATGGTATCATATATCACCTCATCCCCTCTACCGTTATGCCTAAGGGGACCATCCTACACACTTGAAGAGCTAGAAATACAAGATGGCTCGGGTGGTTAAGGTTGAAAGTAAGTGTAGGCAAGAAATGGGAGCTTTTGCTAGAGAACATGAGTAATAAGAAGTGGTAGTGCGTGCCCAAAATGAAGGGGTAAGGCCCCCTTATTTATAATCACCATCTATGGCTATACAATGATTGCCTTACTTAAATGCAAGGCTAAGTGTTCCAATAGAAAAACCTCACCTAGCTTAACTAAAGTTTGGGTGGCAAGTCTATTTACATTAGGTGTCTTTAGTATAATGATAATGGAACAAGTTGCTCCAATGAATGAGCTTCAAGTGGCCCCTATGAGAATAGCTAGGGCACAAATGGCCCAATGAAAATTTGCCACAAGATATTTAAATGGAGGTGAACATGAGATCCTCTTCTTTGGCCAAGTATTTACATGAATCATCATACATTGATGAAATATAGGGATGAGTCACCCAAAACATTAATGAATTATTGTTGAAATTGATGATGCCATGCATGTTGTAAAAGCCAACCAAATTAAATATCTCAAACCAAAGCATAGGTTTAAAAATTTTGATGGACAAAAGAGAAGTGACGTGCCAATTGAAGAGAAATAGAGATTTACGGAAACCAATATTCATTCTGAATATTGGTGAGTTTGAAAATATTTTGAATCAACTAAAATCATTAATGAAAGATATCAAAATTAGGAAAATCTCAATTCAATAAATTCGAAATTTGAATATCATAAAATATGAAATTCGAAGTATATCAATCCCTTTCTACAATTGATATGATTGTAACGACAACACAAATTCATGCTAAATACTATTATCAAGTATAGAAAATTTAGGATATCACGGTCAACACAATGTTTTGGCTTATTATATTTCGTTTGTGCTTACTATGTCTCAAGTGCACCTGATTTACGTTTTTTTTATTTAGTAAACGTACTTGTATACTAATATAAAGTATTATGTCATTTTCAAGGCACGAAACTTCTTTGATACAAATGAGGTGCAATTAAAATAAAGAAATAATGATGGGAGGAAGGAGCGGGACAAGCAATAAGTAAGTAGCAAAATGAATGGAGAGTATAAGAAAATACTCCTTCCAACCTGATCAATCCCTCACAAAAAACAATCTTATCGTGTCGACCTTAAAGGTGACACCCAGGGAAGACACCGTTAGCATATATTTTCAAATGCCCACGCATTTGTGTATGCGAGAATTAACATTTATGAGATTTGTCCATGAACTTGACTTAATGGAGCAATCTTATTGAATATTTTTATATAATTTATTCACGAATCACATTGAATAAATTAAAAGTTTAAGAATTACATTACATATTGAAATAACATTCAGGGATTACAATACGTATTGAGCCAAAGTATAAAGAAAGAGAAAAATATTTCAATACTTAATTTTTAATACATACGTTTGTAAGATAGAAAAGATTTAAATTTTATGTTTGTTATACACGAAAGGTGAAATAAATTATTAATCGAAAGATTTGTCTACTTAAATATTCTTGAAGAAGAAAAAAAATATATGGTGTTCCTTAAAGTAGGAACTCCTTTTTATTTAATGAAATGATAATATATGTTAAAATCATACACGTCTGATAGAAAAGAGGTAAGGAATATGATTACATTTGTTGACATGACAATCTACCAATAATAAGTGAATTTCCTCATATTACAAAATCTTCAATTTGTTATATCACTAAAGTTTTGAACTGAAATGTAATTATCAATGTCGCCTAAACGATTGTTCCTCAACCACATCATCTGATGATGAGTTTTATTAAAAAACTATATGCAACTCAAAATCACGACATGACCTTATATTTATTTGACATCGATAACTTACTATAACACTAATGTTTTTAGTAAATAATTTGTAATGTTTTCATTTCAAACCTTTATGATAGTATATAATGCATATTAGTTTATTGAATATTTAGTTGCATATTCAAGGCCAAAAATAATTATAATTATATTCAAATATTTTTGCAATGGGGTTGAATTTTTTCCTAAATAAACCAATCAGTCCGCTTGTTATGTTGGAGTCACTTAAGTGTTTTTGATACATATCTGAAATTCTAATCTTGATTTGGATTATAATTTCAAAATTATCAAATACCTTTATTTTTTTTTTCATCGGACCTAATGGCTTTTCTATTTCTCTTTTGATATTTTCAATCATCTAATGATTTTTGTTGTAATCTTTGACGTCTAATATCATTTCTTTTTTATGATTTTTAAGTGTCTTTTGTTTTGAAATCTGTTGATTTTTCTTGGCCCTTTTTTGTGTAGTGGCCCCCTTTTAGTCTTTCACACATTTGACTCGTTACCAATTCGGTTGGCCTCATTTTTTCAGTTAAATTGATACATGTGCCTTCAATAGTTCCCAAAATGGTTAAATTCGATTTAAAAGAAAACGGAATCTCTCGACTATGATCACTATACATCTGCATATAAAAATTAGCAGATCACCTGATGGTAAAGTCCGAGCTACCTCCGATGTCCTGTCGCACATCGCGTTCCAAGAATCCAGATGTTAATCGATAGATGCCATCATCATCAATATGTCTTAGTTCCAATGCCGAAATGAAGGGCACCCCATTGCCAGTATTGACAAGACAAACTTGTATATCATCTGCCTGGGATACATACATGATTTCTTCTGATCTGTCATCCCGGTAGTTCACCGTGGTCCAACGATTAACATCGACGTACAGATCGAATGAAGGAGTTTGATTCTTTCCATCATAGTTTCCATACCAAAATCTTGCCCTAATCAAGTAGGTGTGGTTCTTGCCTTGGACTGGCTTTAAAGTGTAACAATTTCTCGTTCCGTTGGGAAAACTCCTTAAATTCTTTGCCAACTGTCGATTGTCATCATATATGAACGCCGTGGATATCTGCATGTTTTTTCCAGAGTCTATGAACCCTTCATCGGTTTCATATGTTATGTTGGTGCCACCGTCGGTGTATTCATTAGTTGCCCCACAATCAATACTGATAAAACCTTGTAAGTTTAGAGAAAAAAAAAAGAATAAGTGAAATGGAAAAAACAATTTATCTTATTGGACCATCGGAACAAGTTTGGTGTTTCCTGATCATTCACACAGTTCAATAGTTATTGTTTTTAACGGACCGATGATTTGATGCTTAGATCAAATTAGTCTGAATATACAGAAGAGACCATTTTGTTTCAATAGAAGGTCATGACCAATGGAGGGGTACATAGACAATAAGGGTGCATTTTGTAACATTTCTATTTCTTGGAACAATTTATTTCCATAAATAGTTATTTTCTATTTCTATTCCTTGGAATAATTTCTTAGTAAAATAATACGTATGGTAATTACACAAAATTTATATTCCTAGAATAGAAAAATAATAGGAATGTATTTAGTATGACCCCACAAGTTTTTTTGTGATGTAAAATTTCTTTCAATTTTTTTGAATTTTTTTTCTTTTTTTCTTCTCATCATCTTCTTCTTCTTCCTCTTCTACTCGGTCATCGAGCGACCGTAGATGGCGACAATAGGTGGCTGCGACCGGCGGTAGCAAGAGTTGGTGGTGGATGGCGGTTAACGACCAGCAATAAATGGCAAGTGATGGTGGTGGACAACAGGCGGCGAGTGGCAGCAGACAGCAATGGTGGGTAGTAAGTCTCCATCGATCGATTGGAAGAGGAGGAAGAAAAAAAGAAAACAAGAAAAGAAAGAAAATGACTTATTTCTAGATATTGTTTTCGGAAACAAAAACTTACTTTTCTCTATTTCTTCTTTATAATCCAAATTTACTTCCTAGTCACTTTTTTATTTCAATGAATAAAAAAAAATTAACTAACGTTACTAAATGGATTTTTATTATTTTTCTATTTTGGAGAAAAAACAGAAAAATCAGACGTTGCCATCCAGGCCTTAAAAAGGCCAACATTTCTTGACGTCATTGATGGGACAATAACATCGTGCGAAGCTTAAACTACAAGACAAGGAAAATGTCATGCTGTGTTGGGGAGAAAGGAGAGAAGAAAATTGGGGTGGAGGATGTCCACAATTTACATTTCTCCTCCCCTCCCATCTAATAAAAAGTCTAATTTGTTCTGAGATTTTCACTCGACTTTCCCCCCTCCTTTTTCTCTCCTTATAGTCAAAGCAAAGCATGCAAACTCATGAAAACGGAAAAACTTTTCTCTTAGCATCTCATGCGAACTCAAAAACTTTTCTTAACACAGGAGCACACGCATGAGAGAGAGAGAGAGAGAGAGACCTGGAATCTGTTGGGCTTGAACCGCAGGGACTACTGCTGAAGCTAAAGCAGCAAGCAATGCAAACGAGAAAGCCGTAATTGATCTCGCCATTGTCATGGAGCAGTGGAGATTGTCGAAGAGAGAATTGTGAGGAAGATATGCATGCACGCCTTATATTTATACCGTGAGCTCTCCGTCTAGCCGACATCATTTAATGGCTATAGAACAGTGCATTTAACTAGTCTCATCATAATGTCAAATTACTAAGAGGGGCGGAAGTAACGCGCAACCTCATGTGGTGCTCGTTCGCCCCCGCATCGAATTTCCTACAGCTTATAATTGACTGAGTCATGGCTCGAATGCAAGAAGACCAAGACTTGCAGCTAGGTCTTCATCTGCAAATGCACGAAAGTAATTGCCGCAATTAATCTCAATAGACAACTTTTGATTGATCACGTGTGGTCCATTGGTAAATTCGAAACCATATGTCAAGTGATGCGCTATTTTTTATTTTTTTTTGTAGGTATCATTATTACAATGCACCGTGGAATTGACTATATTTTTCTGGCTAGAAGCATCCTCATTGAAAAACCATATGGTAGATAATGAGAAGGAAGAGTAATTTTTAGGAGGATGAGTTTTGGCTTGCATTTTCAGCATTTGGCATAAATTTATTGCTTTGAAGTTTCGTTACTACCTCTATATCATTTGTAATGACCACCGATCGAACCATTGGTATCAATGAACTGTACCATGATTTGGACCAACCACCGTCGCTTGCCATGCATCGTCACCTTCCCCGTATCACTATGTCATGTCCACACTAATGGGAAAAGCCCCGAAAATGCTCATTCAATCAACTTAAGAGGTAAGATATCATGTAATTTTCAGGCTTCAGCAATATGGGAGTAATTCCCACTGACTCCTCATTGAATTTGTACGGTAATACATGGACATAGCTTTACGAATTAACCATTTTTTGTTCCACCAACCCCTTCGCTCTCCCATGCGAGTGGGATTTATGCAAGAAAGCCATTAATTTCTCTTCACTTCAACAGTGGAATCCATACTATGTCTCCGTTGTAATCGTGGATTATCCGGTCACTGCTGAACTTGTGCGATCCAGCCGGTCCAAGATCGACATTTTCACATCAGTCACAAGGAGCAAAGAAAGTGGGAGAATTGTCCAAAAAGTCCTAAACCTATTACAGTTTTGCCAATTCAGTCCTAAACCTTTTAACTTTGCCAATTGAGTTCTAAACCTTTTCATTTCTTGCTGATTCAGTCCATCCGGCCAATTTTGGCTGGAAAATGCTAACGTGGATGCCGGTGATGCCACGTAGGACTGACGGCGCTGACGTGGACAATTTTTAGTAATATTTTAATTTTTTTAAAATTTTCTATTTTTTTCCTTATTTTTTTTTCTTCTTTTTGGCTTTTTTCCTTGGCCGGCCACCGGCCGGCTAGCCTCGCCCGCCACAGGTGAGGCCTGGCCGGGTGACAGGGACGCTGGGCGAGGCCGCCCTGGCCTAGGCGAGGGGAGCTCTCGCCCAGGCGAGCGTCGGCCTCGCCCCTGGCCGGGAGAGCGATGGCTGGCCACCAGCCATAGGCCGACGCCCGCCCGACCAGGGGCGAGGGCCAGCCTCGCCCGATCCTCGGGCGAGGCCGATGCTCGTCGGCCCGGCGAGGCCGGCCTCGCGCTCGGGGGCGGGCCGACGCTCGCCGGCCCTCGCCCGGCAAGCCTCGGCGAGGGCGTCGGCCTCGCCCGGACCAGATCTAGCGAGGCCGGCCCTCGCCCTTGGCCGTGGGCTCGCCGGGCCTAAGGGCGAGGGCCGAGGCGGCCATCCGTCGCCCGCTCGGCCGGGGCGGCGCCGGGCCTTGCCGGATCCGGTCCGGGCGAGGCCGATGCCCTCGCCGAGGCTCGGCCGGGCGAGGCCCGCCCGGCGGCGTCGGCCTCGCCCGGACTAGATTTGGCGAGGCCGACCCTCGCCCCCGGCGGGCGGGCGTCGGCTTGTGGCCGGTGGCTAGCCGTCGCCCGCCCGGCTAGGGGCGAGGGCCAACGCTCGCTTGGGAGGGCTCCCCTTGCCGACGCGCCGGGGGCGGCCTCGCTCGGCGTCGCCGTCGCCCAACCCGGGCCTCGCTGTGGTGGGCGAGGCCCGGCCGATGGCCGATGGCCGGTGGCCGGCCACCGAAAAGCCCAAGGAAAAAAGCCAAAAAAAAAAAAGAATAAAAAAAAAGAGAGGAAAAAACAGAAAATATAAAAAAAATTTAAAAATTTAAAATATTATTAAAAATTGTCCACGTCATCACCGGCAGTCCTACGTGGCATCGTTGGCGTCCACGTCAGCATTTTCCGGCGAAAATTGGCCGGATGGACTGAATCAGCAAGAAGTAAAAAGGTTTAGGATTCAATTGGCAAAGTTAAAAGGTTTAGGACTGAATTGGCAAAACTGCAATAGGTTTAGGACTTTTTGGACAATTTTCCCCAAAGAAAGCTCTTAATGAAGCATGTCATATAAGAAAGTTTAAACCCAAAAGCTATAGGGCCATCAATATATCTGGCTTAAAAGTGTATTAATGTAGATCAACAAGTAAGAGACTGAGGTAAGTATAAAGACACAAAAGCTTTGTTTGTTTTGTGAAAAATTAATAATTTAAAAAATATATATTTTTTCAAATAGAGATTGCGTGCATTACTTACAAAAATGAATGAATGAAAAAATATTTTTATCGTCCACGAAAATATTTATATATAAATTATATTGATAATTGTTGGGAATAACTGATTCCCTAAAACGGATTCAACACTAAATCGAACACCTAAAACGAATGCGGAAAACGAGCCCAAGAATCACATGTATCACCGATCAAAGATACACCACGAAATCGAGCGTACCTTATTGTCCACAGATTAAACACCAATGTTGAAGTTCGAGAAAGAATCCTGATCTCGTTCTACCAAGGAGCGTACTGTTGCTATTTGGGGGAGAAAACTTACGTTCTTTTTGGAAGAGGGAGAAAAGAAAAAACATACGTACGTTGAAAAGGTACGTTCCATTTTCTTTTCTCTCTTACGTCTTCTCCAAAAGACGTATCTTTTCAACGTAAAACGTTTCCCCAAAAGACACAACCCTTCCTCCATGGGCCCTTAATCTGCGGGCCGGGTTCTTAGGCCCAACATGGGCGGACGGGCCTACTTAGGCCCATCATCACAATTAAATAACCCATCATCTCCTACTCGCACATGATGGGCTGAACAGGATTCTCTTTACCTCTCTCTTAATCTCTTTTTAAACAATGATATTTTAAACAATGATATATATATATATATATATATATTGTATTCACAATTATGATTATCCCAAAGACAGTCATAATTGGTCGACCAGTGAATACAAAACTAGAATGTGATTCTCCAAATTCGATCTTCCTCTTTCCTTCAAACTCTCAATTTCAGTTCAGCTTGCTTTTCTAGAAATGTCTCATTAGATCGAATCAATTCATGATCATTGGCAATATCCTAGGATAGCAAACACTGAATAGAAATCTTGAGAATAAGCAAGAGTCATGAGGGCACAAAATTGAGGAACTCTTTTCCTCAAGAGTCTCACACGGCATAAAAGTTGAGATCAAACTTTTGCCACTCTTATTAGTCGTCTCATGCATACGTAGTATGAAATACGTATTACGGTATTAACTCATTTCCCATGGAGCGTATGTCTACACTTTCAATACCGTACAAATTATAGTTCAGATATACTTAGTGTCTAACTTGAGTTCACACATCTACTCATTCACAGAATTCATCAGAACTCACATCTGGCATCATAGACAGATAAAGTAAAATATGTGGGTTATTTTACTTTCGGACATAGTAAATATTATGTCCTCATTTTAACACTTAGTTAAGGTGACATATATGTTTTAAGCTTGAGCTCTCAATTATCACCTAGATAATAAGCTTAAAAACCGTCTCATCTCTGTTTATCACATAGCAAATAGAGGCGATTACCCGTGTGAGTAGGCTAATATTTTATCTGTCCGACATACTTTCTCAACTTTATATAATGCACTGAACATTAAGATGCATAAACGTTAAACAAAGATTCATAGGCATTAATAATGAAAAACACAAATTCATTAAATGTGAACACTTCAGGGAAAATTACAATGTTCAGTACATCAGTCTCTACGCAATCCTAGAGATTTTACATGACCACAAAACATATCTCTAGGTATTGGCTTTGTCATAGGATCTGCTACCATTCTATGCGTATACATGTACTGTAAGTTCACATCTTTTCGTGCAACCATATCTTTGACAAAATTATACTTGGTATCTATATGTTTGGTCTTGCCATGATATTTTAGATATTTGGTGTACGCTCTAACTACTTGGTTATCACAGTTAACCAATAATGGATTTGCAGCATACCCAATAACACCTAAATGATCCAAAAATCTCTTAAGCCAAACACCTTCTTGTACTGCTGTTGATAATGCCACGAACTCAGCTTCCATCCTGACAAGGCTATACACGTTTGCTTTTTACTGCTCCATGATATGGCGTCATTGTTCAGTACGAAAGCAAAATCAGAGGTAGATTTTCTTTCATCTAAATCTCCTCCCCAATCAGCATCTGAATAGCCTTCAAGTCGCAGATCATTTCCTTGGTAATTCAGCTTGTAATCAGCAGTTCCCTTCAGATACCTCAGTATTCTTTTAATGGATTTCCAATGTGCTTGACCTGGATTGGATTGGTATCTACTCACCATTCCAACTACAAAACATATGTCAGGTCTTGTACACATCATAGCGTACATCAAGCTCCCAACAGCACTAGCATAAGGAACATGTTTCATTTGTTCATTCTCTCGTCGAGTCCTTGGACATAGTCTATTGCTCAATTCTTCACCTTTTGCAATAGGAGTATCTATGGGTTTACAATCTTGCATACGAAATCGTTTAAGAACCTTATTTATATATGTTTCTTGCGAAAGAGATAATAACATCTTCGAACGATCTCTTGAAATCTTAACTCCAAGAATGTATGCAGCTTCACCCATATCTTTCATCTCAGAGTTGGAAGATAACCAACTCTTGACAGTATTAACAAACTCCATATTGCTTCCGGCAATTAGTATATCATCAACATATAATGATATGATCACAAATTGATTTTAGGATCTTTTGATATGCACACAATCATCATCATCAATCATTGTAAAATCATATGCCATTATGGTATTATGAAAACGTATATACCATTGTCTCGATGACTGCTTAAGGCCATATATCGATCTTAAAAGTTGACATACATTTTCTTCTTGGCCTTCCATAATGAAACCAGCAGGTTGTTCCATATATATTTCTTCCTTTAATTCTCCATTGAGGAAAGCAGTCTTTACATCCATTTGATGTAACTCAAGATCCATACTTGCCACTATTGCTAAAATAATGCGAATCGAGGTAAATCTCACTACAAGAGAAAATGTTTCTTCATAATCAATTCATTTCTGTTATTATACCCCTTCGCCACAAGGCGAGCTTTATGCCTTTCTATCGAGCCATCAACTTTACGCTTTATTTTGAGAACCCACTTGTTCCTAATGGCTTTGCGTCCTTTTGGAAGATCAACCAATTCCCAAACATGATTTGACTTCATTGACTCAATCTCCTCTTCCATTGCATGCATCCATTTTTCCTTACTAGGGCAATTTAGAGCTTCATTAACATTTCTTGGCTCATCCTCATCTTGTGGAGCAACCATAAAAGTTTCCCCTTCAATGTCAAAACGTCGACGGGGAATACTTTTGCGACTTGTTCGCCATATGGGAGATTGTACTCTTTGTACATCATTCCCCATCATGCTCCCACTCGGATTAGATAATGACGACATCATCTCATCATGTGGTTATAATTGAGAGTGAGTTGAATTAAATTCATCACTTCTCATGTTACTCCCACTTGGACGAACTTCACTAAGTTCATTATCTTGATCCAAGGTTTCAAATAGGGAGTAATCATCACCTATTTCGCCATTCTTAGGAAATTCATTCTCTAAGAATGTGACATCCCGTGATTCGAATTTTTATACTTCCACTTTCCTGCTCACCTATGAACACATACCCTTTTGAGTGTTCAAAGTATCTTATGAAAATACTTTTCTTTCCTCTGGGACCTAATTTCCCAAACTTGTGAGAGGTCTCATGAGTATAGGCAGTACAACCCCATGGCTTAAGAAAACTTAAGTCCGGTTTTTTACCTATACATAACTCATATGGAGCGGAAGTAACTGATTTGGAAGACACTTGGTTAAGTATATAGGCAGCAGTTAATAATGCATCACTCCAAAAAATGATAGGTAAGTTAGCATGTGACATCATGGACCTAACCATTTCCAATAGGGTTCTGTTCCTTCTCTCCACAACACCATTTTGTTGAGGAGTATATGGAATAGACAACTGTCTTTCTATTCCCTTTTCATCACATAATTTTTTGAACTCATCAGATAAATATTCTCAACCTCGATCGGATCTCAATACTTTTATTTTCTTGTCTAATTGATTTTCTACCAAGTTCATAAACCTTTTGAAACAACTCAATGCTTCAGATTTATGATAAATCAAATAAACATATCCGAATCGAGTATAATCATCTATAAATGTGATGAAATAAACAGCCCCATGCCTTCCTCTCACATTCATCGGACCACAGACGTCAGAATGAATTAATTGCAAAGGAAATTCAGCTCTTTTACCTTTTCCAAATGGTTTCCTTGTCGTTTTCCCTACTAGGCAATGCTCACATATGGGCAAATCGACTTTTTCAATGTTGCCCAGCAAGCCCTCTTTGGCTAGCCTATTCATACGTTGTTGGCCAATATGACCAAGTCTAGCATGCCACACACTCACATCATTATCATATGAATTAGAAGATGTGAAAAGGGAATAACAAACATTGGCATTACTATAGTTAACATTTAATACAATGAAACCATCTAGAAAATAACCACAACCATAGTAATTTGTATCCAAATACAAATCTACATCACTATTATGGAAGTTTATATTAAAACCAAGCTTAACCAACACTAAAACAGACACTAAATTTCGACGAATCTCTGGAGCATACAATACATCATGTAGGAACAAAGTGCGTCCACCACGCATGTTCAACTGGCAAGTGACAATCCCTTTTACTTCAGCTCTGGAGTTATTTTCTATATAGATCCACTTAGTTCTAGTCGGTATTCATCGAAATTCCACGAAGGATTCTCTATCCTTTGCTGCATGGTATGTTGCTCCCGAATCTACAGTCCACAAAGGATTAGATTCAGTTAAGAATACAGAACTTGACACATAAGTAAAGTTCTTAAGAGTACAAGGGTGACTACTTTCTTTGACTCACGATGGTCACAAGCATAGTTTCCCTTCTGGTCATAGTTGTAACACTTCACCCTTGAAATACTCTTCACACGAGAACGTTTTCCTCTCTTATGTTGGTTAGCTCTTGGTTTCTTGCAAGAAGGACTTGATCCCTTGCATTTCCACATATTGAACGAATTAATGCGCTTGCGCTTAGAGCTCGAAGCCCCTTTTGAGCTGAAAGCAACACAGCAAATATCTGTATCCCGTTCAAATGCCTTGAGGCAGTCCTCTGCTAGCTCAAAGTGGCGCACATCATTCTCAAGATCTTCCATAACATGGTCAAGAGCTTTTAGTGCTTCTTGCTTTTCAAGCACATATTGAATTTTCTTATTCAATATTTCACAATTCTCGCCGTTCAATTTGTCTTCTTTGTTCAAATCAGCAATTATGTTCTTAGTTGCTGAAGCCATTGATCTGAACATATCAGACACATATGCACGAATTATTAATGCCTATCATTTATGCATCCATTTTACACAGATCCATCATATTAATAAATAATTTCAAGTAAGGTTTCAGAATCAAAAGGTCACTATGTTTCCAATCATCATCCAAAAATCCTAACTTGGAATTATTATTAGTATAATCTTCTATGCAAAATAAATTCTTTGAAGTTACGAAAACTTCTATGAACTACCCACAACAGTTAATTAATAACATAAGCAAATAATATTTGACATCCAATAATGATAGAATAATAATGCTTTCACATAATACAACTAACATATCAATTGCGACACCAACAATAACTAGGTAGAAAACATTTACATAAGATGTCCATAAAGCATACTAAATAAAAACAACTCGAAACATCTAAAACCAAGTCATTATACTACGAATGGGGAAAGCTTCTACTCGGTTCAATTTCTTGTTCTTTTCTTTTGTAAAATTTTCAGGCATTCTTGACAGCCACGGAAAAACTGACGAATATCCCTTAGGATTTCTCCTTCGCACGTTCAACCCCCGCCTAATCGAAGTCATTCCTTGGGTCGCAGTCTTGGTGGCTCCAACCCAATGATATTCATCTACAAAAGCCATCACTAGCCTCTTATACCTAGTGGCTTTGTTGACCTCCCATAAGCGATTCAATACTCCTTGCCATTCTGGTGGAAAAGTGTTCATGAAAAATCGCACCATCTGAGAATCTGGCATGGGATAACTGTTCCATATGACTTCTTGTATCATTTTGTTGACCTCAAGAATATGATCAATTATATTGTCACTCTCCCATAAATAATCATTCAAATCGGCTATCATCCCTAAAAGCCTTTCCTTTTGTTCATCTGTAATTGTGCGAATAGATGCGCACGCCTTACGGGGAGGCATTGTTCCTGCAACAAATGCA
This sequence comes from Eucalyptus curtisii, assembly GCA_017140595.1. Taxonomy (NCBI): domain Eukaryota; kingdom Viridiplantae; phylum Streptophyta; class Magnoliopsida; order Myrtales; family Myrtaceae; genus Eucalyptus; species Eucalyptus curtisii. Next base: position 34,759,614 of record CM029503.1, on the reverse strand, counting down.
GAACAAAAAAGGATTAACATATAATCCATAATGAACAAAAGGGAAAATACATAATTTTCCATGGTTCTTGCAACAAATGCAGAACAAAAATGGATTACTTATAATCCTCAACGAACAAATTTGAAAATACAAAATTTTCCCCTCCTTTTTTTTTCCCAGTCAACGCCGGTAAACGGTGGTCAATGCCGGTCAATGGCCGGTCAACTCCAGTCAACGGTCAACAGATGACCGGGTTGAGTCAACGGGTCAACAGGCGAGGTCAACGGAGTCGGGTTGGATCGGGCAGACCAGGTCGGACTGGTCGGGCCATATAGGTCGGGTCGGACGAACTGACCGATGGACCCGGCACGGGCCACGTGCGTGCGCGGCGACGTCATCTGGCACGTGCCATGCGCGTGCGCGGATGACGTCAGCTGGCGCGCGCGCGCGCGCGTCGCACGCGCCTGGGACCAAAACGGCGCGTGCAACACACGCGCCTAGGGAAGACCGAATCGGAGTGTGCATTGCACGCGCCGACGACACCGGTTTCTTCCGGCCCGTGTGGCGGCGCGTCCGGCAGCTGCGGCGGCAATCCGCCACTTGTTTTTTTTCGTATCGATGAGAACTTCAACCCTACGCTACCAAAAACAAACTTCGACTTACAGAAAGTCACAAACAGGGGTGAACAGTACGCGGGTGTCAGGATTTTCCGTCCCCGATCGGCCGACAGCGGTGTTTCACGAAAAATCAATCAAAAAAGCAATTCATAAACATGAAAAGGGATCGGGAAACATGAATGATGGCTTCGATACCATTGTTGGGAATAACCGATTTCCTAAAACCGATTTCCTAAAACAGATTCGACACTAAATCGAACCCCTAAAACGAATGCGGAAGACGAGCCCAAGAATCACATGTATCACCGATCAAAGATACACCACGAAATCGAGCATACCTTATTGTCCACAGATTAAACACCAATGTTGAAGTTCAAGGAAGAATCCCGATCCCGTTCTACCAAGGAGCGTACTGTTGCTATTTGGGGGAGAAAACTTACGTTCTTCTTGGGAGAGGGAGAAAAGAAAAAACATACGTACGTTGAAAAGGTACGTTCCCTTTTCTTTTCTCTCTTACGTCTTCTCCAAAAGACGTATCTTTTCAACGTAAAACGTTTCCCCAAAAGACACAACCCTTCCTCCATGGGCCCTTAATCTGCGGGCCGAGTTCTTAGGCCCAACATGGGCGGACGAGCCTACTTAGGCCCATCATCACAATTAAATAACCCATCAATAATGAAAACATTTCTCACTGTTTAATTATTTCAAGTGATACAAGCTATTGATGTTAAGAAAATATTTTGAAAATCATTCATTTTCTGCGAAATAAATGGAGTCTAAAAGTACCATAACTTTTTACAGCGTTTACTTTAATATCAAAACTTTTTGAGTGATCAATCGAGTAGCACATTAGTGAAAAACGATCACTTAAATGACTCTAGCAACAAATTTTGGCGATTTGTCCTACATGCTTTTTTTTTTCATTGAAATTATAATTCTGCATAGCTTTCTTAACAAAAATTAATCAAGAAGGTGGCGCGAGACCTCGAGGAGAGCTACGATGCGCTGGACCCCAATTGGAAGGAGGCAGCGATGAAGGCGTGGTCGATACTTGGAGGTGATGATCATGAACAAATGTTTCACGCGTGAGATCTTGAGGACCATGAAGCAGTCGATGGACGATATATGCGTTCAACGACCCCATCGTCAGCAGCCACGGGAAGCTTTACATAATACCTCTCCGGTTGCTCTATTTCAAGAATCACATTGAACACCAATAACTCAATTCTTAATTTTTCTGTGCAAAAACAAAGGTCAGAGACCAGCACAAACTGCAATTTCTTGGGTTTCTTCAGCATTTATAGAGTCCTACAAGATTATCCTCACTTGGAGGAAGAATTTTCACCCAAATAACACTTGCCCTCATCGCCCTCTCTCTACGTCATCTTCCTCACCCAGTCCATGGTCTCGCAACTCCTCTTCTTCAATGACCTCAACTCTGCTTCTACTAGGGCTCTTGCTCACGATGCTGCAGGTAGCAGCTGCAATTTTAATAGTAATTTCAAGGGATTACGGTTAGGGATTGCTTCTTGGCCCTAATTTAACCCCGACTAGTCAATCTGGGGAAGAACTAAGGCCAACGACTTATTTTTTACTGATTGGATTTTTCCGGCAAGCCACGTAATGCTATGTCGAATTTTCTAGTTAAGAAAATCGTTGATAACACTTAAGTCATTGTTTTTATTTTTCATTCTGTTACAAAGAGGTACTCAAGTGCTTACTCAATTAGTTTTGACAATGAAGTACGTGTTATACAAAAGTTATGGAACCTCTTATATCCTTTTCCCTATTAAGGTATAACATGGAGCAGTAAAGGGATACGTCACCACACAATCAAATGTGAAATTATCTATCATCTTAATCTTGCTTGGATGCTGTTATGCTGTTATGTAACATGTAGGAGGAAATCACAAGTTGAATTCGATAATCGTGATTGGGTGTTCATCTCTAACACTACCTATTTAGCATGGCGGTGGTGGTACACTTATCGGCATATGAACAGTTACGGCTTCAGCTAAAGATTCACACGAGACTTATGTCTTCAACCGCAAAGTTTAGGAGGACACACAAGTTCTAATAAAAGAAAGCTTACGGAAGGTCTTGTCACCCCACATGCTGTTCCAAAAAAGGAAAAGAGAAGTCAGGCTTATTTGTATCTCTTAGCATATGCCATATATTATGACAAGCAAGCCAAGCCTTCAAAAGAAATATTCCTAATAAGCACATAAGGCGGTGATTATTTGAGGTAAATATTACCTGAAACATCATAGGACCTCACCCATCTTACACGAGACTTGAGGTGATTTCCACATTTACCTTGCAAGGGGAACACCATCACAGTCAAACCCCAGAGCGGCCAATTCAATGAAGCCGGTTGATTCCATCTCACTATTTTCCACTCTCTGGCGTGCCATGTCTATGGCTAAACACTCCTTCCGTTAAGCTAAGATGTGACTTGTGTCTGACCTCTTCATTACGCAATGGCGAAGCACATCACGAATTCCTATCTTCACGACTTTCCAAGCTGACATTCGTTGGGTCCGCGTGCTCTCTACGTCTCCGCTGTTGACGATTGGAGTAACCCACCGCATTTTCTCCAGTTTATATTGACCGAGTCATCGCTACAATCCAAAAAGACCAAGACTTGCAGCTAGGTCTTCGTCAGCATGTGCCCAAATCTCAAGACCACAATCAATTTGAGTGATGACATATAGATCATTGTTAAACCTGAAGCAATATATCATATTATGCGTTAATTTATTATTTACCATATCACTATTACCATGAATTATTTTTATTTTTCCGGCCGGAGGCATCCGCCTTCAGTTTAGCTAAGATGTGGCTTGCATCGCACATGGCGAAGCACATCATGGCATCCCTATCGTCACGACTTTCCAAGCTTACATGCCCCGGGTCCGCAGTGCTCGCTACGTCTCCGCTTTTGACGATTGGAGTCGCCCACTACATTTTCTCCAGTTTATAGTAACCGAGTCATGGCTACAATCCAAAAAGACCAAGACTTGCAGCTAGGTCTTCATCAGCATGTGTCCAAGTCTCAGCAGCACAATCAATGTCAATACAAGGCTTTTTTTTTTTTATCGATGACATATAGGCCGCGTTTGGCAATCGGGATAAAATTTGAGATAGAATGTGATTTATTCTGTCCTACGTTTGGTACTCGCTCAAGACAGGATAAAGTCGGATATAAGGGGGATATATGTAGGATAAAATTATCCCATGGAAGAGGTGGGATAAATGTGGATATGATTTATAACGTCCATAATAGGAAAGTTATTTTTCTCGGATAACAAACTTATTAAATTAACAAAATTGAAATTATATTTCAATATAAATAATATTTGAATTCTAATTTAAGAAATTAAAAATAAAAAATAGAATTTATCTTTAATTAATCTTATTTCAATTTATATATTCAAATTTAATTATATCTTATAATAAACATTCAATTTATAAATTAAATATTTATATTTATTATATATTTTAGGTATTTGTGTATTTTAGGTATGTTAGTATAGTTTACTATTTGATAAAATTTATTAAAGAATGATGAAAGGGGAAAAAAGAAATAATAAAGAAAATAATATAAAAAAGAGGAAAAATAAAATAAAAATAAATTAAGGAATAGTGTTACGAGATATTTTAACCATATCCATTTATGAACATTTAGGTTCATTTATAATTACATACCATTTATATAAAAAAAATATACATGAGATGATGTGAATATATCTGACTTTAGTACTGTGATTCACCAAATAATGGACATGATATAAAAAAATCCAGGATTTCATATCTTATCCTATCCAGTCTTATCCCGATTAGAAATCTGGTCCAGTCATATCTCGATTAAAAATCCGGATGACCAAACGTAGCCATAGATCATTGGTAAATCTGAAGCAACATATTATGCGCTAATTTATTATTTACCATGAATTATTTTTATTTTTCCGGCCGGAGGCAATCCGCCTTCAGTTTAGCTAAGATGTGACTTGTCTCTGGCCTCTTAATTGCAGACGGTGAGTCACCAGAATACATCCCGATCTTGACGGCTTTGGAAGCCTAGCTCACGTTGGAGCCGTTTGGATATTCCTTGGGTCCGCAATGCTCTCCATCTCCTCTTTTGATAATTGGAGTTACCCACTGAATTTTCTTCAGTTTATATTGACCGATTCATGGCTACAATACAAAAAGACCAAGACTTGCAGCTAGGTCATCGTCGGCATGTGTCCAAGTCTCGGGACCACAATCAATGTCAATGCACAGCCTTTTGGATTGATGACATATACACCATCCGTAAATCTAAAGCAATATATCACGTTATGCATTAATTTAGAGCGCTTATGATAAAATTTCTATTTCTCTATTTTTTTAATTTTTTTTCAGAACAAATTTGAAATAAAAATCCATTTGGTAACACAATTTAATTTTTCTATTTCTGAAACAAATTTCTATTCTAGAAATAAATTTAGAGTAAAAATAAGAAATTAAAATTTTTAACTTTTCTAATTCTAGAACAAAAGTGAGAATGAAAACTCTTCTTATCGTTCACTCTCGTCACCGCCCACCCACCGTCTATGAGATGCCGGATGCCCACCGCCACCTCCTAGAAATAGAAATTTCATTCTGTTCTTTTTTTCCATAAATAGAAATTTTGAGTAATTATTAAACGTGTTTCTTTACTTAGAAACTAGTCAAGGAAATAAAAATTGATAAATCAAATCCTGATCAGAAATTGATTTCTGTTTCAGAAATTTTATCATAAGCGCCCTTATTATGTACCATATTATTATTACAATGAATTATCTTTATTTTTCCTGCTGGAGGCATCTGCCTTCAGTTTAGCTAAGGCGTGACTTGTGTTTGCCCTTTAAGCGCAGATGGCGAAGCACAAGACGACATCTCTATCTTCATGGCTTTCCAAGCCTAGCTTATGTTGGAGCCGTCCGGATATTCCTCGGGTCGGCAGTGCTCTCTACGCCTCCTCTTTTGATGATTGGAGTCACCCACTGAATTTTCTTCGGTTTTTATTGACCGACTCATGGCTACAATACAAAAAGACCAAGACTTGCAGCTAGGTCTTCGTCAGCATGTGTCCAAATCTAAAGACCACAATCAATGTCAATACACAGCTTTTTTTATTGATGACATATAGATCATTGGTAAATCTGAAGCAATATATATGTTATGCGCTAATATATTATTTACCATATCATTATCACCATGAATTATCTTTATTTTTCCAGCTGGAGGCATCCGACATGGAAAACCAGTAAGGTAAATTATAATAAGGAAGAGTAATTAATAGGAGGATGAGTTTTTGCTCACGCTTTAGCAGTTGGCATGGTCGGAAATAACTGATTGACGACAATGTTTTCATGGGAGATAAGAATTTCTAGCTCTGAATGCCATGTCTATATCATATGCAACGACCATTGAATAGACCATCAATATGAATGAACCTTACCATGGTTTAGGCAGACCACCTTCGATTGCCATGCGTCATTACCAAAGGCTAATTTTTTTTTATCTAGATTAAGAATATCTATTTGGTTATGTATGGGTAACCCGAGAAAGGGAAAAGTACCAAAAAAGTTCTAAAGTTTTTGAATTGGTACCAATCAGTCTTAAACTTTTTAATTGGATCAATTTGATTCTAAATATTTTCACATTGGTGCCAATTCAGTTCATCGGGCCAATTTAAGTCGGAAATTGCTGACATGAGCACTAACGGTCCTACATGACACCACTAGCGCCAATGTGGACAAATTTTATAATTTTTAAATATTTTTTCAGATTTTTTTTAAAATTTTTTTCCTTTTTTTTCTCTTTTCTTTTTTTCTTTTTTTCCTTTCTCCTTACCCTTGGCCAACGAGGTCGCTGGCTGACCATCGCCGGCCATAAGCGAGGGTGCAGCGGCCCTCGCCTAGATCCAAGCGAGGGCACCACGCCCTTGCCTGCTACAAGCGAGGGCATCAAGCCCTCACCTAGATCCAAGCAAGGGCCACAACGGCCTTGCCTGAGGCATCGCAGTCATCGCTCGCCACAAGCGAGGGCCTTCACGCCATTGCCTATGGCCGACAAGGGCACAAAGGCCCTCACTCTCGATCAACGAGGGCCGCCGCGCCCTTGTTGGCCAATAGGCTAGGGTTTTATCCCTCGTCGACCAACAAGTAAGGGTTTTGACCCTCGCCTGGATCAAGCGGGGGTCGACGTCCTTGCCTATGGCAAGTGATGGTCGACTGACGACCTCATCGGCCAAGGGGTAAGGAGAAAGAAAAAAAAAAGAGAAAAAAAGGAAAAAAGAAAAAAAATTATAAATTATAAATTTTGTCCACGTTAGCGTCAGTGACACCATGTAGGACTGCCAACGGCCACGTTGGCAATTTCCATCCTAAAGTGGCTGAATGAACTGAATTGATAATAATGTAAAAATGTTTAGAACTAATTGGTCCAATTAAAATATTTAGGACTAAATTGGTACTAATGCAAAAATTTAGGACTTTTCTCGAGAAAGAGTAAGGCAATTGTTGCTTTCAATGAAAATGATATTTTAGAAGAAGTCTATTAGAAACGTTAAAAGGCACCTTTCATTGGTGAATAAGGCTATACATTCAAATATAATTAATGCGTTGTGGAAATAGCTCTACTTCTCAAAGGTCCAGTCCAAATATAATTAATGCGTTGTGGAAATAGCTATACTTCTCGAAAGTCCAGTCACCCCTCGTGTTATTCAAAAAGGAAAGAGAAAAAACGCTAGGCTTATTTGTCCCTCTTCGGATATAGCATGTCTTAATGACCGGTTCAATGTGGACTGAGCCCACAAAAAAAGTATTTTGAGCGAACATACGAAGTGATGACCATCTCAAGTGGATTTTGCTCATTTATAACATCACAAGACGTCATCTTTTTTGACGTGGGAATTGAAATACTATGTGATATGTCTTGGATTTCCCCCATTTACCTCGCAAGGGGAACACTATCACAGTCAAGCCCCAGAGTGGCCATTTCAAAGAAGCTGTTTGATTCCATCTCACCATTTTGCACTTTCTGGCTTGCTACGTCTACGGCTAAACATTGCTTCAGTTCAGTCGATATATGAGTCATGTCTCGCCTCTGAATTGCGGATAGTGGCTTACATGACATTGCTATATCCATAGCTTTTCAAGCCGAGCTTATGTTGAACTGTCCGTTTAACCTTGGGTCTCCAATGTTCTCCCTGTCTGCACTTTTGATGATTGGAGTCACCCACTGAAGTATGTGGATGTTACCCTCTTGGGTTCTTAGTGAACATTCACTTCCTCTCTTTTCCAATTATTTTTTATGTTTCTAGAGGAAGTGAACCACTAATCTCTAGAATGATACAAGGGGATGAATCATTAATCTCTAAAATGATATACGGAGGGGGGTTGAATCGCTACAAAAACAAAGTATATTTTCTTTATTGAGTTTCCGATCTTTCTCCACAATTAGAATTTGAACTTTTGTTGTGTGCGCCCAGCAAGTGGTATCGAGCAAAAGGTAGGAGACCATAAACTCAGCGCTCAGGAGACATGGTGCATGAAGACAGTGGTCCAAGACTATTCTACGTGAGCAGGTGGTCCGGGATCGGAGCGCCAGAGTTCGACTAGTGCATAATCAAGGATTGTGATCAATTGGTCTAGGACCAAGCTTACTTGGTATAATGTTGGGCATTATAACCAAGTCATGCTCATAGAGATTTTGAGTTTTTTTAGCAGCATTGAAAGGCTCAACAACCCCAATGGTAATAATTAGAGTATTTGCGTTCATATTTACGTATTGGGTCAAGACTTAAGAGATATTGTTGGCGGTAGCAACACCACACTATACATAGATGATAACGAGTTGAGAAAGCAGAAGATAAAAGTTGGAATTGTGCTTTATGTTCTTGTAGTGATTGTTGAAGATGAATTGTCACAAAACATCGATAAGGTGATGACTCTGAAGGGGGTGTGGGATGCCTTGCAACACTGTTTGCAACAACAAACGATGCCAAGCGGCAATGTTGGAGAACAAGTTATTGTCAATTTCACAACAACGCATGACGGTGAGTTAATAATTCCCCAAAGTTAAATCTCTTTGTTAAGAAATTTTAAAATTGGATTCTCATAGTGCCATGTCCAAGATAAGGATAAGAAGAATTATCATTCATAGATTATCACCGGAGTTTAACGATATTGTCATGGCCATCCGTAGATAGTCACAAGACCCAGCTCTTACTGATCTAGAGAATATACTAGCCAACCAAGAGGCTTTAAATGAAAAGTTGTTTAAGGTCTTAGACAAGGATGATAAAAGTGCACTATTTGGTAATAAAGGAGTGTTCAAGAGTAAGAGGAGAAACGGATCATGCACTGAAGATCAAAAAAAAAAAAAAAAAAAAAAAAAAAAAAAAAGGTCACCGAAACTATCAAAGAACTAGAGAGAGCTCATTGGGATTGAGGAAAAGATAACAAGAATGAAGATAAGAACAGATAGAGGTGCGATGGTCATTGCTAAATTTGTGGCAAAATTGCTCACTTTGCTAGGGATTGTTTTTTTTTTTTTTTGTAACCCAGAGAACCCCATAAGCCGATGGCCGACGCCTCTGGAATTCAAACTTCTCCCCTTCGTGAGGGGGAGAGAGCCCGAGCCAGCTGCGCCGCTGAGGGCGGTGGTTTTGCTAGGGATTGTTGATTAAAATGATCATAAGGAAATGTTGCAACATCCATCATGAAAGAGAACAACAGTTAAGAAGAGTGGGATTTCCAAGCATCTATTGTGGTAAAAAAACGAGTAGAGCTCGCAGCCTTCTTTATCACTATGTTAGATGTTGCAACGGCTTTTGTCATGGTAAGTTTAAACTAATCAATTATGACAATGATTGGATAGTTGACTCATGATGCTCAAACCATATGGATCAAAACAATCTATCCAACATGTTTGAATATTGTTGACACCTAAATTTTACAATTTTATTTAGGACTTAATCGTGTACAAAATTAAGAATTAGTCACTAAACAAAAAAATAAAAACAAAAAAGAAAGAAAACAAACAACAAAACAAACAAAACCAAAAAGAAAAAAGAAAACAAAAACAACAAAAAAAAGAAAAAAGAAAACGAAAAACTTGGAAGGGGCCGGGCTGGATCTCGCCTTGGCCCGGCCCATGCCACCTTCTCCCTCCTCCATCTTCGCATAGGAAACCCTAGAAGAAAAGGAGAGAGAGAACCCGTTAGCCGGCTCTGCCCCGCGGCCGCTCGAAGCCTTCGCTGCGCCAGCCGCCGCCCTGCGCCTTGCCTTGACCAACCTCCAAGCGGGTCGGACGCGGGTCGCGAATCGGGTAGGGTTTTTGAATTCAAACTCCAGTTTCTTGGCAAAAAAAAGAAGACATTTCATTGGTTTCTTAAAGTTTTTCAAATTCCATTGCATTCAATCGAAATGCAGTCATTGATTTCATCAATAATCCAATGTTGACTTTGGAGTTGACCTTTTAATCATATCCTAAAGTCAACTCTTTGTCAACATTTCTTCAAAATTTTGAAAAATAAAAAAATCATCAATTCAATTATTGGCCAGCTTAATTAGACACTCAATAACTAATTTTTTTGAAAAACGATAGAGAGTAGACTTTTTGACCAAACTAAAAATTTTGACCCCGATCGATAACATTCAAAATCCATTGATTTCTATAGTGATTTCTAGAGTAACTTCTTTGCGCCAATAACTATTCCATCCCTGCCATGCCTAGCGGTATTGGAGCATACGCTTCAGGAGCACTCTTGGACTATGGTTGATGGACATTTGATCCAGAAGTTGTAAAGCATTGAAATCTTAAGCCAATTTTGAGAATTCGAGCTTGAGACGGGTTAACCAATTTTTTAGCTTCGTTTTAGGGCCCCTATCTATCCTTCATAGGTAATGCCAATTAGCCCAATTGGAATCCAATTAAGCCAAATTTTCTCAATTTCAATATCAATTTTGGCAAAATCTAACTTGGCATAACTTGACTAAAAAGGCAAATTGGGATCAATAGGGTCCGGCCGAGTCAACCTAGTTGACCTGTTCCAGTTGAGCCCACTTGGACCAATACCCGATTTAGCTAATTGGGCAGAGCAAGGCAAGATTGGCCAAACCCATGATACGATTCAAAGCAATTGGGATCCCACAAGTTAATTCGGTTGAACGTAGTCAACCGGCCTCGAACCGAGCCATCCAAGTTTGACCGAACAAGACTTGACTCCTTGGGCCAAAGTCCAATGCAATCCCACTTGGCCCATTTAACTAAAATAGCTTAGCCCATAGCATAACGGAAAAAAAAAAAATCATCAAAAATCCCAAACTTTGTTCAATGTGACAAATTTACTCCAAATTTTTTTTTTGTGACCCACAAAATCTCAGACTTTGCCAATTGTGATATATTTAACCCAAACTCTATGGCCGAAGGGTATTTTCGTCTTTAACTTTTTTCTTTTTCTTTGCCTTCCCCTCCCCCCCTCCCCCCTTTTTCCTTCTTCTCTCTTTCCTCTGCCAACCATTGCGGAGGAAAGCCGAACTCAGTGAGGGCAACCCTCAGCTGGGTTGGGCGAGGGCAGCCCTCGCCTACATCACAACCCTCGCTTGACACAAGCGAGGGTGGCTCTCGCCCGGGTCGGATATGGCGAGGAATGCCCTCACTTGACGATGATGAGGCCGCCCTCCCCAGATTCGACGAGGCTACCTTCGCTTGACGCTGGCAAGGGCTGCCCTTGCTCGATGTTGGCGAGGGCAACCCTCGCTTGAGTTTAACTTCCCCCTGCCATGATCGGCGAAGGGAAGAGAGAAGAAAAAAAGGAAAAAACAAAAATGCTCTATAGTTTGGAGTAAATGCGTCACGTGGGTACAAGTTTGGAATTTTTTGTGTTATGAAAAAAGGTTTTAGATAAATATATCATAGTTGACAAAATTTGGGGTTTTTTTTGTCACAAAAAAAAAAGTTTGGATTAAATTTGTCACACTGGACAAAATTTGACGTTTTTGTGGCTTTTTCCCTAGAATAAATTAGGCAAATTTGAGACATACAAGCATCCCCAAGCCGAGCTGGGTTGACCCGATTGGGGCCGACCCATTGGGCCAAAGCCTAATAGGGTCATTCGACCCAATGGACCGATCAATTCCAGGCCAGCCCACCCATGGCCAGCCCCCTCTCTCTGCATGTCATGAGAATGACAAAAATGCCATTACAGTTAATCACAAAATTATTTAGACAAGTCATCAATCTATGTGAAGGCGAATCTTGGCCATGCATTACCATTTAATTTTAGCCTTCTAACATGACATGTCACCCATTTATGTCATTAAAATTCAGGCCAAAGTGGCTGTACTTATTAGTCCTCTAAAAATGCAATATGTGCAAAACTACAATATGATTCCAAACTCGCTAACTAGGTGGCATTCCTACGAAATACTGTAACCTCTTTAAATACATAAATCCGTGTGATTAAAGAGATCTCTCTTTATCATTTTAGAATCTTGATTCCCACGGCAAATTATTAGAGATCTTATAAAAAGAGCAAGTATCTAGCATACTAAAGAATGGAAAACTATAGATTAATATATCTCCACTATGATTATGATTGAGAAAAAAAGAACCTAAAAAAAGAAAAAGGAAAAACATTAACACGTCATCCAACTTCTTGAAGAACACACCCTTACCTTGGCGGTAAATATCACATGTCTCCTCACCTAAGGGTCTGAGATGAGACTCTGGAGATCAATTTCCACAGTTCATCATTCATCCCTGCCATTAAGATAAAAGGGGTAAAACAAGGAAAAAAAAGTAGGGGACAGACCTCAATAGCAGTTTCGACCATGGGGAGCTTCAAGCGAAAGGGCGGCTTCTCCGGAAAAATCAACGGCAATTATATCTATTCACACAAATTACTGGAAGAGACTATTACAAAATAATTAAATTGAAACATAGGATCGACACAAATCAACAGCTCCCTGAACTAACGTGAAATAAAATCAGTCTATTTCCGTACTAACTTCCGACATCCCGGAAAAAAACACCGAGCCTTTCGAATAAAGAAGAAAGAATCCTAACTGTGTCATAACTGTGTCGTGCCCTCGCATAACCTCGGATTTCTCACAAAGAGTGATAGAAGACAGCTTGGTTGAAAGGCCTGACGGCAACCAAGTCGTAGCTCTTGAGAATGGGATTCACGGAGTTCAGGACCTGGACCTGGGAAACGGTCTCGGCAAAGATGGTGAGGCGCTTGTACTGGCGGAAGCCGGAGGCGAGTTGGAGGCCGAGTTGGAGGCCGCGGTGGAGGGAGAACGTGCATTTTGTAAATAATCGAGGGGCAGGTCAAAGAGTTCGAGGCACCTCCAATGTCCCATCGCTCAAAGAGTTCCAAGAGTCCAGATTTTAATCGATAGATGCCATCATCATCAAGATGTCTTAGTTCCAATGCCGAAATGAAGAGCACCCCGTTGCCAGTATTGACAAGACACTCTTGTACATAAAAATTAGCTGATCACCTGATGAAAGAGTCCGAGGCACCTCCAATGTAGCGTCGCTCAAAGAGTTGCAAGAATCCAGATTTTAATCGATAGATGCCATCATCATCAAGATGTCTTAGTTCCAATGCCGAAATGAAGGGCACCCCTTTGCCAGTTTTGACAAGACACTTGTATATCATCTACGGACGACACGTACATGATTTCTTCATAACTATGACGGGAGTAGTTTACCGTGGTCCAATAATTAACATCAATGTACAGGTCGAATGAAAGAGTCTGATTCTGTTGATCATAGTTTCCATACCAAAACGTTGCCCTAATCAAGTAGGTGTTGTTCTTGCCTTGGTTTGGTTTTAAACTGTAACAATTTCTTGCTCCGTTAGGAAAATTCCTTAAATTCTTCAATAACTGTTGATCGCCATCATATATGAACTTCGTGGAAATCTGCATGTTTTTTTCAGAGTCTATGAACCCGTCATCGGTTTCATATGTTATGCCGGTGTCATTGTCGGTGTATAAATTAGTTACTCCACAATCGATATTGATAAAACCTTGTATGATTAAGAAAAAAAAAAGAACTCGGTGAAATGGAAAAAAAAAATGATTTGTCTTATTGGACCATTGGAACAAGTTCGGTGTATCCCGATCATTCGCATGGTCCAATAGTTATCGTTTCTAACGCGCCTATGATTTGACGCTTAGATCAAAAGGGTCTGAATATAAAGAAGAGACCATTTTGTTTCAATAGAAGGTGATGACTAAATGGAGTGGTACAGACAACAAAATGGCCAACATTTCTTGATGTCATAGATGGGACACTAACATTGTACGAAGCTTAAATCACAAGACAAGAAAAATATCATGCTGTGTTGGGGGAGAAAGGGGAGAAAAAAATTGGGATCGAGGATGTCCACAATTTAGATTTCTCCTCCTCTCCCATCTTATAAAAAGTCGAATTTGTTCTGAGATTTTCACTTGCAAACTCTGAATCTTTTAGCATCTCATGCAAACTCATGGAAACCGAAAAACTTTTCTCTTAGCATCTCATGCGTACTCAAAAACTTATCTACGCAGGCGCGCATGCATGTGAGAGAGAGAGAGGGACCTGGAATCTGTTGGGCTTGAACCACAGGGACTAGTGCTGAAGCTAAAGCAGCAAGCAATGCAAACGAGAAAGCTGTCATTGATCTTGCCATTGTCATGGAGCAGTGAAGATTGTCGAAGAGAGACGTGTAAAGAAGATATGCATGCACGCCTTATATTTGTAGCGTGAGCTCTCCGTTCAACCGACATCATATAATGGCTATAGACCAGTACATTTCGTTAGTCTCATCTTAATGCCAAATTACTAAGAGGATCAGAAGTAACACGCAACATCTTGCGGTGCTCGTTCGCCCCCGCATAACCCGCATCTTGAATTTCCTTCAGTCTATAATTAACTGAGTCATGGCTCGAATGCAAGCAGACAAAGACTTGCAGCTAGATCTTCATCTGTTAAACTCCTCACTGTCATGCAAAACCTATAGATCAATGTCCACAGTTCACCATCCATCCCTGCCATTAAAATAAAACGGGTAAAACACGGAAGAAAAAGTAGAAGATGTCAAAGAAAAGAATTCCCAACAGCGTTGGTTGTGGAACTGCTACAATTCCTCCACGACTTGGTCATCAAGTCAGATCATTTCCTTCCAAGAATACACCTACAATTCCTCCACGACTTGCTCCTCAAGACAGATCATTCTCTAGAGATTGTATCCCACAAAATCACGTCCCTTGAAAGGCTAGTGCTTAGCCAATATATTCATGTGTTGTATAGTAAACATGTGTACAAAAGATATTCTCTTGAAATATACAGAAAATACAAGGCAACGTTGTGCCTGAATCTTCTTCTTCTATTCAGCTCTCTTTTACCATTTTAACAAGGGACAGACCTCAATAGCAGTTTTGACCATGGGGAGCTTCAAGCGAAAGGGCAGCTTCTCCGGAAAAATCAATGGCAATGATATCTATCTACGCAAATTACTGGAAGAGACTATTACAAAATAATTCAATTGAAACATAGGATCGATATGAATCAACAGCTCCCCGGATTAACGTGAGAAGTAGTAGGAATAACTCCAATTTTGTTACTTTTCTCCATTTTTAAATAGTCAAGGATGCTTTTGAAGAAAAAATCAGTCTATTTACGTGATAACTTCCAACATCCCAGAAAAAACCACTGAGCCTTTCGATTTCCCGAATAGAGAAGAAAGAATCCTAACTGTGTAATGCCCTCACATTACCTCGGATTTCTCACAAAGAGTGATTCAAGACAGCTGGTTTGAAAGGCCTGATGGCGACCAAGTTGCAGCTCTTGAGTAACGGGATTCGCGGAGTTCAGGACCTGAGCCTGGGAGACGGTCTCGGCGAAGACAGTGAGGCGCGTGTACTGGTGGAAGGCGGAGGCAAGTTGGAGGCTGAGGAGGCAGCAGTGGAGGGAGACAGACGCGGATAGCGAGGGGGCAGCCTTCGACAGATAGAACTATATATCTTTGCCTGCGTGCGATTGGAGCATGGTTATGTGCATTTTGTATGTAATTGAGGGGCAGGTCAATCAATAACGTTAAATTCTTCGAGAGATTGTTTCTGGGGGAGGTCAAAGACATGCTATCGATTGCCGGATGCACATTGCAACGTATATTCAAGCTTTGGTTCTTATCTTGCACTCTATCATTTGGATGAGAACTGCACAGACTTCAGTGAATCAAGTCACCTTGAGATTCCTTTTTTTGATTTAATCATTTTCATCTTGGTTGTTCTCTGGCAACCATGTGTTTAGCGAGGTTTTGACCTTGAGATTGTGTTGAATAATCTGCATTCCATTATTCCAAGAAGAAAACATAGACTGATACAATATTCAGCGATCACTTCTTTTATAAGAACTGCCTCTCAATGAGTAAGAAAATGATAAAAATCTGGTTATCTTTTTCTCAGGAGTTTGGCGATGTGAAATCGCCAATTCAGAGACAGAACCAACACAAGTGAGTTCTTTCCCCTGCTCGGCTTGATCAGCGATGTTAACAATTAACACAGTCAATGCGATGACCTGGACTGACTAGAAAAAAGGCTGTTGAGTAACAGTCAAATTGGTGCAAAATATAACAGCATGGTTAGAGCAAGATGTTGGAACATGGACTGCATGTGTTTGGTCTAACAAATTGCACTCAGACGAAATAGTTTCACAAGCCTAAAGAAGCTCTACCAAGCATACCTGCCTTCGGTGTTGTATGGGAACCAGATATGGCGCATAGCACAGTCATCTCCACCAGGTGCACCTCTGGCTCAATCCCAATGTGTGACACATGCTTTGGGGTGTTTCTTCATTATGCGTAAGTTAAAAGAAGTCGATTTAGTCACATCAAAATGACACATTTGATCACAGTTCAGTCTAGATTGAGTTGACCCTTCATTAGGCAAATGTCTGTGTGGAACTCAGATAGTGACTAAACAGAGTTTGTAGACTATGATGAGTTTCCTGACTAGAGTACTCATGCCGGTGCATTCACGAGAAGCATGAGATTGAAGTTACCGCTCCTTTCATCACAAATTCTCCTCAAGCGTTACCACTCCGTTATGGTTGCGGAGTCTCGTGACATATGAAGACGCGAGTTCCATTTCAAGGAATCAGAGAGATTCTGATATGCTACTTACCTATAGAACTCACTAACCAGAATAACTCCTTACCAACGTCAAAGACACAGCCCATGTGGCATCGAGCAGTCATTTATAATAGCTGTCTGTACTGTTTGTTGTTCATATTCAGTAGATGACTGGGTAGCCCTGAAAGCAAATGTCGGACGTCTGCTCAGATAGAAAAGAGTTTTCTTGAGGTTCACAGGCCTAGTAGCTTCAATATAAGCAAGTCCCAATCCATGAACGATGATAGTGAAGCTTTTCATTAGCACTGAGATTTCTTGATTTACTACACATGCAGACAGATGGAGAAATTTCATTGAGACCATACGTATACAATTTCATTTGTGCAGAAAATGTACCCATCAGTCATCACATTTCAAATTAATGACAGTTTCGTAGAGTGCTATCAACAGTCAGGACTTGCAGTCCATCTTCGAAATCAACCTTGCCTGCCAAGCTGGGGAAGGCAAGTGCTGTAGTGAAGGTCTGTCTCTCCCTCCCCTCCAGAGCAGTCATTGCCCTCAACTCTCTCCTTAGAAGAATGCTTCTGATGTGAGTAGTCTAAAGTCAATCCGCAACGACATTCTTTACCTCTCTACCTCCTTTATTTGAGCTAGTTCTCTCTTTCGTCATGATATCTCACTCCAGATATTGTCCTATGGATGCAACTGCAAAGCATAAACAAATCAGGAGACTTCTTAAACGCCGCTCTTCATTTGACACGCAGATGAATGTTTTCTCACTTAACCACGTCCATCCTCAGTGAAGCTCACACCCCTAGCCTTCAACTCTCCTCTGCTGGTTGTCTGCTCATCGGAAATCTCAGCATCCGATTTTTCGTCCCCATCTTCCGCAATCCCGGAAAGTAACATTTCCCTCTCCACCTGGTGAGATCTTGCATAGACAGGGAGCTAATTCATGATTACTAATGATAACGACTTTGCATCCCTGACGAGAGACGCCGAGGGAAAATCGTGGGGGTACAAGTGACTTCTTCATACTCCGCCGCATCTAGTTCTTGCAAATGAAGTGGATTAAACAACTTGCGTAATACATGTTGCCTTATGCCTATGAGAAGAAAGAACGGCAAGGGGAATAGAATTCCGGCAATCGGGATTTTTGTCACTCCGAAACAAAGCAAAAGATGCACAAACTGAAATATGGTGAATGCGGCTATATATTTGAAAGACACGGACTCCACATAAGAAGCATGAACCCCTGCCAATGGACATGATCATACTAACAAAAAAAGTCAGCAGATCCTCCGTCAGGGAAGAGAAATTTATTTCATGCTAATTAGGGGTGAGCGGTTCCCGGTTCCTTACATGTTCCGCTTGGAACCTGGAACCTACCCTCGGGTACAGGTTCCTCATTTTTTGGAACCTAGAACCTACCCGTCAGAACAAAAACACGGAACCTACTGTCACGGGTTCCGGGTCGGTTCCGAGTTCCAACAGTTCTTTTTTTTTTTTTTTTTTTCAATTTTTAGTTAAAAAAATGGAAATGAATGCAGCAATAATAAACAAACTTATCATTCATCAAAGAGAATATAACATGAACATAATCTATAATACTCATAAGCGTTTAATATTCTAGAATGTGAACTATTTCCATATGTATGTACTGCTTTTGACATAAAGACTCAAGAGGAATTCGTTTACTTGATAATACACAAAATCATGTTATAAGACCTTTACATTTTGTTGAACACCAAGGCCGAAAAGCAAGAAATTTTCTTCTTCTTTTTTTGCAAACTTCGCATTTACAATCAAAATCTTAGTATTCTTAACATCATAAAGTAGGTTTTCTGTCAACATTCAAAACAGGAACATGTGTGATCATTGATGAGCAATATACCTCAGCAAAAGGTCACCCCGACATTTGGAATCTGCAGCAAACATATCCTTTGTGCCAAACAAGCTATCCAGTCCACCATTTTGAAAACGTTCTTCTGAGTTATTTAAAGTCAAGCCAAAAAGTTCTTCATAATCTTCAATGTTCATATCTACTTCATCCATATTAAGTTCCTTATATAGATCATCATCACGAGACTCCGGATTTGACATTGGATAGCAGACCTAGATGTTAGGAAACACACATTTAGATAACAGTCATTTCCAAAGTCATTTCCAAAGGAACAATTAACTTTTTATCACATAATATCTACACAGCACACAAGCACAACTAACTAACAACTAATCAAATATGCTTTGTTCTCTGTTCATCATAAGTAGGCTAAGCTTCGCATGTGCACATATGGATACGATTACCATCTGAACGAATCACATACCATGTCATCTTGACGCATAGATCAGTAAGAATTGCATAAATACAGTGAATTTAGCAAAGCAAACGCCATACTTTTCAAGGAAGGAAGAAGAAGAAGAAGAAGAAGAGAAGAATGGGTGGGGTTTCCGCCGAGAGAGGGGGAAAGAGAAGAGAGAGAAGAAAAGAAAAAGTTGGGGGCGGAAGTTCTTGATCTATGCGTCAAGATGACATGGTATGTGATTCGTTCGGATGGTAATCGTATCCATATGTGCACATGCGAAGCTTAGCCTACTTATGATGAACAGAGAACAAAGCATATTTGATTAGTTGTTAGTTAGTTGTGCTTGTGTGCTGTGTAGATATTATGTGATAAAAAGTTAATTGTTCCTTTGGAAATGACTTTGGAAATGACTGTTATCTAAATGTGTGTTTCCTAACATCTAGGTCTCGCTATCCAATGTCAAATCCTGGAGTCTCGTGATGATGATCTATATAAGGAACTTAATATGGATGAAGTAGATATGAACATTGAAGATTATGAAGAACTTTTTGGCTTGACTTTAAATAACTCGGAAGAACGTTTTCAAAATGGTGGACTGGATAGCTTGTTTGGCACAAAGGATATGTTTGCTGCAGATTCCAAATGTCGGGGGTGACCTTTTTGCTGAGGTATATTGCTCATCAATGATCACACATGTTCCCTGTTTTGAATGTTGACGAGAAAACCTACTTTATGATGTTAAGAATACTAAGATTTTGATTGTAAATGCAAAGTTTGCAAAAAAAAAAAAGAAAATTTCTTGCTTTTCGGCCTTGGTGTTCAACAAAATGTAAAGGTCTTATAACATGATTTTGTGTATTATCAAGTAAACGAATTCCTCTTGAGTCTTTATGTCAAAAGCAAGTACATACATATGGAAATAGTTCACATTCTAGAATATTAAACGCTTATGAGTATTATAGATTATGTTCATGTTATATTCTCTTTGATGAATGATAAGTTTGTTTATTATTGCTGCATTCATTTCCATTTTTTTAACTAAAAATTGAAAAAAAAAAAAAAAAAAAAAAAACTGTTGGAACCCGGAACCGACCGGAACCCGTGACAGGTAGGTTCCGGGTTCTTGGTTCTGACGGGTAGGTTCTAGGTTCCAAAAAATGAGGAACCTGTACCCGAGGGTAGGTTCCAGGTTCCAAGCGGAACCCGTAAGGAACCGGGAACCGCTCACCCCTAGTGAGGAGGAAAAAGGGGAGAAAAGAGAGAGAGAGAGAGAGAGAGAGAGAGAGAGAGGGGGAGAGGGAGAAAGAAAGGGGAAGGGAGGGAAATCACGTGGGGGTGCTCAAGGAGTTTTTTTTTTTTTTTAAATTCTAACCGGTTCCGGTTCCGCCGGTTCCGGTTCCTATGGGAACCGGAACCGGTCCCTTTAGAACCGGGAACCGAACCGGAACCTCCGGTTCGGTTCTCCGGTTCCCGGTTCTACCCGGGAACCACGCTCACCCCTAATGCTAATGGCTATTCAAGACATTTTATCAACTCGACTGCCTAAACATTGTAATGTTCTATATTTGTGGCGATTAGAGGTGTCAAAATGGGTCATTGACCCATTTATTGACCCATTTATGTTTAAATTGGTCGTTAACGGGTCAAACCTTATTTCTTAAAACACCCATAATGGGTTTTAACTGGTCAAGAATGAAATATATGGGTCTTAAATGAGTTAGCTCTCTGACCCATTTAAGATCCATTTATCAACCCATTAAAAATGAACTCATTTATTTTCACTCAAAACCTCACAATCTCTCTCTTCTCTCTTTAACTTTACAAAAATAATTTTTTTTATAAAAACCGAAATTATAATTATTTTTTATTTTAATTTTCTTTTCTTTTTTTTTTTTTTCTTTCCTTTTTTTTTCTTTCTTCTTTTTTTTTTCTTTCTTCTTCCTCCGGTCGCCGCACGGCGATGGCCGGCAACCGGCGGGCGAGGCTCGAGCTCACCAATCTGGCGAGACCCGAACTTGCCGGCGTCAGGCGAGGCTCGAGCCTCGCCAGATCCAACGAGCGGCGAGCTCGAGCTCGCCCGACACCGGCGAGCCTTGAGCTTGCCGGATCTAGTGAGGCGGAGGCCTCGCCGGCATCGAGCGAGCTCGAGCTCGCCGAATCTGCGAGCCACGAGCTCTCCGGCGTCGGCAAGCTAGGCGAGCTCAAGGCTCGCTTTGTGCCGCCATCGGCGTCGTCGTGGCGGCGGCCGGCCAAAGAAGAAGAAGAACAAAAAAGAAAAAAGAAAATTAAAATTAAAAAATAATTAAAATTTTAATTTTTAAAAAATAAAAATAATTAAAATTCGATTTTTTAAAATAATTATTTAAAAAATTATAAAAATTGTCCATTAAATTTGTGTTGTATAAACTATTTTAGCAATACCATTTTTTAAATATATATATAAGAAATAATTTTTTTGAAAAATTATTGATTGGATTTGTATTACTTTGAAGTTTTTTAGTAATATAATCTTTAAAAAAAAACATAAGAATAAGTTTTCCTAAATTTGGTTAATTATGAAAATATTTTATTAATATGGGTCGAGTCGGGTATGGATCAAAAAATTTACATTATGCATAAATGGGTCATAAATGGGTTAATGGGTCATTTGGGTCGACCCATTAATGACCCAATCCAAACTTGACCCTACCCACCCGTTTGACACCTCTAGTGGCGATATACCTGTAGCAGCGGCCGGAAGTGATGAAGAGAAATAGCCATCTTTTCCATAATTGATTTCCGGGAAAACTATCGACGGCCATGTACGCGAAATAACGCCAAAGTACTTATGTCGGTATGCGCTTAACCATCGGCCTGGTGCATACCGAGGCTGCTCAGTCAGATTGTTGTTTGGTTACTTAACCATAAATCTGAGCACTCTTTAAGTAGTGAATCCTTTATTTTCTTCTTTTTTTTTTTTGTTGGGGGGGGGGGAATTCGAAGGGTAAAAATTTCTTGACTCCAAAGCAATCCCATTTTTTCCGACCATAATAATAAAAGGCGTGAAATTTTGACGTGTCCAAGTGGTCCAAATGTCAGAGAAATTTCTCCACTGTTTCTCCTTCCTCGCTCTTGGAGTCTCTGAATCCCGTCGGTTTGCATATAATTAGGCTTTCTCGTAACTGTTGTTGGGTCTCAAGTTCTTTCGCTGGTAATGTCGAATGAATGCATCCGCTGGTCTTCATTTCCTAAGGGCAGTTGCAAGGGCTGAAAAGTTTAAGCCTTTATTTTCCTCAACGATTGTTTCTGCCCCCGAGAACCCGTAGAAGAGAGGTTCAGTAATTTGATGTCTAGTTCCTAAGAGTTAATGATGAAGTCGTGACTCCTTTTGAAGGTCATTATGCGATTGTTTAGTCCTCGGAAAACTACTCTGTTGTTTGTCATGCGGGATAAAACAAGGGTTGGTACCTATAGTTAATCATGTTTCCATTTTGGATTTTGATGGTTTTTATCTACTCGTTTTGGTTGCATCTAGTAAGTTTTACCTATCTGAGTTGATTTTTTTTTTTATATGTTCACTGCCTTTTCTTTTTATGCAGACTCCTCTGGAAAATCTAGAACCAGTCTTGAGAGAAGATGTGCAGAAGGTGAGGGTTGTTGCCTTTCCTGTTGATACGGGCTTTGTAAAGTTTTTCCTAGTGTCGTGTAGTATTTTCCTGCAGATATGGGACAATGCTCCTAAACCACCAGCACACAAGGAAACTCCTCTGAGTGAATTTTTTAATGTAGGTGCTTTGACGCTTGTATGAGTTCCTCTCAATAATTTTGTTTCGCCTCTAATTGTCGCGATGAAGTTCATCCTAACGACTCTCTTCTGCTGTCCAGGTCGAGGTTGTCGCTCTTTCTAGTTATGAAGAGAAGGAAGAGCAATTTAAAGAGTAGATATACCTACCTTCCACCACATGGAAGCATGTTTGGATCTTGAGTATGATTGCCCAATTTTTATGTCGGCTTTGTTGTTGTGCCTGGACCAGACTTTTAAATCCTGTACTTAAGTACTGTTAAAGACAAAACTTTGGCCCTCATACGCATAACTTTTGGAATATGTGGACATAATTGGCCTCGTCAAAATAGACAGTCTCCAAATCATACCCTACAAGGGGCACAAGAAAATTTATAATAAAACATACTTATAGTGATAGACAAATTTCGTTCTTGGACATATTCGGTTGGGAACTCTAGATAAGTTTAAGGAAGCATATGATAAGGCTTTGAATAGAAGGGAAGGGTTTTCTGCGGCTGCTCATGACTGCATTCTGTTTTACATGGCTCTATTTGACAAAGGATGCGCAGGTACAGCAACTTATAATGCCTTCGTTTGGCCTAATGTTGTAAAGTTAATGCCCTGGAAAAGTAGGCCAAGAATGAAGGTCTGTTGTTCTTTGTCTTGTAACTAAGCTCATTTTTGGTTCTTTGACACTTTTTGTACATGCATTTGCGCTCCCTTGGTGGCCTATTAGTTGTTTTACTTGTATATCTCAGAAATGAAGGTTTGTGTCTGAGACTGGAGGCTGATTTGAATATATGGTCTTGTTGGTAAATAACACTCTGGATATTTAGGAAACTATTTGTAGGTTCATGCTACTTTTGACTTGTTATTAGAGGAATTTTACCACCAACTGTATGGATAAGTTTCGTATCATACTTTGAACAGATGCTGTAATTGAATAAGCCAAGTGGGATACCTCTAGAGTACGGGAGAAGTTGCGGCGTGACATTGACACCCAAGTTGCTTCAATCCTTGCTGCCAAGCTCTCTGATCTTACAAAAGCATATGAGGTAGTATAATGAACAGAGATAATGCTTCTGCTTTCGAGCTTCTATTTTTACAGATGGAAGAATTTTTCCCCTTTCACTGAATGGCGGTTGATGGGATCTGCACAATTTATATTATGTTTTTACAGGCAAGACTGAATGAAGAATTGTCTGGACCAGTGGAAGCTCTTTTGGATGAAGCTAACAATGAAACCTTGTCGGCTGTCAGGATAACTCCAGAGACCAAATTGGCCGTAACTGGGTTCTTTGGTGCCCTTTTTGGTTTTGACATGTGTCACGAAACTAGGTTGAAGGATAGATGGAAAAACTTTGAGAGGAAAATTGTGCCTCGATTTTTTTCATTGATGTAAATTGTTGTACAATGTTGTATATAAACACAAGAATGAATAATAATAAGAGAAAGTGTACATTCATGTAATCTCTCTATTCCTAAGATATAAACAATTGTATCTATTTATGATATATGCAAATCTTCAAGAATCATATCTTCCAACACTCCCCCTCAAGCTAGTGGCTTGTATATGTCCAAGACGCCTAGCTTGCTTAGAAGATATGTATGTTGCCTTTGACAAAGAGGCTTAGTGAAAATGTCCGCGGGTTGCTCCGTGATTCTGATTCCTCTTGTCTTGATGACTCCTTCTTGAATCTTCTCTCGAGTGAAGTGACAATCAACTTCTATGTGCTTTGTTCTCTCATGAACTATAGGATTTGCTGCAAGCTTGAGTGCTGAGTCATTGTCACAAAATAATGTGGTTGGTCCTTTAACCTCTCGCCCGAGATCCGTAGAAGTAAACCCCTTAACCAAACTATTTCACAAACAGTTTTGGCCATGGATCGATATTCGGCTTCTGCTGAGGATAAGGATACGGTGGATTGTTTCTTTGTTTTCCATGAAAGTAGTGATTCCCCAAATTTTATGCAAAAACCAGTAATAGATCTCCTGCTCATTGGACATGTGGCATAATCTGCATCGCAATAAGCCGTCATCTCCATGTTGCATCTTCGGGAAAGAAGTATCCCTAATCCTGGACATGTCTTCAGATATCTCACAATTTTCATGGCCGCATTTAAATGTGATTGTTTAGGACTGTGCATGAACTGACTGAGAGTTTGAACTGCATAACAAATGTCTGGCCTAGTCATAGTGAGATATATGAGTTTTCCTACTAGTCTCCGATATCCAGATGGATCCTTTAACAATGGGTCATCAGAAGTAGATATGCTAGAATCATAATCAGCAGAAGTTAGCTTAGCATTCTGCTCGATGGGAACAATGGATGGTTTGCAACCTGACAAACCTGCCTCTGAAATAATCTCCATTACGAACTTTCGCTGACTAAGTGAAATTCCCTGATTCGAACGAGCTATCTCAATTCCAAGAAAATATTTAGGTGGCCCTAAATCTTTGATATGAAAGGTGGAATGCAGCTATTCTTTCAGCTTCTTCACAGCGGAATCATCATTTCCCATAATTAAGATGTCATCAACATAAATCATTAGATAAATAGACGACATACCTTTCTTCCAAGTGAATAATGCATAATCATACTTGGGCTGTCTGAAGCCAGCAGCCGTAAGAGCACTCGTAAACTTGGCATACCATTGTCGAGATGCTGTTTCAACCCATAAAGAGATTTACGGAGACGACATACCTTAGACTCCCCCTGTCTCCGTAATCCGGGTGGAAGATCCATGTATATTTCTTCGTCTAAATCACCATGCAGAAAAGCATTATGGACATCCATCTGGTGCAACAACCAATCGCGAAAAGCAGCAACTGATAGAAAAGAACGAACTGTAACGTCTTTGGCTACTGGAGAAAAGGTCTCATGATAGTCAAAACCTTCTCTTTGTGTAAACCCTTTGGCAACCAACCGGGCCTTGTACCTTTCTATAGAGCCATCTGCTCTATATTTTATTTTATACACCCATTTGCATCCAATTGGTTTACGATGAATGGATAGAGGTACAAGGTCCCAAGTGTGATTATCTATAAGGGCTTTTAGTTCTGCCTCCATAGCCCGTTGCCAACGTGGGTCATGCATTGCTTCATTATAACCAGAAGGTTCATGCTCCTCAGAAATGCTACTCATGCAACATAAATGCTCCGATGATAGCCTATCGAATGAAACGTAGGAAGAGATAGGATAATGAGTACCTGATGACCCAGAAGAAGCACATATGTAGTCCTTTGTCCAAATTGGTGGACGACTAGCTCGACTAGATCATCGAGGTTCTTCATGCTGAGTCAAGGAGGACTTGTCAGTGTGACTTGGTCCTGGAGGAGCTGCAATTGGAGAATCCCTTTCTGTTGATGATTCTTCAAGTGAAGTTACCTGATTATTCTCATTAGAAATGGCAGTTGGTGCATCGGATAATTCTTGAAATCCTGGAGGGGGAACAACAATATAAGATCCTCCTGGAGAAAGATCATCTTCTAAAAACTTATTAGTTGTCCTCTCATCTTCAGGAGAATGATTCATGTCTTGGAAAGGGAAAATATCTTCATGAAATACCACATCCCTGCTTATAAAAAAATCTCCTGAGGATGGCTCATACACCCTGTATCCTCGTTTCAGACTTGGATACCCCATGAATATGCACTGACGAGCACGGGGTCCCATTTTATCTCTGTACCCTACTGTAGTTACGTAGCATAAACATCCAAGAACTCTGAGATGACTCAGATCCGGTTTCCTTCCATATAGCATCTCAAAAGGAGTTTTTCCTTTAAGAATACGGGAGGGCATACGATTGATGAGATACGCTGCTGTGACCACGCAATCTCCCCAAAAATTTCAGGGATAGATGCCTGAAACTTAAGAGCACGTGCCACTTCAAGAAGGTGGCGATGTTTCCGCTCAACGACTCCATTTTGCTGTGGCGTGTATGTGCAAGTGCTCTCATGTAAAATCCCATTCAATGTAAATAAAGAATCACATTCACTATTAAAAAATTCCCTACCATTGTCAGTGCGTATGCGTTTAATGGATTTCCCAAATTGATTTTTAGATATGGCAAGAAAAGTCCTAATGTGAGAAGGAACTTGATTTTTGGATTGCATTAGGAATATCCAAGTTGCTCGCGAATAATCATCTATAATGGTGAGAAAGAATCGAGACCCATCATGATTCAAGGTATGATAAGGTCCCCAAACATCAATATGGATTAATGAAAAAATGTCATCAACTTGAGAAGTACTGTCATGAAAGGAAGGACGTGTCTGCTTTGCCAATGGACATATGGGACATTGTGGATAAGGAAATAAAGCAGAATGACCCAGTCTTTGATGATTAAGAAGGGTCTCATTATTGATAGCGAGAGTTACACAAAGATTTATTTGAAAAGAAATTGAAACTCTGCGAAACATCCATCTAGAAATATAGCCCTTGGAATACTCTACCCAAGCCCATTAGTTTCCCAGTCGAAAGGGCATGAAACAAACATTCATCAGAATTGAATAAGGTTCGACAGAATTTTCTTCACGAGCTCGAGAAACGACACAAGATTGAAATGGAAATCGGGGATATAGAACACATTTTTAAGCACAATGAGTGGACTAAGGGTTACTGTGCCTATCATTTCAACTTGTGTGGTATTTCCATTTGGGAGCTGCACTGATATGGGTGAGGATAATTTTTTAATATTGGAAAGTGAATTCTTATTATAAGCAATGTGATCACTAGCACCTGAGTCAATAATCCATGCATTCCTTGAAATTGAGTTCATCAAGCAGTGAGAAGTACCTGTGAAACCCCCAGTCTTGTCAGAAGTGTCGATTTTCTTTAGTGCCTCCATCAACTCTTGCTATTGATCATGAGTAATTGTCTTGTCGATGGTTGCCCGACACCTGAAAAATTGTAGAAAATTTTCCTTTTTCTTTTTCTTTCTCTCCGGTTTCCCATGCGGCTTCCAGGCAATTTTCTATTGTATGATGTGGACGTCTACGTATTCGCATAATTTACGTTTGCCTTTAGGATTAAAATTCCTTCCGGTCGAGACGGGCTTATTCGTGGGCTGCGGGACTGGGCCAAGGTTGGCCCATAATTATTCGCTGCGCCATTTGCTGCATTTCCAGACAGGACATCCAGCCCATATGAATTATTGACGCGCGGCCCATTCGGCCCATGAAGAGTGTGATGTCGCGAGCCGTTGGATGCGCTCGCTGCCAGCGACGGATGAGGACCGTCGGATCGTCCTATAAAGCCCAAATTGCTAGGGTTTCCGTCGAGGAACCCTAGCTCTCCTTCTTGCTGTCCTCTGTTTCCTCCGTTTTTCGGCGGAAATCGAGTCTGCCTTCTTGCAGCCAGAGCGACTCCGTCTCCCCCGGAAACCCTAAGGTCCGCGGATCTTTGCTGATTCTCCTCTTGGATGGCAAGTTGGTAGATTCGATTGAGGGTCGGCATGGGTTCCATCGTTAGAATTTGAGAACGAAACGAGAGGTAAGCCTCGTTAAGGATAAGCAAGAATCTCGTTGTTTTTTCCCTTTCTCGCATGGCCTTGTACTGCTGTAGAATCGGCTCCGGCCATTCGAATTTCTCCTCGGCTGCTTCAAGCTCATTCCACAGAGCCGAGAGCTTGTTGTAGACGGCTGCTATGCTCATATTCCCTTGTTTTAATTCCGAGATCTGCTGTGTTAAAGTAAAAATTTTCACTTGATCAAGCTTTCCAAACATTTCTTTAATGTTTTCCCACATTTGCTTTGAATCCTCCGTCGGGGGGAGACCGGCCGCGACTTCGAATGAAATGCAATTTCCTATCCAAGTCCTAACGAGTTGGTTGCATTTTTTCCAAAATCGTGCCATCCTCTCGTCGGTAGTAATCGGGATTGTTCCATCTATAAAGCCCTCTTTATCCTTTGTAACTAGTGCGCGCCGGAACTCGCGCGCCCAATTCGAGTAGTTGTCGGCACCAGTCAGCTCTCTGCTGATGAGTTTTAACTCTGGTCCGTCGGCATTTGTCGTGTGAAGTGGGTCGCCGGGCTCCGGTCGACTGCCGGTGGGAAAGATGTGGTATGGAAAAAAACCGGAATTGGGGTAAGGGTTTCCCCCCATGCCCGAATTATTCGACCCTGTGCCTTGATTTGTTTGCCTCGCATGACCCGCATTGAGATGAGTCGGGTGGGGAGTTGTTCCCATCCCGACTCCTGCTAATCCGCCCGTCTCGCTGCGGGGCGATGGTAGGGTTTGCCCCATCCACGGTTGGCGGACCTCCATCGGTTCCAACGCCGCTTGCGGTAGCTTCCTGGGCCGTGATGGATGGAACCATGGATATGGTATCCACCGGTATGGATGACCCATGAAGGGCTGCCCCAGTTGAACGAGCGGGAACTGTTGCCATTGCACGTTTTGGGTTTGTGTCTGGCTGAATTGTTGTTGAACAGCAGAAGTAACTGTGGATGAATCCTGGATAGCTTGTTCTTCTGGCGTGATGTCTCCAGCAGGTCGGTCATTTGAGGTTGAGGTAGGATCTTGTGTTTTAGGCATGGTAAAAATTTCTTCCTTCTATAATAATGATTCCCGTGGTAACTCGATTTGCGAGATGGAGTTCCACGAGTGGCAATCAAGAAAAAGAAGAGCGGAAGCAACTATAGAATCAGAATTTCGGAGGCTCTGATACCATGTCACGAAACTAGGTTGAAGGATAGATGGAAGAACTTTGAGAGGAAAATTGTGCCTCGATTTTTTTCATTGATGTAAATTGTTGTACAATGTTGTATATAAACACAAGAAGGAATAATAATAAGAGAAAGTGTACATTCATGTAATCTCTCTATTCCTAAGATATAAACAATTGTATCTATTTATGATATATGCAAATCTTCAAGAATCATATCTTCCAACAACATGGATGAAGAAAGCAAGGAAAAATTGGTCACAGGTGTAAAAGATCATGCAAGGGGTGCGGTTGAAGCGAAAGAGAAGCTGGAAGAGTCCTCATAGGCACGAAGACCGATAGATGCACTCTTTAAGTTTGTGTTTTACTCATTAGTTAGAATCAATACCTCTAACTAATGAGTAAAACACAAACTTAAAGAGCGTGTCTACCCTTCATGAGTATGTGGACTCTTCCAGCTCTTCCCTATTTTTGCTTCAACCATGATCTTTTATACCAATTTTCTTTTTCTTTCTTCATCCATTTCAAAAGCAAAAAGGCAAAAAGTGCACCAGAGAATCCATTTACCGTCAATTCAGTCTCATGCAAAAGAATTATCTTGCAATCACCAAACTTGCTTGTTCGGCGGGATGCAAAATTTATATGCAGCGAACTTTTTACATGTTTCTCTTGTTGCTTGCTTGTTGATCTTTTACAAAAATGATTCAATGACCCTTGCAGTCATTAAAATTGCTATAGTTAACGGGGGCAATGCATTTGGATGATGAGAGAGATAACATCGAGAACTTTGTCTGTTGCTTTGCTGGACATCGAGCCTAATGCCGTTGGTAGGAGCATGACAACAGTAGCTCCCTTGGCTTTCATCACATGAGAAGAGGTGAGTTTTGCTTTTGTCATGCTGGTTCAATTAATGCAGATCTTCAATTTCTTTTGTCTCTTGTGAAAATGGATGGAAGAGTTTAGGCCCCATTGTCCATATTAGTTTTAATGTTATCATCTTGCAATTGTGAAAATTGGATTATCTGTGCCAAAAGAAGATGTTAGATTACTGATTGACATGCAGCTGTCCGAAGGTAATGCAGAAATAAGCCAATGTACAACACACAAAGTGCATAGTATATATCATTGCTCCTTTTAACTCGATATATAAGAGCCTTTCATTTGTTGAGAGCACTTATTCACCGTTTAATTGCAGATTCCTTCATAAAAAAAACACTGATCCCACCTGTTCAGTGCAAATCATTGTGGAGGCAACTTAAGGCGGAGACTGAATACATCGTCAATCAAGCAATTTCTGCTCAGGCATGATACTTAAAAGATATTTAGAAGTGCAAACATCATTGTTATTATTAAAATGCCATGTCATCATCCCTCCATCCCAACATGCACACATTAACACAACAAGAAGGAAATGAAAAGGAAAGGAAAGGAAAGAAGGCTCTATTAAATCTAATGCACTGGATTTTTCTATTAGAATGGATTATCAAGATCAATTCGAAGCACCACTAGGAAGACATTTGCTTGCCACTTGACTTTGAGACTATCACTATAAGAAATGCTAGAGCGCTGAGAAATACTTTCAATTCCACGAAAGAAAGATGTGCTTGCTTGTGTTGAGTAAATATTATACTTGAAGGATCTCACTTCCATGCCATGTGGTCGACTTACCATCATAGACGAACATCTACAAAGTCCTTCCGCTACTGGAGCTGTTTGGTTATATGCTCTCTTCTTTTGGAATTATCAAGAAGCGAACAGGCGTAACTGGTTGCAACCTCCGTGGGCAATTGTTGCGTTAGCTGTTTTGGGGTTCAACGGAAATAGGACACTTCTCAGGTATTTTACTTCTGAAGTTCTGCTTCGGTATTCAATACATTTATCTTTGTTGCTTTTGCTTGACATTTTTTTTTCCAGTGGAAGGGGACTGCAAGATTCGAGGGGGAGAGAGAGGCAAGGAGCTTTAGAGTGAGGGTGGTGGTGCCGCTTTGTCGTCGATAGAGGAAGAAAGAGGAGCATACCAAAAAATTTCATTTTTCTCAGTTTGGGTTGAAAGTGGGATTCTTGCTTAAGCCACCAAGACCAATATTCTTTTTGGCCTTTTTTCTTTGAAACCCATTTTGACCCATATTTTATAAAGCACTGACCTTACCAAATTAATTATACTCATGACAATCACATGACATCTACGAATGGCTGAAAAGTTTTCAGTTTTTTACCGCAAAACATTGATATCGGACAAAGCCATGAGGCTTTGTCCGTGTGCAGCATCTTTTAGGTTCAACAATAGAGTTTTGAATCATGTGACATTATTTAGGATCAGGGCTATCAAAATGGGTCACAAATTCATATATGTGACTTTCATTAATGAGTTAAGATGTGTGTGACAATGTCCTAATCCTAGTATAATAGCAGATTGGTTATTCAAAACTATACGGTTGGGACCTAAAAGGTGTTTGCACTCGGATAAAACCTTCATGGCTTTGTTTGATATTATTGTATTGTAGTAAAAGCTACTTAGGGAGATTATCTAAGCTCTAAGCTGGCTCTTTAGACTAAGAAAGACTAAGGCCTTTCAGCCTATCGTGGATGCCATGTGATTGTCATGAGTACAATTGATATTGTAAAGCCAACTATTTAGTGCTTTAAAGTTCCAAAAACTAGTACTACTTCACAGATCTTCCAAATATTAGTGTCAGATTTGGTTGATGATGTTAACCTCTTCTTTTTAAATCATCGGCGCTTTGTCCTCTCTCTTGCCTTTATAATATTTATTCATTTGATGTCAGCGAAGAAATGCCCGTTTCATTACTTGAGCCCCAGGGAGTCACTATCAATGTATAACTTCGAAAAATACCAACCAGAATATTCCAATCCATACTTATGTAATTTATTCAAACCCTGATCTCCAAGAGAACATCTAAAATCATTCTTAGCTGCGGCACATTTTGCACATAATCACCAAACTTCACAGGACTAAAGGCCAAAATGATCACTATCCATGCATCCGACACCTTGTTTCTAGCTCTATCTATTTAAGTGAGAGTGAGGAAGACCGAGTGTGTGTTACAGGTTGAATCTAATCATCTGGGTCGGCCACATGGAAATAATCAAGGCCATTTGTACTACAGAAAGTTGCAACTACTGTAGTTAAAAAGCTTTTCAATTAATTGTTCTAGTTTTCATGGTCATATTCGCAAACAAAACAGATGCACTGATTTAGTATCAAGCAATCTCTTCATAATCTAATGAGGCAACCGAAACGTGCCTCTTAGTAAGGCTATGACAGCAACAGCGGCTTAAGTTGGAATAAACTCCCTTAACCTTAGAAAGGTCATGACAGCAACAGCCGCTTAGTTCACATAAACTCAGCGAGGGACATTGAACCCTCGCCGGTGCCTGACTCCCTCTCTTTCTCTCTCTATGGATCCATAATGTTAAGTTTTATTTTTAATTCTTGTGCAACTTTTCAGCTTTCAACAAAGGTGCCCCTAGTAATCCTAAAAAACATGCACATGACTATTACGTGGAAATGTTTTGGCCCATGACCAACATAGGGGCTATTGACACAAATGTCTCAAATTCACGGGCTATCGTCCTTATGCCTTTAAATGGAGATTTTTGTTCTCCATCTCCGCTGCAACAAAGAGAAGCACCGAAAATGCAGAAAATCGATGATGGTAAGGAGGACGGAGGATTAAAGAAAGTAGAAGGAAAACATCAAAACCAACGAATACAGATTCCAACTAGATGAGCCGAAGGAAAGGAAAACAAAACCGAGGACTGATTTCCAGGAGAAGTACAAAGAAATCCATTACCCGGCCGTCATATTCAGGAAAAAAAACGAGCTTTCTTCTTGTTGCCACAACCTGAAGATAAATTGGTAAGGAAAAAGAATTTAGGCTGTGTTTGGTAGTTTGGACCTACCTAGTGTTTGGTGACATTCTCCATGTTAGAATACATGTGTGAACTGTGTTAAAGAGAATATGAGGATAGGTGTGATGTTGAACAATTAATATATTATTTGGCCTATATCTCATTAGCTTAAGCATCCAACTGACTATATTGATTAACTCGAACTTAAATTCTTTTTTGGCGATCTCATCATGTATCGGGCTTTTGCAAACTACTGCACTCTCCTAACACTCCAAAGCACATAAACCCAGATTAGATATAAAATTTGAAAAATAACTAAAAAAATTCATATTTTATCTTTTAAAAGAATGATAAAGTGACGAATCACATATTGCTTGCCAACACCACTCACCTAGGGATCACCACCAAAATTATCTATGTTCATCACTTTTGACCATCACATAACCGTTGCCTTTGACCACTGCAGTCGGTGATTGTGTTCCAGCAAGTTAGGGTGAAAAGGGGCCTCAAGACGATCGCCATGCCAACTCTGCATAGATCCTCCTTTCCACCCTAGTCGCATACATGCATAACGTTAAGCCGACCTTCCACGATGATTCGGCTCTTCACCTGCTGGTCCATGAAGAATGGCCAGCACACCATCAGTTTCTTGGTGACCAAGCTCTGAAGTGTTGAGTTCTAGCATCAAGAACGCTGCAACGGTACTGTGATGCAAAACCTCCTCCCGCGGGTATACCCCATGACGTACATCTTCTCCGCTATCGCCTCTCTTAGCCACCTTCTTTGGCAATGGAGCCTAGTCGTACAACCCACATGAAGTGGGTTCTGCTGTTCATGAGGCCGTCCAAAATT
Source organism: Eucalyptus curtisii (assembly GCA_017140595.1). Taxonomy (NCBI): domain Eukaryota; kingdom Viridiplantae; phylum Streptophyta; class Magnoliopsida; order Myrtales; family Myrtaceae; genus Eucalyptus; species Eucalyptus curtisii. The sequence goes on along the minus strand of CM029503.1, from coordinate 34,725,397 downwards.
ATGTGAATTCGTATCAATTGAGAGGCCTCATGTTCCCGAGGTCTACTTCCCAAGAGGGTTTGAGTCTCACGTATAGGAGGAGCAAAGTTAAATATGGGATTTTCAAATGAGAAAGATTTTCAATCTTATGTAGTTGTAGATTTCCAAAAATTATGAAAGATTTTTTTCAAAAATTCCAAACTCTATCTTAACTTGGGCTAAAGATATGATAAGATAGTTTAACAGTTCGAGAATATGTGAAAGATTTCCAATCTTCTTTATCCTATCATATTGTAATTCAAAGTCAGACGACTAAACACGGGACAAAGGTTCTAAGTCAACCAATCTGCGGATCAGTAGATTAGGCCAGCGTAGAGATTTGTAGCAAAGAAGCGGAGCAATTGCAATAGTTTTCCTTCATATCGGCGCACGAGTGGTGCAGGATAAGCAAGATGCACCAGGATTTGAGTCACTCTTTCATGTGATTTCCCCGCTTGCATGTCCAGCCCATTTTATTTGAGAATTTTTCATTTGTAGAAGAGAATCATGCAATCCCTAACATCTCGAACTTTATAATTTTCTGCAATATATCCGGAGCAATTATTTTCCTAGAATAAAAAAGAAGAATTTCCAGTAATAGCGAAATCAATTCACATATAAAAAAATTTGCCAGGATCTGATTCCGTTTTGATTTTGCGGTCCACGCGTAATCACAAAAGACCTTGATGATCAAGTCTGAATGGTCATCTAAGAGGTATGCTTGCTTTGATTGCTCTTGCTGCTCACCAAATTTAAGAAAGAAGGATTCGTCGTTGGTACTAATTGTCTCCGAAATGGAGTGGAAGTTCAGATTTAAAGTACCCGTGAATTTGAGACCTTTGTATCAATAGCCCCTAAGACACAAGCTAATCAACTTTGAGACAGTGGTACAATACCAATTGCATGGGTTTTATCAACAAAACGTGAATCGACCAATCCAGAAAAGGAAAGAGAGAAACATAGATGCGTCCCCGAGAGAATTTGCTACTTACCTATTATGATGCTGCGGTGGCCAAAGAATCATTAGTTCGTTATGATCACCTTTTGAGATAAGTCAAAACACGAAATTCGTTATCTCGAATGATATGGCCGGGTACTTAGCTCTTGTTTGCTCACACGCATGGTGTTTTAATTTTATCTCTAACTCATGTGTTGAGAAATTATTTAAAAAAATTGACAAAGCATTCCTCTCTAGGAATAATTTCTTTGTGCAAAAGCGTAATTGGATAGATTTGATCTAATGAATTATACTGCCACATGATAATAAAAAAAATAATCATATTCACATTAGAATTCACGAAATAGAGCTATAGATATACGCTATCATTAACTCATGGGCATTAATTTGGTGATCGGCCATCGATCGATTATAGTGTCAAATCTGTTTTCGAGAGATGAGAATGTGCTTGTAACTGCAAATTGTGGTTTGTGGCTTTTAATTTGTTCTGCAATGATTTGACATTTACTAAGCTTGAAAACTTTCTATGTCCCTCTCAAATATTATTTTAAAATATGAGTGGCATCTTTCCTTTGGAAAAAAACTCATAGGCATTAAATGCCATTCAGAAACCAGTAAATTGTATTTGATGCAGTCTTTTCTGGAGCTTTGTTAGAAAAAGTCAATTCGTGAAATCGGTTTATGATGTGAATACTAAATAACGATATGAATCATTTTCAATTAATTTCTTTGCTGACTTTGAACGTCTTCTAAGTTGACATACCTATCCTCGCGTGGTCCGTGAATTTATATAGGAGATAAGCTCTTCATTAACCATATGTGCATCGGCCATCGGATGGGATCGCCCTTCACCGTGAAATGCAACTCCACGGGCAATTCAGAAAAAAACGATGTCCGTGTCCGACTCCACATGGTGAAGTTGAAGCTGCAAAAGCTTGAAGAAATAGTCATGGCTTCTTTGAATAAAGAGAAAATGAAGGAGGACATGCATGAGGGTGATGAAAACTGGTGATGATGACTCATGATGATGATGAACGTCCGATTGCATGAAAAAAAATGTTTGAAGATGTAAATGAAGGCGCTGATTGATGTTCTATATATGTAAATTTCCTCTAATCCAATATTTATTTGTTTTTCTCGACTTTCTTGTTCTCTTTCAAAGCAATTGTCGGGCATGGTTGGTTACTGGTCAATAGAACTTGGAATCAGCCCTGTTCATCTTGGAATATTCTTTTAAATATTTTATTTCCTTTCTCAAAAGTTTCTTAATATATTGAAATTAACTACAGTGTAGGATGAAACTACTATTCACGGGAAATTACTAGTAAAATAAAAGATTACTCCCACAAATAATATGTACTTTTTGCCTTGTTGAATTAAAACAAAACAATATACCCTAGGGGCATTGCCGGTTCGGTCTAGTCGATTATTTCGATTCGAGTCCTCTTCAGGAACTAGAAACCGGACCGATTATTCTCTACTTTGAAAATTTGGAATTGGAGGCCATCTAGACTCATCTGTCCAATTCGATTTCCAGGTTGGATTGTAACCAATGTACATCCCTAGAAATTATGATCTATCATTGTATCTCGGCATTTTTTTGAGTATGCCCATTAGAAACTTGATTTTCACTTTATGAAAATTTTGCTAGGCTACCATGTTATTGCGCGTCCCAATCATTCTCTCTTACTAAAGTACAATAAGTAATTTTTCGCTATAAATTTAAGGACAAACACATTTTTATGCTTTTTGAAAACACTCTACACACACAAATTTTCAAAAAACAAAAACACTAAATTCGATTCCAATAAATTATGAAAATTTTTTAAAGGACTTGCTGTGTGATTTTGAGATTGTTAAAGGTATTCGACATTCAATAATAATTGAATATTGAACTAGACAAAAAAAAAAAAAAACTCTCAGATGTGCTATAGACTGCCCTCTCAAACACTGACATCGACCAGAAAATACAAATTAAATTCTTTTATTGTCTTTTTTATTATATTTTCTTTTACTTCAGATGAATAGAAAACTCCAGAGTATATTTTTCGCGAGAGCCTTAAATACTAGAAGAAAAAGCACCTATACCTAACAAGATTAAGTGAATACCCAAAATTGTGGCAGTTTCATAATGTTCCTCACCAACGATTTGAGGTTGGAGCATAGTTGACGTTGAATCTATTGCTTACTGATATTTATTAAAACAAATTACAAGATTTCACATGAATTAATTATGAGATATTCATGATTTTGAATAAAAGAAGTACAATCTTGAAAATAATTGTCATAATATAGTGAGAAAAAATCAGTCGATTGCTAGTTGGTTACTTAACCTTAAATTTGAGCATTCTTTAATTAGTAAATCTTTTTTTTTTAAATTCAAATTGCAAAAATTTCTTTGTTCCAATGGAGCCCCTTTTTTTTTGGGACAATAAAAAAATAATTATTTTTTTTTTACTTTATTACAGAAATTTTCTTATTTCTTATTTCTGTACCTGCTATTACTCTCTCGTCAAAAGGATCAGTTCGATCTAACCCAAAAAAAAAAAAAGGATAAGTTCGAGTCTACTTTTGTAGAGAGCGGAGGAGGGGTAACATACGACGCACCCTATAGAGATTTCTCTTTCGTCTCTATCTTTATATCCATCTGCATCTTCGCCGACCGAATCTCGCGGGATTTCTTTATTCGATCGTCAGATCAATTTAGATGGAATCGAGTAGTCTGATAAGAAAAAAATAATACTGAAGCACCAATTTTTTAATGTTAATTAATGGCTTATATGTAATTTTCATTATAGCTTTGCCCTAAACTCCTATTATATATAGATACTCTTATTATATATTGATACTGGTATTAAAGAGATTGGGCTAACTCTTCTGAACATTTTAGGATTGGCATTTGATTGAAGAGGCTGCGCGGTCAGGACTAGTTCCTGGTTTTGGAAAGAAACTCAGTTCAATTATTGAGGCTTGTTTATCAGGGTAAGATAAGTAATTTTATCTGATGAATTACACAGATGGGGGTGCAACAACTGGATTTTATGTTTATTAAGTAATGCAAGTATATTAAGGTTATCCAGTGCAATTGGCTTCATGTTCTTACTTCTAGGAATGTTGTTTCTTAAGTTTTTCCCGGCTTACATGAAGTGAGGGCAGTAGGAGCATTTTCTTTTCTTGAAACAAGTGGCTTTTATAAAGGGCAACCACAAAGGAAACCTCGGCTTGTATGAAGTTTATATTGTTTAATTTTAGGTTAAACAAGTTTGCCTCTGTGATATATCTACGATCTGGTTGTTGAGGTCTAGCCTGAGTAGATGATATATATGTGTCGAGGTCTGGCCTGTGTAGATGAGATATGGCTATTCTGTTCAAGTGATCATTCCAGTTTGGAAATGGCCCCCTTCATTCACAATCTGAGTATTGTTTCAACTGGTTGTTCGATGGTTGCTTTTGCGCAATCATTTTTTCATTCGATTGATCTGTTTCCATGATAGTAGGAGAGTAATGGCTAGTTACAGTGTAGCAGTTGCCTAGCTGACAGCTTAGCTTAATTTGGCCATAGCTATGGTACCCTGTTCTGTTTGCGATGTTTCCTTGTTTCATTTTTGTGTGAAGATAAAGTTTTATCAGGGTTAGAATTTGTCTATCAATATAAGCATGTTATATTTATGAAGTTTCTCGTGCTCCTTATTAGGTATGAATCAGAGGCTGTATATTTTGACAAGAATGTTAGATCTTCAAAACGGAAGAAGCTTGAAGAAAAATCACTTCGAGTAAGAAATTATGGGACGTTTTTCCTTGATTAGAGTGCATCATTTTTGGATTCCATTGTATGACTGCCACTTCAAGCCGCTTGGAATGTGGAAATATTTTTCCTTTCTGACACATTTTCATTTCAGTCATGATGTTTTCATTTGAAGGTACTTTACATGGAGAGACTGTCTGTTGAGGATATCTTATCATATGTTGCTTGTCGTGTTTTGTGTGAATCATCAGCTTGTACAACCAGCTTTCCAATCTGTTCTTGGACATATTCAGTGTGGAACTCTAGATAAGTTCAAGGAAACATTTGATAAGGCTTTGAATGGAGGGGAAGGGTTTTCTGTGGCTGCTTATGACTGCACTCAGTTTTATATGGCTCTATTTGACAAAAGATGTGCAGGTACGGCAGGTTGTAATGCCTTCATTTGGCCTAATGTTGTAAAGTTAATATTCTGAAAAAGCAGGCAAGAATGAAGGCTTATCGTAGTGCTTTGTCTTGTAACTGAGATCTTTTGTTGTTCCTCGACTCTTTCTGTACGTGCATTTGCACTCCCTTGGTGGCCTATTAGTGGTTTTACTTGTATCTCTCAGAAATGAAGGTTTTGTGTCTGAGACTGGAGACTGGAAACTATTTTGTAGGTTCATGCCATGCTTTACTTTCGACTTCTTGTTGGAGAAATTTTACCACCGACTATATAAGATTCATATCATACTTTGAATAGATGCCGCAATTGAACAAGCCCAATAGGATACATCTGGAGTACGGGAGGAGATGCGGCGTGGCATTGATGCCCATGTTGCTTCAGTCCTTGCTGCCAAGCTCTCTGAGCTTACAGAAGAATATGAGGTAGCATAATGAACAGAGATATTTCATCTGTTCTTGAGCTTCTCCTTTTACAGATGGAGGGTTTTTCCCCCTTTCACTTAATGGAGGTTGATGTGATCTGCACAAATTTTATTATGTTTTTACAGGAAAGACTTGATGAAGCATTGTCTGGACCAGTGCAAGCTCTTTTGGCTCAAGCTAATAGTGAAACCTGGTCAGCTGTCAGGAAACTTCTTTCGTGGGAGATCGAATCGGCAGTGAGTCAGTTCTCTGGTGCCCTTTCTGGTTTCGACATGGATTAACAGAGCAAGGAAAAATTGCTCGCGAGTATCAAAGATCATGCAAGGGGCGTGGTTGAAGCGGAAGCAAGGGAAAAAGCTCGACAAGTCCCCTTATACATGAAGGACCGGTATGCAGTTTGTGATTTTCTCATCAGTTAGATTCAATGCCTCTTGATATCCTTATGTGCTTCATTTTCAATCCAGGTTTGTAACATTGTTCAGCTATGATGCTGACCGTATGCGAAGAGTTTGGACAGGGAAGGAAAATATTCGAGCAATCACACAACTTGCTCGTTCAGCAGTATGCAAAATTTATATGCGGCAAATTTTTTACATGTTTCTCCTGTTTCTTGCTTGTGGATCTTTTACAGAAATGATTCAACAACACTTGCAGTCGTTAAAGGTGCTGTCTGTAATGGCGGCAGTGCGTTTGGATGATGAGAGAGATAACATTGAGAGAACTTTGTCTGCTGCTTTGCTGGACACAAAGCCTAATGCCACTGTCAAGAGCATTGCAACAGTAGATCCCTTGGCTTTCGGCACATGGAAAGAGGTGAGTTTTGATTTTATGGTGCTGGTTCAATTGATGCAGATATTCAATTTCTCTTGTCTCTTATGAAAATGGATGGAAGAGTTTAGGCCCCATTGTCCATACTAGTTTTCATGTTATCATCGGCACTTGTGAAAATTGGATTATCGTGTGCTAAAAGGTGTCACATTACTGATTGATGCTGCCACTGTCCGAAGGTGATGCTGAAATAAGCCAATGTACAACCGACAAACTGCATAGTATATGTTATTGCTCCTTTAACTCAATATACAAGAGCCTTTCATTTGCTGAGAGCACTTATTCACTGTTTAATTGCAGATTCCTTCATCAGAAACACTGATCGCACCAGATAAGTGCAAATCATTGTGAAGACAATTTGAGGCGGAGACTGAGTACATCATCACTAAAGCAATTTCTGCTCAGGCACGATACCTATATCGTAAAAGATGTTTAGTAGTATAAACGCCATTATTATTATTATTTTTAAAATGCCATGTCATCATCCCTGCACCCCAACACACACTAACACGACAAAAAAGGAAAGAAGGCTCTATTGAATCCAATGCGCTAGATTTTTCTATAAGAATGGATATTCAAGATCAATTCTAAGCACCGCTCCACATTTTGCAATTCCACCAAAAAAAAAAAAACAAAAAACAAAAAACAAAACAAAAGGGGGTACTTTCTTATGTTGAGTAAGTAGTTATGTTTGGAGGACCTCACTAGCATGCCATGTGGTCAACTTACCATCATAGACGAACATATGTGAAGTTCTTTCACTACTGGAGCTGTTCTATTACTTGCTGTCTTCTTTCAGGAAGCGAAGAGGCGTGAAAACTTGCAACATTGGTTGGAAACTGTTGCGTTAGCTGTTTTGGGATTCGAAGGAATTAGGACACTTCTTAGGTATTTTACTTCTGGAGTTCTGCTTTGGTGTCCGATATATTTATCTTTGTTGCTTTTGCTTGACACTTTTTCTTTTCTTTTTTTAGGCGGAAGGGGACTGCGACATTTGAGGGGGAGAGGGAGAGGCTAGGAGCTTTAGAGTGAGGGCGGTGGTGCTGCCTCGTCGTCTACAAGGGGAGAAAGAGGAGCATATATAAAATTCATTTTTCTCGGTTTAGGTTGAAAGTGGGATTATTGCTTAACCCACTAAAACCAATTTTTTTTTTTTTTGGTCTTTTTTCTTTGGAAACCATTTTGACCCATATTTTATAAAGCATTTCATTAACAGCCCTAATCCTAGAATAATGTCACATCGATAATTCAAGACCCTATTGTTGGGACCTAAAAGATGTTTGCACACAGAAAAGCCTTCATGGCTCTGTCTAATCTCGGTGTTTTGTGGTAATAGCTGAAGGACTTTATCCATTCGTGGATGTCATACGATTGTCACGCAATTATCATGAGTACAATTGATATTGTAAGGCTAATTATTTTTTGTGGTAAAAGCTGAAGGCCTTTAGCCATTCGTGCATGTCATACTATTGTCATGCGATTGTCATAGGTACAATTGATATTATAAGGCTGGCTATTTAGTGCTTTAAAGCTCAAAAAAACTGGTACATCTACTTCATAGATATTCCAAAAATTAGTGTCACATCTTGCTATTATTGAATTTGGTCAATGGGTGTTGACCTCTTCTTTTTTTGTCATCGGTGCTTTGTCTTCTCTTTTGCCTTTTCAATATTTATTCATTTGATGTCAGCAAAGAGATGCCTGGTTCATTACTTGAGCCTTAGGGAGTCTCTATCAATGTATAACTTCGTAAAATACCAACCAGAAGATTCCAATCCATACTTATAGAATCTAACCAAATCCTGATCTCCAAGAGAAAACCACCCAAGATCATCCTTAGTTGCAGCACATGTTGCACATGTTGCACATGAACACCGAACTTCTCAAGATTAAAGGCCAAAATGATCACTATCTATGCATCCGATACCTTGGTTCTAGCTCTGTCTATTTAAGCAAGAGCGAGAGAGACTGAGTGTGTGTTATGGATTGAATCTAATCATCCGGGTCGACCAAATGGAAGTAACCGGGCCCATTTCTACCACAGTACTACCACAGAAGGTTGCACCTACTGTAGTTAAAAAGCTTATCAATTAACTGATCTAGATTTCACGGTCCAAAATATCCGCAAACAAAACAGGTGTACTGATTAAGTATCAAGCAATCTCTTTACAATCTAATGAAGCAACCGAAACGTGCCCTGCAGCCATGGCCTGAAGCAATACCAGAGAACATGTTTGTCGGACTTGGGTACTTCTGAAACCACGGTCTCTAGCTTTTTATCATTCTGGAAAACAACGAAATATTTATCGACAAATAACTCAAGGAATATGCAGGAAGTATTGTTGATAATATCAATTCACGAAAACAGCATATAACTTCACCATTAAGGTTTCGTTGTGTGATGAAAACACTAGGTGTCCTTTTTACCATTGTGGTACCATTGTGTCCTATCCAGTACCACATCTTCCCGTTAAACATATCTTATCTCAATCAAGAAGTACTTAATGAAGCAGACTAGCAACTGCTAAGAAAAGTTTTCTCTAAACTTGTCGTATGAAGAACAATCAAAAGGACCAGGCGAAGTAAACTGAATAGCACCTTCTGAAACGATTTAAGGCAAAATGTAACAAGATTGTAGCTGCTATATTCTGTTTGATGTGCCAAATATGAAGACATGTTTAAATACAACTGGTCATGCCAAGTTACCAACCTGATCTTGCGTACAGTTAGTGCAGGTAACTGATGTAAGTTGTTCCTATTATCCATTTTTAGATTATGAAAGAGCACCAAGAGGTGCCTCTCACTAACAACCTAGAAGTTAGAAAAAGATATAAAATATATTGTAGACAGAGTCAACTGTGGAGAGCTACCGCCATAACGCCAGAAAAGGAAACCGGAAGTATCATTCCGCCTTCTCCCTTCTGTCACCATGATACTCCCACAAAACAAATATATTACAGGGAGACGGGAGACAAGAGACGTCCGACCAAAAAACTAAATAGAGACATACCCTATCATTCAGGATACTCAATAACTTCACACGTTTTCATAATCCCAGGTATCTAAAATGTCATTCTCATCAGAACTTCCCAAGGCAGATGACTTGTCTGGAGACCACCGGAAACAAACGAATGGTCTATATCATGATGTTTTTTCTCTAGACTTGAAAAGGAAAGTGAGGAGATCCTGTTCCAAAATTAAGAAACCAATGATATTTTAATTGACTTTTTTGTGTCAACACGATGAAGATCGGCATGGTGAGCTTTCTCAAGCTGGGAAATAGACAACCGAAAGTTCCACCAAGTAAAGCAATGCAAACCAACCATACTCAAAACCAAAGACTTCAAAGGACAAGGGATCAATAAAATAATTAGGAAGAAAAGCCCGACTCGTGAACCATTTTTGCCGCATTTACATCGGGGCCTGTGGAATGGGTCCAATGTTTAAATTGTGTCTGAAAAAGCCTTCCAAACTCATTTATGACTGAGGAGAGCGTCTGGGAGAGTGAGAAACGCCTTTACACAGATGCAAATGATTTTAGGTGAAGGAATTTTTAATGAAGTTCGAATAGCTTTTGGTAAACACTATGTGCATACAAGCTAAAGAACTTTTTCGAAATAGCAAATAGTGTTTACATAAATGACTTTATGATAATAATAAAAAAATTGCAATAGTGGCAAGCGAAGCTAGAAGCTTTAGCGACAATTGTTGCCAAGGTCGTGTGACCCTAGGTGAGTCGACGCCGGAGTTCGCGCAACCAAAGCGACTCACGCTAGTGGCCTAGATCTCCAAAATCCCATCTTCGCAAAGTCCTAAATACCAATGCTGTGCGAATTCAGCCCCTTCCTCTGCAATCTTGTCAAGCCAAATATAAACCTAGGATGAGTATCGTGTGTGCCCTAGGCGATTGGCCATTAAGCTCAGATGCCAGAGCTGGGAACAGCGGCGAGCCAAATCTCTAAACAATGCGAGCTCAAGGGCAATCCTAGATTCTCCATATATGGCTTAGATCTCACTTGACTAACCTGCAATCGTCGACCTTTAGCAACACTAGACCCTCGGTGACAGTCCATGTTCATGGATTTGTTGAGTTGAATTGAGGGTTTAAAAGCATAAAATTAGACTTATGATTATTGAACGGGGTTGAGATGGGAAATAAAATAAAAATTTAGGTGAACTTAGAGAAACTTCCTTACAAATGCATCGTAGTTCACAGATGGGCTTTTAAAACCTTTTACCAAATGGACGAATTTTAAGCCCGAAGACCCTTGTAGGTCGAAAATTCATTAGCAAAGCTATGTCAGATGGATCCTAAAATCATTTTAACCGCTTTTCTATTATAAAGTTGTTAGGTCAGGGCGGACCTCATGTGACAAATCTACCTAGCTCAAGTTCAAGTGTAACGAGTATTAAATATTGTCCCGATCTGTCTATATTTATGCAATAATTGGATCAATTTACTTAATATATGCAGCATACCCTAAACCCATACTCTTCTTCCGCTATTTCTTTACTCTATGTAGCTCTTAATTTTTCATTTCTTGACCGTGAAGCAATTATGAATCGCCGACTTTTGGGACGAGGAATTAAATCGCCGGCAGAGATGCGCATTGGGAATGTCCCCACCTCTTTTTGTTATTAAATGGGCAACGACGATTTTAAACGAAAAAGAAAAAGGGAAAAAGAAGATTGAAAAAGTAAGTAAGAGCACACGTGTGGGATCCACTTTGAAATCAAAAAGCACCCGATGGAGTGCAACGTGGACGGCGAGGATCGAGCCGTGATCCCACGCGCTGAAAAGGGGCAGTGAGATCACCGTCCCCGCCCCTTTGGCATCATTTCAGAAGGAAAGAAAGTCGATGGACGGCCGAGATGGGCCCACCGGATGGGAGTCGGCGGTGAGCGGCTTTGATTAAAAAGTTGGGACAGGGCGATGACAACTCGGCACATCGATCGAGTTGGATCCAACGGTTTTGTTTTAGTAAAATAAAATCCTAAATATTTCTCATTTTTTAAGCCGATTCTTGAATTTATTATGGCAAGCCAAGTGCGACTTTTCATAATTAAATTATGCTTAAAGATGAATTCAGAGACTCAATTGTCTGGACGTTAAATGCTTAAAATTGTAATTACGCTGACTAGAAGTCCACAGGTATTTTTGAACGCGTCTGAATAGAAAATATAAATCAGGAAATTGCTCATAAGAAAATGATAATGTGTGCTTATTATGTTAATCATGGTGTTTTATTAATTAAGGTAGGAATTTGGGGACGCGCGCATGCGCTTGGCAGCTTGAGTCGTCGTCACTCATGCGATGGAAAATCATTCAAGCCCATCCAACTTGACTTGCTATTGCTTTCCCTAATCACTCGAGGGGTAAAGAGAAAATTTAGGTAGAGTTGAGTGGACTTGGGGGTTGATTAATAATTAAAGGCTCGTTTGCTTACATTTGATTATAAAGGATAACAGAACAAACGATCTTCAAACTTTAGTTCAATATGTAATGTTACCCTTAAATTTTCTAAGTTATGTAATGTAGTCCCTAGATTTACTAATAGAGCAAATAGTCCATGAACTTTTATTTAATGTGCAATATCATTCATGAACTTTTTTAATTTGTGTAATATGATTTTTGAATTTCGACATAATGTACAATGTCATTTATAGACTTTTAATTTGCTCAATGTGGTTCATGAACTATTTGTAAATATTCAATGCAATCCCTCTATTATATGAAAATGTTTAAAAATTCATATTGAACCAAAGTTGAGAGATCATTTACGTTATTTTTTCTAATTAGAATGAGCTTACTTACTTCCACTCAATCAAAATTCAAAATATTGTGTTGATGGATGAATGTCATGTAAGTCTCGAGAGCTTTGGACGTAAAAAAAAAATAAAAAAAATCAAGTGGTGAAATTTATGCGAAAAGCAAAAATTAAAAGTCATTCGAAACCGGATGTGTAATTGGCCAATACCATTGTGAGATTAAAGCCCTAATTCTTTATCAATTGGCACGAAAGCTTCAATCAATGGAAGACAAAAGACAGGAGTCACATGTCAGGTCAATGGCGCAAGTTACCAAAGTGCTCACGTGGCAGCCACTCCCTCCATCGAGACTGAGAATGCACATGCACCAGGCTGAGCTTTCCTCTAATCCGCTATTTATTCTTTTAAAATATTTTGCTATCTTTCGCAAAAGTTCCAAAATGTATTGAAAGTTAAGACAAATTACTAATTACAAAAAGACATTACTCTCGCTAGTAATTTATACTTTTTGCCTTTGCTGAATAACAAAATAAAAAAAAAATAAAAAAAGATACTTTGGGCCCACTATTGTGCTGAATAATAAAATGAAAAGGTAATATACTTTGAATCCATTACTGGTTCGGTCTAATCGATTACGCTTATTCGATTTAGTAGGTCCACTTTCCGGTGGGAACAACTTAGAACTGTCCAATTAGTAGCACGGTTAAATTTTTATAACGAATTCTTCACATTAATTGGATCAAGTACACTCTTGGAAACTGTTATGTATTTCATCATCTTTTGAGGTTTTCTAAACAGAATTTTTATTTTCACCTTATGAAATTTTGCATGGGTGTCATGTAATTTTGCTTCCAATCTTTCTAATCAAAAGGTACGATATGTAATTATCCACACTAAATTTCAGGGATGCACATATTTTGAAGCTTTCTAAAATACTCTACTCTAACCAAATTTCTAAAAATAAAATTACTAATTCCAATTCTAGTAAATCGTAACAACATTTTGAAGTACTCCACACCTTGATATTCTATTCATGTGATTTTGAGATGATTTAAGGTATTCAACATAAAATCATAATTTAATATTGAATTGTCCAGCAAAAGTCAAAATGAAATTACCCTCAAATATATGTTATAGACTAACTTCATGAACACGAATAAGGACCAAAAAATACTTATATAAGAAATTATATGGTCAATGATATTTACTAAAACAAATTACGCTGTCCTACAATGAAGTTCGAGATTTCAGGTGAATCAATTATGTGTTTTTTTCGATTTTAATTGAAAAAAAAAGAAGAACGATCTTGAAAATAGTTGATGACAATATGATGACTGATTATTGTTTGGTTACTTAACCATACATTTGAGCACTCTTTAGCTAGTAAATATATATATATTGTTTTAAAATCCTGTTTTGGTCAAATTTTTGAAAGGCGAAAATTTATTAGTTCCAATGCAGCCCCCTTTTTTCCCGACCAAAAAGAATAAAATAAATAAATTTGTGACTCTACTACTACTGAAATATTCTCATTCCTTTCATTTTTTTTTTCATTAAGCGGGTATTATTCCCTCATCAAAAAGGATCAGTCCGACTCCTACTTTTCTCTCTTGCAGACGGGGCTGAAATCCGACGTACCTCTCTAACGGATCCTGTCGTTGCTTCTCCTTCATCCCTCGCTTTCGCCGTCTCTCTCTCTCCGTAGATCGATCGATCGGATCGGATCGATCTCCATCTCCGGCGGACCGAATCTCGCGACGCCTCCGCATTCGATCGCCCCGATCGGCCCCCCTCGCTCGATCCGCCGCCAATGGGTATATTTGCTCGAATCATGAACCGATCCCTTTGTTCGCGTCTTTAAACTTGCTCTTCGCACGCTTTCTTCTCGCGATCGATAGTCTCTGACTGTCGCGATGGCAATCTCGCATCGATTCTGGAAATCTCTGAACTGCCGTTGGCTTCTGCGTTTTAATTAGGGATTCTCGTAACTGTTGCTGCCGGGTCTTAAATTTCCCCTTCGCTTGTAATGTCGAATTAATGCATCTGCTGGTTGCGCATCGCCATTACGTAACAGCTCGTGTTTGCCTTCGATTTTGATCCGGATGCTGTTGCGTGGCATGACTGTTTCCTCTCTCTACTTCGTATTGCGTTTGTTGCTGAGGTAGCTCGACGACGATTGTTTCAGCTCTCGAGGACCTGGAAAAGAGAGCTTTAGTTGTTTGAGGTTATAAGAGTGACTGTGAAGATTAAGAAGTTTCTTCGTGAGAACCCTTTTGATTGAGGTGCAAAGGGTAGCTGATGATATTATTCATCTCCCTCAGAAGGTGTTAGTGTAACAGGATGTCGATATAATCATGTCCCAAGCACTGGAAAGATGGATTTCTAGATTGTTGTTCACAGCTATGTTTCGAAAGATTGACAAGGATTGATTCACTTACTTCAACGTTACGAGAAATATGTGGTTGATAAAATTGTCGAAAGAGTGAAATCAACCTCTCAAGTAGTTTTAGCCGTTTAGGTACTTGCGCATTATGTAGGATCTGAGGCTTTCATTCTCGATCACGAGTTGTTAGTTTCGTCTTGCCTACTCTAGGCATAGTGTATTGGTTTATCGTGTCAATTCTCTTTTTGACTTGCTAATTTGGACATCTTTTTTCTCAGATAATTCTGGTGAATGTTCTTCTACTCAACTTATTGATGGAGATGGAGTATTCAATGTCGATGGACTAGAAAATTTCATCAAGGAGGTCAAATTGAGGGAATGTGGCCTTTCTTACGCCGTTGTCTCCATCATGGGTCCTCAAAGTAGTGGTGTGTATTTACTCCCAATAACTTGCTTTGGACTTTGCTTCTTTTGCTAAATGTAGATTACATGAAATGTTTGGTAAGGCTGTGAAATGTTCTTAAAAGAAACAAATTTTTGCTGTACCATTGTCGATTTGTCAAGTTGTTCAAATTCAGTTTAATACTATTTCTTCACCTTAAATTTTTACTTTCAGCAAAGCCATTACCTTCAGGGCACCATGTGGAAAATTGCTGCTTTTTTGTTTTCATCTACGTATCTTTTCTTTTGCGAGTTTCAAACTTATTCTATTGTTTCGTATGATATCCGACAGGGAAGAGTACACTGTTAAATCATCTATTTCGCACCAACTTTAGGGAGATGGATGCTTTTAAAGGGAGGCATGTCTACAAACCAACTTTTCACTCACTCTAATGAAGGATTTGGACAGAAAGTCTAAAACCAGTTTGGTATTTTTCCAGGTCCCAAACCACCAAAGGTATATGGCTGGCGAAAGGTGCTGGCATTGAACCGTGTACTCTGGTTATGGACTTGGAGGGGACTGATGGAAGAGAAAGAGGAGAGGTATATTTACTAGATGATTATTCATGGAGTTATAATAGCTTATCTTGTCCATGTTCAACTACTTATTTTTATCCATAAGTAATTGCAAATTCTAAATTTTTGTACATGTTGAAACATTAATTTGTGCTTCGGGTAGCTGCTGTATGATCTTAACTTTCTTTTCCACTTTTGTATGTCTTTGCTCATCTTACTAACCCAGAAGGTTGATTTATGTGTAGCTGATGCTCATTGAAACAATCCTGATTTACACATGATTTGAGTAAGCAGCAATTAGCATTCTCGCAGCTTCTTAACCGGTGTCATTTTTTATTCAGGACGATACTGCTTTTGAAAAGCAGAGTGCTCTTTTCGCTTTGGCTGTCTCTGATATAGTGCTCATTAACATGTGAGGCTTTTGCTTTCCTCTAGTGAGATATTGTTTCTGTTTCTGCCATTGTTCTAGTATTTTCCTAGTGCCCTTTTAAGCATATTTTTCATAGGTGGTGTCATGATATTGGCCGGGAACAAGCTGCCAACAAGCCTCTTCTGAAAACTGTATTCCAGGTATTTCTTGTCTTCTTGCATTAAGAAAAGCTAAATGTTTAGTTCTAAGAGCTAATGACAAAGTTGTAACTCTCCTTGAAGGTCATGATGCGATTGTTTAGCCCTCGGAAAACAACTCTGTTGTTTGTCATACGGGATAAAACAAGGGTTAGTACCTATACTTAATCGTGTTTTCATTTTGGATTGTGATGGTTTTTATCTGCTTGTTTTGGCTGCATCTGGTAAGTTTTACTGATCTGAGTTGATTTTTTTTTTTTTTTTAATGGGTTCACTGCCTTTTCTTTTTATACAGACTCCTCTGGAAAATCTAGAACCTGTCTTGAGAGAAGATGTGCAGAAGGTGAGGCTTGTCGCATTTCCCATTGAAAACTGACTTTGTAAAGTTGTTCCTGGTTTCATTTGGTATTTTCCTGCAGATATGGGACAATGTTCCTAAGCCACAAGCGCACAAGGAAACTCCTATCAGTGAATTTTTTAATGTAGGTGCTTTGATGCTTGTATGAGTTACTCTCAATAAGTTGCTTTTCCCTCTAATCGTTGTAATGAAGTTCATCCTAATGACTCTTTCCTGCTGTACAGGTTGAGGTTACTGCTCTGTCTAGTTATGAAGAGAAGGAAGAGCAATTTAAAGAGCAGGTATACCTACCTTGCACCACATGGAAGCATGTTTGGATCTAGAGTACGATTGCCCAAGTTTTATGTGGGCTTTGTTGTTGTGTTTGGACAAGATTCTCAAATGCTACAGTGGGCGCCGTTTTCTTCACATAAATCCACTGTTTGAGACAAAACTTTGGTCCTCATAAGCAGAAGTTTGGAATATTTGTGGAAATGCCACTCATCATTGACAGCTATTTCTTATTTTTTTGGAGGCTTATCATTGCTCCATCGTCCTTATTGAGTTTAGTGATTTTCACTACTCCTATTCCCATTCTCAATCAATTATATTTTGAGACGTGTTATGTCTCCATCTCATCTTCTTTTGCTCTTTTGTGGAATTTGGGCCATTGGTTGCTAAATAGATTATATTTTTTTTTATCTGTACTAATTTTTTGCCATATGGTTGAATTTCCTTGGACAAAAAGGTGGCCATCCTTAGACAGCGGTTCTTTCATTCTATTGCACCTGGTGGGCTCGCAGGAGATCGAAGGGGAGTAGTTCCTGCATCAGGATTTGCTTTTAGTGCTTTGCAAATGTGGAAAGTCATCAAGGAGAATAAGGACCTTGACTTGCCTGCACACAAGGTGAGAGTTAATTAATTGAAAGGCAATTGGATGAGAATGCTAATTAACGCACCATGCTTTCCGTGTTAAGGTCATGGTTGCTACTGTACGATGTGAAGAAATTGCCCACGAAAAATATTCCAGTTTCACTGAAAATGAGGTACCGATCTGGTTCTTGCTGGACATTAAACTTGCTTGCTTGTTTTGCTATTTTGAAATGCAAGCAGATGCATTTTATCTTACACATATTAAGATTGAGCGAACTCTTTTGAACATGTTAGGATTGGTGTTTGATTGAAGAGGCTGTGCATTTGGGACCAGTTCCTGGTTTTGGAAAGAAAGTCAGTTCAATTCTTGAGGCTTATTTATCAGGGTAAGACAAGCGATTTTATCTGATGGATTACAGATGGTAGTGCAGCAACTGGATTTGTGTTTGTTAAATAACGCAAGTGTATTAAGGTTATCCAGTGCAATCGGCTTCATGTTCTTACTTCTAAGAATATTGTTTCTTTAAGTTTTCCTGGCATTCACGACGTGGACGTGGGGGCAGGAGGAGCATTATTTTTTTTTTTCACTTGGAGGAAGTGCATTTTTTTAAAGTGCAAACATAAAAGAAACCTTGGCTTTTTTGAAATTTGTATTGTTTAATTTTTGCTTATGCCAGTTTACCTCTCTGATATATCTACTTTTGGGTTTTTGAGGTCTAGGCTGAGTAGATGAGATATAGCTGTTGAGGTCTTGCCTATGTAGATGAGATATAGCTATTCTGTTCAAGTGATCATATACCAGTTTGGAAATGGCCCCCTTCACTCACAATCTGAATATGATATCAACTGATTGTACAATGGCTGCTTTCGAGCAATCATCTTTTGGTTTCATTGATCTGTTTTCTTGATTGTAGGGGAGTAATGGCTAGTTAGGTTCTGTTTGTTAACTCACTAAATAGTAATTGATTCTATTCTTTTATTTCCTAAAACAAAAAAAGAACAGAAATCCATTTGGTAACTTTTTTTGTTCCTGGAAATAGATTTGGAACAGAATCAAGAAATAGGAAAAAGTTGCTTCTTTGTTCTTGGGAATGATTTCAGAACCAAGCCAAATTTTCTTTTTTTTTCTCTTTTCTTTTCTTCTTTTCCTTTTCTTTTCTTTTCTCTTCTTCTCCATGGTCGGTGATTGGCTAGAGAATAAGAAGAGGGATGGAAAAAGAAAAAGAAAAAAAGAGGAAAAATAGAAAAAATAGAAAAATATAACAAAAGTACTAAAAAAATTAAAAGAAATTCTAATTCACAAAAAAATTTGAGATTTTACGAAATGCATATCTTTCCCGGAAATAGAAATTTTGGATAGTTACCAAACATCTTAAAATGTTAGAAACTTGTCCAGGGAACAGAATAAAAAAGAATCATTTCTTAGCAAAATTTTTTTTCGGGAACAAAATGGTTACCAAACGCACCCTTACAGTTTAGCAGCTGCCTATCTGACGGCTTAGCTGAATTTGGCCATAGCTGTGGACCCTGTTCTGTTTGTGATGTTTCCTTGTTTTATTTTTGGGTGAAGTTTTTGTTCCGTCATGGTTTGAAATTCGTCTATCAGTGTAAGTATGTTTTATTTATGAAGTTTCTTGTGCTGCTCATTAGGTATGACTCAGAGGCTGTATATTTTGACGAGAGTGTTAGATCTTCAAAGCGGAAGCAGCTTGAAGAAAAGTTACTTCAAGTAAGAAGTCATGGGATGTTTTTCTTTGTTTAAAGTGCATGATTTTTTTGGGTTATATTGTTTTACTACCACTTCAACCTGCTTGGAACGTGGAAATATTTTTCCTTTTTGACACACTTTTATTTCAGTCATGATGTTTTCACTTGAAGTTAGCTTACACAGAGACTGTCTGTTGAGGATATCTTATCATATGTTGCTTATTGTGTTCTGTGTGAATCATCAGCTTGTAAAACCAGCTTTCCAATCTGTTCTTGAACATATTGGGTGCGAAACTCTAGATAAATTCAAAGAAGCATTTGATAAGGCTCTGAATGGAGGAGAAGGGTTTTCTGTTGCTGCTCATGACTGCGCTCAGTTTTATGTGGCTCTATTTGACAAAGGATGTGCAGGTACGTCAACTTGTAATGCCTTTTTTTGACCTAATGTTGTAAAGTTAATGCTCTGAAAAAGTAAGCCAAGAATGAAGGCTTGTAGTTGTGCTTTGTCTTGTGACTAAGCTCTTTTTGGGTTCTTTGACTCCTTTTGTACATGGGCTTTCACTCCCTTAGTGGCCTATTAGTTTTTTTACTTGTATCTATCAGAAATGAAGGTTCGTGTCTGAATTGGAGGCTGATGTGAAAATATAGTCTCGTTGGTAAATAGCATTCTGGGCATTTAGGAATCCTTTCTGTAGGTTCATGCCATGCTTTACTTACTTTTGACTTGTTATTAGAGGAATTTTACCACCGACTGTATGGATGAGTTTTGCATCATACTTTGAGCAGATGCCGTAATTGAACAAGCCAAATGGGATACATCTAGAGCACAGGAGAAGCTGCGGCGTGACATTGATGCCCATGTTGCTTCAGTCCGTGCGGCCAAGCTCTCTGAGCTTACAAAAGCATATGAGGTAGCATGATGAACAGAGATATTTCATCTGCTCTCGAGCTTTTCTTTTTACAGATGGAGGGTTTTTCCTCTTTCACTTAATGGTGGTTGATGGGATCTGCACAAATTATGTTATTTTTTACAGGCAAAACTGAATGAAGCATTGTCTGGACCAGTGGAAGCTCTTTTGGAAGGAGCTAATAATGAAACCTGGTCGGCTATCAGGAAACTTCTTTCGCGTGAGACCGAATTGGCAGTAACTGGGTTCTCTGGCGCCCTTTCTGGTTTTGACCTGGATGAACAGAGCAAGGAAAAAATGCTTTTGGCTATAAGAGATAATGCGAGGGGCATGGTTGAAGCAAAAGTAAGGGAAAAAGCTGGCGGAGTCCTTGCACTCATGAAGGACCGGTAGACACTCTTTATGTTTGTGATTTACTCATCAGTTAGATTCAATACCTTTTAATATCCTAATGTGCTTCATTTTCAATCCAGGTTTACAACATTGTTCTGCCATGATGCTGACTCTATGCCGAGAGTTTGGACGGGGAAGGAAGATATTCGAGCAATCAACAAACTTGCTCGTTCCGCGGTATGCAGAATTTTTATATGGCTAATTTTTTACATGTTACTCGTGTTGCTTGCTTGTGCATCTTTTACTGAAATGATTCAATGACACTTGCAGTCATTAAAGTTGCTGTCTGTAATGGCGGCAGTGCGTTTGGATAATGAGAAAGATAACATCGAGAAAACTTTGTCCGTTGCTTTGCTGGACACCAAGCCTACTACCACTGACAGGAGCGTTACAACAGTAGATCCCTTGGCTTCCAGCACATGGGAAGAGGTGAGTTTTGCTTTTATCTTGCAGATTCAATTAGTGCAGATCTTCAATTTCTTTTGTATCTTATGAAAAATGGATGGAAGAGTTTAGGCCCCATTGTCCATACTAGTTTTAATACTATCATTTGCACTTGTGAATATTGGATTATCTGTGCTAAAAAAAAGATGTCAGATAACTGATTGATGCTGCAGCTGTCTGAAGGTAATGCAGAAAGAAGAGCCTTTCATTTGATGAAAGCACTTGTTCACTGTTTAATTGCAGATTCCTTCATCAAAAACACTGATCACACCCGTTAAGTGCAAATCATTGTGGAGGCAATTTAAGGCGGAGACTGAGTACACCGTCACTCAAGCAATTTCTGCTCAGGCATGATACCTATATCTAAAAGATGTTTAGTAGTGTAAACGTCATTGTTGTTATCAAAATGCCAAGCCAGCATCCCCCACCCGCAACACACACACACTAACGCCAAAAAAAAAATGTATAGAAAATAAAAAGAAAAGGGAAGAAGGCTCTCTATTGAATCCACTGCACTAGATTTCTATTTGAATTGATTATCAAGATCAATTCTAAGCACCACTAGGAGGACATCAGCTTGCTACTTGAGTTTGAGAATATCAATATAAGAAATGTTAAAAGCGTTGACAAATACTTTCAATTCCACGAAAGGAAGACATACTTGCTTATGTCAAGTAGTGTACTTGCTTATCTACAAAGTTTATTCGCTATTGGGGATATATGATTGTTTCCTCTCTTCGTTTGGAATTATCAGGAAGCAAACAGGCGTAACAACAACTGGATGCCACCTCCATGGGCAATTGTTGCGTTAGTTGTTTTAGGGTTTAACGAATTTATGACACTTCTTAGGTATTTTACTTCTGCAATTCTGCTTTGATGTCCAATATGAGTATTTTCTTTTGCTCGACACGAGTACGTTTTTTGGCGGCAGAAACCCCCTCTATTTGGGCGTCATATTTGTGGGATTTTTACTCGTCAAAGCACTATGGGTGCAGCTTGATATATCTGGCGAATTCCGTAATGGCGCTGTAAGTGTTAACAGTTCAATTTGATTTTTTTTTCTGCCATTTGATATTGGATTATCAGGAATTATCTGCCAACATAGATGAGCAACTTTTTCTTCAAGGGAGAGACTGTTATACACTTGTATCTGATCTCCGATCTTTTATGAAATGGAAAGGGCTTCATCTTTTCTCATTAGTGGACAGTTGAGAGACTTCGATTCTCATGAGATTGCAAGCTGTGGGTTGTAATGTTAATTGGGTGCTTAGGATCTTGATAGTTGAAAGGTTTAGAGAAAGGGATGATATTCAGTTGTCAATTTTTGGCACGCATTAAAGATCTTAGCTCTCATTGTTGTCATCAATTGACGGATGTCATTCTGACGATAAAGAGATTGGTATACTTTATGCTTTTGTTGATTCCCAAGGTTGTCTTTGGCTCTGATGTCCTAGTGGGTTTCTTTGTCACAGCTTCCTGGGCTTATATCCTTGTCAAGCAAGTTCGTTCCCACTATTATGAACCTTCTCAAAAGACTAGCAGAAGAAGGGCAAGTGCCTGCATCAAATAATCCTCACGGAAATCCTTCTCTCGCATCAAAGAGCTACCGCAATGGAGTCGGAACATCGAGTGGTTTATCTTCCACTGCTTCTTCCAACGTAACCTCGGAGCAAGAAGCTGAGTATTCAAGTCCTTCTAAAGAAGAGTAGCTGGGAAGTCATCCTGCTGGAGTTATTAGTGTTAGAAGATTCTTGTAAGCTACCCCCAGAATGGTAGGCATCACGTGGAATGCTTGAAGAATATCTGCTGCGATCATTGCGAGACGAGACTAGTACATTTAAAGGCATCTATTTTTATCAAGAATGCCACTTGAAGGAGGTTGTGCGTCTTGCAACGATCCCCATTCACCATTTAAATCTTGTGATATTGATTTATGGTAAGTTGCAGCGGCGGGCTTCTCGTTTTCGCCTTTTCTTTGCTTCCTTTTCTTGTTTGGGGCTTGGAAAGAGTCATGCTGGTTTGAGGACTTCTTGAGTGCAATTTTGTATCGCAGACATTACTCATTATAATAGACCAGAAAGAAAGGACATGTAATAGCTTTTCATTGTCATATTTATTAATTTCATCGTGCTTTTTTGTCGTGCGGGCTTGAATTTCAATTTCGTCTAGAAATAGATGATGTAAAATGCGAGTGTTGTAAGACCATCTCATGTGTGTGCTTGATTGTCAAGATAATCATGGAGGGGAGCTTTTGTTTCATGGAGCTCAGAGTCAGGACAACTCGTGCGCAAGCTCAACTCATTTGTGGACCCTGTGCCGCCTGTGCGTGCTTCGTCCATGTGATTGGTGCATGGCACTTCACCGTGACATCGATTTCTGTTTCTTGTTGGATTTAAATTCTCGCAAAATGGATTAAGAGAGAACGTAAAGATTTTATCTGTTGTTAAGCTTAAACTTGAAAAAAAGGATAAATTAGGGAGTATTTTCAACCATACCCTGTCATCTCTCAATTTCTGTATTTTATTGACATCGTGCTTAAATGTTCAAAAACTAATAAAGAGAGTTCATCAAGATTTTACCTGTTATCGAGCTTAAACCTGAAAAAGTAGAGGATAAAATACAGAAGGTACTTTACATTATACTATTCACTAGCATGACTTTATTTTAATGGTAGTTTGCTAAACGCACTTGTGAACGGTGGAAATCCTGAGCCAGTTACACAGTTCTCTTAAGCCAAGGACAAAATTCTGCAAAGATGTTTCAATAGTCTGTAATTCTCTTTTTTGAATGTAATTATCCAATCAAATCAGGATATATATATATATACACGGTAAGACCATTAAAACTAGAGTGAAGACCCCCGTTAATTGGATGAGCTAAATTAAATTAACATTCATCCATAATAAACAGGATTTGATATATAATCAGATCAAAGTCAATATTGATCGAAAAGGACCAATCACCTTGATAAAAGAAACTCCTCCATCCTCTTTGTAAGTGGGAGCTTTCTCTGTTTATCTTGGGACGGTATGTGGAGTTGCAGTAGATATCGAGAAGTACTTGAAAATTCAAAAACACCAAATCTATAGGATTGAAGTCATTGAGACCTCTATAAGCATGTCGTCAAGAGCTCGCCAAGCTTTCAGATGATCAAGTCCACGACCATCTCCAATTTAAGATCAAGCCACCGGGACACATGAATTGCGCTCATGTGGAGAACCAAAAAACGACTATTCCATTTGGGATTAACCTACTATTATGGCACTCGAATCGCATTTTAAAGAATGAGAAGAGTTCTTTATTTAGAAATGGAACTATGTGGGTGTTTGGGAGGGAGGGAGGGAGGGAGGGAGAGAGAGAGATCAATTGCTAGGGGGTTGGCTTGGTTGGCTGGCAATTCTCGCCCGGTCGCAAGTGAGGGCTGGCTTACCACCACTGCACAAGGGTCGACAGGCGCTTCCATTTGGAGCAAGATGATGTGGTTCTTAGCAACAAAATACAGCTTGGCTAGTTCATTTGCGTTAGTCCATGGTTTCGAAGAGGATGTAGGGGCAAAGGGCCTGGTGGCCGAGGAGATAGCATTCCGTGTCCCATGATTTTGCTCTGCCAAATCAAGATCAAAATCCGAAAAGTGGGTAATCTAGGTTACTCTAGCAACGACATATCCCCTGTTCATGTTCATTACACAACAAGAATCTCAAGGCGCGAATGTGAGCTTACGTGGTCTTAAATCAATATGTATCTGGCCAGAACTTCAAGGCAAATTCATGTTCGCTCAAGCTACCTCTGGATAAGCTCCTGAGTCTCTGCCAAAATTGCCTTCTCTTTCCCACTCTCAACGGGCCCGAGCGACAATGCCTCGTGGGGTACCCGGTCTCTTCGTCCTCGATCCCAGTTGATGCTCTGAAGCATTCCAATTGTTCTAGATGGTTAAAACCTTTGATTGGTGTACTGTTGCCTGTCAATAAAGCTTCAACAAATTCGTGCGGAACTTTACGAACTTTGCCATCGACACAACTAGAGGATTCTTGGCCTGTGCAACTTCCGGGACTTAGCTCCTTCGTTTCATCAAACTCGTTTATAACTAGCTTCAAGGCTTGAACCACTTCACCCATGAATGGACGGTGCGATGCCTCCGGTTGCACGCACATTGAAGCTATTGCCGCCACCTTGGCCACGCTATTGAACGACATGCTCGATCTCACAGATGGGTCGATGATTGTTTGCAAGCTATCCTTGTCTGTGAGGAGCGGCCGGACCCAGGAAACGAGATTCTCTTGGCCAGGCCGTTGCGACAGATCTACCGGCTTCCTGCCCGTTAGAAGTTCGAGGAGGACAACCCCGTAGCTATAAACATCACTTTTGACTAGAAGATGACCCGTCATTGCATATTCTGGTGCCAAGTAGCTGGAAAGATGACACCATAAAGATTAACATCACCGAAGCGAGATATGACAAACTACAAAATCATCTACTTCTATTTGAGAAATTTTTGCGGACCTTCTCGTCATATTCAATTGATCGCTGTGTTTTATTAGGGACTGATAGAGGCAAGTTAGCACGATAAGTTATTTTAAAGTCACCTTCTTTTCACTAACAATTATTCGACAGTGTGTTAAACAAGAACTTAAGCGAAAATTTTCATACCCAAAAGTCCCCATAACATGGGTAGAAACTTGTCTGTTGTTCCCCTCGTCCATTGCAGCTCTAGCCAATCCAAAGTCGGACACTCTTGGCGTGAAGTCAGGCTCCAACAAGATGTTGCTGGACTTGAAATCTCGATGTATAACACGAGGGCTCGAGTCTTCATGGAGGTAGGCCAAACCTCGAGCTGCACCCAGTGCGATCTTCATTCTAGCACCCCAGTCAAGCGGATCATTCTCCTTGTCACAGCCTATAAGCACAACATGATACCAATGAGAAAATTTTCCCACAACCAAGTAGTTCAACCTTTCAAGGTTCATGTTTGAAGCATATAGAGATTTGTTCTATCTACCATGTAAATGGGAATCGACACTTCCATTCGCTATGAGTTCATACACGACACAGCGGATGTGTTCTTCCACGCATATGCCAATTAACTTGACTAGGTTTCTGTGGTGGAGACGGCTCAACATTTCCACCTCTGACAAGAACTCACGGCTTCCGTGACGATCATCCCTCTTCAGAACCTTCACTGCCATCTCCTCTCCATTGTCTAATATGCCTCTGTAGACTATCCCGAAACCGCCTTCTCCGAGTACTCTTGAAGAATCGAAATTGTTGGTGAATCTCTCTATGTCGTTTGAGCTGAATGTTTTGGCAGATCCGGCACACAAGATTCCATTAGAGCAGAACGAAGTTGATGCTGAGTTGGACACACCTCTCTGCATCACAGGCTTAGCAAAACCTGCTGAGGACATGGAAAGTTTATGATGGGAAGAAATTATGAGATGCCACATAACACAGAAGATGATGCATGGTCAGTCAAGCGAAGAGGGAAGACTTATGGTAAGATGAAGTTTTTTGCGAGCAACTGCCAAGCAACACAATAAACAATATTGGTCCTAAATGTGATTAAAATTTATCGACAACACAATCATTTGGAAAATTCCATATTTACTGCATCGAGGAGGAACTCTTTTTTTTTAAACAAAAGAATGAGAACAAAGGTTGATCCTCAACACTGAGAATCTGCAGAATGTAGAACCTGAAGGTTTTTCTGGGGAGAGAGGCCGTGGCGACTTTTTAGATTGATGATGACAAGCTTCACACTTTCTCAGTAGTACCCACGTGATGACTGTGCACACGATTAATACCGTGAAAGATGATAGAACAAGTACAGCAATCGTGCTTCCACTAGGGCCATCTCTTTTCCTCTTAGGCACATTAACCCCTAATGGTTTTGTCACCGGGCCTTTGTCCTCATTGTCCATATATGGTGAACTGTCAGTGCTAATGATGCTAGAAGGTGGTGAAGGTGGAAGACCTGCAGAGACATGGTAAGTTCGTAAAAAAACCACAATAAGTGTTTAAAACTTCCTATTATCATATTTTGGCAACTTGTGCTAGCTATACTCTGACATACAATTACTTTTTAAAACGCTATATTCTTCAAAGAAGCTATCCTTGAGCCATACAGTATACCAAACTAAAAGAACATGAGAATTTTAAGAAGAGTAAAATGAGAAGAAAGGAATAAGCATCATACATATCTTCCTGATATGATCTTAAGAAAACATTCTGACATACAATGACAATACCTGGATAGTGAACATATAGAACTTCATAATCACCAAACAGTGATGCCTCCATATGAACCTGCTTGTGGAAGAATTTTTTATAGATTGCAAATGCAGAATCATTCCCGAATTTTGCCCCTTGCGGCACCAAATTAATTAGAACTGCAGTTTTTTCCAGTTGTGGACTGGCTGAATTTGCTCCCATTATGCGCACTTGGCTATGATCTAAGGACAAACTCGCAGAAATTTCCTTGGCAAGCTCTGTAACCAAAGGGAAGAATGTGTATAGTGCGACCGCTAGCCGAAGTTTCACCTGAATTGGCCATACACAGTCACAGGGAATTCCAGGAGGCGGGTATGTTAATGGATCTGTGCATGTTACTGATGCGCAATCTACACAGCATCAGATGCAGAATATCATCAGCTATATTGTTCTTTCTGGACAACAAAGAAACTAATTATGCAACAAGTCTAAGTAACGCTGCATGAAGTCTAATGTAAGGACCAATATTATGTACCTTCATTAGGAGGTGGAGGAGGTAAAGTCAGAAGTGGCCTTGGCGGTGGAGTCTTTGTTTTCTCTGCTGATCCGAAAGGGGAGAATTCAGGTGGAAGAGTAGGCTCTTCAAGAAATTAAATAGGGTCATATTTCAATAGTCATTAGCACAACGGACATATATCAGACAAATCCAATGCAAGAATTGAGCAAAAAGTTTTCTTCACATACTATTAGACTGGCTTGACAGCATGGTGGGTGATGGTGCAGGCGCTGGCAAATGTGATCTTCTAGAAGTAGGGAATGGAGATTGAGCTGGGGAAATAGAAGGACCTACACAACAAAAGATTTTCCAAATGAATAAATATAACCCAAGAGGACCAAAGTATACGTGATCCACTGAAAAGCTGATCTTACGAAGTTGGAATCAACCTGCTCGGTGGTAAATGTGCCGTGGAAATGGAGATTGCTGCGGAGCAGAGTCGCTGAAGTGGTTTCTGACATGGTGATGATGCTTATGAGATGATACTGAAGGAGCATGTGCATAACCGTGTATCCATTTCTTCACTGGCCCTTGGAAAGATGATACAGAAGGTGCAACTGAAATACTTGAAGGCTTCATGACCTTCGGCAAAACAGGCGCTACAGTAGGATTCAAAGTCTTAGCTATTGACAATCAGCAGCACGTGAAGTCAATTCGTTGGCATAAAATGTTGCACATTTAGGCTTCAAGTTTATTCTGCAGTTACCTTTGGTGGGTGGTTCATGCATAAATGCTGGAAAGTGCAATGGCCTGTTTGAGTGTGAACCAAGTGGCTTCCTGTGTTTTTGTGCGGTAATCGTAAGAGGACTAGCCGCTGGAGAGGAGGCCTTGTCTGTGAATTTGGAAGAGAGGATCCAACCAGAAGTTCATTAACATAAGTACGAATATTTTGTGCATAACCAACATCTATAATGGGAGAAAGATAAGGAACAATGAGTAAGATGACGAAGGGGCATTTCCTGATGGATTGTTGCAAATGATGGCACACATGTCATACATGATTTCTCAGAAAATAATAGAAATGTTGGATTGCTTTGGAATTTGATGAGACAACAACTGAAAAACTACAGTTGGAGGTGCATTTTCGTATGATCATATTACAGATCTTCATTAGCTTATTTCTCCTCATGCAGTTCTAACTTCTAATCACATTCTCGTTTGAAATGATATTGGAGTCACAGGAAGTGGAAGCAAACTGCAAACTCAACCATACAGTAACAGCGTAAAATAAGAAACGAATTAAAGAGAGATTACACGAAAAAAAAAAAAACGGGTATATTCGTGGAACTCTCTGAAGGAGAAGAGGATATTGAGTCACCATATTAGTGCAATCTGTTAATTTTCACCATAGTAAACAAATTCTATTAATTTATCAGTCTGCTTGGCTACATTTATAGCTTCCTACACACGGGAAGTGATTCTAATCATCAGCAGGTACAATGTGAGCTTCCCTCATAGACAATCCAGATAATGCTCAATTTCAGCTCATACACAGAATTTTACCGGGATCTGCATCTGATCCAACTGGGAATACGATGCAATCACGCAAAGTTCAATCTCAATGCATATTCAACCAAAGATAATAATCAACCAAACCATTACCTGCAGATCCGTGAACCCACAACAAATTGCAGAGCACAGGTACTCCCATCAGCATGACAATCAAGTGCATTTGCATACCCATTTTTTTACCTCTCAGCTCAGTTTAGGAAGCATGTCCAGTTTCAAGTAAAGAAGAAGTAAAGAGGAAGTGCTGGAAACTGCAACATTTTAAGGAACCGAATCATGGGTATTGCTCGAAGTGACAAAATTCACATCGAGTGCTAGCAACTGCAGAAGAAGAACCACATTTAGTATCCCAGAAGCGATGGATAGAGAGGGAGAAAAAGATTCTTTTAGTAGAAAAGGAGGTGGTTAGGTGGCCAAAAGAAAAGCCCAACTGCTCCTTTTGATTTCAAGCTAATAAGTTTGCTAGATATGCTGAGACTTGGGAGCTGGACACTGATGACGGTAGTACCTGAACTGAAGAAAGAATCAAGAAAAAGAATAAGGTCCTCCATGCTGTGATTTCTTTTCACATGCGTGGTTAAATTAATGTGTGTTGGAGCTGATCAAGCAGAAAGAAGACGGTACTAACTTAAAAGGGCTTACCAAGAACATTCCTGCTGGGACAGTGTTTTTCACGTGAGAGAGAGAGAGAGAGAGAGAGGCGATTTATCTATGAAAGAAATGTCATGGAATAGTAAGAATCTTGCAGTGATTATCACATGAATAGTACTGCTTGTTTTGGATGTTTCATATAAATCCATGGAGTCAGATCTCCACATTTAGATATCGGAGTTATGAAGACCAAGCATTTGATTTCTCAACTCTTATCACATTACAACGTTTTTCCCCTCTCGATAAGATCAGCAATTCTCGATCCGATCCCACAATGTATTCAATTAATCAATTAATCTCATAATTCAAGCAAGATGCGAGTCAAAATCTTAATAGGAGATTTGAATATCAGATCAGTTAGTCTTCAAATCTACATTGTATGATCAATTCATGCAGAACCCACTCTTCAACTACTAAAATAGATTAACAATACTACATCCGATTTGTCTGGCCCTTTTTCAGTTGATTCGGGCATGATTCTCCGAAAGTAATTATGAGCTACGCTTTTTCATTACTTAATAAAGAATAATTATTCTTCCCAATTAAATGCTGGGATCTAAGATTGCTTTTCAACTTTTGGACATGATTGGTCAGCTAACTGAGCTCCCCAACGTGATGTCTTTTTCTCTTGTGCGCTTTTGCTTTACTTCTTTTATCTTCTTTTGCCGCTTGCTCCTCTGGTAAATTCAGCAAGTCATCATCTTTTAGCCATTGCTGTAATGAAACCATTCACCACCATCAAGTGAAATATCCAACAAGATCCATCATTTGTCTAGTTACTAAATCATCACCTACCAATACCACTATTACTATTGCTATATTGTAAGGACCAAATGACCCACACGCACATTTATTCAATTGAGCGACGGATGTTGGGGGACACCTTGCAGATCCTTTCCCGCATTAGTCAAATCAAGATCTGGAAATTTGAGGAGGCAAAGATCCTTTAGTTCTAGGAAAGTGCCACAATAATGAGCTGAAGTCCTTGCGCTCACACTCTCTTGCTTTGTAAACGTCTTCTAACTCTAGA
Organism: Eucalyptus curtisii; assembly: GCA_017140595.1. Classification (NCBI taxonomy): domain Eukaryota; kingdom Viridiplantae; phylum Streptophyta; class Magnoliopsida; order Myrtales; family Myrtaceae; genus Eucalyptus; species Eucalyptus curtisii. The sequence continues at coordinate 34,694,696 of CM029503.1, read as the reverse complement.
CGTGGCTCACTTCTCTATCATCTTTTCACGTTGAGGTTAGGTCGGAAAGGTAAGAAGAAGAATAAAATAGAATTAATATGAAAAGCCCCAAATTGATATATCCGTAACAAATTTTTCTCAAATCAATTTTTAAATCACAACTAACATTAAACTAATACAAATATGACAAATTTACCTTATATTGATAAAAATTTATATAGACTTGCATATCAATTATGTTATTATTATGTATCATTTAATTTAGCAATTTCACGAGATCCAAAATTCATGTTTTAATGATTATATACTTAGTTTTGAGTACATTTATCATAGGTATATCAGTTTAGAGTTGTTTATGATATTAACCTAATAAAACAAAGATATGGGTTTTGATGCTTGTATAGAATTTTAATATGCCTAGGCAAATATTATTCTATGCTTAGCCTTAAGCATGCTAGTTTATTCATCAGTTAACTATTCCAACAAGCGCCAATTTTCATTTCTGCTTTTGTTTTATATCTAGATGTGATTATCATTTATTTCTTTTTCTTCTTTTTGACTCCACCACGTTCAGAGAAGGGTAACATCGAGAAAGCAATCATGTTCCCTTCGCAAAGGAGATTCACGTGGCAATTATGACGTCATAAAGGCACATGCATGTTACTTATCACAAGCAAAGTCGGGAAAACAATCGGGAAGTTTTATTCGGATAAATGTCCAAATAAACATTAAAAAGATTCTTCCTTTTCATCTAACCACGGCCCTAATCTTATCGTAAATTGATTTATGGGAGATAATGTAACGATTTCCGGAGTGTCACATCACGTGTCAATCTCAAAGCCAGAGCAGTCTCTTGGACGACATAAAGACAAGGAGCTGACAACTCATTCATGGCAGAATAAATAAATAAAAACAAATATTCCCGAAATAATTAAATATTTTTCTATGATTCCAAACGAGTCGAATGTACAGGTCCCCCACCATTTGATGCAGGCACGGTAGGTTTCGGTAGTTTCGGTTCCTGTAACGTGAAAAAAGTGCTGGAAAAACCACATCATTCTCAGCATGGGGCAATTTCCAAACCTGCTGTCGAAACCAATAATGTCGCTTCTCATCTGTCGGTGATTCCCAGTTTCGTGTGAACCGCGATGATTCTCGTGGAAAGCTGGAAAGCTTGATAGTACGGCGGAAGGAATGGGACGAGTTCGATTCCCAATCCTCCGAGTTTCTTGCTTCATTGCTCGGATTACAGTATAAGGCGAACGCGATCAAAATACGTCGAGTTTCTTTTTTGCTTGAAATCCACATGGTCTCATGGATAGTTTTTCTTTGTGGAGGGGTGTCATCTGAATTGCATTTTGTGTTACGATCCGGTCCAACAATGACGAGGAGTGATCATCAACATAGAGGACTCGGATAAGAAACAGCTTCAGGCAAGCTTTTGGAATGATAAATGAGATAGAAATAAACTAAATCGTGCAATGAATATAAAGAAAACATTCCTAGGATGTTCGTGCATATGTGGGTATGTATGTGAAATTAGAATTAACTTATAAAATGCTTATTTTGACGTGACAGTAATACTTAATATTGATTGAAAGCATTGTTAGTATGAGTAACCTCTTAGGAAAGTGTCCACCTCTATGCAAAAATACATAATCATACGACTCGGTATGAGACGAGTTAAGATGGACGTGAATTAATCTAGAATTATCACAATCATTAGAAGATTTCAAGAAACATGAGAACATGTCCCTTGAATCTATCAAATTTGGTAGGATGAAGAAATATGTGGATGTCGAGATTGGTAGTGGGCCTTGACCTCGGGGCATTGGACATTAAAGTGAATTATTCTAGATTTGGGCTTTTGTTGTCAACAACTTAATCTTAACTAGTAGCGTGGGGGAGGGAAAATTATCCAAAAAGTGCAAAATCTATCATACATTCGTTACTTCAGTTTTCAACCTTTCAAATGTTAATTGAGTTCCAAACATTTTCATATTTTACCAATTATTTTCATTTGGCCAATTTTAATCTAAAACCATTGACGTGAACGTTGGTAGTGCCATGTAAAATAGATGGCGTTAATGTAATTTTTTGTTGTTATTTTTCTTTCTTTGTTTTTTCCTTTTATTTTCTAAAAAGTTTGGTAAGGGTCGTTGATTGAACCTCGTGAGGGCCGCCACCCTTGCCCATGGTTGGCCCTTGTGATCAGCGAGGGTTGGCTAGCAACCATCGCCAAGCTTGGAAGAAAAAGAAATAAAAAAATAAAGAAAAAAAATCATATCTTTTTAAAAAAAAATTATAAAAGTTGTTAACATCAAAGTCGATCGTATCACATAAAAAAGTTGTCATCCACATTAGTGATTTTCGGTTAAAATTGACCGGATAGACTCCATTGACAAAATATGAAAATATTTAGGACTTAATTGGTAAAATTGAAAGGTTTAAAATTTGATTAGTAAAAGTATAATAGGTTTAGGACTTTTTTAATAATTTTCTGAACTTGGGAATGGATCTGATGGTTCCTGGGCCTGCGTTTTCTTAGGGAAGCCATTGAAGCCCGAAGTGTAAGTTTCACAGAGAAATTTGATGCAGGATCTTCAAAAGGCCTCTTCCTAACGAATCCTCTTTCCAGGGGTCGTCGACCGCTGACGAGATTGGGCAGATTGTGGCAATTTTTAGGTTAGCATTTGGGTCGAATTCGTGGCCCATTGGACCGGATTGTTGACGCTTTTTTTTTTTAATGTCGTATGTATGCAAAATATAACATTTTTATTAGAATTTTTTTTTTTTTGTGTAAAAGAAAGAGAGAAAAAGAAAGGAAAAAGGCGGATTGGATAGTAGTGGAATACACCTTGTACCATTAGCAGATAATTAAGGCAACTCCAGTTATCTTTGTACCAAATCAAGTCAATCCCTCTTACCTAATTTAAAAATAAAATTAAATAAAAAAGGAAAATTCAAGTCAATCCCTTGTTGATTTCGGCGATGCACAACATATTTTGGTTAACTTTTATCCCATCTTAATGCACCAAAAAATGGTCGATTTAGTGATGAAATGGATTAAACGTATGTTGACACCTACCAACTTAACACATTCCATCTTAAAATCATCCGGATGGTCAATTTAGTGGTGAAATGGATCGTCCGTCTTCCACGAGATTACGAGTTTGATTTACGTTGCAAGTAGATCCCTAAGCAGCTCATGTTGCATTGTTTAACTGAGATATATGTGATCATATGGAGAGACTTCCCGACCATTGTTATTTTGAAGGGGTTGTATTGGCAAGCTCGTCTTGAATTTTCGAATGCGAGTATGTGGTACACTTATGGAGGTCATAATTCCCTTTCTCACCCCTTTTATACTAGGGAAAAAGAATTTCCATCTTGAAAATTACCAATCTGGATGACAATTAATATGCCGTTAAATCATTGTCTACAAGGCTGAACTTTCATTTCTTGGTAATCTATATTATTTGTGTAAAGGATTTCGTTTAGACAATCCATGTTCTCTTTCTATCTCCTAAATAAAAAGACCAAGTCCATTTTATGAAAACTTTTAAGGTTACCGTGTGTGTAAATACATACGCACATACATCCATACTTTCAAGAGCCGCATGTGCCCATATACCAATTAGATATGAACTATATATGAAGCAAGAAATAATATATTTTATTATAGCTGTAAATACTTTGACTTCATTCTTTTACCGACTAAGGGTCAAAATTAAGATAAAAAACATTGTGATCATGCGTAATTCAATCTCAATACACATTGAGCCAGAGATAATAATTGACCAAACCCTTACGTTCAGATCCGTGAACCGACAACAAATTACAGAGTGCAAGTACTCCCATCAACATGAAAGTCAACTGCATTTGCATAGCCATATTTCATCTCTCAGCTCAGTTGAAGAAGAGTGTCCAGCTTCAAGTAAAGAAAAAGAAGTGAAGAGGAAGTACTGGAAACGGCAACATTTTAAAGAACCGAGTAATGGGTATTGCTCAAACCGATAAAATTCACATCCAGAAGAAGACCCATATTTAGCATCACAGAAGCAATGGATAGAGAAGAAGAAGAAATTCTTCTAATAGAAAAGAAGAGGTGGTTAGGTGGCTAAAAGCAAAGCCCAACTGCTTCTTCAAAATAATAAGCTTTGCTAAATTCGCAGAGATTTGGAAGCTAGACACTGATGATGATAATAGTCGAACTTAAGATAGATTCAAGAAAAAAAGAAGCTCCTTGATGGTGTGTGGTTTCTTTTCACATGCGTGGTTAAAGTAAAATGGGATGAAGCTAACAAGCAGAAAGAAGACAGCACTAGCTTAAAAGGACTTACCAAGAACGTTCTTGCTGGGGACAGTGTTTTTCACATGAGAGAGAGAGAGAGAGAGAGAGAGAGACAGAGGCGATTTGTCCATGTCATGGGGTAGTAGTATCTTGCAGTAATCATCCCATGATTCCTATATTTTGACTGTCTCGATATTGGCTGTTTTATCTAACTCCAACTAGTCGGGTCTCTAGTCGGGTCTCTGCATTTACGTCCCTTAGTTACCAAAACCAAATATTCGATTTCTCAACTCGTCACATTACTATCGGGAAAAGTACCAAAAAAGTCATAAATCTATTGCATTGGTACTAATTCAGTCATAAACTTTTCAATTGGACCAATTCAGTCCTAAACCTTTTAATATTAGTACCAATTCAGTCCATCCGGCCAATTTTGGCCAGCCGGCGCTGATGTGGACGTCGGCTAGTGGCCGGATGCTGACGTGGCAATTTTTATGATTTTTTATTATTTTTTCGAATTTTTTTATTAATTTTTTCTTTTTCCTTTTATTTTTTGCCTTCTTCCTAGCGGTGGCCGGGAGCCTCCGGTGAGGCTCGTTGGTCACTAGGCGAGGGCCGCGAAGCCCTCGCCCGCCGCCGGTGAGGGTCGCGACCCTCGCCCGGCCTCTCTCAGGGCTGCTGGCGAGGCGGCTTCGCTCGGATCAGGGCGAGGCTAGCCTCGCCCGCAGCTGGCGAGGCCATGGCGGCCATCGCCAGGGCAGAGGCGAGGGCCGCAAAGCCCTCGCTCGGCCTCGCCCTGGCCTTGCCGCGGGAGGAGGGAGAGGAGGAGGGACGAGGAGCAGGCGAGGGACGAGTTGTGGGACCGGCACCATCGAAAGAAGGAGAGGAGGTTGTTGGGGCGGCGGACTAGGGTTTCGGAGGCGAAGATCGGGCGAAGGAGCGGCGGCGTGAGGCACGGGAGGTGGGGGACCAGGGCCTCGAATTGGGATTTCGTGGAGGTGAGGGTGGTGGTGACGAGGTCGAGAAGCTCCGGGGTCGACAGCGGAGGAGGCGCCGGGGACTTAGCGGCAAGGCCAGGGCGAGGCCGAGCGAGGGTCACGACTCTCCCCTGCGGCTGGCGAGGGCTTCGCGGCCCTCGCCTCCGCCCTGGCGATGGCCGCCATGGCCTCGCCCAGATCCGGCGAAGCCGCCAAGGTTGGGCGAGGGCCACGACCCTCGGGGCGCGGGGGCCACGACCCTCGCCGGCGCGGCGAGGGCGTGGGCTTCGCGGCGGCGGGCTTCGGCCCTCGCCGGCCACCGCCAGAAAGAAGGCAAAAAAGAAAAGAAAAGAAAATTAATAAAAAATTCGAAAAAATCATAAAAATTACCATGTCAGCGTTTGGCCACCGGCCGACGTCCACGTCAGTGCCGGTCTTTGGCCAAAAATTGGCCAGATGGACTGAATTGGTACCAATATTAAAGGTTTAGGACTAAATTTGTCCAATTGAAAAGTTTAGGACTGAATTGGTATCAATGCAATAGATTTATGACTTTTTTGGTACTTTTCTCCATTACTACCTTATTCCCCTTTCAACAAAATTAGCAAATCTTAAGCCCACAAAGTATTCCATTCATCTCATAATTCTAGTAAGATACAAGTCAAGATCCCAATTAGCGATTCAAATATCAAATTGGTTGTCTTCAAATTTATATTGCACGCCTACATAAATCATTCTTCAACTATTAAAATAGGTTAATTGCGCTACATCTGATCGACTTGGCCTCTTTTCTACTGCTTCAGGCTTTCCCGCTAACTTAAATAAAGATTGATTATTCTTCCCAATTAAATGTTCTTCAACTTTTGGACACAATTGGTCAGCTACTCAACGTGATTTCTTTTTCTCGTGTGCTTTTGCTTGACTTCTGTCTTCTTTTTCGCTTGCTCTTAAGGTAAATTCACCAAGTCATCTTCTAGCAATTGCAGTTATGAAACCATCCAGCACCATTAAGTGCAATATCCAACAAGATCCATCGTTTCTCTAGTACTAAATCATCACCTAATACATAGTGTGGACCAATGACCCACATGCACATTAATTCAATTAAGCTACGGAAGTCGGGGACATCTTGGAGACCCTTGATCGCATTGATCAGATCAAGACCTGGTAATTTTAGGGGGCAAAGATCTTTCGGTCCTAGGAAAAGATGACATTATTGAGTAGAAGACCTCATGCTCACATGGTCACACCCTATCTTTTTTTATAAACATCTTTCTAACAATTGACACGGCTGACTTGTCTATCAATTTTTCACATTCGAGTTAGGTTAGAAAGGCTAAAAAAATAAAAGAGAACAATAAAATAAAGAAATGGGTTGTTATGCTACAGAATTATTATATGCATTAGGCATATATTATTCCATGCTTAGCCTTAGTCAGGCTAGTTTATTCATCAGTTAACTAATCCAACAAGCAGCCATTTTTCATATTTTCTTTTTGGTACCATTAAGAAAAGGGAAAAGAGTTTAAAACAGAAGAAAAACCCCATCATCTGCTTTTGTTTTATTTTCTAGATGTGATTATCATTTATATCTTTTTCCCCTTTTGTCCGCCTTGAAAGAAGAATACGTCGAGAAAGCAATCGTTTTCCTTCACAAAGGAGATTCAATGGCTTGGATTTGAATCGACACTCACCGGAAAATGATTACTGTATTTCTCCGAAATCAATCAGACATAGTTAAATGAAAAGAAAGGTCGATTGGGCTTACTCCAAATGAAACCGCCTTTATTCTAATTATTTTCCCCCAACTCTACCTGTGACAAGTAATTTGCTTTTGCCTTTATAACATCATAAATGATTTCTGGCAAGTCATATCATCTGTCGATTCAAAGCCAACCCAATTTCCTGAAAGACATAAAGACGATAAGCCAACTCATTTATGGTTCCGAAAAAAAAAAAAACTCATTTTTGGTAAAATAAGCCAGTCTCATTCTTCTTCACTGCGTCCCCTTCTCAAGCGACATCCTCCCCTTCTTCTAACCCTGAGGGAACATAATATTCACCCAAAAATAAACAAGGAAACAATGCAAGGGTCCATAGCTATGGCCAAATTAAGCTAAGCCTTCCGCTAGGCACATGCTACATTATAACCAGCCATTACTCTCCTACAATCAGTTGTCTACACAGACTAGACCTTAACTGCGATATCTCATCTACTCAGGCTAGCCCTCAACAACCAGATAGTAGTTATATCACACAGGCAAAATTGTACAACCTAAAACTAAACAATATAAACGCCAAAAAGGCCAAGGTTTCCTTTGTGATTGCTCTTTACAAAATGCACTTGTTCCAAGAAAAAGAAAATACTCCTGCTTAGGGATGTTCACATGATGATCAGCCTAGAATTGGCTGTTCACGTGATGATCCGGTTCGGTTCTCGATTCCAATTTAAAAAAACCGATAAATATCGACCCGGTTACCAATTCTAGGTGTGGTATGAATTCTAGGCGTGGAACCACCCACACACCCACTCAGATCGAACAAACCGAACCAATATATAAATATATAATAAATTTTATCTCAATTATTTAATTATTTTTAATAATTTTGTAGTTTTTCAACCAAATATATCTAATATTAACTAATTTTGTCTCTTGGGTTTGTAATAAAATTAACTCCCTACTTTTTTTATACTAATAATCCATTTATTTACTTTTTCAACCAAAACAAAATAAACAAACGAAAAAGAAGTGTACAAAATTAAGAACCAATGGCTTGTTTTAAGAGTATAAATAGAAACTAAGTGCACCATAATATTGATGAATGCAATTTGTAAGGATTTGGGATTGATTTAGACTAGACCAATGGTCTAGTTCTTGGGTGAATTTATGAAATCAATGGATGGTTCTCGATTCTAATTTTTTGAAAGCGATCTTTAGTAGGCGATTCTCGATTCCAAGATGAAAACCACCCACCCAAAGTGAACCATACTCATGCTCACTTCATATAAGCCAAGGAAAACTTACAAAAACAACATTCTTAGAAGTAAGAACATGAATCCGATTGCGTTAAATAACTTAAATGTACTTGCATTATTTAATAAACATAAAATCTAGTTGATGCACTGCCATCCATAATTCATCAGATAAAATTAATTATCTTATCCTGATCAACAAGCCTCAAGAATTGATAAAATCTAGTTGATGCACCACTATCTGTAATTCATATAAAATTACTTATCGTGTCCAGCGAAACATGTCTCAAGAATTGAAGTGTTCCTTCCGAAACTAGGAACTGATCCCGATTACATAGTCTCTTCTTCTTCACTACGTCCCCTTCCACCCGACTCTCCTGGATTTTTTTAGCTTCAGTCAAAGCTCCAGCCACCTGACTCAATACCTAATAAGTAGCACAAGAAACTTTATAAATTTCTAACCCTGACATAACATTTTGTTCAAAAAAAAAAAAAAAAAAAAAACCTGACATAACATAATATTCACCCAAAAATAAAACAAGGAAACATCACAAACAGAACAGGTCCACATCTATGGCCAAATTAAGCTAAGCTGTCTGCTAGGGAACTGCTACACCGTAACTAGCCATTACTCTCCTGCTATCAGTCTACACTGGCTAGACCTCAACGGGGATATCTCATCTACTCAGGCTAGACCTCAACAACCAGATAGCAGTTACATCACAGAGGCAAACTTGTACAACCTAAAACTAAACAATATAAACTTCAAAAAGGCCAAGGTTTCCTTTGTGTTTGCCCTTTAAAAATTGCACTTGTTCTGAGAAAAAGAATATGCTCCTACTGTCCCCGCTTCACGTGAAGCAGGAAAAAACTTAGGAGTAAGAACGTGAAGCCAATTGCGCTGAACAAACATAAAATCAAGTTGCTGCACTGCCATCTGTAATTCATCAGATAAAATTACTCATCTTACCCTGATTAACAAACCTAATTGAACTGAGTTTCCTTCCAAAACTAGGAACTAGGCCGACTGCACAGCCTCTTCAAACATCTTCAAACACCAATCCTAACATGTTCAAAAGAGTTGGTCCGATCTTAATATGTGTAAAGATAAAATGCATCTACTTGCATTTCAAAATAGCGAAACAGACAAGTTTAATGTAATCAGATCGATACCTCATTTTCAGTAAAACTAGGAATGATGCTTTTCCTGCTGATACGGGTCTCAAGCCACGAGAGCACCGGAAAGCTCCAAAAGGTGATTTCTTAATAGATATACCTGCTCTTTAAATTGCAAATCCTGGAAAGCATTATTCCTAGTTTTATTCAGTATTTTCCAGCAATATGGGACAATGTTCTGAAGCCATAGGCATAAGGAAACTCTTCTCAGTGATTTTTATGATTTAGGTGCTTCGTTGCTTGTATGAGTTCCTCTGAATGATTCGCTTTCACCTCTAATCATGGAAATGAAGTTCATCCATGGACTCTTCAGCTTGCCAGGAAGAGCAATTTAAAGAACAGTTATACCTAAATTAGAAAAGGTTTGCTTGTTGCTTAGGAAAAGCAACAACCCTCACCTTCTGCACATCTTCTCTCAAGACAAATTCTAGATTTTCCAGAGTCCAGATTATTAAAAAAAAAAAAAAAAAATCGACTCAGATCGATAAACTCACCGGATACAACCAAAACGAGCAGATAAAAACCATCACAATCCAAAATGGAATCATGATAAAGCATGGGTACCAACCCTTGTTTTATCCCGTACGACAAACAACAGAGTTGTTTGATCTTCGAGAAGAGTCGCCACTTTATCATTCAATTAAACATTTAGCTTATCTTAACGCAAGAAAATAAAAAAATGCCACGACTACAGTTTTCAAAGAGGCCTCTCACCGCTTGTTCACCGCCAGTGCCATGGCACCATCTATGCACGAGCGGTAAGAGCACTCTGTTGAAAACCGTGTTGCCGGGGTTAAGAAGCTGCGAGAATACTAATTGCCGGAGATGGTGTCGTGGCGCTCGTCTGTGGCCAGCGAGCGTTGCTTTCGTCGGATTCGGCGAGGGTTTGGGAGGCGACGACATCGGAGCAGCGCACGACCTCGAGGATGCAGGGGTTGAGCGAGGGCTCGGGGTCGCGTCGCGGACCGAGGGGGGCTGGGCTTGTTTTCGAACCGAGGGCGGTGGCGAAGGGCGGCGGAGAGGGCGAGACAGAGCTAGTCGAGAGAGAGACGGAGAGAACACATGGCGTCGTATGCGGAGGCGGCGGCGTGGTTCGTCGAGCAATGGGCTCCACCAAGAGTGTGAACGGTCGCGAGGAGAGGGAGAAAGGGAAAGCGCGAATGGGAAGGAGAGGAGAGAGCTTGAAATTAAAAAGACGGAGTAGAAAGAGAAGTAGCTGCCTTGTAGAAAAGATTTTGCTGCAGAAGATGAAGCTGATCCTCTGAAAAAGTTCGATTCTCAACGATATTCCGAAGGATGGAGAGAAAAGAGGAAGGGGATAAAGATGATTGTACATAACAAAACCAGTCCGATGCATTTTACTTTCATTAGAGATGATGATGGTTATTGGTTTGAGGTGGAGGTTATGGTTGGTCCAGGGCACTTTCGCTCCATTGAATTTCAGTGAGCGGAGAGCAGCACCGGAAAGTCCTTTCAAGGTCTTCTTAAAACTTGGCACCGAATTGGTCAAATGGTCGAATAGCAGAGCTTACAGTGACTTTAACATCAATCAATGGCGAGTTCATAAAAGCTTTGGTGGGAAACCGGAAACTGTACCATCAAATAAGAAAAGAAGGAAAAGGCCAAAAAACAGAGCGAAGGAGAGAAATTCAAAAACGTTCTGCTCAGTCCTCCACTGGTGTTTTGCAACAGATGCCTCATCTCTGCAACTTTCCATGAAAAACTTCTTAAAATAAAAAGTGGGGAATATATTTAATTTCAAATGAAGAAATCGCGAGGACATGGCAGACCCGTACACACGAAAATCACACGACCCTCTCTCTCTCTCTCTGTATAGAGCGGAGACCCACGCCAAAGTCATGTCCAAACTTTGCCAATTCTAGCTTAGGGGGTTGTCTCCGGGGCACGGCCAATTCTGGAACTTCCATCCTACAGTCGCTTCATTGACCGCGGGACCACCCATCCGCGTCTGTGTTCATGTCAGGAAAAGTAAATCATGATTAGTAAAAAATAGAGGCGTCAAAATTTAATCTTATATTCATTTATAACCCATTTAAATCATAAATAAATCATATACAAATCACTTACATCTTTAAAAAGTTAATTAAATTAATTTTAAATGGATTGGACTTAAAACTCATTTCTAACCCAAGCCCCGCATTCTTTCTTTCCCTCTTTAACTTTAAATAATATTTTTTTATAAAAATTAAAATTAATTTTTTTTTATATTTATACTTTCTTTTCTTTTTATTTTTTTTCTTTCTTATTCCTCCTTTCTTAACCAATGGGCGGCACAGAGATGCAAAGCAACTAGCTAGGCAAGGCTTAAGCTCATCCGCCTCAAGTGAGCTCAAGGTTGCCAACAACTGGTGAGACAGAGGCCTCATTGACGTCTAGCAAAACTTGAGCCTCGTCAATCCATTGGGCGAGCTCGAGCTCGCCGATCCGGTGAGGCCCAACCTCGGCGGCATCGGGCGAGCTCAAGCTCGCCCGTGGTCGGCGCCAACCAAAAAAACAATAATAATTAAAATTATATTTAAAAAAAAAAAAGAGTCAAGGAGGAAAATTTAATCTTATTTTTATACCAAACGACAAAAAATATTTTCTAATTTATTTTCAAAAATCAAGCAAAAACCAAAAAATATTGTAATTTTCTTAATTAATACTTCTTGGAAAATATTTAAGAAAAAAATGAAGGCTTATTTTAAAAAATATATATATATAAAAATGCCCATTAAATTTGTATTGCATTAAAGTTTTTAGTAATATCATTTAAAAAAATCGTAAGAAATAAGATTTCTCATGTTTAGCTAAATGGGTCGGGATGGGTTGAGTATGGATCGAGTCGATATGGGTAAAAAAATTTGCACTACGATAAATTAGTCGTAAATGAGTTAAATTGGTCGATTTGGGTTGGACCATTTATGACTCAACCCAAACCCAAACCCGACTTGACCTATGACCCACCCATTTGACAAGCCTTAATGATTAGACGTCAAAGTGAATTATTCTGGATCTGGGCTTTTGTCAACAGTCTAATTTAGTTACTAACTTAACTTGGGGATGGACCTGACGGTTCTTGGACCATCGAAGCCCGAAGTGTAAGTTTCACGGAGAAACTGATGCAAAATCTTCAAAAAGCCTCTTCATATAGAATATGACATTTCCATTTGAAGATTTTTTTTTTTTTGTATAAAGAAAAGAGAGAGAAAAAGAAACGAAAATGCTGGCGGATTGGGTAGTAGTGGAATATACCCCGTACCACTAGCAGATAATCAAGGCAACTCCAGTTCTCTTTCTATCAAGCAAGTCAAGTCAATCCCCCTCTTACCTAATTTTGAAGGAAAAAAATTGAAGTCAATCCGTCGTTGATTTCGGCAAGCATTACGTATCTTAGTGCGCCAAAGATAATCTTCCCCATGGACCAGACATGCGTCACCCCGTACCAGGTAACACATTCCATCTTGAAACCATCAACATGGTCAACTCAATGGTAAAATCGATTGCTTGCCTTTCCTAAGATCACGAGTTCACGTTGTAAGGGATCTCTAAATAGCTTGCGCCGCATTGTGTAACCAAGACGTATGCAGTCGTATGGAGGGATTTTCTGACTATTGTTATCTTGATAAAGTTGCATTGACGAGCTTGCTATGTGCGCCATGCGGAATAGTTATAACTCAAATCAATATTTTGTGGCAAGAAGGACGCCTATAAAAGTTAAGGTTACCACTCCTTGCCCTATTTGTAATCGAGAAAAAGAATTTCCATCTTGAAATTTGGCAATTTGGATGACAATTAATATGTTGTAAAATCATTATCCATAGGCTAAAATTTCAATTTCTAGGTAATCCATATTATTTGTGTAAAGGAATTCGGTTGGACCATCAATATTTTCCCTCTATCTCCTACAAAATTCTCTTTTGCGAGAACTTATGATGATTGGGTCCATTTTTATGAAAACTTATAAGGTAAATATCTGTATATACATACATACATCCAAGATTCACACTTGCCCATATACCAGTTAAATGTGAACTATATATATGAAGCAAAATATAATATATACGATGATAGCCGTAAATAATTCGGCTTCATTTTTTTTATTGACTGAGTCAAAAGCAACAACAAAAAAAAAAAAAATGAATCATGGACCCATTTTATATATATGAAAAGCATCCTTTGAAATAACCTATCTAGTCAACGATGCTTCATTTATATCATGGTATGTTGGTCTTATGCTGAAGATTTAAAGCATGGGCAGTATCACCGAATATTGTCAAAGATATTATTTTAATCTTTCTTTCTTTTTCCTATGGTAGTATATTTTCCCATTTTTCTGAACAAATTACTCGAATATAAATGCCCATCAATAATAACAAGTAATACAATGATCCTATTTTCGTCTGATAATTATGAAATGATAGGATATTCCACCAGCTCCGCTTTATTCGTAATCAATACATAGGTGTTGTCTTTTCTTTCCCTTTCCCTTGTCTTAATGGGGGCCCTGTTTGCTCTATTGGTAAGCTGAAATAGTAGCTGGATTGCGCTATGCCGTGAGGTGATGGATCCGCTTTTATGGTAAATTGGCAATACACGTTCTAATGCCACGACATTGGAAGCTGCGGGAGACAGTCCTTAGAGTACGTCCGACATCAATCCTTAATCGACTGGTCTCTCAAGCCACAGAGGCATCCCACCTTGTCCAGTGTCCGGAAATGAAATATTCTTTTTCATCAAAATTCATTCTGCGATTGGAGATGGATATGGATTTCGCGGTGATTTCGAACAAAAGTCTTATCAATAGAGCACAAAGAACAAATATACGTCAACAAAAATTGATCAATATTGAAATATGATGATATAAAATGTTTTATTGGAATCTAATCAACGACAAAGTGCGTACTAACATAAATACACAATGTTAGAATTTAATCGATAACGAAAATCTGAAAGTTACAACTAATATATACTCCGAAATTTAATTGACAACAAAATATCTGGAAACTACGACTATAGTGCATGAGTTGAAAGATAATCATCCCGTATTTTTGTTGTTTTCTAGGGGGTTCTAAAACACAAGTACTTATAGTATTAACAACATAATTATACACAACAGTTCTTCAGTGGTTTTAACCATACTTTCATATCTCCATGATTTCCGACCCCACACCTTCATGCTGTTGCGCCATCTAATCCCTAGATGGTTATTTCTCTAGAATCGCACATCGATCTTGCTTTCGAACGGCCACAATCGTCGTGCTGTCTTTTCCCCTACTTTATCCATAAAGAGTCGCAAACTTCACTGCCACCATCCTTGAACCTCGTGCTCAACTGTTCCATTATTTGCACATCATCTCGCTTAATCTCTATCTTCCAATTGATTACTTCACATCAGTAAAAAATTTCCGTAGTCAGTAGGTCATTGACAACTATAACATACCCGATCTCGAATCCCGAGTTATCTGCTTATTCAAATCACAAAGACTTTGGCTAATTATTGGGCGTAAACAAGGTCCATAACACACGAATTGCAGAATCGCATCCGTTCTTTCTCGCGACCCCCGAAAAGCGTCCACAGTAATCTGCCATTGACAAGAGAGATCCAATCCAAGACCGCAGGCAAAAAGCTCGAGGGCTTAATCCGAGATTAGGGGCGTGCGGTGGCCGTCGCCGGTCGGAAGTCCCGAGCGCCCCCGCCCGTGCATCGTTACTCGCGTTTCGGCCGCCGGGCCGACACGAATTCCGACACGGGCGACGCGCCCGGCGGTGCGTTAGTGAGGGTGGGATCGTCCCACCATCACAGGGCCCATGCAAAGGGCAGAAAACGGGGGGCCTCGTTCCGCTTCGTGCCGATGGATGGATGGCTGGATGGATGGATGGCTGGATGGATGGTCGCTCGTCGCTTTCACACGTGTTTTATTATCACCAGCTGTTTTGTGTCTAGCGAGACAGCTGGGGGTCCCGCTCGGGAAAGAGACGACGAGGCGACAATTCGTTCTAGACATCGTGCAAAAGAGTTTCACATCCGCTACTCACGATTTAAAGGTCCGAAATCAGCTCTCCCAACAGCCTTCATGAACGGCTTGACAGTTAAAAGATCTCTTTATATATGAACAGCTAGATAATGCAGTATGACCCGTTCCCTAAAAAAAAAAAATAGATTTTTGTGATTGTTATGAAAGGCGGATTGCCCTTTCATCACTTAACCAATCACATTAACAGTTTAGCATCACATATCCAATGAACTAAATCCTCACTACGTACGAGGCCACTTGTTCATTAGGCATGAGACGTAAATGACGAATTCCAAGTAGATTCGCGTGACAGATCAACACTTCTCTTGTATGTTTCAACTATATATGAGAGCATTTAAATATATATTTCTGTGGATGGTACCAACTCGATGGATTCCACATCATTACTCCTATTTTAAAGCAAAAAGTGTAAAGTTTCCAGGACACTTGCGCACGTTTGGTCCGAAGATGCGCGCTCGTCTTGCCGTAAAAGAGAAGTTGGGCGTGGGGGTCTCTCTCTTCTTGGGTAATTGCTCGGTTGCCGGAAACGGGTCGATAATCAATAGCTTTTAGTTAGGATTTTGGGGACGTCGACAGATGAAATGCTCGAGAGCCAAATTTGGGTAGACAAGCCCTTTGACTTCTGACCGCAATCAAAGGTTGGAAAAAGAGAAGCTTGGGGTCCTATTCTAATCTTGGCGGCCAAGCCTAAATTCGTTCTTGATCCACTCGCTTGAGCAAAGCCCCCTTTGCCTTTTGCCCTTTTTGGCTTATATATTGAGTAGCCTAGAAGCCTTCGATTTATTAGCTTCCGACTCGAACGCGTTGGGATTACAGTTGTCATCGAGGGAGAGCACGAAGGAAAAAAAAGCTCAGCTACTTCTCTTCTGAATTGGTAATTTGACCCTTTATTTAGCATATTGATTGGTGGATACACAAGGTGTAATTTCACTTAAGTAATTTCTTGGTCGGCCTTGCTTTCTTCTGTCTTTTTCTTGACTCTCTCTTTCTTAATTCACGTCTTCTTTCTGGATCACGTGAGTCATACTTTCAATTACAAATATGAATATCGCCTAATTCTAAATTAAGTCGATTTTGCACATGGGTTGATATATATGCAAAAAAAAACCCACCCATCATAAGCACGATCAACGAAAATTTCTCATTTAATGGAAAATATAGCACTCTATTTTATATCCTCGTCTTTTATCACTGTCTTTTCCGTAATTAGAGGGAAAAATGCTGACTCATCGCCATGCGTCCATGTATGATTTTGGAAACTTGTTTCTAAGGGGGAATCAAATTCCTTTGGCGGTGAAAACAAAAGTAAAAAAATGAACCGACCGCCGCCTTCAATTTTTTACCGTTTATATCCCATATATTCCCGAGAATATAATAAATTCTGGAAATTGCAGGAAATTCCCAAACCGAAAGCAGTCAACGCGTCAACCACGCGCTCTCTCCCTCGAGTGGAGTACAATCCCCCTCCCACTTTCCCCCACTCACTGCTTACAGCTATCTCCCCTATCGTCTCCTTCGCCATTCGCATCCTCTCTCTCTATCTCTCTCTCTCTCTCTCTAGAAAACACCATGGCCGACAGACCCTTCCCCTCCACCACCAAGTCCCCGGCCGCCGCCAACGGCGGCGGCGGCCTCACGGCCAACGGCTCCTTCCCCGCCACCAAGGGCCAGCTCTACGGCGAAGCCACCCGCTCCGCCGCCTACCGCCCGCAGCCCATGAAGGGCGGCGGCCGACGCCGACACCGCCGCGGCTGCTGCTGCCGCTGCTGCCTCTGGACCACCGTCGCCCTCCTCGTCCTCCTCCTCCTCATCGCCGCCGCCGCCGCCGTCTTCTACGCCCTCTACCGTCCGCAACGCCCCACCTTCACCGTGACTTCCCTCAAGGTCTCCTACATAAACATCACCTCCTCGTCCTCCACCCTCAGCTCCAAGTTCGACCTCACCGTCTCCGCCCGGAACCCCAACAGCAAGCTCGTGTACATCTACAGCCCGACATCGGTGTCGGTCGTCAGCGCCGACGGCGGCGGCGTCGACCTGGGCGACGCGACGATCCCGGCCTTCGTGCACGGGAAGAAGAACACGACGGTGCTGAAGACGTCGATCGCCAGCAGCGGTCAGCAGGTGGACAGCGCCGCCGCGAGCGCGCTGAAGTCAGGCCTGAAGAGCAAGAACGGGCTGGCGCTGAAGATCAGGCTGGACACGAAGGTGAAGGTGAAGATCGGGGGGTTGAAGACGCCGAGGGTCGGAATCCGCGTCACCTGCGGCGGAATCAGGGCGACCGCTCCGGCCGCCGGGAAGTCGGCGGCCACGGCGTCGACGGCGAGCGCGAAGTGCAAGGTGGATACGAGGATCAGGATCTGGAACTGGACGCTTTAGGAAAGTGGAAAAAGTTACTGTGGCCATAGTTATTTTTCCTCAGAATATAAAAAATTGTTCAGAAATACCGTTCATTTTCGATTTTTTTTCCGTTTGTCTTTTTTTGGGGTGGTGACGTGGCGATTGCTCGTATAATGGGTCACTAAAATAGAATTTTTGTCTTTTATATTTTTAGCCTTTTGGGTCGTGTCTTGGAATTTAGTTTAGTGGCTTGTTGTGGGGGGAAAACAGCTGTATGATTGAAAGATTGATTGTCCTCGATTGAATTTGTTCTTATCTTGCTCTCGAGTCTCGTTCACTTGCCCAACATAACTGGATTTGAGCATAAATTCTGAACAAAAGTAAATAAAATTGTTGAATCCGAACTTATATCTAAAATACAAATCTTTTTATTTTCTTTATATCGCCTGTTTTAGGCCTATTAAAAAAATTGGGATGGCGATTTTCCGAAGCCGTCCAATGATTGCTGCGGTACACGCGGCGGGAGGAGGCAAGCGAGGGGTGGATGTCCGAATGGGATCGTCACTTTCGAACGTGTCGCCTTCGATTTTCGCCCTCTGGACGACAACGCGTTTGATGGAATATATTTTTCTGTGGTGACGGCTTCAAGCCCGTGTCGGTGGGGGCCGTTCATTGTGTTTCTTTCTTTCTCGCCGTACCGCTTTAATATGCGCCGTAAAAGAAACAAAACCAAAGCGCTCATATACGGCTATTTATGGTGCGTTCGGTTCCCTTTGGAATGGGCTTTGGCGCTAGGCCAGGCTGCCAGGGGAGGACTTGGACGTGGGGTTTTGGGCTTGGCCTCTATGGACTTGGGCTCGGCCTCGATGGACTTGGGCTCAAGCACTAGGGACCTGATTTTTGGGCCTAGCCTTGATGGACTTGAGCTCGGGCGCAGGGATTTTAAGGCACCTGTACTTGGGTCTTGAGCTCGAGTATCAAGGATATGGGCATGGGTACTGGGGAGTTGGCCTGGGTCTCGATGGGATTGGGCTTGGATGCAGGTGCAAGAGATTTGAGCACAGGCATTAGAGTCTCGAGTTTGGGCGTCGGGAAACCGAGCATAGGCACCGCGATCTTGAGCCCGATCACAATGGACCCATTCATGGGCACTAGGGTCTCCAGCCTTGGCCTTGTTAGACTTGGGCTTGAGCATGAGAGATTTGGGTCAAGGGCACTAGCATCCACGCCCGACCTTGATGGGCTCAAACTCGGACTTGGGTGCCAAGGATCCAAGCACAAGTTTGGGTTCCCAAGCTCGGCTTCCGTGGACTTGGGCCAGCCTCCATTGATCAAGGTGTGGACATCGAGGTCTCGGACTCGGCCTCTGTGGACTTAGGTCAGGACACTAGGGAGTCAAGAAACAATACCGAAGTCTAAGGCGTAACCTTTATGGACCTGAGCTTAGGCGTTTGTGTCTTGAACCCCACCTTTGTTGACCTAGGGCTAGGCACCGGGGTTCTAGGTCGGCTTCTTTGGACTCGGGCTTGGTCTTAATGGACCCCGGTGGACCCAACCCCGACCTCTAGACTCAAGTGCGTTGCGAAGGACTTGGAAGTGAGTGTTGGAGTTCTCTTGCCTAAGTATAGAATTTTAGGATCAAGTGGCTATATCTAACATATTTTGGAAAATGATTTTTTATTTTAAAACGAGGAAGTCAATTTTTTGAATTTAAGTATATATTTTTCATTAACTCATATTTCTGAATGATCCAAATACTAGAAAATAATGAAAATATTTTTCATGAAACAAAACGAAACTAAAGTTTTTGCATTTCTTTAAAAACTTTATTCTAAATGTAGAACCAAATGCAATCTTGGTGTCGAAAGATGCTACTTATGATAATGCTAGACTTCGAATTACTGAGGATCCTGCCTTTTCTCAGGGAAGATATGATATTGAGAAAAAGCTGCTTTCAAAACGACTCGTAAATCGTAATTTCATTTTCTTGTATTTGGATGGATATTTAACCGACGTCGTTTTTCTGGTGTTTGTTGTCGGTCACCTAGCCGCAAGTCCAGGCGTACAGGAGGCTTGGTTCCAAGCCTAAGTTCGGTGTCCATCGACCATTGTGAATTTGTATGCTAATATCACAGATCAGGATGAACTTCCCTCTCTGTGTTCATGAGAACTGTTTCTGGCAAAATGAACATCAGCAGCTCCCTGAACCGGGAGGGAGAGAAACATATCCGCGAGTGGCCGCAAATGTACACTTTTATGCATGAGAGCTTAAGGAGTCGACGACAATCGACCTTTGACGCGATCTTCCTTTCATTCAGCAGCTATTATGACATCAAACAGAACAAAGACCGAGAACACGATGACTTGATTACACCACCAAATTCCATAAGCACTGTTTCAAGTCTATAGGTCTCCAGTCACAGAAGATGAGGATGATATAACAGTACAGTGCTGAATCTGCACATAATTATTCGTTCAGCACGCGATAATGTGGAAACGGGAAGCCCTTCAGTTGCTGAGTTGCAGGAATCTCTGTGCCATGGGATGCTTGGCTTCCGAGAGACGATCAGGAGTCAAAACTTCGACCAGTTCACCGCTCACTAGGAGGCAAACTACGTCGGCAATCCTCTGAATCTGTTTGATGCTGTGAGAGACCATTATGGTCGTCAATCCTTGAGTCTTCTTCAGCTTCACTAGCACGTCCTCGATGTTTTGTGTCGAGATTGGGTCCAACGCGCTCGTCGGCTCATCCAGCAGAAGAACCTTTTTTAGGAGAAATCGCAACTTTAGGTATCGGCTGTGAAGTATGACCTTTCAATGGACAAAATGGGAAACGCTGGCTCACCTCTGGTTCGTTAGCTAGTGTCCTCGCAAGTGCCACTCTCTGGGCCTGGCCGACAGAGAGTTCTGAGCCGGCTCTGCTGAAGAGAGAGGAATCGAGGTCGGCAAGGTTCAGCAACTTGAACACTTCACCATCGCTTAGCTTCTGCCCCCTCAGTTGTGGTCCATATCTGACATTATCCGCAACTGTGCCTGAAAGTTTGCGGCTTGATGTAAGCTTTCGAGAATTGTAAGACAATGGCTTTGCATAAAAACATGATTCTAGAAGAATCACATCAATGAACTTGTTCTTCACATAATCCACTAGATCTAATCATCTGGTATTTCTCCGTTGTCTAGCTTTTCTCTTCCTTAAAATGAGAACCCCTCCAACACCAAAAGAATAAAGCACCATCACCTTTCAAGCTGGAAAAGTTTAGGTGCATAGAACGTCTCAACTCAATCATCGACATAAATTAATTTAGCGCAAGCCCTAGGTAAGCCATAAGAATTCTCATTCACAATGCTAACTTGGGATTCGATAGATAAGACTTTGGTACTGAATGAAACATGGCAAAACCTGACCACCAAAGACATATGGCTTCTGCTCCAAAGATAATGAATTCATAGCAATAAGACGAAATCAGTAAGTTAAGAACACTTTGTAGTTGAGGAAATACCACCTCTGCTATTGGACTGACAGCACTCGACAGTATTTGCATAAAATTAAGATAACTAGATAGAACCAAAACGCCTCTGAATCATCATATAGAGGACTGCGGGTTGTTTAAAACAAGATAAAATAGCAAGTTGAACCAGAAACAGCATAGATTAGTTAAGCCTCAACTGGATTCATCTCTTAACTTCTAATTTTCCCTCATTTGAGAGCTGCGAATCCGAGAAGTCATATGAAGGTAAAGACCATGAACACAAGCACCGTATTTCTTGCATGTAGACCGTAATTATGGGAGTCGATCGATTCAGTCCTGATCTGGCAGGACCAAGTTGAGTGGCAGAACAATATTGCCAATGGTTGTGCACGGAGGATATAATACATGACCAAAAACCCAGAAGGCTAGGTCGTGATAATTTGGCACCACATGCCATCATGAATTTGCAGTGTTTAAACTTATCCAAAAAGGCAAACCCAAAAGGACAGGGTGAACACTTTTGACCATGACAGCCAAACTAGTCTAGTTTGGTTTTGATTGTGAATTCTTATAGGCAGAGATTACTATTCAATGCAGAAAGTTACATCAAAAGTAAACTCTATTCAGACTGGCTAGATCATAGTTCTCAGTAACAACCCTGAATTAAATTCATAGAACGACTATTCGATTTTCTTCCAGTAACAACACCAGGAACACATAATATAAACAACAGTCGCCCAAGTAATACAAGTGTGGCCTTTCTTTATCCCTTAATTCACAGATGATCACTTCAAATGCGGGTCAGGAAACACTTGATGATTTCAGGAGGTAAGTCAAACTACCATGTCACTTGGCAAACCAATTTTATCAATCAATATTAACCCCCGCACCACTCAGGTTTAACATTCTGAATCCATCGCAACACCGCGGAGGCGAGAAAAACGAAAAAATACTCGAACTTTCTCACTCTTTCCTCGGCTAACATTCAATTCCATCGTCACTCGCAAATAAAGCAAACCCAGCTCTGGAATTCCAGAAATTGTACCTTCAAACATCGCAGGAAGCTGAAACAGCATCCCGACCTTCCGCCGAAGGCTGAGCACGTCGAGATTCTTAATGTCCTCGCCGTCCAAGAACACGGTGCCGGACGGCGGCTCCCACAGCCGGTTCAGGGCCCTCAGGAGCGTGGACTTGCCGCTCCCGCTCGGCCCGATGATGCCCACGATCTTCCCTTGCGGGATCTCCAGGTTGATCTCGCTCAGGATGGGGTCCCCGGCATCGGAAACCTTGTTCAGGCCTTTGACCTCAAACTTGACCCGGTCCTCCTTGACGCCGTCGTCGATGTCCACGACGAGCAAGTGCTCTTGAGCCTCCGCATCTAAAAAGGGTATTCGCCAGAAACCAGAGAATCAATCACCACACAAGAAACAAAAAACAAGAAAAAAAATTCAAGATTCCGGCCATCAAGATTCAAGAATCCCAAGAAAACGGATAAGCGAAGGCGAATTCCACGTACCGGGAGACGGGTCGGGCTGATGGATGGAAGCCGCGGGCATTGTCGCTTCGCCCTCGCTCGGATGGAGGATTCGGAAGAAGCTGGCGGGTGTCTTCGCAGGTCGCGCGTGCGCGACTGTGTATGTCCGTTCTCGGATGGATTCGGAGGATAATATATAACTTGATTGACAGATGAAGCCTGACCCAGTATTCCCATCGTGTCGTTTTCTTCCTTGCGGGGGGTGGATTCGGTCGAGGGACAACGATCACGAGATGAACCTCCCCCATTTGAGATGGGATCGCAGGTTGCAAAAGCGGACAGTTTTCTTGGAGTTTTCTTGCCCCGGACAGGAGTGTTTCTTTGAGTTTCTTGCATTATTGAAAAGGCGCTAAAAGCCGTACGGAGGACACGGTGGAGGTCGCTGTAAGCGACGGGTGGGGGTGGGCCGAGGTGGCGGGGGCGGCGATTCTTCTGGGGACGGTCGGTCGGAGGGAGGAGGGGAGGAGATCGCACCGCACGATCCGTAATCTCTCCGTACTAATTAATAGATAATTGAGAAGGGTCCTTTTTCCCATTCCCATCAACTTTAAACTTTAAAGCAGTTTCACTTGCGTAATCGACTTTTATTTTCTTTTTCTTTTTACTTAATTTATATTTCGTGATAGATACGTTTTACAATTGTTTTTTTTTTCTTTTATATCAAAACATTCCGGGTAAACGGAAGTTGGTTTTCTTTTTTTTCATTTCGAAAATTGAATAATATATTCAAAAATTTTCGGAGAAGCAAATCGTGCTCTCTCCCCTAGAGCGACTGAGGCCTTATTAAAGGTTCGTGCTCATTTTGTTTGCGTATGTTTTTCGACCGGGAATTAATTTAGTAGCTCTCGTCATGACTCACGAGTCTATTGACCCTAGATGCGTGGAGGGCTTTTTCGATGGGTCTAAGCAAGGTCATTTAATTATAAAGCCGGACCTCGATCCATGGAACCCAACCTAGCCTTGCTCCATCGAGGCGGGTCAACCATAACAAGTCTACCTTTTTCTTTTTCTTTTTTGGTTGATAAGTAAGATTACGATGCTAATATGTGTTTGTGCTGGGGAAAATTTTATGATAAAAAAAAATGTTTTGGAGTCATGCCCACATGCCAAAACTACTGAGGTATATGGTTCGATGAGAATGAGAGGAGATGGCCCCCGTGCTAAATTAGGGTGCAAATGGTGATATTTTTATTTCGGGGAATAATTTCTTCTCATAAATAGTTCTTTTCTATTTCTCCCTCGAATAATTTCTAAGTAAAACAACGCATTTGGTAATTATATAAAATTTTTATTCTAAAAATAGAAAAATAATAAGAATGTGTTTGGGATGATCTAAAAAAGAATTAAAAAGCGTTTGACTCGCCGTCGTTTGTTGTTGCCGTCAATTATCGATACCACCAATCGTCCGCATCCACCACCGTTGTCGCCGCCGACCACGCGCTTGCGGGCCGACAACAGTCGGCAATCAGTGGTGGGGGGCGATCGGGTGTCGACGACTGCAGCTAGCCGACGGATGGCGCCTACGAGGAGCGGCAAGGAAGAAGAAGAAAAGAAAAAGAGAAAAAAAATAATAACTTATTTATAGAAATTGTTCCCGGGAACAAGAAGTTATTTTTTTCTTTTTCTTATTTCTATTCTAAATCTATTTCCCGATCACTTTTTTATTCAGGGGAATAAAAAAATTATTTAACATTTTTTTCAAACGGGTATCTATTCTTTTTTTGTTCTCGGAAGCAAAAGAACAAAAACACAGACTTTTCTATATAGGGGAATAAAAAAATTAGTTAACGTTTTCGAACGGGTATCTATTCTTTTTTTGTTCTAGGAAGCAAAAGAACAAAAACACAGACTTTTCTATTTAGGGGAATAAAAAAATTAGTTAACGTTTTCGAACGGGTATCTATTCTTTTTTTGTTCTAGGAAGCAAAAGAACAAAAACACATAGGAACATAAACGTTCCCATGTGCTACCTTACTAACTGTGTTTCGCTCTAATACGACTGCACTCCACATGTGTAAAGCAATTCGTGGACTTGTTGTAAATGTTGGTTTTGAAGCTTATTTGATTGTAGTATGTGTACATGGGAAGCAAAGACATTTGAAAGATGCTAGTCAATTGTTCTAAGAAATGGAATCCACGAACATAGTTGGAATGCTCTAATTACATCGTATGCATAGTCCGAATTACACAACGAGGCTTATGAATCATTCTCCTAGCTCAAGAAATCAGATGGTTGTTTGGAATTCTACAAATAAATGCAGCTCGCCAACATCGCGGGAAGATGCCGTAACCATCTCTAGTGCCTCATCAGTTTGTGCAGAGTTGGCGGCACTCGATCTTGGTCGGAAAGTCCACGGTCATGTGGTTTGGGCTTTGATGAATCATAACCTCCTCGTGGCGAGCAGCCTGATCAAAATGTACATGATCCGTGGAAGCCTTAACGAGGAGAGCCTAGTGTGCAAGAAATTTGTTGTCAATCACTTAGAATGCACATGAGTAAATTTCTATTTCTTTATATTTTGTTTTTTAATTCCTCGAAACAAGTTTGAAACAAAAATCCATTTAATAACGTAATTTCTGGACGTGGGATGCACAGTTTAGGGAAAGATGCAGGGAGATAATTTTGTGGAATGATGGAAACTGGATTTCATGCCCAAATGAGATCACTTTTGTTGCTGTTCCTCCTGCTTTTACTCATGCAGGGCTTGTAGTCAAGCGTCGTAAACTTTATGACGAAATGACTAAATAGTTTGGAATCGGGCCACAAATGGAAAATTATACATACAGTTGATCTATTGAGCCGATCTGGTTCCTTTCAGGATGCTAGAGAGAAAGCAAAACTCATGCCATTGTCAACTAATGCTTGTGTTTTGGAGAGCTCTTCTTAATGCTTGTAGGATGTATTGAGATACAGATTTTGTGGAGGCAATAGCCACACGCTATTTCAGTCATAATTAGGAAACTATGGGAAGCTACATGCTTCTCATTAACATTTATGCTGCAAATAGCCGATGGGATGATTCTGCAAGAGTGCGGGTTTCTGCCAAGGAAGAAGAAATTGAAGCAAGTCCTAGGCCAGAGATAGATTTAGTTGAATAAAAAGGTCTATAAGTTTTCATCCGGGAGCGCCTTGCAGTTGGATATGGAGGATATTTCTGGTGTTCTTGAAGATTTGACACTTCAAAGGGAAACCTAAAATGTTAAAAGTACTAATAAAATTGATAGTTGTGTCAACAAATCCTCCATGAAGACAGAAAGGAAATCAACAAGTAGTGAATTATGGTGGATTGCGTGAACTCAAGAATGAAGATCTCTATGTGAAGATCACATTAAATGTTAACAAGCGCATTACTACGCTTGTTTTTCAAATGCATTTATGGTGTGCATTTATTGTATTGACTTTGTTTGTGTGCTTTTATTAGCTTTGTAAACTTTTTTGTTGCTTCGCTTAATGTTTCATGGCTCATTTAATGTGTTTTAAGGGTGTGGGATGCTTATATTCTGTATTATAGATGTTCTGCTATTATATAAGGATGTGAGGGTGAGGGTTGTAAATTGAAGTCATCAAAAAGCATTCTAAGAACAATTTCTCCCTCCAACTTGTGCACCCGTTCCAAATTTCCGAAGTTGTTATTATTCGTTTTGGTTTCAACAAGAAACCTTATACCTGCGATGTAATAAAGAAGAGCAGTGGTACAAAGCCACAAAGCTGAGATTGCTTAATTAGTCTCTGTTCATGGAATTGCTAATGCTTTCATATGGCCAATAGATTATTGGAAATTCTCTGGAGATTTTAGCAGATTTAGCAGGAAGATGACAAGAAAGGTTTCAATAACTAAACTGAGAATTCTAGTCATCGTTTAGATGCTGATTGGTGTGTGGAAAAGGTTTCGGTCACTTGCGATGTCACTCTTATTGAACATTCATATCTAATCGAAAGTTTCAGCCATATTGCTGCCTCATGTTTTGGCAAGTCATGCTTGTCTTGGCCTTCTTGTTTTCGCGTGTTTATCTTCTTCTCCAATCCTACGTGCTCTGCAATTTGTTCCCATTCGTTGCTGTTCTCCCTTTGAAACTCTCTTGCGGATCATGCACGCTGCATACATCTGAATAGCATGCGGTGTCGTCATCTAGGTTGTGTCGATACGTGGATGGGAGTAATCATCAAATACATATGTCTTTGCTATATGTCCTGTGTACCGGTTCAGCCATTGCATGAGAGTTATACTGCATGTACTTGCGCGCGCACAGACGTTTCGACATTATTAAGACACTAACAAAAATGCTTTCTTCTCGCCCTTTGAAAATTGAAGATGGAAAGAAAGATGTGCTTATCTTTTTCACTAAACCAAAAGTGTAACGACGGAAAGGCTAGACCGCTAATACACTTTGCTCGGGATGAGCACGGGTAGGTCTGTTCATAGCAAAAGTCTAGCTTGTACAATTTGTGAGGGTGAATAAAGTAGCCGCGCCTTTCAGATCGTGATCAAGGACTTGTTGGCCGGGATCATCTTCTTCTTCTGTTATGTCCGTTTTGTGATCTTCCAAGATGACTTGATGATGATCACTGCAATATTTCATGCACAACGTACTGTTAGAATCAAACCAAAGCCAGTAAGTTGGAGTCGAAGTGCTACAATGTCATGTGGAAGGAATTTAAAGATCTATCGATGCAAGTCTAGACGGTGTTAACAGTATTAACGAGCTCATCATCGAGACTACGCATTCATGGAGTAACTTAATTCCGTTCTTTCTTTCATCATCTTTCTCGACGAACAATCATGCATGCTCCTTTCCTCCTCTGCACACATCGAAATATCTTCGGATAGCAACATAACTGTACATGACGAAATAAAGAAATTTACTCTCATCTTCATGACAAGACTCTGGTTTTCGTAATTTTTTGTGATCCGTTTGCTCATAAATTTTATTAAGGTATATGATGCTCATCTTCTATGTTCATCCTGTACCAACATAGTCATTTGCAGAGAGACACGAGACTGCTTCTATCATATCATCAAATGCTTGGATTGGATGTAATCGTCGAGGCAACACCGCTCACGAAGTTCATGTGCGTACGAATTGCCGATTCCATCAAATTGGCAGATCGAACATTCATGGGTGTAATGAAAATGGTGAACCTAATCGATTTAAACGATGCTTACCTTCTCTCGTCGATGATTTCGCCTTCCAAATTGAGGCCATCGTTCCTGTCGTCTGCAATGTCCAGAATGGGCCTCATATCATCACATCCACCTTCAAACCCTTGCTTGATCTGAAAGTCCGACGTGAACGTGGAGACCTGCATGGCCCATGCACCGAAATCCTGCAAAGACGCCTGATCGTTCCCGTCCTGGCCATTACCGATATAACCTTCCACTTCCTGGCCCGGATGGCTGGCGGTCGGCTGGACATAGGCGTACCCCTGCCCCAGCAGATCCCCCCGGCTCATGATGTCGCACCCGACCGGCCCCGCCCCAGCCCCCGCCGCCGCCCCGGGATCCATCATCTGCTGCATGGCGGCCTCCTGCTGGGCCTGAGCCTGGGCGCGGCAGAGCTCGAGCTGGCGGAGGACGAACTCGAGCTCGGCCTGGCAGAACTCGATCTGGCGGTGGAGGTCGCGGATGATGCGGTAGCACCCGAGGACGGGGTCGTGGGCGCGGGCGTCGGACTGGTAGATGATGGTGCGCATGGCCTCGTCCTTCTCGTGCGGGGCGAGGTTCTTGATGACCTTGGTGATGTTGCTGACGCCGAAGAGCTTGTGGGCGTTGAGGAACTGGTGCTGGCGGTCATAGGGGAAGTACGGGGCGAGGAGGCAGTTGGGCTCGCATTTCCGGCGCTGGTACTTGCACGCGGCGCAGGCCGGGGTGGTGGAGCTGCTCTTGGAGGCGGAGGAAGTCGAGGTGGCGGCGGCGGCGGCGGTGGTTATGGGGGAAGGAGAGGAGGATGCTGTCGATGCTGAGGTGGGACGTGGGGAGGAGAAGTTCATGGTAGAAGGAGGAGGAGGAGGAGGCGTTGTTATTGTAGGGTTAGGGAGAGATCGGATGCGTCTCCGGCGGGAATGCATGTGCAGTTATCCTCTCTTCTGTTTACGATCGTTGCGTTGGGCGGCTCTTCTCCCTCCCGATGCGAGGAAAACGAGGATTCGCGCGTGTGTCCGTGCGGCAGAAGGGGAGATTTCGGAGAAATATATGGGAGGAGAGAAGAACAGAGAGGAACAGAGAGAGAAGCAGAGAGAGAGGAGGTTAGTTATGGGGGGAGCCTATTTTTGGGGAGTTTAAGGAAGATGAATCTGTCAAGGGTGGGTTGGGGGAGAATGGAAAGGTTGGCACACGACATTATTGGATTAATCAATTTGGGATTGAATTACGTAGTATCCTAAAATTGGGTGAGCTGGTGTTGGTCATTGTCTTTTATAACCGCTTTTCTGTTTTGTTGTTCATTTTATCTCCTATCCTTTCTTTCTTTTTATACTTAGCAAAGTGCAAGTGTTTCCGATCAAACAGTCACGGCGTTTTGTAATTGTTGAGATGTGGTTCATACCTTCCAGCAATCAAAAGGGGAATGACCCTCAGTCGACAGAAAGCTTTTATAATTTTAGCTTGTATTGAATCGGCAATTTAAGTGCAAATCCATGAATAGATACTACTGTCTACATATATTCTTTTATAATTGAGGGTTAGTAACAAAGAGGTGATGGATACTAATTTTAGTGAAATCCTCTATCGAATATAGCTTTAGTTTAAGGGTGAATTAAATTAAATCTTGTGTCTTGATTTCTCTTTCTCATCTCTACTCTCTATTTCGTTGTGTTTGTATGCCCAATCTTAATAGTAATAAGGATAATTGTCAATTAGGGATGCTTTCGTCTTGTGCCAAGCATTTTGCGAGTCGATTTAGCTTACATAAGTATGTGATAATAAATATTTTTAGTGTCATATGACTCATGCGTTTATATCTCTCTCACTGAAATCAAAATCGATAATGTTGATCGACAATGTTGACAGCGTTGAGGATAGTAGGCTTGATGAATAAAAAAGTGCAAACGCAAAGTGAAAAGGTAATTCACCAACACTCGCGTTCCTTCCCATAAGGGTGTGTAAAGAACTGAGAATCACCCAAACCACCCAGAATCGAACCAAATCAACCTAGAACTAATGGTTTCCATGGGAATTGATGGGTACCGGTTAGGTTCAAAGTATATAACTGTCCACCCGAACCAGACATATAATATAAATACATATTATATTTTTAATTTTTAAGAAAAATGAAAACCCTAATCCCTAATTTCGCTCGATAGTCATCTTGTCTCATCTCATCTCAGTCTATTGTGTCACCTAAGCCAGATCAAACAACCACTTCTTCGGATTAGGGTAATCATTGTGGAGGGATGCACCAGTTGTATGCCAAATCATTTTGTAGGTCAATTTAGCTTGAATAAGTATGTGATAATAAATATTTCTGGTGTCGTACGACGGGTGTGTTAATTTCTCTCTCTCATCGAAATCAAAATTGATTATAATGTGAACCCTATACTGCATATAGTAGAAAACCGGAACAAGTCATGAAATAAATCGGCAATGCCGAGCACCGTTGGAGAAATTTCGGTTTTTCCTGCGTGGGAAGATTGTCCCTTTGAATACTATTGAGTTACTTCAGGAAGCATATTTTTCTCTTTACGTTTTCCTCTCTAAAAGCAAAGGAAACATTGATTGTTATTGTAAAAGAGAGAAATTTCAATTGAACAGGTTCAAAAGATGCACATAAGAAGTGCGGATGCAGACTGAAAAGGCAATTCACCACCAACACTTGCGTTCCGTCCCACGCACGACGTTCTTGCCCTTACTTTTCTCGTTCGTTAATAAATCCGGTGAACCTACTCAAGCGCTTGGGCCTGGGCCAATTGGGCTTGACTTTTGGCCCGGCCATTGTTCTCGTCTTGATATTCTCGAGATCCGTGGATTTTGCCTAAACTAGAGGATCATCAAAATAGGGCAAGCCAACACGTTTAAGTTACATTACATGTCCGCTAAAATTTAAAATTTTCGGGCTTTCAGAAGTAGTTACTCCTTTCATTTTAAAAAAATTACATAAATTATTCATGAATTTTGATTTAATGTACAATATGATCTTTGAGTTTTTAATCTGTTCAATATAATTCCTAAATTTTAATCAAATATACAATGTGATTTTTGAACTTTCATGAATTTTCATAAACTTTTGATATATGTTCAGTTTAGTCCCTGAATTATACGAAAATATTCAATATTGTCCCTTATCTTGAATTAATGAAAGAATCACTTTGGACATTTTCATATAACTCAGAGATTATATTAAATATATGCTAAAATTTCATAGATCACACTGAATAAATTAATGGTTCATGAACCATATTACCATATTAAACATTACGTTAAAGTTTACGGATCACATTACACGAATAAAAATTTAAAGGTTTACATTGTACATTAAATTAAAATTTAAAGATGATTTAAAAAGCGAGATTAAAGGCAACTTATCATAATGGTTTTAGCTAGAGATGCTTGGGAGAGCGTCCTCGTTTCCTATGTACCTTAAAAAAAATCGAAATACGCGTTGGGCGTGTCCCTGCACTCAGGACCAATTTGAGAAGTTTGCCACGTTCCGAAAATCGCATATGCCGAGAAGAGAATCACAAACCTACGAATACCCCAAAAGTCAAAAATCGAAAATCGAAAATACATAATAATAAATTAATGACAGAGTAAAAAAGGAAAAATCGGGGGATGAATGCAACAGAGGCGGAAACCACAAGCAGCCCTGCTTTCGCTCTGCGTCGAATCCACTCTGACCGACTTCGAATTCTTCCTTCTTCTTCTTCTTCTTCTCGAGACGTCAGGTTTGATCTCGCCTCTCTCGTCCGCTTCGGTTTAGCCGGGATTGCTTCTGCGTATCGCGTTCGATTCGGCGATGGTGATAGCCACTTCGCGGGGTCGGTGACTCGACAAGTTTTGGTTTTTCCGTGTTTCCCGTTGGTTGGAGGTGAAATGAATGGTTCGGTCCCGAGATTGGAACCTGGATGTCTATTTGAGATTCGTAGGGCAATGTGCACGGATTCGTCTTGCTTTTGGCTGGGTTAAATTTGTTGTTTGCATTTTCTTGGGCTGTGGATTAGGGTGGGAGATAAGGAAAAGGAAGGGTATGGCGAGCTTTGTTGAGGAAAGGGGTGATTGGTACTGCATTTGGAGATGGAGTTAGTTAAAATCGTGGATGAGATCGTGTCGACGGGGTTGAACATGTTGGAATTGGTACATTTTGTTTCTATCTGGTAAATGGGGTGAGGCTGTTTTGGAAAAAAATTATGAAAAAGACGATGCTTTTTAGTTTGTTGTTTTTCGGATATGGTTTGTGAAGGTGCGGACGATGTGAATCCTAATAGTCGTTATCTCGGGTTGTGCTCTTCTAGTTCAACCATTTCAGTTTCAGCACATGCTACAGGGAACTTGAAATGGAATAATGCTTGCCCTAAATCTCTCCTCTTGGGATCATGAGGCATGCCTAGTGCTCTTCACCTCAAGCCGACTGCCAAACTTTCTAGCATTGCCCCTCCTTTTTCACGTCATCTCTAGTTCATTACATTGTTGGCAGTTTATGCTGCGCAAGCTATTCTGTATTGCATAGAACTTAATTGAAGCCCCTCTATACCTGACTATGCAAGAGAAATGGAGAGTGACCCTGGGATTAGCAGAGTAGGAGTTGCTGATGGTTAAGTTGCCTGCTTTAAAAAGAAATAAAGGACAGGATCGAAGTACTTGTTTTTGCCTACTTACAAGCAGTCATAACGCAGTTGGTATCCAAAAATAAGAGGGATTTATAGTCTTCTGTGCATTGTGGGCTTAGGATTTGAAGGTCTCTCTTATTATATAGGGCAGTGATTTGCCATTTTAACGGACTCACCATGATTGATCTGTTTTGCTTAGTGACACAAGAACAGTGACATCGACTCTTAGAGAAGCAAATTGGTTAAAATAATAGACTGAGGTTCGTAGGGAGTGCCGCTTACAGCTTAAGAGAACTGATTTAATACGTGGATCGTGTGATTTCAAAATTGATTAAAAAAGGTGGTCTAGGATTGTAGACCACGAAACATTGCTCTTGAGGGTCTTAAGTTACGAGTATTTCAGGCCCAGCAACTTCTATGCCTCGATTTTAGGAGTAATTGCATACTTATTTTTGCAAGTGTACCACTGTTATCGTGGACCTGTTCTCTTCTCAGTTTCGGAAATGCACAATTTACTATTGTTATCATAGGCTCATTATCTTTTGAAATTGTTCTTTTTACTAGTGTTATCATACACACCGGTCTTTTTCTAAAATGAAATTTTGTTCTTTAATTTGTACTTGTACTTCTCGCTTGTATGCAATAACGTTGGAAATGACAGGTGCACCAAGACATGGCAGTTAAACCCACAGTTGCATTGAGGGCTATCCTTGTTGGGGGGTTAGCCGCATTTGCGAAAATAGGTGGCGTTATGAAGGCGGCAGGTGGTGTAAAGTTGGGGGCGGCCGCAGCTGCAGTGACGGCTGCCGCAACTGCAGCTGTGAGCTCTAAGCAGGATCAGAAAGATGCTCCCCGCCAATCCTGAAGCCTTTTTTTGCTTCTGCAGCCAGGAGGAGATGTTTGTAGGATAATTATCCTCACCATTGAGGTTTTTCCTTTACTTCCGTTTTTGGGGTTTCTCATGTGAGCTGTTAGAAAAGCTGGTCTTGTCCAGGATCAAGCCAAATTTGTACTAAGATGGTGAGAAAAGTCTGGAAATAAGATTTGTTCTGACTTGTACTCCAAATAGGTTATTGAAATAGAAAGCAATTCTTTTTTCTTCTTTGACGTTGGAGGAACGTGCATGGCATCAAGGACATGCAAATGTAATTTCAGAAGGGTGACCGATCTATGGTGCGCATGACAAAATTTCTGAAACAGAAATTGATTTTCGGCTAGATTTCAATAAAAATTGAGAAGTTAAAAATTTTAGCTTCTAATTTCTTCTTTAAATCAATTTCTGAAATAGAAATCTATTTCAGAAATAGAAAAATCAAATTGCGTTATCAAACGGATTTCTGTTCCAAACCTGATCTAGGGAACAGAGAAATAAATAAGTAGAAATTTTATCATGCACAGTTCTAGTATCATCTGGTCTTTTAGGGTTTATTGCTGTTTGGATGATCTAACGCGCCTATGCAAAGATTTCATTTTTTGGGGGTAAAAATTGGTTCCGGTTCTGCAGGAAGAGATCTGTCGATAATTCTCTTTATATCTTATTTCAACAGTCCTGTTGCGTGTTTAAAATACTGAAGCTGTTAATCAAGTCGTTCAAGCCTGTAGCGCAGTCACCGTCCCAAGTATATACATCTGCGAGCAGGGAGAGTATAGTTCAGCAGGTCATGCCAAAATACCATCTCTAAGGGCAAGATCAACTTTTCTCCGACTCTGGCTAGCCGTGGTTGAGCATGTGCAAATTCAACAGAAATGACCTAAAAGAAGAGCGAATGGTCTGCATGAATGAGTCAAAAGCAAATTTTGAGTACATTTTATGAGGTAAATCCCCAACCTCAAGACTGTCATTAATGTTGGGCACTGTATATTCAGACGGTTTACAGCCCAAAAAAAAAAAAAAAAAAAAAAAAAAAAAAAAAAATACGATTGCTCTTTGTTTAAGAGACTATCAAGTTCGAGTACAGTAAGGAGCTGGGATGACAAAGTCTCCCTCCTCTGCTCCTGCTGAAGGAAACTGTTGAATGTGTCGCTGAATTTCATTTAGCCATGGATAGAGCAGTTGATGCAAAACTCGCAGATGCGACCTGTGTTGAGCAACTTTTAGTCTAAGTCAATTAGCTGCAGCTACTTTTTCCCGCCTTTGGAAAGTGCTTCCTCTCTATTCTCAAGACCAAGTCCTCTTCATCATAAACATCATTTGCAGGGTTTGTGCGGTGAATAGACTTCAGTGGTGAACTGGTAATGGTTGACATTAGGAGCATTTTACCAATTTTGGTGCACCATGATAATTTCAACCATGAAGCTCTAATCTTCTGATATTCCCATGTCTCAAGAAAGTGCAGTCAATGCAGCTGCAGATTAAAGCTGATGCATGCTCGATTTGGATTCACCACAAGAGAAATCTGGCTCATCAACCGAGTGCAAGACAAGATCAGGCTTTGGGGATTCTAACTCGAGAACAACCTGCCCAAAGGTAGCAGAATAGTTCTTCATATGAGAGAGAGAGAGAGAGAGAGAGAGAGAGAGAGAGATCATTTAACTGCTAACAATAATCATAGCATTCAACGCAAAAGAAGATTCGACTTTTGTGAATCCCAAAGCTTTTATGGATCAAAGGCCTAACACGGACAATTTTTTTTTCTCATTCAAATTTATTGCATGCTCACTTTTCAAAACCTTCAGCAAAGCTTCAAGTGGAGTGATTTAAAAAAGGAACACAAAAAGGACCTAGGGGAGTTCAGTTGATAGGGTTTTCCATAATAGAAGTATCTTGCTATGTGTGTTTCAGCAGTATGACTTTGTAATTTCTGAGACATTAAAGTTAAATACAAATGGCACTACACAAGGTGCCATGAAATTGAGAAGGATGTCATACCAGTGAATTTACCCCAACTCTAAGGACAGGTGCGGGAACATAAAGGTTACATTGCGGACCAAAAGACTGCAGGAAGAATTTATGCAAATATGAGTACTACAGGAGATAGGGAAGAACATGTTCGGCAAGGTTCAATCGAACTGAGAATAAAGAGAAAAGATCTCTTTACCGGCCAAAATCTTCCTATATTGAAGTCATTAACATATGCAACTCCTTTACCCCATCCTCGGAAAGAAATGAATGTGTCTTTAATTTGGGCGACTTCATTGACATGGAAACTGCCAGCATAAAAGGCAGGTTCTCTTGTTACACCATCTACAGAAAAGAAACAGAACCAAAGATGTTCGTTGATATTAGATCAGTAGAATGATGTAAAATACAGGGAAACATGGTCTTAAAACCAAAAACCACAAATAAAAGGTGCAAAATAACCATGAAATTGATAGAACAGGCATGACAGTGCTTCGAAGATTTTCAAGAACATACCAGATTTATTGATACTTCTGTTGGATAGAACTCTCATGATTCCTGAATGTCTGACCTGAACAACAGAATTGATTGTGGTTGTCTCATTCAGGTTGTGCAAAGGAATGGAGAACATTTTCCACCCAAGCAGAACTCTTCCATTTAGGTAAACAGAAGAGAGAATACCCTGTCAAGGCAAAGATGGACAGAGAGAGATGAACCTTTCATAAAAGCATAAAGGAAAGGACAAGAAGTGTTCCATGTGTGAATGAAGTAACACATTCTAATGAAATCAAGTACGTTTCATCAAAAGCAAGTGTGCAGTTAGCTGTCATGCGGAAGCTTTGATGAGGATCTCCAGAGATAATCATGTGAGCCATATGGCAAATGTTGGAACACAATTATCATCCTTATTAAGAATCTTATAACCACAAACACCAGAAAAAGAGACCAGGAAGGTAAAATCTAGGGGCTGTCAGAGTTTGATGACATTCCGTAAAAGTGTAGTTGCGAATATATTTATTGAAGTATCTCCAACAATTATTGCAATTGTTGGCACACTCCACAGATGCCCTATACAGAAGGTAGTAGAAACAGGCCTTATTTTTAGGAATTGGAGGAAGTTTACTGAAATTGCGAAGCCCACAAAGAAGGTTGTTCCTATCTAAAAACGTTAAGCAATAATTAGCATTGACAAAACTAACTGAGAATCTACAGGAGTGGTTCAGCACATTGAACAATGTTCCACGTATTACCAAGTTGGATATTCAATTTGAGTACTATAGCTCTCCAATATTTCATATACAATGTATGGGATAATTGCAAAGATTGAATTAAAAACCTTCAGCAACAATTTTATCACTTTGAAGTTTCGAGTATACTCAAAGTACGTATCTATATCTTGACTAATTCTAGATCTACGCTTGAGCATTAAAACAAACTGACTTTGTTTCAAATCATGTTCAACCATGCCAACAAGGGGCAAACATAACAAACATCATCTCAATTTTCATAAATATAATTACCTTCATGTCAAACATGTAGGATCCATAATTTACTCGACCCATGTTCTCAACCTATAAGCATAACAACTGCATTAGTTTTGGAATGAAGGTGAACAAGAATATTTCCAATACACTGCACCTATTACAGCAGAACTCATTGAAAAGCGAAACAAAAGAAATACTTAGAACTTCATGTCACTGTGGTCTTGCTTCAATAAGTTAAATTACCATGTTCATTGAAACCACCAATCTCAACTACTACTCCTGAACAAGGTAATACCCAGCAGACGTTTAGTGCATGGAAGAGGTTGAAACTTCAAAGTGAAGCAAGTAGGATCAAATACAAATGTTACGTGCAGCTACAATGGCATCCCTGAACAACTAAGTGACGTTCTTTTGAATACATGTACATGGTCGTCTGCCTAAAACAAGCATATTTGCATGTATATAAAATGTTGGATGACCTATTTTCTCAAGGGGTAAAGCTATGATAAACTTTGTGTACAATTTAAAATGCATTTCAAGCATTTAGCCTCAGATTAATTCTTTCTCTACAGTCAATTCAAACAAAGTAATGAGAATAAACCATGGGGGACTTGGATTAACCAGAAACCAGTGCAGTGCCATCTAAAATTTCAAGTACGCTGCCAACTACTGCAAAAGATTTTTGCACTCAAAGCTTAACAATCACATTGACATGCAAAGCGCATAACTTACAAGCCACTGCAAAAATCTCACCTCACAGAAGACAAAGCACTATTCGACAAAAATAGATTGTATTTGCTTGAGGAATTTGATGAGATATCCCAGCAGTAACAGCATACCAAAGAGGAGCTAAAATCACATACCAAGACATATAAGTTGATTCTTGATGCACATTTGGTAACTGGAAGATGAAGTGGTTTATTTGACCATCTTTCAATAGCACCAGCATATAATGGTCTGTCCTTTCGCGAAGCACATGACACGAATACCTGACCTCTATCATGCACCTGCAATTTTCAGAACTTATGTGTCTTCTTTTATCTCAAAGAATGTATATCACTCGGCACAATATTTATTTGGATTCTTTCTTAAACCCCATGATTAAGGGGAGCCTACAATATTGGAACAGGGGTGACATTGCAATATTGCATATTGAAGCTGGGGTAGTGAGAGAACATCACATATTGTCAATGGACATCTATAAAACATCTTCTCTTCTATCAGTAAACCATAAGATAAAAACATAAGATGAAGAGAAGGTCAATTGTATCTACCGAAGCTCAGAGGCCAAAAAGAGATCACTTACAAGATAAATGTTCTAGAGAGTCTAATAGTGCATTTGAACCAAGATATTGTTTCCCCCATGCTTTCAACATATATTGCAAAAGGTTACCTTGGGTATGGTAAGCATACTCCCATCATCCGTTGAAGCAAATTTAGTTGCATATAATAAGAATCCAAACATCTGAACAGAAAAGGCATATTTAGCTACTTTCATTATTAAGCAAACCTTTGAATTTCAACAGCTCACGATAACCTCCAAATCTACGTAATATATACGAACCTGGCCAACTAACTCCATTGACAAGGGGCTTTCAGATTCAACAACATCATGAGGACCTCGAACATTTAGTAAATCAAAAAGAAAAGAGGTTCTTTGTAGCTGAATCCTTCCATAGCTTGTCTTTGCATTGTTGTAAGGTACTGAAGGAAGAGGCACTATAGAATACTGCTCGACAACCTTCCTAATAGCTGAAACAAATCCAGAATGAAATTTTGCACATGATGTTTTACGATCACAAGTACAGAACACGCATTCTTTTAAACATTTTAGAAGCAAAAGGTACTTTTTGCTTTCCTGCCAAAATTTATTGTTGTTAACATTTAAAAAAACAATGAACATTTGCACATTTTTAAAGCTTCAGGTGTTTCCAGCTAAAAAAAGGAGCGTGACCCACAAGATATAAAAAGAGAAAAAATTAAACAAGTAGAGGCCATCCCAATCATGGTTTGACCGCAGTTTATATATCAAGAGTGTGAGAGAAAACTGCAATTTTTTATTCAGTAATGTTCTATATATAAACATAAAATAAACCCTAAAGCTCCTAAAGATGATTTTACCCTTATACTCTAACAAAGAGAAAGGGAGAAAGAATGATTAAAGAGCTCTACACCGAAAAGGCTGGAGACAACAAGTTAATCACTTTGCATAATTCTTAAAACCATCCGCATGCACCACTTACTCCAAAATCGTAGTAGCTGTATCAAGGAGCCAAAGATCATGACAAATGCCACAACCATACCAGACCTATTTCTCAATGCAGATTTCCACCACGACTACTGTTCTTTAGATGAATATCATGACTTCAAATATGCAGGATAACACTACATGAGCAGCATCTCAACATTCAAACCTTCTACAGTCACTTTTGGAGCATGGAAAAACATTGGCACAAAAACAGAAGCAGTTCCTAGGGTAACATGATAAGGAAAAGCTTCAAGAGAGTATAGCCCTAAGTATGTTACCTTTATATTTTGGATTGTCCACATCACCAGATTCCTTAATAGGTGCATCCTGAAAGAAGATAATCACTTTTACGCTTACAACAGGAACCATCGGCTGTGTCAGATGACAAAAAATAAAAAGATAAATTCTTCCTCACATAGTCATAAGAAGTAAGGTCAGGCTTATACTCGGACTCGCTCCCGCCAGTGTTTGCTCCATTGTAGAACCCAAAATTTGTTCCACCATGTGCCATCTAGAAGCTCAAAGAGATGAAATGACGACAGTTATTTGCGATCTTCAAATATGAAGGAAGACAAAAAATAATATTGGCATACATAGAGCACGGCAGACCCATTTCTTGATAAAATCTTTTCCAGTGCAGCCGCAGTAAATTCAGCATCTGTCTGAGCAAGCTTCTCGCCCCAGTGTGTGAGCCAACCAGTGTAAAACTCCCTGAAACAAGGAAATATTAACAATTGAACTAGTGATCCAGAACTATCACTTAGACTAATTTGAAGATTTGTACTTAGATATAATAAGAGACCCACGCCGAAAGAGGTGGTGATTTTCCTGGGGCATTGAACTGCTTTTGCAAGTTGAATATAGGCCAAGCCTCAGCACCAGTGTCAAAATCCACAGCTAATATCAGAAAATTGAGGTGAGAAGATTGTATGGTACTTGGATTTAAAAAATTGCTCAAAAAGATGTGAAGGATGGAAACTGAATAGTAGCCTAAATGCTAGGGAGCATCAATAGGAACAACTATTGATAAACATATCCTAAAGGCAATGAACACAAGGAAACTACACAAAACTGGGAAGTCCAATGCCTCTCTAAATCCACAAAACACACATGAACAATGAATTCACCTGAGAAAACATCTTCTCCTCCAACTGTTCCTTTCTGAAGAGTTTCCTTAGAACCTCCATCTGTAGTGTACCTGCAGCATGAGAATAAGAATTCCGGAGGATCAGAGAATAAAATAATGTAACACCTAGCGTCATTCTTAAGTACTTCCATGTTCTATGAACGCAAGACGCAAGTTTTAGGTGAAATAAGAAAAACTAGATTTCTTCACAGATACATCCACAATTCCTATCACTTTGCCAAAATAATGAGGTTGACCATACATCTAATCCTACAGTGAAATTGAATTTGCCAAATATAGAGCTTCTCACAGGATTACTTCATCGCCTAGGTATCCCGAGCCAATTTCACAAGGTGACGAAGATAAGTTTTATCGTCTCCATATGAGCCATATTCATTTTCAATCTGTCAAAACAATCATTTATTACCGAGTCAATAACCCACCTAAAAGAACAGGAGTTATTATATATGAAAAGCCGAAATGCTTCAGAAGTAAGTATAGTCCTGAGACTACGTGTGTCTAACATCTTCAGACCAGATATTCTTGACAACAAATTCAACACAAATTTCTCTCATAAACCACATAATGCTCCAAAGCATCAAAAGTACAATGGAAAATTGGAGAAATATCATGCTCACAAGATCCAGCCATGATGTTCATACTCAAATAAACAGAACAGTGAAAACATATAGTACAGCCTTTCAAGTTCAAAGAAATTTTGAAATGCATCAGTCCTTTGCCCTTGTGCTAACAGTCATACAGACAGGCATCCGCAAGGAAAAAAAGAAGTGAGTTTAGATATCTTAATGAATCTACTGATGGCGGAAGGACAATGTGACCCCAAGACAGTCATTATAAGTAACTCTTTAAACAAAAAGAAAAAGTGTTCTCCTCAGTTAAAAGTAAAAATGGAGATGGGATTACTTTGTTGGTTTGTACAAGTATTTTGGTTTCACTAATGACTCTACTTCTTTTCAGAATAAGTAAATGCCCCAAATTCCAAGCCAAGAAGCAATTCCAGTCACTCCAACACTGGCAATCTCCTATTTCCTAAGAAGAAACATAACATAGTAGTTAACAAAAATAAACAAGAACACTATTTTATATTATACCTGAACCATTATTATAGGGCCACCATTTGCATAAAGAAGAGAAGAAACCTTCGGAAGTAGGATGCTCCACCACCGTTCAACCTGTGAGAGCTCGAAATTTACCAACAATCACTTGAGCATAGGTATGCTGTTAAAAATGTGGTTTGCAGTGCATTTTGACTGAGATATGATAGAACATTCAAGAAAACCAATGAAAATATGTTTACACCAAAACATCCTTACCATTCCAGAGTTTATAGGCCAACCAAACAAATAATGACTCTCACCTTCTAATTTCTATTTTAATTCTTCACCACAAGTAGGACCTATGAAACTATTAGAACTTCAATTTATTATATTCCACATGCCCATCCTGTACCCTAACTCCCTCCAATACTACTGAATGAAATGATTCTTTTCCAGAAAAGAGCCATGTGTACAGCCTCCAAGTCTACATTCTAATCGGTCACCACGTTATTATATCTGTCAATTACGTCAGTCATTAGCTCTCCACTTTTTCTTCTTTTTTTTTTCTTTTTAAATAACATGGGACATCCAAACCTTTCAGTGTGATTAACCCTTATGGACACACACAAACCACCGGATCCATGTTCATTCATTTAAGACCACCCACAGGGCGGGAGCATGACCACTAAGTTACTGTGAGTGGAAATATTGTGATTTGAACACAAAACGAAATCTATCACATCCAAACCAATCAATCAACCACTCAACCAACCCCTGGGTCAGCAGCCCTCCTCTCAGCTCATCCAAAATGACCATTTTTGGAGAAACATCGTCATGGCTAAATAATCCACTTATAGGTTGCTAGGCACTACTTATTACCCATTTCGGCCTATTCCAGTTTCCTCCTCCCACTTTGATGCCACAATATAGCACCCTTGCTTCACCCATAATTGCATCCACAGCAAGATTTCAACTTATAATACCGACAGGTACAAAGTTTCCCTCATAGACATGAAAAGCAAGCAAATTCCAACCAATTTTCCACTCCAAAAGTGATGCGGCATCAGCTGAAATTTTACTCGATTTTCATGAGGCTTCCATCTGATTACTATTTTTCAATTGACATTCTAATTGCACGCAGCGAGTGATTTAGGACCTTAAAGGGTGGTCCTTATATTTTGTAGTTACAAATGCTTCCAAATCCATGCAGTGTGCAAGAGAGTCCCAGCAACTTGATTTTTTGTGCTTAAGACCTCTCTAATCCATTTTATTACAGTTTGAGAATTACTCCCAAACTTTGAATTTCTTAGTATAGCTAAACAAGATACTAAATGATGTTCCATCTAAAGAAACAA
Source organism: Eucalyptus curtisii (assembly GCA_017140595.1). Classification (NCBI taxonomy): domain Eukaryota; kingdom Viridiplantae; phylum Streptophyta; class Magnoliopsida; order Myrtales; family Myrtaceae; genus Eucalyptus; species Eucalyptus curtisii. The sequence goes on along the minus strand of CM029503.1, from coordinate 34,652,047 downwards.
ATGGGAACATTCCAAAACACGATTCATCAGCACAGATTAATAGCTCCTTTTGGAAGAGCCTTGATTCACATAGGCTGGCCATTAACAGTATGCAAAGGGTGAGACAATTTGTCCGTATTTAAAGCGAGCACCTGTATAGATGAGAAAAATTCAGGAATTCTCTGGACTAAGATGGATGTGCTGAAAAGCTTGGGTACCATCAAAATATGGCACCAAAAAATTTCTAAAGAGAAAAAAATATGAGAGCATCAACACACAAAAAGAAGTAAGAAAAGCAATCCATCTTTCTTATATCTATAAAAGTGGAAGCTAAGCTAGCCATGTTTCTTATGTCTCTGAACATAACAAAACAGGAAAGCCAAATGCAGAGATATATCTATCAGTCAAATGGAGCCTGAAAATGACCATAATCTCTTTAGGAATCCAAAACATATCAAAGAGTTTTTCTATAACAATTATTCAATCCCACAACGATCCAGTATCATGAAGCACAACAATTCTTGATTATTGACAAATAGAGTAGGAACGCATACCAACTTGACAAATGCAGGATCAGATGATCTTAACGTAAGCGCTGGTTTTATGGCAAGTAGCCAGTAAGGGAAGCCCCCAAAATCCCACTCTGCATCAATATGTACCCATCAGGGTTATTTCACCATATAAATGGGGAAGCAAGGAAAATTGGAATGCCATCATATTGCAGATATTGCTAATTAATGCATCTAAGGAAACACTAGCGCCCCTATTGCAACAGCAAGCAGTGTTAAGAAATCATGTTTATTTCGAAGAATTGTATTCCGCCGCTCCAATTGGAAGTCTAGAATTTACTTTTTCCAATGAATGTAATCATCTCCTATTGCCAATAAAAAGAGGGTCATACTTGCTTGTTCTTGCATAGAAAGAGACTTCGAACATGACAACATATCCGAAGATGAGCCATATATTGAATTACAATGGACGAGACTTAGCAATCTCCATTACAAATTTAACATGCAAAGCTGCTATGGCAAGGAAGTCAGGAAACAGGAGCATTTGGAATCCAGAGTATGTATATATTAATAATCATGTTTTTCTAACAACAAGCACATAAAAATTAAAGAATGAGTCAGAAACCACCTTTGCTCTGTTGAACCAACTATGCTCTCTAGAATTGACTCTTCACAAAGAATAGGAGATTAAAGCACACGTGCTACCTAAATTTATTGTGCCAAGCTAAAAGAATGCATGAAGTCATGGTCTTAGAGCATTTCCAACACTTAAGACTGGAATTGCACAGAAATACCTGGTAGCCAACAAGGCATGCTTAATTAAGTGCTAAAAGTCAAGTATTACTTCTTTGAGAGTATGAGGACAGCAGCTAAGAGTATTGCTCTAATTTAGTGGAGAACATGAGACACAAGCTATTCAATGCATGTGTATGAAATAGAAATAAAGGAATAGCACAGACCCAAAGGAATAACTAGATCTGCCATTTGCACAAATGTCCTATCAAAGAGCAAAAAAAAAAAATAATAGAAGTGCCGAGGATAAAAGAAACAAGACATGGAAATGAGGCTGACATAATTTACACAATGGGTAGCGTAGTCTCAGACTCAATCATGCAAATGATGTTTAATCCGTAAGAGTCCTACATAGTAGAACAGATTCAGTAGATGAATTATTCGAGGAAATATGCACCACATATTTTTTGGCCGCAACAAGATAGAAAACACAGATGCAAGTCAGCCCTACGTGGAGACATAAAGTTCATCTCATCCATAAAAGGAAACAACTGAGAATTCACCAGTCAGGACAGTCCCAAATGATGTATTTTGAAAATCAAATGAACAAAGGTCTACAAGTTCACCATGAATTAGAGATGTCACATTTTATATCTCACTGGACTTAGAACAGACAAAATCCTGTTATGTCCAAATAAACTGTCTAAGGTTAGCAATTGAAACTCCTCACAGCTCCACAGAAACAAGAAGAGAAAAAAAGACAGTGTCCTACTTCCACGATTTTTTTGCCCAAAATGCTACCTCCATTTACTTGTGCACGAAATCAAATAGGTATAACTCATGACCTACTCTTGTAATGGAAGAGACACTGATTGCCAAGGTGCAAAATGGAATGACGGTTATGGGTTAAATATGCTCAAAGCATGCCATGGCTTAATAAGGCCACGTCAATCCAATGTCCTCTTCAGAGTCAAGAGAAGGGCAGCAAACACTTCAATGTAGATTAACAAGTTTTAAAGCACCTATAAGAAGATTCTGGCCCTCACCTGCACATATATAAGGGCCTACTCGAAGCATAACCAAGAGATCAAGCTTCTTGCACAAGTTGAGAAAAGATATTATATCTGCAATTCCCTCAAAGACTGTCTCGCCTGGTTTCGGTTCATGCAGATTCCAAGGAACATATGTCTGGATAGTGTTCAAACCCAGGGCTTTTGCTCTCAACAATCTGTCTTCCCAATACTGCATTTGCCATAAATTCCCAAGTGTAATCAATTTGTTAAATGAAAGTGGGCAATGTTGCTTCAAACAAAGAATCCTTCTAGTCAGCATTGAAATAAGATGCTAAATTATATTAAGATGTAAACAAGTCCTTCAGTGAGGGGCTCCCTGAATTTGTCAGGTCATGGAGCTCTAGATTTTATTGCTTCCAGATGGAGCAGAAAGTCATCTCCTACAACAATCTCGAGTTCAAAGCTCCCCTTCTAGCCTAAATTAGATGCACTACTACATGCAGTAATATTGCTTCAGATATGGCTAATATAACATAGTTTCCTTTTTCTAAAAAATTGCATCTCCACATAGAAAGGAGCACTATCTGTTAGTAGTATTTGGAAAAAAGCATACATAACAATTGTCGCAAAAGACCATTGCAATCTAATCATATGAGTAAGAAGAACAACTAAAGGAAAGGAAAGAAAATACCTCTGGAAGAACCCGGAAATAGTGAACATCTCCACCAATTATCTGAAAGGGAGAGCCATCTTTCCAGAACTTGTCACTGTCGATCTCAAATTTCTGACTACTGGACTGATTAAAGTAAATTGCAATCAGTCTCAGGTACAGAAGCAACCCAACTGAACCACGCAACAATAGCGATTCACAATCAAAGGCAACTAGTTCCGACGAAAGCGACATGCTCACCATGAAGGAGCAGAATAAACCAAAAATCAAACTACAATCACATTGCAAAATCGCTTTTTTCAATCAGTGAACATAATCTAGAAAAGCGGACACAAAGAAGCAGGAACTTGCAGCTTAAGGCGGCTCCGACAAGCGAAAGTCCTCTTAAACGAAGTCAAATACTCGAAAGCAGAAACTATCAACGTATGCTAGCATCGATGAAACAGAACGAACAGCTACATTCCGGTCCGATGACAAGTAAATTTCTACAGCCGACACACTGATCAGCAGCATTAAAAGTCGGCATTGCCTTGAATTCCAAACGCAGAAAAGCCGACACAACAAAAACAAAAAAGACTAAAACGGACAGTTTAAGTCACTCCAGACGGTCGATCACGCGCCAAACGCTGAACACGCGACACTAACAAACGATCGAATCCATCGAAGGCAGCTCGAACCGATCGAATCCGTCGACGGCGGCTCAAACAGATCAGGCACGACGACTAAGTCGCGATCGCATTCCCAAAAAATCTACGCAATTTCGAAGCAGCGAAATCGTACCTTCTTGGGGAGCGAAGGGTGGGGAGAGGAGAGGGAAGGGAGAGGGGCGAGGGCCGGGACGAAGGCCCCGAAGGCGGCGAGGGAGAGGAGGCCGAAGAAGACGGTGGCGGCGCGGCGGCCGCGCTTCCTCGCCATCGCGGCGGCTCTGGAGGCGGCCGGCGCTGTGCGGTGAAGAGGGAGAGCGTTGCTGGTGGCAGTGCGAGCTGGCATGCTCAGACAAGAAGTGATGGTTCTGGTTCCGACATTCTGTGGTCCGATCGTAAATTTCGTAATTATGTTCTGGACCCCGTTTACTTTCGGCCCATCCGAACCGTCAAAGCTCGAGAAAATTTGGTCCGCCGCATTCAACGGAGTAGATGAATAGCGAATATTTATTTGGTTAGGCTGCGTTTTGTTTCGTGGGAAAATTAGATGGTTTAGAAAATTTCTTCTTAAACGTGATCGGTTATATCACTTGTAAAAATGAACGAACCAAAACTATTTTCCCATCGATGAAAATGTTTGAATGTAAATTATTATCAATAATAATAATAATTTACATTGGCTAATTATAGCGTGTTTCATAACATTTCTATTTTCGAGAAAAATTTCTACTTAGAAATAGTTTTTTTTCCATTTTTGTTCCCAGGAAAAAAAGTAGATTTTTTTACTTTTTGTTTCTGTTCCAAGTATGTTCTCTGACCATTTTTCTATCTTGGAGAATAGAAAAATTAGTTGACATTATTAAATGGAATTCTATTCTTTTTCTGTTCTGAGGAACAAAAAAAAAAAAAAAGATGATTACCATACAGACTCTTAGTCTTACTAGAAAACTTGCATAGCAGCCCTATCAATTAAATTCAACTTACTTGATCTGATGGTGCTCATTTTTTTCTTAAGAATGAATTGTATATAAGGATCATGCGACGCCTTTATAAATCAAAATAGGCTGAAGTGCATTTTTTGTTAGAAAGAACTGAATATGAGGCAGAGGAGATGAATAGAGCTTCTGAAAAATTATGACCATCTAGGCAAGGCAAATACTATAGTAGAGTCCTTAAGGTTGTGTTTGGTTAAACTCTTGGAGAAAACCTTTGGGAAAATGCAAAAGGACTTTAAGTTGAAGAGGTTTTCCAAAATACAAATTGTATTTGTTAAATTATGATATGAAAGTCCATTGTGAAGTACTTTTGAGCAAAATAATATTTGGAGAAATTGTATTTGCAAAGGACTTTTGAGATTAAAAAAGGAAAAAAAAATTCGTCAAAAGAAAAATAAAAATAAAAAATTGGCCAGTAAGGGCAGGTGGCCGCCGACGATCGAAATCTATCGTCAACGGTTGGCATCTGAGGTTGCAAGACCTCAGGCAGCCTCCAGAGACAATCAACAAGGGCCGCCTAGGGTCGAGTGACCTCTAGCAAGGGCCGCTTGGTGGCACGATCACAGCCGGCCCTTCATAGAGGTAGTAGCAACCCAGATCTGGGTCGCGGTAAGATCACAGCCGTTCGATTTTGCCGTTAACCTTGCTGACATGGTTGCTAACGTGGCAAGAAATTCATAAGTTTAATACCATTAAAAACCCCAAACTGGTATATTTATGACAAATTTACCCCAAACTGGTATATTTATGACAAATTTACCCCAAGTTGGTATATTTACGACAAATTTACTCTAAATTAATTTTTTCGATCATAAAAAACCAAAATTGGTACACGTGCGGCACATTTACCCTCTTTCAATTTTCCCAAATTTCACCGAGTTGTGATGTCCAATCAATTTTATTTTCTGGATTACTCTAACATTGCCTCCATATCATTAATACTTGATTTTTTTTTCTTTTTATTGGAATCATTATTAAAAAACTATTCAAAGACTACCAAATGTGCACTTCATTCTTGTGCCGAGAGGATGCCCATTAACTAAAAGATGGACAGATCGCTTGTGTACATATACAAAAGAATCACACTCAAAGTACACCTGAAATCAACGACAAACATAAGCGATTTTGGTTCCAGCATTTCAACGAGCATGTGATGTACGAGTCAATCATACCATTCACATGCAAGTTCCATGTTAAAATTTTGACACACTTACGATTCAAGGTAGGAAAGACTACGTAATGCTAATAAGGACATGGGCTAACATGAATGACCAGCAAAGCAGGAGTAATATGTAAGCGTACAAACAGATTGCGGACAAGTGGTAAACCATGTGGGGCTAAGACATATAAACATAAAGCCAAGTTTGTCACAAACCAAAAACGAGCGAAGCAACCACGATATGTGCACTTCTTTTGTATATGTGCACAAGCAATCTGTCCATCTTTTAGTTAATGGGCATCCTCTCGGCACAAGAATGAAGTGCACATTTGGTAGTCTTTGAATAGTTTTCTAATAATGAATCAAATAAAAAGAAAAAAAAATCAAGTATTAATGATATGGAGGCAATGTTAGAGTAATCTGGAAAATAAAATTGATTGGACATCATAACTCAGTCAAATTTGGGAAAATTGAAAGAGGGTAAATGTGCCGCATGTGTACCAATTTAGGTTTTTTATGATCGAAAAAATTAATTTAAAGTAAATTTATTGTAAATATACCAGCTTGGGGTAAATTTGTCATAAATATACCAGTTTAGGGTAAATTTGTCATAAATATACCAGGTTTAGGGTAAATTTGTCATAGATATACCAGTTTGAGGTTTTTAATGGTATTAAACTTATGAATTTCCACATGGCTTGTCACGTCAGCAACCAAGTCAGCAAGGTTAACGGTAAAATCGAACAAAAGCTAACGGAGGGTAGATCTATCACATATGTACCAATTTGGGGTTTTTAGTGGTCAAAAAAATAGTTTGGGGTAAATTTGTCACAGGTGTACCAGTTTGGGATTTTTAGGGTATTAACCCTACATCTTTTGGAAATATGGTAACTTAAATAAGTACTCAAAAGTCTATTCTTAAGAATATGAGAAGATTGGACCCAAAGGTTTTGGTTCTTGGTGTTCGATTAGCTAATCTTCTAGTACAACCAAATAAAAATCAAGTCTAAACAGAATGAAGATTTTCAGATGAGGAAAATCAATGAATACGTAGAAGCTTGGGCGACAATTAGATTTCGGTATCCACATGGATGGGTTCTTGAGGTTTCGTGATTTGCTAATATGTTGTAAAAGAAAATATTGCACGAAACTCGTAACATGAGATTCTCAATTCCTTCGAGGGTATTAAAATGTATAAGGATTTAAGAGAATACTCTAGTGGATTAGCATGGAGAATTATTATTATTCGTTATCACTTGTTAACACTTCAAATGTCATACGAAGGATATGTATCAAATTAAAATATATTGCATCTTTTATAGTCATCACAACTTGAATCACTAGCCACTAATTATTCTTTTGATATTGCTCTCATTTCAATTACGTTTATGCCTAAGAATATCACATCTCCACGTGAAGTTTCGTGTACAATTTTCATATTTTAATTAACACATTGAGTAAAGATCATTGATAACATTATTTCAAAATTAACCTTTCTAACACCACGGAATAATTAACTTTCATCCATTCAAGACATGATTCATTATATACTATATTACAATAATGATTGTGCACTTCCAATCATAATACTAAGATATAGCTTAACCTAATTACCTGTGAATGGTCTGCAAAATATTTTATAAAAAGAATTACTAAAGGTTATTGACTTATGAAGTTGGTTTATAAGACAGTCAATCTGATGAACTGAACCATTAAAAGTTATATGTTTCAATTGGTGAACCTAACTTCAAAACCTGTACTAACTTCGCTTCGTAGCGTCCGAGAAGAATTTGAACCCTTCATTTATCTAATCAGAGGAAATTTCGTAGTTGAGCTATCAATTCGGATCATTGTAAGTTTTAGTTTTTGGGTTCATTCTAGACCTTATTTAAACTGTGAAATTATGTGGTAATGATAGTTTAGGGTATTACAAATCGTGAGAATTTATAAAAGTCAATTTGGAATTATGATTTAATCAGGACGAATTTCTAAAATTTCATCTATGATGTTGGACCTAGTAGCAAATCATTGTTTTTAGCGATGGGTTTTGCCCACCTACGGCCATCTTTTGGCTCACTTGAATCGGAGTTCGACAAAAAGATTGGCATGACCAAATTTGGTGCACAAACTACCTGATTAGCGGACAACGATGAAAGTTTTGCTAAGGGTGAGTTTTCGTCGGCAAATAGGAGTCGTTTGGTCTCCGACTGAGATTAGTTCAGTCTAGTCTAAGTTAAGGTAGTTACTTGCTTGATTTTTTTTTTATATATATCGTTTCAGCATTTAATCCATAGGATTTCGAGTTAGTTGACTCAAGAAACTTTAATTGTTTGGTTTTGCAATGTCAATTGAGTGATGCTTATCTCTTCTTTTGATTTTGTGAACTCATTTTTTGAAAACAACAGTAATTGAATATGTTGTGAGTTATGAAAAATGCATCACATGGTTTGATACTTCTTTGAAATGAAAGAACAAAAAGTGATGTCTAGAGCATATTTATTGAATAAAGACGGGTAATTACCCTTTTGTCAATTTGAAATAGCAAAGTATTTTTTGAATATAACTTGATCTGATTAACCGTGAATGGTTACCAAAACATTTTATCAAAAGAATTATTAGAGGTTATTGATTTACAGATCTGGTTTATGAAATGTACTCAGTTTAATGAATTGAATCATAAAAGACTATATGATTTGGTTAGTGAACTTGAGTTTTGAGATAAACTTCATATTTGATCTATGGCTTGTCGAAGGAAGAGTTATTAGTTTGATGCTCACAGTCACTTTGTAATAAACCCATTGAGGGGCTTGTAGGAGCTCATAAAAGTTGCAGTTTTTTGGGATCAAGCCACTGGTCGATAAAAGTAGAGACCTAGTGAAGGGGTGAATCTTAGTTGCCTTTGCCACAGTGCTTTGAGCATAACCATAGTTGGATATTGAATACTAAATTGCTCAAAGGAATGGACATTGATGTGTTGTTTGATATAGATAGGTCAATAGAATGGACCATTGATGTTTGGTTTAATTATTGATTGAATGAGTATTGTTGATAGGTATAAAGCTTTGTTGAAATTAATAATTCATATTTTATTTGGTACGTATGTTATATCCTTGGTTTGGATTATTGAGTTTCCAATATTGCTTTATATATACACATAGTGGGTGCTTGATTTACTTAAAAAAGAAACGTACTACCTACCGAGTTGTGGTTGCTAACTTCAATCATTTCAAATCTTTTTTAGGTTTCTCAATTAGCGGCAAGTAGGAAGAGTGTGCTGGCATCATCGGTAGGAAAGTTTGATGGTGAGATTTTTATTATCCAAAAGCGATACAGATTCCAGTTGGTTGAGAGCTTGAGATACAGGCATGGAAACGATTTCCCTTTAGAAGCAGAAACAACCAAAAACACAAGTGTCTGTCTTCCAGCCCCACATCGCACATACAACGAAATAGGAGAGGCTTGCAGATGCCATTCTGATCGATCTGTCCTTAGCAGCAAGTCTGTCATGCATTGCAAACCAACAGATAAAGGGATGCTTTGGTATACTAGGGCTGCACCAAAAGCCATCTACACCGAGGCTCATTCCCCCATACGTCTCCACGCAGTACATCGCGCACTGCCAACTGCGGCAAGTTCGCCTCCAAGTCACTCTCTCAGCACCAGAAGGATCAGGCTTGATGACGCCATGGAGTCCAGCTTGGATCTCCACTGCAGCACTAGACCTCTCATGTGACCAGCGGCAACGGCGTGTATGCAGAGGCAGGATTCTCTCCAACATGTCCTTTCGGTGTTTTTTTCGCTTTCTGTATAGCCATATGTCCAAGAGAGGGTGGTACACACATGGTGTCGGAGGGTGGAAATCTCAAGAAAAGAGAGGGCCACTGATATATTCCTGCCCTCATGCAAAAGATGCAGCAACTTTCCCGACCGAGAAAGTCCCATCATCATCCGTCCTTTTCTCCCCGCCTGCCCCCACCCTCGTCTCGAAATTGGCAGCGCCTTTGAACCATAATAATTCACGAAGGCACTTGCTGATTATGCTTGGGAAACAGGAACGGAGGACACCCATTTGGAACTTCACACGGTTCAATGATTGAGTATCGCTCTATATCGATGACGAGACGGGGAACCGAAACGCACGACCTATAAGCTTTACATTGTTTCTACTTGTGGTTTGACTTGACATTGACTTGAAGGGAGCAAGAGGGGTCGATGAGATCAGGGTGAAATCATGGGAAATGGACAGTGGAGGCGAGGAAAAAGAGGGAGAAAAATGGCGATGACCAAGGGAGGGAGAGGAGAGGAGAGAGACCAATCTCTGCTTCTTCTCGGGATTGAATCCCACTGTCTCTTTTGCACACCACTTCGGGGGGTCAAACAGCATCTCGTCTTTTCGTGGTCCTTCCTTTTTGTATTAAATAAATTTCTATTATCTTCTTTTTCGAAAGAAATTGAAAAAATAAATAAATTATATAAACAGCATCTCTATCTTTGCAGCTTGCCCATTTTGTAAATTTGCATCTTTTCCCCCTCTCGGAGAATCCAATGCTATTCTCCCCGCTCTCGACCGGTATATACCCAACTCCTTTTCATTATTATTTTTCTTTGGTGATAAAGTCGAATAATTCCGTATATTCAAAGCCCAGATCCATACAGATTAATCGATTGTTTTAATGGGATATGCATGCTTACCCATTACGTATATTCCCCCACTGTACTACTTTATATATATATATATGTTCGATTTTGGCACACGTGGCAATGGACATTACATGCATGCACTTAGACACAGCTTTACGAGCGTGCTAGGGAGCCATTGCCTATATATAAATTTGAACACAAATCATGCTGAGTAAGCTAAGATTAATATTTAGAAAGAATTCATCACAAAACCCTAATTGATTTTCAGGGCATGTCTTATTGCTCTGTAAACATCTATTAGTTTATGGTCCATCACATCTCTTACTATAATAATTTTGTAGATACATCTTGGCACGATATTTAAAATTACTACTCGGCACGAAGAACTAATGTGTTTTCTCTATGGCACTCTACCTGATAAACATTTTTTACACACTCGGCGGATATGTAGAAGCGCCATAACAAATGTGACATGTAGTGAGACATGCATTAATATGTTTGAACGCAATTGGCCGATCACCGAATCTATCAAATGAAGTTCGAAGCGCAATAGAAAGGCCACCAATTAGAAGCAACTCAGCCCGACAACAATTGGGCAGTCGAATTTCGTGCGTTATCAACATTATTTAATCTCACTATAGTTTTCAACTCATCACGTAATTTTCATATCACTGGATCGTCCCATCATAGAGAAAGGACGGTCCTTTTTTCTTTTTTATAAGTGCTATCGAAAGCTGGCCACGGCTTAGTGCGGTCGGCCCACTTTAGCATTGGACCACCCAAAAACGTCAATGGAGATAAGATTGAAAATCGAGGGTCGTGAGTGGTTTGCATCAAAACTCGATTCTGCCTATAAATGGAAGCTCCATATGGCCATTGAAGAACTTCTTGTTTCTGCAGCAATTATCGACGTCGAAACGAGTCGGTTCCCTTTCTAACCTAATCATTCCCACACCAGAATTGAAAAGCTTGTGATGATGGTTTTTTGCAATGATGGGATGCTAAAGGCCACCGCCTTTCATTGACAACTTAGATAATTTATTCGAAATGAGTAATGCCGAGGTAAATTAAAGGATGCCATAATTTATTTATTTTTAGGTTTAAATATAACCGACGGCGCAGTTATATATCCATCTACAATCTATCACATAACTTAGCATATCGGTTCAGCGTACCGACTTTAGTACGTTTAGCTTAGCCTTACCCTTAGACGAGAGTTTTTTACGAGAATTATCAGGTAGTGAAGCATATATGTTGGGACAGAAATCACTGTCTAGAGTGAAAAGTCAACGGCCAATCTCCCATCTGGTCCCAAAAAAAAAGATGCAATCAATCTTCGTCTTTTGAAGCCTTGCACATAATAAAGGACCGGACCCCAAATCTATGTTTGATCATGTGCCATGCATTAAATTTGGTGGAAGCATGACAACTTTATTACACAAAGAATAGCATTAAAAAGAATAAAGAGGAAAGCACCAAACTTCCAGACCCCTGCATAAGTCATTATCTTGTAGCGTCGCTTTCTGTTAATACAAAGAACCTAGGGTTTCCCGTCCATGCTGCGTTATTATATGACAAGATTGTAAAAACAAGAATTACAGACCACCACAGACTAAAAATAAATGACATGTTATATAATATCACGACCATCTATGAGATGAGTTTATATATTAGGGATCTTGAGTTTTGGTTCCTTCCCTTTGGGAAGAAGATCTGGTAGCAAGAGACTGAAGATGATGATGGTGATGAACGACAAAATTTAGCATATAGTATGAAAGAACATAAAAAAGGAAAAGGAAGACCCAAAAAGGGAAAAAAAAAAAGAAGCTGATGTATTTAGAAAATCTTCCTCTCTGTATAGAGCCTAAGCTTGCCATGGTTTTTGGGGCACTTGAGTTTGAGAAGAAGTGGTGCTCATGCAGTTTCCAAGACCGGCGATACTCAAAATGTCACTGTGAGAGAGTGGCCTCAGACCCAAGAAATCTCTCGTCAACTCTTCGTTGTTCCCGCCACCGCCGACATCTTGCCGCCGGGCAAGGAGGCCGCCTTGGGTGGCGGCTTTCAAAGCCTCGTGCTGGTTATTACTACTGTCATTGTTGATGTCGTCACTATCTTTCTTGGAAGAGCTGCTGAGAATCCCACCAAAAGGATCCTCAAAGGAGGAAGCTCCCTCAAACCCACCACCACCAGGAGTCATCAGCATGTCTTGTATGGCTCTGTTGCTCCCAAATGGAGCCACCAATCCCTGCACATGCTGATGATGGTGAAACCCAGCACTTGCCATCTCTTCGTGTGAGGACAAACTCAGCCTAAAGCCACCACTCCCACTGCCGCTGTTATTGATATTATTGTTTCTACCAGGATGTTGTTGATCAGGAGGAGTAGAGGATGTAGTATACAAGTGAGCTGGTTCTTCTTGTTGCTGCTGCTTCTGCTGGTGAGCCCCACTGAGCGGGGATGAGAAGCTAGCGTTGCTCTTGCTCATGGTTGCACCCATCTGGGCCGCTTTTTGGAGGAGCGCAGTTGCAGACATGTTTGGGGAAGGTGAGGGTGTTGCTTGGGGGTAGCTGGGGCCAAGGCTAGGGTTGTTAGGGCTAGGGTTTGGGTTCTGCTGACTTGAGCGGTGGTGTTCATAGCTTTGGGCGAATTCTTGGTCTAGCCTTGTGGAGAAGATTGATGAGGACGAGGAGGAGAGGTCAATGGGTGGAGGTGGTGGACAAGCCAGCCATGGTGGGATTTGGTCTTGCCTCAGCCCAAAACTACTGATTTGTTGTTGCTGGTGCTGGTGCTGGTGCTGGTGGTGTTGTGGCTCTTCTTTCTTGAGAGTGAATGGGATGTTTTGGGTGTTGATGAATTGGGGTGGCAAGTTCATGTTTTGTGGAGCTGAGGAGAGGAGGAGTGGGTTGGGTATGGCCCTTGCACTCTCCTCTGCCAATGCATCACAGAAGGCTCTGTGGGTTATGAAGCTGTCCCTCCTGTGGAAAAAAAAAACACTCAAGAAAAATTTGAACAAGGAAAGAAACAATTTTTACGAGAAAAACAAAACCAGAACTAGCCAAAAAGTGCTCGTGGTGTGGCGAGGAGGAGGAGGACAATGAAGAAGTATCGTATGCATTTGACTTTATCTCTCTCTCTCTCTCTCTCTATCTCTCTCTATTATCCCCCCCCAACCTTTCTTCCTCCTTTTGCTTCCTGTATAAACCACTAACTTTTTCCTTCACGCTTTCCCACTTCTATTCTAGGAGCTAACAAACAGATAGTCCAGAGTCCACCCACAAGCTGGTGCATTAAAAATTTCCCCACACAGATCACCAATCCCCTCTCTCTGACTGTGTTAGTTCAAGGGAATGTACAAAATCTGTCCAATTTAATGCATCAGACACAAAAATGAGATGGGTCTCAGCAGATGGAATTTTGGGGCTATTCAATTCCTTTCCTTTCCAAATCAGCATAAGTGAAGGGTGCATATAGCATTGACCACTGCGCATTAATGGAGGTCCCCGAAGGGAGAACGTTTAAAATTTCTCTCATTCGCGAAAAAGATAATGATTTTGGTTTTGGGTTTGATATATTTACCTTGAGAAAAGAGTTCCACAGTCACATCTGTACTCTCTAGTGCCACAGATCTTGGAGTGAGCCTTCCAATCTGATTGAACCGCATACCTCTTTGAGCATTTCTCACACTTCCACTTCTTCTCACCATGTTTTCTACAAAAGTGCTTCTTGATCCCAGTCAAGTCCCCAAGAGCCCTTGACGGGTCATGGTGAACACAGCTCGCCTCAGGGCACACATACACCTTCTTCCTAATGACCTCCTTGTTTGCTCTCTGCTTGAGCTTCCATGGGAGGTTGTGCCCTCTTCTGTGGAGCTGTAGGTTCTGATCTCTCTGAAACCCTTTGTTGCAGATCTCACAGACAAACCTGTTTGTGGCCATCAGAGTCTTGGGAGATAGAGCTATCACTTCTGCATCTGGGTCTGATTCATACGCCAAGAAAATAGCATCAGTACAAGTGTACGGCCCCAAGATAAGATAATAAAACCGAAGAAGAGCAATAATTAAGAAAATATTACAAAAAAAAGTGAGAATTTCTATTCAAGTTTTACCTGGGTTGCCAGGCAGGTTTCTCTTTTTCTTCAGAGGAGGCTGGGGAGTGATCTGAGTTGTTGAAGGTTGAGGTGGAGCAAAGTTATATTGTTGATGAGAATAATTATTGATAGGACCAGATAATTCAGTGGGTCTGTTGCCTGAAGAAGCACTGGTGGCGTCGCCAGAAGCAGCCGAAGTCAAATTGGACATGTTGTCTTCAACACCTGATTGCTGTGGCTTTTGCTGAAATATCAAGCCCTTCATCATCTTCTTCTCTCAGGCATGCAGTGATTCTTGAATCCTCGAGGTTTCACTGCTCTTGGCCATGGATGGTGATGATGATTATGGCGTTGCTTCTTTTTCCATAATGAAAGGAGAAGCAAAAAACGAGGTATATATGAGATTCTAAAAAAACAGATTAATTCCAGGTCTTTTCCAGTCTCTACATGCAGTAAAAGCTAGCTTGTACTAAATAATGAAGATGGAGTTAGCGAAAGGGAAGAAAACAAATAATAAGGACATAACATTCTTTTTTCGATTTAAGTGCAAGCAAGGCTGGCTATGGTATGCTCTCTTGATCCTCAGACGATAATACATACACAGAAGCTCACATCTGCGATGGGCTTTTTCCTTCTCTCTTGTTTGGCATCAACCTAAGAGACAATCTTTTGTTTTTCAGCACAAAAATAAGAAGAAACAAAAGGAGTAGATGGGGAGGGGGAGAGAGAGAGAGAGAGAGAGAGAACTGGAACTGAACAAGAACAAAAGAGCTACCTCTGGTTCATTAGGTACTTTTTCTCTCCTCCATGTCTCAATAAACACATGCTCTTGCTAATACCAAGAAAATCCAACCATAGCCATACACAGATGTGAACAAAAAAGTATACTATAAGTATAAGACCCAAAGACCCAAGTTTCTTCCTGAGCTCACACAAGAGAGAGAGAGAGAGAGAGAGAGAGATGTGGAGGAGAGAGAGGATACCTCTCAATGAAAATGCCACAGAACCCAAAGGAACCCTACAGCTTGAAGAACTGACGTTGCACTTTCTGTCTTTTCCTTTGTTCTCTTCCTCTCCACCCTCCCGAGAGAGAGAGAGAGCGAGCAAATCTTTTACTTTGTTTAATAGTATTGCACATACTTTGCCTCTATTCTTTTTCAATAGGTGTTAAGAAAAATTTCTGGTGAGAACTTTTTTGTGCATCCATCTTGTGCACCTTTTCTTCACTCATAAAGTAAGTATTAAAAAGGAAGCCCCATCGGATGAAGGTGACTCTAAACTCCATGCAATTATGCCCAGATAGCAAGATCGATTTGTATAATTTGATTCACAAAGAAATGCCTAGATATTCATCAAAAGTTGCATTTGATTGATTTATTAAGTGTTAATATGATCATTCACATTGTTTATTTTATCATTTAATTTTAATAAGAGAGAAATGAAGGGAAGGTTTTGTGTATACTTGAAATCATGGGTTTAGTCAGCTTTTTACAGCTTTATGCACTTATGGCGACATGATTGCCATATCAATCGAGCTCAACTAGCTTCACTTGGGTTTGAAATATAAGCCATTCCATCCCTTTTTAATATATACACTTTTTTTGCGAGTATCTCAAGTTGTTTCCTTTGTTATCTCTCATTTCGCTATCGTTTTCCCTTTTTCTATGAGAACGCGGCTGGAATTTCTGACAGCATTATTGCATGGTGTGTCATGAATAGTGATTAATGAGAATCAAGGTCTTAACTACCTAACTAAACTACATCTTTCCCCTATTTAATGACGCGTCGCCTTAGTCGCCCATTTCATGATTTTCACTTGCCCATCAAGGCACGTGTTCGTGAAAAAGTACCCAGCTGAGGAAAAAAACATGGCGATTTTCATGCTCCTGTTATAAATTTGTTTAAATGCGACGGGAATAAAAAAAAAACATCAATTTTTGCGTCTTCCAAGGAGACTAAAATGCTTCTTGAACAAGCCAGAAAATAGAAAGATACAAGAAGAAGATGCCGATACGATCCGCCATACGCTTGCTTCAATTCATTGTCAATATATTGCGTCCCAGAAAGACACGGACCTTGACCTCGTCATGGTATCTCTGCGTTCAAAAGTACACACACTGGTCTTCACACGCGGTGCCGGTACAGTTTCATTGACTTTTAGGGCTTGAAATATGGCTGCTGATTGACTTGTCAGCTCTTAATAATCATCCAGATTAATACCACAAAAAACCACAAATTGATATACATGTGATAAATTTGTCTTATATTAGTTTTTGTTAAATTTTAACGTCAAATTACTGGATTGGATGACTCATGGCAATTAACGAGTGTACCAATTTAGATTTTACCTTTCGTTTGTCATAGGTGTATCAATTTGTAATTTTTCGTAATATTAATATAATTTAATGAAAACTAATAGAGGATAAATTTATTGTAAATGTATCAGTTTAGAGTTTTCGATAGGTTAATTTATCACGGGTGTACTAGTTATGGGTATTTCATTGTATGAACTCTTCAACTTATCTTTGCGACTTTGAAAATGAATTTGATGACTAAATCCGATAGTTAGCCAAATCTTTGAAACCGGATACACGAGAAAATATTTCGTTGAGTTTTTAGTTCTAGAAACAAAAGAATTTAATGCTTCAAAGGTCATCAAGACGAAATGAGATTAGGGTTTTGGGGACCATTTTGGTTAATTATATCTTAGCAATAATTAACAATTTGGTACACGCATACACTTGTCTCCAGTGAGAGATTTTATATGCTGCATGAAATAAAGAATCGTAATTAGTTGGTGTGGAGCTGCATTGTCTCTCTGTTCGCTCAGGTTTCCGATGAGCTCGTGTTCCCTCGCAAAAATAGGAGAGGGATAAAATAGTGATTAATTAAAGAATCACTAAAACTTTTGTCATCTTCTTGTTTTATTCTTCAATGATTTATTACTTTATGAAATGGGATCTGGGTAGACCCAAATTTCCATATGCTCTCTCCCTCCAGCTCATCCTTGGCATTAAAAAAATTGGAAGATGGGTTTTGAAAGAAAGGATCTACAAAAAAAAACAGCATTAATTGATCGAAAGACGAGGAAATTAATCTAAAAGAAAAAGGGATTAAGAATAATGATAATTAATTAAGGGTTGGAAAGCAACCCATGATTCTACAGTGTTTACAATCCTTTATATACAAGGCACTAAAACTTGTTTTTGGTGCTAAAGACAAAGTGGGTGAAAGTCGTTTGTAAAATATGCGGTGGTATGGACAATCGTGCGTGCGGAGCAATCGCACCAACGACCCTCTTCGTGCTCTCTATTGATCGTATAAATAAGAGATATGTTGAATCTACTAAGATTATCTGCAAATTTATTATTTTGAATGGTGGGTTTTTGAGCTTCTACGGCTCACTTGATCAAATGCGATCTTATTATAACTAGTTTCGCTCTGTAAGTAACTTCCGAGTTGGTTCAAAGATTGAAGAACGGTGTTTGGTGTTATAAAGTGCATGATACAGATCAAGTTTTCCATGTTCCCAAATTCAAAGAATCGATACAGTTTATTAGATGATCGTGTTCTCTAATAGTTCGAACTATTTGGAGGACAGTTGATTTTACCATCTTTGTCGATGCAAATGATCTATACACGGACTTTATTGTGGGTGAGAAGTGAGAATTACATATGAATGCATTTAGAATTAGGTTGTCTCAAAGCTCATCCAACTCACATGTTGCAAAGGAGAGAAATGTTTGGTGCTAAATCTCCATTGACGTCCTCATGATTCCAAAAGAAAGTAGCTTGGACTTATTCCGCATAGGTATTGAAGCTACCCACGTGTGAGATTCCCTAATAGTTTTTTTTCATTATTATTCTATATATCTACCCAAGTAATGCTCCTCAGCAATTTAGGGTTTTCGATCGAGTAAATCATGGATGAGACACGCATGTGATATTTTCCGGTTTTAACGAAGTTCACGTTTTCATAGGTAAGCAACAAGCTGATGTCTATTGACCCTTAGTCGGCGAATCAATGTCGACGTTCATTACAATTAATATACAATTCTCAAGATGTCATCTCGATGACTATTCGCAAATCACATGACTTTTCACTATCAGCGAATCATATTGTTTCTAAACACAAAAATTGTCATTGATAATCAATAAATATCATCACTGCAACAGCCTAAATAACTTTTCTCGATCAATATCCTCTTGACATTACAATCTTACTCTAACACATTGCTTATGGTAATCTCTTCCGAGTATTCAGTACCCTTATTTGGGAGGCTGAATTTGGTGCATCTAAGCTATGAAAAGGTGGTGAACGTTTGGTAAATAAGCATCCACATTATATGTGTGTGTGTGTGTGTGTGTGGTGCTGGGGTTAGGGTTTCCATCGGATGAAGACATGCGATGACCATTCTTTTTGTATTTAGTGATTTCTTATGACATTATGCAGAAGTTGGCGATGCGCGTGACTGGGTAGGCCTGTGTCTTCGACCAACCATGCAAAGCTGTAGGCAGTCCACAGAACTGAAAGCCCCACTCTCGCCACTTTACTCGTAGGCTCTGCTCATTCTTGGGATATAGCTCAGTCCTCATCTACACATATACATTTATATATATATATATAAACCCATTAACATGATACGAAGTCGAAGAAAAGGAGATTATTGATTCGCTTCGCTGTTTTTAGCCTTTCTTCTCGTTCTGGTCAAGAGGGTATTTCGGGTCAAGGATAGGATTTCAGACAAGAACTTTGAGAATGCGCAAGAAATTTGCACTCCTCTCGTCGAAGGTCGAGAAGGAAAACTCATCATGCATGAGCATGACAAGATACGCGAGAGCGTGACAAGAAGGGCTGAAAACATCGTCAAGATCTCGCTGTACATGTCACACACTAATTACATGGAAAAACCACAGGCTCATCAGCCGATTAAAATACTGGGGATGACCTAAAATTTGCATGACTCAGGTGGAAATAAATTGTAGGAGCGAAATCTCTACACGTGCTCCGGACTAAGAGATTTTGCAAAAGACTCGGGTACGTTTTGACTTCTCACGGCCTAGGCAGCGCTGCGAGATTAGGGTTGCATAAAAGGAATTGGATGTCACGAATGTTATGAAAATTCCAAATTTGGACTCTTTTGTAGAATTTCACTACTAGAGAATGATCTTGTCGCAATCAAGAACCCTAATTTTCTCCCGTCGATTCTTTCTTTCTTTCTTTCTAATCGGGAGGCAATGCGTCACGACTTTTCGTGACCACGTCTTTGCGGAAAAAGCAAGTGAATAACATTCGTCACGCATCAAGGTAATAGGACTATATGACATCGATAGACATAATATAACTTAGCAAATTAGTTCAAACTTTTCACAAGTCAAAAACATTCAATCTTTCTTTTTAATAAAAATAGAACAAGGCGCGACTTTAGTTTCGCTAAAACCACGTATAACTTTAACGGCTGAAAAACAAACTTTTGTGTGTATCGGGATCGATTTTGCAATACATAACGAGATTTTGTACGACTAACTTGTTTTCCTATATAGATAGACAAAACAGAAGTGAATACACCGACATGGACTCAAGTCCTTGATCTACTAGGTTGGACATATTGCGATAAGACACAATCTTTTCAAGCTAAAACAGTATGTACTCGTTTCCCTCGTCCGTTCTAATTCCATCGAGTCCGTTCGATATAAGTGCCCGCCTTCGATGCCATGTTAAGATGGGTTAATCACTTTCCGAATGATGAAGAGGGGGCGAGTCAACAAAAGGGGAGGGGGGAAGAGAGATTCCTGGAAATCGGGAAGGGTACGATCCGCACCAGCAAGCAATTAGGGAAAGCCAGTTTTGGTGAAAGCTTTTTGACAGAGAGAAAGAAGAAGAGAGAGAGAGAGAGAGAGAGAGAGAGAGGGAGCAAAAGGAATGATTTTTTTCCTTTTTACAAATTTTTTTTTAACGGAGGGCGAGAGAGAGAGAGAGAGATGGGGTTGGTGATTCTCTCTGTTCGTGCCTTAGCGATGCAAAGAGGGAAGAGAGAGGAGAGATCACGGGTGGTGGGATGAGGGGAAAGGTGGTGGGGGCTCCCTGGATTGGAAATGATATGAAAGTGGTACGACAGAATCATATGATGAGCCGCTCCGCTTCGTACTCCGCGCCCGCCCCTTCACCCCCCCTTAACATCGCCCACCTAAATTTCCCGCCTCGACTTTTCCTCTCACGGAATATACCGGGCGGTTGTTAAATATCTTTCTTTCGATACAAATAAGATTCTTGAGAAAATGAATACGTGGGTAATCAATGCATCAAAAACAGTAAAACCCTTTGATTGGTTGTTGAGTTAATATAACCCCAAACTGATAAATTTGATCGCCCAGTTAAGTAATTCGACGGTTAAGTGTATTGATTTGAAATTTTTTGTAGTCAACATATTAATTTTTGGTAATTTGAGATTTCGTTAACGAATTTCCTTTTTAATTTTCATGAAAATCGAAAAAGAATTTGTGTTCTTTCGTCATCTACCAACGGCACGGATTGCTTACCATCGTCTCCCTCCCTACAAACGTATGACGACGGCATCTCACCCGACGCAGGGCGGTGCTTCCCCAACCCACATGACAGCGACCCGTGGGCGAAGACTCGTACTTGACCTAACGTTGGCCACGCGGCTCCCCGCCATTGGCTGTGCGTCGTCCTTCGCCATGCATTAACGAGAGCCGGCCATCTTTTTTGACCCCTTTTGGACTTATTAGGGAAAAGGAGGAAGGCAACATTGTTTTCGAAAGCAAAGCTCAATCATGAGACTAATCTCGTCCTGCTCGCGCTTGTCATTTCAACGGGGCGATAATAACTTTAATCTCATGTGTAATGTAATTTCTGAACTTTAAATTTATTTAATATAATCTCGAGACTATAGCTTAGCGTGCATGTCGTTCTAATTCCTTGGACTGTATAAAACTATTTAATGCCGTGTTTGGATTAAATCATACATCCGGTCAAAATTCAAGGATCACTTTTGCCATTTATCCTGAAAAATCCCAACTTTAGATCTAATCTTAATTTTGTCCCGAACTTTAGGTCTAGGCCAAACCAATCCCACACTTTCTCCGTCTAAAGGGAAACCACACATTTAGGTCCAACGCAATCTCAAACTTTTTTTTTTCTTTTTTGGTCTAAGAGAAAAATCATCAAATTTTTACCCCCATTAGCCCTCCATCCAAAAATCACTGCTAATCATCCATAATTTTCATATCCTAGAGCGGTTTCATTTTGGAGATAATTTTACATGTCACCTTGTTAATGTGAATTTGTTATCGATGTGGAAATGTCACGTCGACTTGGGAGTGGATCACAATGATAGATTTGAAAATAGATTAAAAGTTGGTTATTTTTTTTAAATAAAATAAAATTCGAGATAGATTTGAGATTGAACCTAAAATTTGGAATTTTTTATAAGACAAAAGAAAGTTCAAAACAGATTTAAAACTTAATCTAATGTTTATGATTTTTTTTTTAGCCAAAAAAAGTTCATGAAAAAATTAAGACTAGATCTAATATTGGTGATCTTTTTAAGTAATTAGGCCCTTCGTGTTGACACCCTTTCTCCTCGATAAATAATTGCATGTATCTCCATGCATGCACCTCAAATGTTTGAATGGTCGAATTCGGTCGGACTCAGCAACTTTTAATAATCGATATGACGTGCTTGTGAGTGTGTATGCAAACGTATCAGGTGCATACAATAGTTGGTTCAAATACGATGCCATTCCATCTCATTTTGTCTGTACTTTATATGTTACTTAGAATCAATTTCGGGAGGAAAAAGGATGCGCTAACGTCGATCCGACACCGCCTGAAAACGAGTCATTTAACCTCACTTGGGCACCTCTTTTTGCAAGGTGATGGTTCAGATACAATGCCGTTTCCATCACATTCTATCTCTACTTTGTATTTTGCCTGGTGTCGATTTAGGGAGGAAAAAGGATGCACTTCCTATTTGTATACAGTATGACATACATCAATCAAAAGAATCATTTTACTTGAAAGAACTAAGATTTTTTTCCTCGATTAAAGATATGATTACACTTTAGCGAAATAATTTGTCCGATTCAAAATGTCATGAGACTCACCAACTAAATCCCATCCGTCATCTCGAAGCATTTGCAAGATGGGATCCTAGACCCATCACCCACTTGAAATAAGAAATCAGTTTGATTCTGTCCGATTTGGTGAAGGTAGCATGGCTTCTCAAATCGTATGGTGGTGCATTGGCATAATTCCCTCTAAAGAAGGGAAGGAGGAGAGAATTTTCTAATCCTGCCGTGGCCAATGGTTTCGTTGTCATAAGAGGCGGCAGATTTCCTTCTTCAAACGCGTGTGGTCTTCTTACTTTTTAAGCAAATTCACAAGACTGCGAGTGTTCTGAAGCATTCTGGGGGGTGACCCACATGAAAATGAAGCTATTTCATTCCATGGGTCAAAGATCTGAGTGGGAGATACGTATGAAGCAAGGCATTCTTGAGTGTGCAGGCTCTTCTCTCTGTCTCTCTCCCTCTCTCTCTCTCTCTCTCTCTCTCGATTTAGTCATGCATTAAGCAGTTTTTGTTTAATATTTCTTGCCCTGGCCATGAAAGGGACAACGATGCTTCTTGTAATCTCCTCTCTCTTCTCTCGCTTTCCGAGTCCACATCCTTTCGCTGCCTTAGGCCCTTATAAGAAACGATTCCGGCCCTACTTTCTAAACTCCAAATCAAAGAAATCAGTGGATGGTCTGATCTTGTCTCTCTCTCTCGCTCTTTCTCTCGACAAGAAGTTAGGTGACTCCGAGGTTATGTCAAATTAGCAGTTTGGCGAATGCTTGATTAGCTTTTTACATAGACAGAGTCCTAATTGCTTACCGGTGCTCGGCTAATCGAGGCAGCAGCTAATTGAGGCGGCGCATGGCTGCCGTGCACAGGTAAAACTCACAATAACAGACTGCGGCTAAAGAGACTATATTTCTTTTTTTCTGGCTTAGAAAAAGGAATTAATTAATATTCTTTTCCATGATGTTGATTTCTTGATTCCTTGATTCCTTTCGTGGGTGATTGGGCAAATCCTTGCATGGTTGAAAATCAAGGCAGGAAAGAATTATAGTAACAGGACATGTGAACCACAAGAGAATAGAGATGCGGACCGTGGATGTGGACCCTGAAATCTTCCCTCCCGTGCTGTCTGTCTGAATTGGCATCGGATCTATGGATCCTACAAACTGGGGGAGACAATATTCAAGGGGCCAAAATGAATAAATCCTGCTCGGACTAGAAAATTGCCAAGTTCTCTTTGCTTCAATCAGTGACGCCGCTCTTCTTTCAGAAGCAATGACTTCTAATCAATCGATCATTTACATCAGACCACGAACATAATCGCCCTCATTCGATGGAAAAAAGTTAAAAAGGAAAAGTAGTCGGTGCATTTGCAGACCAAATATGTAATTAACAATAGAGGGCGAGAGTGTATTGTCAAAGAAAAACCATACACAAGGCAGATAGACAGTATCGCACGGGCCCTAGAGCTCCATGCTCAGTTTGGAAGAATCAACTCGACCACGGCAGGACAAAAGAACAAATGCTACTGCTGCTTGCACTCAGGAGGGCGCTCGCCTTGCTCTGTCCTCCCACCCTGTGCTCGGCCACTCTTCTGCAGTTCAGATAAGGATGGGAGGTTCAAATTTAGCCAAGCTAATTATCCAACACTTTTATCTTCTCAACATTTCATTCGAGAAAAGATTGGCGACGCATTCATCTCACCTTGGATCCAGCTGATGACTGCTACCACAAAATAACCAATAATAATTAATTAGCATCTCCACCACGAAAAACCCACCAATCACAAGTGTAGAAATTCAAGTAAAAACAGTTATTACCTTCTTCTTGCTCTTGCTTTGCTCCTCTTCTTCATCATCTTCCTCATCGTCCTCGTCATCTTCCTCATCCTCCTCGTCATCTTCCTCTTCATCATCATCGTCTTCCTCACCCTCTTCGTCTTCATCGCCGACTATGTCACCGATATCATCGTCTTGAGCAGCCTCGCCCGTAAACCACGACACAGCATGAGGAATTATCTTATCACGGATGGTGGAGCTGCATTATGAATAATAATAGCTTGAATTGTGCAAAAGAACAACAGTCAAGGCTTTAAATCAAGTTGTCCCAGTGGTAACATATGCTTTCCTCAAAAAGCAGGCAACTCCTCACACAGATAACCACAGTATTGCCATGTTTATTACACAGGAAATTACCCAACACAAACATCAACAGATACACCACCTTTTGACTATTGCATTAGTCTCTAGAAATTAATAAGTGGCTTACAGGACAAACAAGAGATGGCTCTGGGTTAGTGATGATCTGAAACCCACCTTTTGGAGAGAACTCAAACCAAGACACTAAAACCTGCTGACTACTTTGCTCCCTCCAATAGTCCCAAAGACTACATCCCGCTTTAAAACTACCTCAAGTAAAATTCTCTTCGCTCGACAAGTCAGGGAAATGGTAACACACAGGCCAAGAAAATCCTATTGAACATCAATGATGGAGGGTCAACCTTAATCAAGAAAGAAGAGATCATTGACTTACCCCATGTCATAATCCTGTTCCATTAAATTCTGCAATTCCTCTGCCTGTTTGAAACCAATATAAAGAGATTAAAAGACTCCACTAGAACAAAGTGTAATTCATTGCAACACTACTAGCGACATCATACCGTATCTTCATCTAAATCATCATCTTCATCTTCATCTGGAATCTCTGGAGGATTGAAAAAATTAAAGAAGCTCTCGCATTTTTCAATTTTGGTAATGGGTTTGGCATTTTTTGAACCCTTCCGCGGCTTCTTCTTCAGCAGCTTCTCAGTCAAGCATTTCCCTGGATACCACTCAATCTCCGTCCTGAGAGTTGCACCACAAAGCATGAGCTATGGGAACCAAAGCTGCCTAAACAAAATATACGAGTAAAGCGACTTACCCAATAGCTTTCTCAAGAATAGGTTCATCATCATCATCGATCATGTGATATGTTTTCGTAAGCACCGAGTTCTTGAAGTATGGGTTAGCATCAAAGAAGAACTCAAGCTTAAAGCCCTTAGGTTTATCGATCTTAGAACACTTAATATCTTTTAAATACTTCAGAGCCCCCTCATCCCGATCAGAGATCTAAGCAAAGAAATAAAAGATAATAAGCCACAATTAGTTCTACCAGAGAAAACAAAAGGATGGTTCTGCATTCACCACCTCTTCTGCCAGAATTTCATTGGTCTTCATTGCAGTGAGCCAGAAGTTTGGCACACCTTTCTCTGCATTAAAATTTCAATAAGGAAAAAGAACACTCTGAGAAAAGTTCAGGACAACAACAGATACCCTCATAGAGACCACCTTCAGCGGATTTGTCCTCTTCTTCCACTGCAGAAGCTTCCTTTACTACTCCATCAACTTCAACAATTCCGTTGACAATTTCATATCTCTAAGTGCCAAAAAACAAAAGTTTATTAGCAGACACCAGAGCAGTCTAAACATCTAGAAGAATGGATTGCAATACCAGCATTCAGATAAACATTTCCCTCACTATGTGCCACAAGCTTCATCTTTGTCATGGAATATCACAAGTGAGAACAAATAATGCAGACCTTTGTATATAGGGGTTCGTACAACTTCTGGTATCTAGCTTCCAATGCTGCCCTCTCCTCAAAAAATTTAGCCTCCATCTCATCATGATGGCTCTGAAAATCACCAGTCACCAGCGTCAAAAACTTCCTTTCTACATGTTACGGGAAACTGTAAATTTCTTGACATGAATACACATTCTTGGGATTGGGGTATATGGTCGGCTCAATCACTATCGACCTGGTTAAGGGTATCGCCAGGGGCTTGAATAGACAAAAGGAAAATGTGTGTGTCCTTATCAGAAATAAGAACACACTTATCCTCAGGAATTACACACTTCCTAGTTCTAGCAGTTACTGTGATAACTTTAATGCAAATCAACATATTCCATTGAACAAAAAATTAACTGGGGACATGCAAGTAAAGAGCTCCTCCTCTATACCATCCAAATAAGACAGTCAACGAAACAACGCATACAACTGTTCAACTGGCATTAGCCAAAATCAACTCGCATGCATGCGTATACGAATAGGTATATATTGCCATGAAACCTACACGACTGCATAAAAATGGAATGACCATGAATTATGTGGTATTTAAAACACATCCAAGTACAAGAAACCTGAATTTCTTTTAGAGCCTCCACACGCTTCCTAACATTAGGGGAAAGACTCTCTAGCACATCTGAATGCTGCCCAGCCAAGCTCTGCAACTTGTTCTGTAGAAATTGTAATAAAAAAAGGAAGAGTGTAACTAAAAGGAACAGCTGCAGGCAAAATAATGCAATTGAAACTCTGTAAAACACAACAAAACTCATGTTCTTATGCAACAACGTCTGTTCCGTTGGGAAGCTACATAGCAATTAATTCCCTAAGCAAGTACACGAGGTTACATGAGGACCGTCAACTAACTAATCACATAATATCTCGTCTCCTTTTCAAAAGAAGGCGTCTTTTTACATGCTTCCCAGAGATTCCAACTCGCAACCGACAAATTACTTCAGGAAAAAGTTCCACAATACCTTGAGTGCATTGACGAGACCTTTGCGATCTTCTGCGCTTAGAGCTACAAACGCCAAAAAGAGGAAGGAATAAATAAGATTCCAAGCAATTGCTCATCAAGTGTGTGTGCACCAAAAAAAAAAAAAAAAAAAAAAAAAAATTGACCACATTCAACTAAAGCACATGCAAAACGCAAGTCAGTTTCGCCAATACATTGACGAAGCAATCACCAAAAAAGACCGGTCGAACATAAAAATCCAATTCAGAGATGCACAGCCCAAAAAGAACTTATTTTGGATAAGGAAAAGAGCAGAACTGCTCCGTCACTGATCATTCTAGCCTTCCATGTTCCATCAAAGGTATAAATTCAATAACACCTAGAACTCCCCAATGTAATCCGTCTGAGAACATAACAGGACGAGGCTGGATACGATCAAAACACGCAACGGCAGATAACACACCCAGAAGAACACGCTCGCGCACAAAACAGAGAAAGACCGGACCCAAGGACAAGCAGCCGCGCAAAAAAAAAAAAAAAGGAACAGAAAAACCGTCGCCAGCCATTTCGGTACGGCGGGGCGGTCCCGATTCGCACGACGCCGCGAAATTCACCGACCGAGGACGCAATCAAAAGGCAGCCGTCCCGGTCGGACGCGCGCGCGCGTTTCCTCCGTCCGATCGGCTCGCGAACATCGCGAGCGGGAAATGAGGGGGGAAAGAGGGGGAGGCGGAGGATGAGGAGGAGGTCGAGAGGAGTAGTCACCGGCGGCGGCGGCGGGGAGATCGGAGCGGAGCTCGGACAGGTCGAAGCCTCCGGCGGCGTCGGAATCCTTGCTCATGATGAGGCGCGCTGCTCGATCGGCCGGCCGGCGGCGGGAAGCGGAGGAGATCGGAGGAGCGGGAGGGGGGGAGAGAAATCGGAGAGAAACCCTAGGAAAAGGAGGTAAAAAAAAAAACGATGTTGATGATGAGAGAGAGCGCGTGGGCGAGTGGCGGTGGCTTCGTCCGTTTCTTTTTTATAAATTAAGAAATGATTTTATTTGATTGATAAGCTCGAGAATACTATGAAACCAGAAACCATCGATTCTAAGGAGTTCGCATTTATTGATGTACGGATTGTCTCTCGTGTTGTGCCTACGGTTTGCTTGCATTTGTTGTGCTTAATGAGTTGGATCGAAAATATTTTTTGACAGGACGCTTTGAAAAAAAGAGTTTGTCGTTATTAAGATGATGGGATTGGGAATTGTTAATGTTGAACTACGGTCTAATATGGGTCGAGATAAAATGAAATGCGCTCTGACTTGGCATTACATTGTTGAGAAAAAACTCGGGAAATTTTTTGTGATCCCGTCACATGCATTGAAGTATGTGAGGTCGATTAAATTTATATTTTGTCAAGTTTATTCGTAACTTGTATTTGATCAATCAAGTGAAGAAATATAGTCTTGAAATATAGTTGAATGATTAGAGTATGATGAGTCCTATTTATAACCATGGCGAGTCCCATTCAATTGATGAGCATGTAGCATGTTGTGAATGATACTTTCTTGAAAATCTTAATTGAACATAACCTATTGAAAATGTCATGTTTTTAATTAATTTAAGAATGCTATTTTTCAGGGAAAAAAAACTTCTAATACCCATTGTTTTGACGGTGGTTACATGTTGTAGACATTATCTACATGCAGTGAACATTAATGTGATTGATGTTCATGTTTGTAATCCAACGTTTAGATCCCCGTAGCCAGATTGGAGGAAAACATCACTCTTTAAAAAATAAAATTTTGCATATGTTTGTGAATATACCATCAAAAGGCTTAAATTTTACTTGCAGTCATACTAAAACTTTTTTTTCGGATCATTAAAACCCTGACAAGTGGTCACCCTGGCTTTAGTCTAGTCCGAGGTGCCGTCGCTACATGAACTATGTTGCTTCCGGAGCTCTAAAAGTTGCCAAAAAGACGACTTGTTATCATGGAGGTCCAATTTTTTTAAGAAATTTAAACCCTGACAAGTAGTTACCCTGAAATATGAGTTGCACTGGATCACGACACATACAAATCCCATGCTTGTCAAGCCCACCAATGAATAAATATTGAACTTTACTATAAAGCTACGTCAGATTCATTGTTAACTATGTTTGAAAATGCTATTGTCCACGCAAGCCACCACGTCGGATGAAATTGTGATAGATTTTTGGGTCATCAGCACAAGTTTAGGGTGTTGATGATATGAAAAAAAAATGGGATATTAGTATATACTAAGTAAAGTTTAGGCTTTTCGGTGGAATTTTCCCAAGTCTCTCAGGATAGTACAACTTTCGGTGTTGATGATATGAAAAAAATTATAGGATATTAGTATCATGCTAAATAAAGTTTAGGCTTTTCGGTGGAATTTTCCCAAACCTCTCGGGATCATGTCAACTCCATTTGTTTATTATTGTTCATGCAAGTTGCCATGTAGGATTTTTAATGAGATAAAATTGCGTCGGAAGGTATTTCTAAGCCACTGATATAAATACAAGGATTTTTGTGATACGAAATTATTCTTTTAAATATAAGTGTCACTGCAGCCAAAATCTAAACTTTTTTGGTGCTATATTCCCAATACATTTTGATCCTGGTTGTCTAACACCTAGCGCCCACAATGAGAGCGCGACCTTCACGGCCATGTCCGAAAGGGGCAAGACAGTTGTCGCAGTATTTGGTGATTATGGTGCTATAATACATTTACTAATGTACTATAGATTATATATAACATGGAGAGGAGAGATGAACATGCACACAAGTATGCTTTTTCAAGAAATCAAGGTTTGCATTTCGTGCAAGCCACCCTTCTTTACGTCTTAGCCCCATATCGTTTACATAAATAATCATATCTTTACTAGCATATTATATGGGCAAACATATACAGAAATATTTGTCTTGTTAGTTCTGACAGCATGTAATAGATTTAAAAAATAATGAAAGAGACAGAGTCCTCTTCTGACCTTAACTCGAGATGACACGGACATATGATATCGATATGCCCAAAGAGAGTTCAGCATTGTTTGTCTTTTTCGACGGTAAAGAAAAAACGACTTAAATTCACCAATGTCCTCGTCGAAACTGAATAAATTAGCATTTATGTTTTACTGAGACGTACAACTAAGATGCCACCAGTTTTAAATGCAAGGAATTCCATAGGTACATTAGTGCTCCTTTCTCTCACTTTTTTTACAATCGTAAATCAATTTTACGACCTTTTTTATACTTATTTACGATGACACATCCCAACGTTGTGGTACCGTAAAAGTGCTTGATTGTTCAGACACTTGTACCTGCGCTTGTTTACAGCTTCATTACTCCGTACTGTACAGCTAATAAGTTTGCATCCAGCAAAAGATACTTGCAATTTTGACGAACCTTGCTTCTTAAAGATTTTTTTTTTTTTTTCTGTTTTTCAAGACAATGTTGTCTCCACAGTTATCGTGCTGTCCATCGATGAAATTTGGTATAATCACTCTTTACGAAGAATCCGTCTAAAGATAATGAATACCATAACTTTTGTTGGAAAAAGGACAAACGCATCAGAGATCATGACACCTTTGTTGAAGCAAGATCTGTTTTTCGATTGAAAAGCCGAAAGAATGTTTTTCCGTAATCACCCTCTAAAAGAACAAAAGGGGATCACCCATGTAATAACTATCAACCCAGGTGATTCAGATTAAACCACTGATACAGCAGAAGGTCAAGAATGTCCAAATAAACAGGCTCATATTCATCACGAATCATAGTTTAAGCAACACATCTCAATCTGTCTGATAATTACAAGGTGCCCTGTCGATCGGCTATGCTATTATTATGCACAGGAGAGGTGTTAATTAAGTAACAAGCCCTAACCTTGAGGGACAAACGTCCTTCCGTTCCGTGTGCATTGACACTACTCAAGCCAATAAAAATCTCATCTCCCGTAAGGATGGTACCTTTCAGCCATTGCAGCCCCATTTGCTGCGGAATTATAGCCATATCCCTTACCACTGCCGTGGATACCGCCGTTGCCACCAGTACCGGTGCCGCTGCCGCCGCCGCCTCCTCTTCCATAGCCTCTATTACCAGCATAAAAACCACTCGTGACATAACCACTGGGGGCACCATAGCTGCTGCTGCCTCCATAAGCGCCGCCGCCATACATTGGGCCCCCAAAACCGTAGCCATAACCATATCCACCATAAAATGCAGCAGAGCTTCCACCGTAGCTTCCAATATAACTTCCATAGCCTCCATAACCGTCAAAACCTCCATAACCCCCACCGAAATTTCTGTTTACTTTCCCACCAAACCCATCTCCTGGATGATATTCTTTAGCATAACCACCCGCAATACTGTTGGAACTGCCTCTGAATTTGGAATGGCTTCCACTGTAGTCACTACCTCCCCTTTTTGGTTCGGCCTTCTTAATTTCCACCTAAACATTATGGTCAGAGCTATGTTAGAAGCTGCTCATCTCTGATGAAGTTCCCTACTGGTCAGGAATTATAACTCACCTGTTTCCCTCCAAGTTCATGCACTTTGCCTTCTGATATTATCCTTTCAACTGCATCTTCTTCACCAAATGTGACAAACCCAAAGCCTCTAGACCGTCCAGTCGTGTGGTCTAGCATTATTTGATGCTCAACAACGCTACCATAGAAAGAGAAGTACTCCTTCAACTCATCTGCATGGTAAAGCACGGTGTCAACTAATAAATTCTCGTGTCTCAGAGAGACAAAATGAAATGGGGGATATACCACCTTCACTCAGGAATGCTGGGAGTCCACCGACAAAGATCTTTTTTGTCTTTAACGCTGATTTTCCTTCCATATCCTCCCGGGGGATCGTCCTCTTCACTTCTACCTGACATGATACAACACCCAAGAAAGTTCTAACATGACAAGGAAGTTCTTTTGCACAGTAAATAAATTGACTCTGATAGAGAATATTACCTCTCTACCATCTATGACGTGGCATTCCTCCAAAACCTTATCGGCAACTACTGAATCAGCAAATGTGACAAATCCAAAACCTCGAGGCCTTCCAGAATACTTGTCCGTCATAATCACAGAGTCAGCAATTTCTCCATACTTGCTAAAATAACTAGTGAATCTGTCTGGAAAAAAAAAAAAAAAATACACAAAATGCTACAAGGTTGAACAGTGTATCGGTACTTATCTATATTCGAACAGATGGCATGGTCAACATTACAAATTGGCAATACAAGAAGCAAGTTTGTGTTTTTCATGATTAAATATCCTGTTCTACGCTGCATCCACTCCTCGTGCACCTAAAACCCCCGTTTCAATCCTAAAATATGTTTAGGTGCACAACTACTCACACTTGCAATTATAAGTTATTACTGACGTGTGCATGCCATGTTTGAGGAGTGATGCCGTTGCTGAAGCCAGAAGAATGCATTCAGTGAAGCCAGAAGAAGGCATTCAGTGAGAACAGAAGACAGGAAACTATCCAAATAGACGAGTAGAAGATCTCCTTAGCATCACAATCAAATGGAAAAATGACAGTAAATTCAAGCAATAACTAGTTGAATTCAATCATAGGACAAGAATACACAGACAGGGGTTGTGCCAATTATCAAAACTAGGACAAGAATACACAGACAGGGGTTGTGCCAATTATCAAAACTAAGTGTTGAGAAGTTGGTGAGATGAATCATAAAAGAAGGATCTCTGAGAGCAGCCAAGAAAAATCATCAAGATTCGCTACTCTGGATAGGACAGTGCGCGAGCACAAATTGAAATCTACAGTGAGGACCATAGATGATTTGGGTACTTCCTATTATCCACTTCAAGGGACTTCTAGGCATTCCCCTGAGACAGAAGAATTCAAACTTCTTAATACATACTGATGACCGGCAAGTAATGCGAATTAAGATACTTATGCACTAGCCGGGTTCGCAACACTTAGCATTAGACAGTTTAATCCCCAATTTATTCTAATCGACAAGAGAACTTCCAAGTATACACTTCATGTTCAAATTAATCCATGAGAAATTCAGTGACGAAACGCTTGACATACCTTCGGTAGTCTCCCATGAAATGCCTCCAACAAAGAGTTTCCTATCACAAGAAGGCGGCAAAAATTAAAAATTGAAAAAAAAAAAAAAAAAAAAAGCCAGAATTTATTCTTCACTCGGCAATATCGACGTCATCTTCTAAATAGCTCAAAATTCTTTCTTCTTTTTTTTTCGGTCGAATTCTAATAGCTCAAGTTCGCGCGCACAAATTCTAAGGAAAAGGAAACAACAAAAACCCAAGCGCGCCGCAGCAGCTCCGAAATTCCCCCAATTCCTCCAAAACTCTGCAAAAAAATCTTAGCCAGTCAACTCCCGAGCTAACCTCGAAGAAGAGTCGCGGTGCTCCGCCGGACGCCTCCGGTCCGTTTCCTCGCCGCCGCCGCCGCCGCCGCCGAACAAGTCCACGTCGCGCCCTGAATATCGCCGCTCCGTCTGCTGCTGCTGCTGCTGTTGCTGCTGTTGATGGTACTCGTAGACCTCCTCTCCGCCGTCGAAGGCGAACGGGTTGTCCTCCTCGTACTGGCTCTGGCCTCCGTACTCCTCCATCTCCGCCGCCGCAGCTCGCCGGCCGGTGACGATCCTCCCCACCTCGACGCGTGCAGGGCGAGAGCTGGCGACTCGAGGGCAGGGGCTTTGTGCAGGTTGCTGGGGGGAGCGCTCGATTGGGATTTTTCCGACTGTTCGAAACCCTAAGTCAGCGGTCGCGCCAATGCAGTGCGAAGCGCGAGCTGTTGTTGCTGTCAGTTGCTATATTCTTCAGTTTTCGGGCTTTTTTTTTTTATTATTATTCTTCAGTTTTTGGTTGGACGAAAAAAATTAATCGGAGGGGGAAAAAAGGATAAATATTTTATATAATTACTCGACAAGGAATATATGTAAAAATATATAAATATATGTGTATAGTTGGGAATTATTGAAAAGAAAGAAAAAGAAAGGGGGACGCGAAAAAGGAAATTGAAAGATTCTTTAGTCCACGTCACTATGCTGGACCTTTCCAAAAGTGTCGAAATAAGTGGAATGGAAGACCGAATTTGGAAAAATTACGCATCGTGATTTAACAGCTATTTTTGTGTGTTTATGATTTCGAAGAAAAATAAGGATATTAATTGGAAAGAGGAAAAAGGAGTTGCTTTTTACAGACTCGACCAAAATATAATATATATATATATATATATATGTATATGTATATGTATATAATTGGGAATTATTGAAAAGAAAGAAAAAGAGACGGAGAAGCGAAAAAAGAAATTGAAAGATTCTTAATCCACGTCGCTGTGCTGGACCATTCCAAAAGTGTCGAAATAAGTGGAATAGAAAACCAAATTTGGAAAAGTGAAGCATCATGACTTGACTGCCATTTTTGCGTATTTATAATTTCTTAGAAAAAGAGCATATTAATTGGAAAGAGGATAAGAAGAGTTGCTTTCTTTTCTTTTTTTTCAGGAAAAAAAATGACATGGATGTTCCATAAACTTTAACCCAATGCACAATATCATCTTTGAACTTTTAATTTATTCAATATAATTCATAAACTTTAACCAATGTGCAATATTATTAATAGACTTTAAGTTTATGCAATATGGCTTTTGAACTCTTGGTAAATATTCAATTTAGTCAACGGATTATATAAAATGTTCAATGTGTTCCTAAACTTAAATCAGTATGAGGATAACATTGAATTTTTTCATATAGACTAAAAACTAGATTGAATATTTATCAAAAATTTAATGACTACATTAAATAGATAAAAAAAAAAATGTAGGGACGACATTGCTTATACAAAAATTCATAGACCAGCTTGAACGAAGGAACAACAAACTTTACACATGATTTGTGTAATTCCCACTAATACACTTATGAAAACAACCTTTATAGATGATATGCACCTCATAATGGATGCAAATATGGAGCTTCGACAAGGCTTGGATTGATTCCTCTTAGAAAAGTTGTCCAAAAAGTTTTAAACATATTGCATTTTTGTCAATTTAATTATAAACTTTTCAATTTTGCTAATTAAGTCATAAACATTTTTCGCATTTGTCAAATGTGTCTATCTGATCAATTTTGGATTGAAATCATCGATGTGAACATAACCATCTTACACGATATAATAATGTTGACGTTGATAATTTTTAATATTTTTTAATTTGTTATTTTTCTTTTCATCTCATTTTCTTATTTTCCCTTTCTCTTTTTTGTTGGGTTTATTTTATTTTCTTCTTTCTTTTTCCTTTTGTGAGCCATTGCCGAGCCTTGTTGATGGCCGACCTAAGGCAAGGGCCACCCTTATTTTGGGTGAGCATGGGTTGCCCTTAGCCTCAACTATGCAGGAAAGAGTAACCTTCATCCTTAGCCAATCCAAAAAGGGTGGCCCTTGCTTGCCTAGGTTTGGGTAGACTTCTGCCAACCATCGACAACAGTCAATTGTGGAGGGGGAGAAAGAAAAATAAAAATCGAAAAATATTAAAATATTATTAAAAATTATTCACGTCAGTTTTCGTTGTACCATGTGTGACGCCCGGCAGATCTACATCAACAATTTATGATCAAAATTGACTTGATGGACTCAAGTGGCAAAACATAAAGGCTTATTTAGGCCCTATTTGGTAAAAAGTGTTTATGTTCCATGGAACAAAAATTTATGTTCTTTTATTCAAGGATTAAAAAAAAAAAAAAAAACGTGTTTGATAAAATTTTTGTTCTCGGGAACAAATTTGGAACTGAAACAAGAAGTAAAAAAAAATAGCATATTGTTCCCGGGAATAATTCCAATAAACAATATTTCTCTCTCTTATTTTTTTCTTCTTCTTCTTCCTTTTGGTCGGTCACTAACCTTGGCTATGGTCGGCGCCGGCGACCGGCCAAACGAGGGCTGGCGACCTTGCCGGAGCATCGCCAGCCCCCGGAGAGGCTAAGCCACAGCGAGGCTCGTCGGCTCGAGCCTCGCCTTGGCCTCGCGAGGCTCAGCCTTGCCGAGGCCAAGTTGGCCTCCGGCGAGCTCATCGGACGTCGCCCGGTGATTGTCGGCCACGGCGGTGGCGGGCAATTAGCCAAAGAGAAAAATAAAAAGGAAAAAGAAAAAAAGGAAAATAGAATAAAAATTAATAAAAGAAATAAACAAATTCAAGAATTTTACTAAATGTATTTCTATTTACGTATAGTTACTAAACGCAAACGCGTTCTTTTCTTGCATAAATTATTTAGGGAAATGTAAATAGAAAAAACTATTTCTGTTCAAAAATTATTACCCGGAACCGAATGATTACCAAACGCGCCATTATTGATAAATTTATGAGTGAATGGCAATAGTATAATAAATATAGTACTTTCGGAACGATTATCCCGATTCCTCCCAAGAGGATATAGGTATTGGTAAATTAAACCCAAGAATCAAGTTGAACCAAGTCTCGTACTTTTTGGCCCCAAAAAAACCAATTCTAATATTTCGATTATATTTTCCCCCTATTTCAAACTATAAATATATCTAATTATAGGGAAAACATATGAATCTGGCATTAGCCCTCACATTCATGGAAAAAAAATAATAAGTCCTTGACTTTCTTATCTTTATTATTTCGTTGAAATCACCCAGATTAGATCATCATTGAAATGCATGACACTCATCCCCAATTCAGACGACGATAACCCAACATTTTAGCGGCTTTACCTATATCCACTGCGTCAAACCCCGTAATCATTTCCCGAACATCGTGGTCTTCGTGACCCGCGAGAGTATCGCAATGACAAGCGGATCAAGACAATACGAATGCAAAGAGTCAACGACAACGCGACCGACGCATCGGAAATCACGTGAAAAAGAGAGATTACGCACGCAATATAGGAAGGAATTATGCAGGCTAGCTATAATTCCGCAATCGGGTGGAAATGTCAATCCCAAATCCACTTTTATCTCCGCAAGCGGATCTGTCATGCTTCTATGATTCACATATGATTCACATCCGTAAGTGAGGATGATCGGTTCTCAATTTAATTCGGCTCCAAAGTAAAATCGAGAACCGGACCGGACAATCGATTCTGATCTGATTAATTGAACCAGTCATTTTTTTTATTTCGTGAAGATTTTAGTTTAAATTTAATTTATATATGAGCATGTTTAAGAAATAAAATAGTCTATTTTATGATTTATTGTTATTTTAAAGAAATTAAATATATTTAAAAATATAATTGGTTTGATTCCGTCAATCTAGGATGCGTATGACAACGCTTCTTGGGGAAGAGTTTTTTTTTTAAAATAGTTCTTTTCTATTTCTATTCTTAAACAATTTCTAAGTAAAAGAACGCGTTTGAACTATACAAAATTTCAACTCTTGAAATATAAAAATAATAAAAATTGTGTTTGGTAACGCAATGCTTTTTTGTATTTATTTGTTTTTTATTCTTGCTCACGGATCATGCCGACCGCTAATCGCGGGCCACCGCCGCCACTCGTCGCCACCAATGTCCGCCACCCGTCGCATTGCCACGACCGACATCATCCGCCCGACACCGTCCATCGACAATAAGCCATCGATCACCGCCGCTCCCGCCACAGGATCACGATTGCCCATTGGCGCTAAACGATCGCGATCGGCGCGTCGGCCGGCGGTCAGCGGGTTCCGGCGCGGTTAAAGGTGGTCGTGGTAAGAGAGAAGAATGAAAAAAGAAAAATAAATAAAAAATTGACTTATTTCTAAAAATTGTTCCCTAAAAAGCGAAATCAATTGTTTTTTTGTTTATTGTTTCGCTCCAAATCTATTCCTACTAACTTTCTATTCCACGGAATAGAAAAACAACTTGACGTTACCAAATTGATTTACGTTCTTTTTTTTTTTTCGGAAACAAAAGAACATAAATTCTAAGAAATAGAAACGTTACCATGCGCTACCCTAGTTTGGAGAGGAGAACCAAATTGAAAATCACCAGTTCTACGTTTATGGAATTGAAAACAGGATTGAGACATTTTCAGGAATTGAACCAAATTGGCTGGTTCGGTTTAGTTTGAACAATTCTCAATTTTGGACAATCCGATATGCTCATCTTTATCCATAAGGACTATGATCCAACATGCTCACCCTAATTCATAAGGACTATTCTCTCTTTCATTTTTACTATTTTTCGCATTGCTTTTTATCATGGATTGATTCCTTAATGGATAAGTGCATTGTAAAATTTAAAACTTGACAAAATATAATGCATTAGAGGTTTAACACTTTGAAAAATGCAATTAAATTCTAAAATTTACAATCGAGTCCGAAAATTTTCAAAAAAACGCATTTAAGGGAATGACTTAATTATACCAATTTAACATATTTTAAAACTTGATGCATTTTTTGAAAATTTTAGCACTCGGTTCCACTTTTATGACGAGTTTTATGACTTCTAATATATTCATTCAATCCTTAATAAGTCTAAAAACTTTCTATTGGCTAATCCCTCCTCATCACAAATTGCCCATGATTATTCGATACTTCCAACTCTCAATAGTGACGGGGCAACCAAAAGGATCTCGCACACTAGCAGCTGACCTCGTGGAATCGATTCAACCATTGAGGAATAAGCCTGGTTTTCCAACCTTGTGGAATCGATTCAACCATTGAGGAATAAGCATGTGTGCATGTATTTTCTATCAGGCGCGCCATACGAATTCAATGCCCTAAAATTACTGACAATCTTATCTTTCCGGTCGCCGACATTTTGGTTTGGATATTTGCTTTTTTAGGGTATCAAGTCTGAGGACGAATCCCTTTCGATTTCAATAGTTGAAACCAATCTACAGTTGTGGAGTCCACGTTGTGGGAATAAATCTGCATGCAAACCCAATTCCAATCCGGAAGAGAACGTGAAGGGTGCACCTTTTGGTCAGACGCATTGGGCCGGCCACACCATAAAAGGAGTAAATGAATAATTGGAGAGCACCATTACATTACTCAATCCCTCCAGGGCCAGACCCACATCTCATCTATATCCAGCCATCTTGTTCGTGATTTTGCCTTGCATGCATGAAAAAGATAAAAAAGACAAAATAAAAAAATCGAACCCAATTACTACATCTAATCAAATTGTTCAGCATAAAAAATCGACAACGTCTTTTAACTAAGGATACTAAGGTGCTACATGAGAACATTTCTCATTCTCACAATTTCGTTCTTTGCCTCCCTAAACAAAAAAGAATTAAACCCGTTTGGTAACGCTAAGTTATTTTTCTATTCTCCTAATAGAAAAGTTAGCCCGGAATAAAAACGAGAGACAAAAAAAATTGTTTTTGTCCCGGAACAATTTCTAGAAATAAGTAAATTTTCTTTTTTATTTTTATTTTATTTCTTTCCCTTACCGCGGCCACCTCCAATCGCCGGAGCCACCGCCGACCGTCGCCTAGCCGCCGCCGCCCCTGCCACCGGTCGCCGGCCGCCACCGATCACCGCCGCCACCGATCGCCGAGTGGCGGTGGCGATCCATGGGTAAGAATAAAAAACAAATAAATACAAAAGAAAAATTATTGCATTACCAAACGCATTTCTATTCCTTTTCTATTCCAAGAGTATAAATTTTGTGTAGTTACTAAACGGGTTATTTTACTAAAAAATTGTTCCTCGGAATAGAAATAGAAAATAACTATTTCTGAAAAAAAAACTCTTCCTAAGTCGATAAGTCGGTTAAAAGACACTATGCAAAGCATATATTAGCCTAGTAGGAGGGCTTTCACCTCCCTCTCCCACCTTCATTGGCCCGATGGTTACTATTACCTACCAATTACTCAAACAATTTCTAAAGAAGTTGCAGGAGCCCCTTAATGCCCCAATATATATTTCTCTTCATATCTCTAAATTTTACGTCCCAGAGTTTAGACGAAGCAATTTGAGGATATACTTAAATTCAAATGATTTAAAAATGTTTTTTCAAAAATTAACCATTTATATTGTTTACAAAAATGAATGAATGATAAATACTTTGTTATTGATAATGAAAACATATTTCATCGATTAGTTATTTTAAGTAAAATATTTCATAAATTATATATTTTTTGCTAAATAAATGGAGCAGGGCGTGAATCTCTCCACCGGCGCGAGAATTTTCAATGTGATTTGAAAATGGTTATATTATATTATATTATCTAAAGTGAGAGCGAATTAAGCTTTTGAGCAAAATTCGTATAAAGCATAAATGGACTCCTAGACCTTTTCCCCCATAAAGGCGAGGCCGTGGCGGGGCCCATCCCTTTGACGTTGAAATCCAATCCGATCCGATCCGATCCAACGGCCGGGAAGTAAATCTAGTGGGCCCCGGCAGCAGTTGGAAACAAAAAAAACCGCGTTTCCTTCCTCCCCCGAGACAAAAGTCACGGGGGGGCAACCCCTCGGCGACCAGTAACGGTCCGCCACGTGTCCCGACGCCCCCATCCGCCTCGCCGGAGGAGCTTTTCTCTCCCCATCACCGCCTCGTCAGGTTAGCAAGGGACGAAGACTACGCGGCCCAAAATCGTAATTACGCCGGGAATTAGAGGACGAGCTGTCAGGCGATATCCGGGCAAGAGACCGGTCACGTGCTCGGTGGGGGCCACCGGAATCGTACGGCTCACGCGCTGCTAGCGGACATGCGTCTTCTTTAAAACAGAGAATCACCTCCCTCGCTTAAACAAATGGCTTTTTTTTCCTTTTAACATCGAAACTAGCACGTTCCCATGTATTACGCCATTAATGATTTTACCCACCCATTCGTACCTACTGAATGAATTTTATGAAAGAGGAATCGCTTTTTGTGGATTGAATTTGATTTATTTCTTTTTAAATAAGGGTGATTGTTGCTAGACAAAAGACGTCGTCGTCAGGTATTATCTCACGCGGAACGGACCATTCTCATTTATCAAGTCTTTAATATAAGTGGCCCCTAGATTCATGGCTTGATGTTACCTAGGCAATAAGACCTCGGGTTGATTTAAGTATTCATTTTTATTCACGGAGGGTTGAGTTGATATTTGCAATTGATCATTCTTCTTTTTAAGTGTCGGTGTCCTCGATAATCCTCCAGTGGAGCTGTAATTTATGGGATTTTACACCAGAGGTTTTAGGTACTTTGATGGCTCTTCACATTACATTCTAATGGTTTATTTGGATAGATAGAAAATCTCACATTACAAAAGTACAGTCTCCACGCCAGGAGGTCCTAAATTTACGTAAAGAGAACAATTTAAGAGCTTCGGTGGGCAACTTTTGATACCGTCCACCAATAAAATGTCACCATACTTTTGAAGAAAAGTTTACAGCAATGCCAAAAAGTAGTCACTATGCTCTCTGTTCAGCTTTAATCTTGAATTCTTAATTAATTTAGTTTAATATTTACATTGCGTGAATTGAACCAATACAATTGTTCTAGTCAATCTAGTCCAATTGATATTTAGCACACCAATTTAATTTGGTTGTCGGCCCACAATCGTTGACATAGATCCCAATCATCGGTAAAGAGTTTTGACATTCGACGAAAGACTAAACTGATTTAATCAAAAGCTTATAAGAACTAGGTTGAACGATACTGAAGTTCGATGACCAAATTAAAGGTTAGCTAAAGGAGAGTATGGATTGACCCAAAAAGAGAAGAGCATGGAAACTTTTTTTTTTTTTTTTTTTTTTTTTCACTTTGTTGCTAACGGAAGAACAATGACTAAATTACTTTAATCAGGAGGAGAGAGGCCGAATTGCATTTTGCACAGGAGCCGAGGGACCTGCGAGCAAAAAAAGGGGGCGCTGTCCCCGCGACCCCACACCCTCTCTCTAAACCCGAGCCATTGGACTTTTCTCTCTCTACAGTCGTAGGCTTTCCTCGCTTTCTCTCTCTTCCTGTATGACGCCGTTAGAATCGGTCCATCATCAATCACCTTCTTCTTCTTCTCTCTTACATCAAGCTCGCTCCTTTTCCCCTCTCTCTCTCTCTAGAATTTCATTGCTATTTCTTCCATCTCTCCCTTTCTCTCTCTACTGCTTAGAATCCGAATCTGCATTTCATTGCCATGGCGTCCGTTAAGGATAACCAGCTACCCCCGGGCCTGGTCTCCAACCTCCAGCAGGTCCTCGCCCGCCGCAAGGAGGAGGACGGCGGCGGCGGCGGCGGCGGCGGCGGTCCCGCCGAGCCGATCGAGCCTTCCACCTCGGACTCCGCCCCCGGCGGCGCCGGCGCCGACGATTGCTCGAAGCCGATCGTCCTCGTCACCAACAGCGACGGAATCGAGTCCCCCGGCCTCGCCTGCCTCGTCGAAGCGCTCGTCCGCGAAGGCCTCTGCAATGTCCACGTCTGCGTTCCTCAATCGTGAGTCTCCCTCTCTCGCTCGCTCGCTCGCTCGCTCGCCGTTTGGAATTTCTCTCGGCTTCGTTGCTCGTCCTCCTCTCGTCGATGTTGCTCTTCTATTTGGATTGGCGCGTGATGTTTCGCATTTCGATTAAGCTTGCTTCGGTTTCTTTTATTGCCGGAATTCTTCAGCCGTATCGTCTCTGCTCGGAATATATTTGTCTTCTGCTGCGATCGAGTGCCGAGATTCTGGTTGTTCGGCCGTTCTATCATGACGTTACCTACCACTATGCTTGCGACGCTGATTTCAATCAGCGCAGTGGTTGTTAAAAATGACGTTTTTTTTCGCTCCTCATTATGTGAATTTTCCTCAGTTTTCTTTGCACTTGTCCCCCTTATTCAATTGAGCGGCGACATTTGCTTCTTCCCTTTTCTGTTCATCTCTCTTGTATTGATTTTGGCTTTGGGAGGATGCTTGATACGTTGCTTTCAGTTTCTATTAGTGATTGTTTAAATGTTTCATTTGGCATTGTTTAGGGACAAATCGGCCTCCGGTCATTCTGTGACTCTTAGAGAAACGGTGGCTGTGACATCCGCCGAAATAAATGGCGCCGTGGCTTACGAAGTTTCGGGTGGGGCTGCTACTCGTGCTCATGACTTTTGATGATTTATGTTGCTTTTGCTTTAGGGAATCTGAATCTATGAAGTGCTTAAAAAATGTTCATAAGTTATAATTGTGGCCACATTGAGGTCCGAGTATTTTCGAACCAAAGTACGAACGCCGTTTATTGAAATCAGATCCGTAAATTTTGCTCGTACCATATGCGATTAACGTGGTGAAGTTGAAACTGCTTGCTTATAGCCGTATACCTTTGGCATTTTACTTTTGGTCAGGGACTCCTGTGGATTGTGTCTCATTAGCATTATCTGGAGTGCTTTTTTCATGGTCGAAGCCTTTATTGGTTAGTGTCTGATGCTGCTAGTGTAATTCTGTCCTTTGGTTTTAATATTGGACATGTTTGAAGTTTTAATATTTTCTTCATATTCAGGTTATTAGCGGAATCAATAGAGGTTCGAGCTGTGGCAATCAAATGTAAGCATAATATGCTTGTATTTTCTGAATTGACGAAGCATAACTGTGCTGTAGACTTTCAGAAAACAATGAGTCGTTTTAATTGAAAAGTCTGAATTGAGACTCTGGCAGGTTTTACTCTGGTGTCATTGCCGGAGCTAGAGAAGCATTAATTTGCGGTATACCATCTTTGTCCATATCGCTGAACTGGTAAGCTACCACTCTTTGTATTATTTGAACATATTGTCTTCTTCTTCTTCTTCTTCTTCTTCTTTTTATAAGTTTTTCCTAAAGATTCAATGTTTATAGGAAAAAGGATGAGAGTCAAGAAAGTGATTTTAAGGACGCAGTCGCTGTCTGCTTACCATTAATAAATGCAACTATCAGAGATATTGAAAAGGGAACTTTTCCAAAAAGTT
Organism: Eucalyptus curtisii; assembly: GCA_017140595.1. Lineage (NCBI taxonomy): Eukaryota > Viridiplantae > Streptophyta > Magnoliopsida > Myrtales > Myrtaceae > Eucalyptus > Eucalyptus curtisii. The sequence continues at coordinate 34,608,163 of CM029503.1, read as the reverse complement.
GCTCGTTGAATATTGAAGTTCCAACATCTCCTTTGAACAATAAGGTTTGTGTTCTGAAGTTCCCTGAAATGCGCTGGGACTAGTATATGCATGGTTTTTTGTTATCCTATTTTGTGCGTATAGAACTGTGTATGAGATGACATTTGTTGGCTATGACTTGTGCACATTGGTTCCTCTGGATAATGCCATCTTTTTCTACTTTAATAATTCACAAATTCCAGCAATGGCTGAATGCATGCACAGTGATTGATCCTTGTTTTGTTGAAGGATTTTATACTCTAATCACCCCTCTGTAGGTTAGGTGGCATTCTTAGGCCTGAAACATTCAGATGGTCAGAGTTATCTAATGAATGTTGCAATATGTTACCTCTTCTTACCTTTTGTTGGCATGAGTTGATTTTAGGAAGTCACTTCATCTGGTGATTAGCTTTTCGTGCACTATAATCACCTCATAAAATGCATAGTTGGCAGAAGCAGAACATCATTTTCTTTTCTTTCTACTCCTATTTATAACTTCGCATCTGCCCAAATTCCCTGGCATCCTGGTACATGGCAACACCTGATTGCTCATATGCGTAGGGTGGAAACCTTACTGCAGAGGGATTTCTAGACCTGAAATGTCTCTCTTGAGTTGAAAAGAAAACATTTATTTATTGATAATAATTCGCTGAAAAGTACCTGCGAAAATATTTAGTTAGCTGAAGATCTTATTTATGTCGAGGGCAAACGATTGTGTTACTATATTATCTTCTTCAATTCTCTCTTGGACATCGATCTCAGTTGATCTGCAATTCTTAGTAATCCTGGTAGGGGCACCTTGTCGTTGTTGATAGCCAATCAAATTTGTGCATGGCTTCCAGTTTTTGGGAGTTCAATATAGTATTTAATCTTCAGCACTTGTTCCTTAGTATGATCTGATTCTGATATCGATGCTTTTGAGCTTGTGCTTTCATCTTGAGCGTTCATTTTTAGTGAAGCAATAAGAATTTCCTGTATAGCTGCATAACTTTTTAGTCTATGAAATTCCTAATACGCTGTAGGAAAAAGTAATCATGACAGTAATCATGTTTTTGCATGTTTCTTTGGCCTTCAATGCCTCTTTGAACATGGAAGACAACACTGACTCTTTTTCAAATATTTTTTTGCATTGGTTGTCTGTTTATATGCTACTTATACTTGATTGACAGGGTTTCAAAGTTACGAAGCAAAGTTTATGGAGATCCACTCTGAACTGGCAAGCTGTTTCAGCTAATAGGCATCCATCTTCTGGGCATTTTATGTCCAATCAACAAAGCCTTGGTCTCCAACTTGCGCAGCTCAGTCGAGATGCATCTGCTGCTGTGAGTACCTTAAATTGAGGAGCACTGCCTATGTGTTGATTGTGTGGGCAATTAGGCTGTGGCCGTTTGATTCACCTCTTTTGACATCCATTACTCCTCTCAGGGTGCAGCTCGGCGTTTAACCACGCAGAGGAAAAGTCTTGTTGAGATAGAATCAGTTGGTGCTGCTGGGAAACCTGACACAAACCGAGCGAAGAAGTTCTTCAGATTAGAGGTAAGGAGAAGTTCTTCAGTAGCTAAAAGTAATTCATAAACACCTAGCAGATTTTGCAATCAGGAAAATTATAGCTCGATAATTGCATTTGCTATCTGGTCTCCATTGGTTACAGCATCTTTTTCTGTGTCTTGCTACAATGTAAATAGTCAGTCAGAGTTTCACGGCCGTATTGGAAGGTTTTCTAAATGGATCCTGTTAATCTGGGTAGCTTGGCCATCCGACATTTTGAACTGATTAATTTCCTGTTAAATAGTTCTCTGTACATGAAATGTTATGTTGATTGTCGGTATTTGTGCGAATACACAGTTCACGCACAGAGAGCAGGACGATGCAGATGAAGAATTGGATATCAGCGCTCTGAAGAATGGATTTGTAAGTTTATCTATTGTGCCTCCTTTCTTTGAGATCTTCAAATTGCGCAAGTGAAATATTTAACTGAAGTCCCAGCATGGCTATGCACAATTCTTTCACACCTAATCAATGGGAAAGAAACCTATCCTTGGATTTACTTCTTCATTGATACAGATTAATTACTCTTGTCTATGGTTAAAAAGATATTATAGGTGGCTTATAGCAATCCGTTAATCACAACTTAGCTAATGGATAGAGTTGAGAAGGTAGGAGTTCTAGAACTGAGTATCAAGAATCGCTGCTGTAAAATTTTGGTGGTAAGCCAATAAAAATTCAGAGGATCATGTAGTTATGACAAATCAGATGTTCTATTTTAAACTCGAAATATGTGACCACTTTCTGCATGGAGGAATCAAGCGGATAATTTTATCTTGGTGGCTACCTGGAAAAGACATGGATTAACTTTGGCACACCCTTGCAATCTTGTGTGCCTCTATTTGGGAATTGTGCATCTATTGAGAAATTTTGATTGATTCTGTTCTCCATTGGGTAATCTTCTTTTCTGATAGACTTTGGATGGTTGGAACTCTGCTGATCATCCCTGAACTTGCTTGGATGCTATAGTTTTTTGATGGCACCATCTAATTCCAGTGCAATAATTATGTCATACCTCAATTTTCATAGTTGATCCATAATAGGACACTCATTCATAAGCAGACACCCCTGTTGCACAAATGTCAGGAATATGACTATTAGAAGCTCTTGCCACTATATACAATAGGATGCTATGGAAGATAAAAGGCCTTTTTAAGCCGGAGACTAAGTGAATATGCTTGTAATTAGATCGCTGACAATGAAAAGATGAAGTACTTTCTTGGTTGCCAGGATGTCTCACCTCAAAGGTCCACCTTCTTCTAATGCATTGTCTCTCTGATATGACAGGTTGCGGTCACGCCTCTATCGCTTTCTTTAAAGGACCAGGAAGATGCTACAGCTGCTACATTGGACTGGATTTCATCTTTGCTTCAAAGAGAGCAATAAGGATTTGCTGAATTCAGCGAACAGCAATCCTGTATACATCCGAGATTGTAATGCTAGACTAGTTCTCCATTGATTTAAGATATGCTTAATTTTTTCAATACATGTTTCTAAGTTATTGTTCACCATCTAAATTATTGGTAGGTTTTGTGTGGGGGTTTGCAGTTTCTTTTTGACAATGGCCGAACTTGAGCACAGGGGTTCAAAATACAGACCCTCTGTTTTTCCAAGATTGTTTTGTTGTCGCTTTTCCTGTTGCTTTCTTTCTTCACTTTAGCGGAAGGAAAATTGGTATTCTTGCATTCTGGTTCTTGACACTTGAATGATTGATCTGTCTACTTTGAGTATTGAGTAATCTATCTAGGGCATGCCTGGTTTACCCTTCTTTCATGGCGGGAGCTGAACTTTTCCAATCCAAGTCAGCTCATGATGTCATTTCCTTTGTTCCAAAGACATGATGAACACAGTCCTTTCGCATCGGTACAATTGCATCATCGCCCTGTGGGACAAGCCGATGCTCTCTGCGTAATGATCGACATCACTAATTAGAATCTGGCGGAAGAAATTGAATGCATTGACCGGGAAAAAGTGGCAATGCCTTGTCGGATCCTGTTTGCGAAGGAATCGGACTGTTCCTACTTTGCGAAGGAGTACGTATCATTGAACGAGATGAACTTTTAAATTTTTCATCATTTAAAACTACGAGTATGTGAGCCGGCAAGCTTCACATAAGTCGTCCTGTTAACTAACCTTTCCGTACTTCAAAGACTACCAGTACATGCATGCGCCCGTTGCGTACGTAGTGGCGTTCTTCTTACCTCGCAGAGAGACATATCGACTTATCGACATGTCTGATGCATTGCTTGTTTGTGGCAAAGGAGAGTGCCGGATATTTTTCATCGAAATATTACCTTCTGTACTTATGTTTGCAAATTTCATTTTCAGCTTTACGTCTTCCCTAAATTTCAATTCAGGGTACGTCAAGGATACTTGCGACGAGAGATTCCACGGCACGACGGTCATCGTGGGCGTGCTACCAACTTCGAATCATGACCAAGAAAAAGAAACAAAGCAAGTGATCAAAGCGTCAGGGGAACTCCCTTTAGAGCCAGTCTTCCTCAACGATGCGGGGAGACGACGAAACGAGACTAGAGAATAGCTCGACCTGCCTACACGTAAATGACATTTGACTGAATTTGATTGGCGGACTTGTTCCATGCATGCAAATTTACTAGATTAGTACGACATTTCCTCCTCGGCGACCCGTCGTCCTCGGATTTTTCCCACACCCCAAGTTTTCGTTGTTTGAAAAACATCGCGCGAAGCAGTTAGGAAAATAGAATATTTGACAGAGGAAAAATCCAATGGAAATTTCTGTAGACAATGGCAACGCCTGTGTGGTGGGCAGTGAGATCTTAGAAATGATACAAATGAACAAATAAAGAACCGTGTCGGCTCGTGTGGTGATGATGTACAACGTGTTATTCTATACCATTTGGGGACCTATGTTAGGCCTAAATATGTCGTCTCTGCAATGAATTTTCCTGGGACCGGGACGAGTCAAAATGGGCTTGATCCGTCGAGACGGGGAGTGTATGTATCGAGTAATGTACACTAGGGGCCGGCTCGCCCCATGTGGGCGATCCGAGGCGAGAGGTGGATTCCAGGACTGGGCCGAGGCGACGGGATAGGACCGTTACAGGTTAAGGAACTGTTGGTGCCGCAGCTCCTCGGGGATAGCTTCACTTGCTCGAGCGCCTGGAACTGGAGGCTGGACGGGTACTCTCTCATTAACCCGATTCGCGGGCCCACTCCCGTGCTCCATTTCTGCCCCGGCGGCTTCCCTGACTTGCAGGCCGGTTTATCTTCCTTGGCCTTGGTTCTGTCGAGAGCCCCGTTGGATATGCTTGAGATTGCATAACTTGCAGTTGATCTGTCTTTGCGGTCTCTAGGGGATTCGGACAGTACCTCAAGAGTAAGTTTCGGCGGAATTTCATCGTCCGCTGCACATTGCTGTGGCATACAAGAATGGATGAGAGTTTGAAACTAGGGAGGAAATGGTTTAGCTCAATAAAAAGCTGCTTAATTCATGCCCAAGACGTCAGGAATTCACCTTGACATTGGTCAAGTCCACATTGTGTTCTCGAAGATAGCTGATGAACTCCATGAAATTCTCTTCTGTTGGGTGGTAGTGACCACTGTAAGGCCATATCGCCTGCAATATGAGCGAATGAGAGATGATAAGGAACATCAATGGCCACGACCGATACATTTTCTTTAGATCGAAGCTGCTGTTGCGGGCATATATAGGTGTCTGTCAAAGTTGAGGGTACCTTGAGGATGCCGTCATGTGCGACCAATCTTCCAGCTGCGGTGGCGGCTCCTCCCGCCAAGAAACTGGAGTGCTGAAATTGGCCTTTTATCTTCTGCCCCACGTACAATTTCCTCGACGTGCTTAGGACAAAGATCCATTTCGATCCCTCCACAGTGTTGAGAGGCACGCCGCTTTGGCTATACAAAAGCTTTCCCTTCTCTACGATCACTTCAAAAGCTTTCCTCTGTTTCTGCGACAAAGACAAAGCATGAACACATATTACACAATGGAGTGTCGAAGACGAGCATTGGTTTGGCCATAATATCTCGTCTTAGCTGCCTATTTGTTAACTCGGTTACGGAAAACGGAGCTTCTCCGGTCAAAGCAATTTGAATCCTTACTCTGCCGTACTTACAGGTCCAAGATATTTGATGCGCTGATGCTTAAGAGCGTTTCTTGAGCACTTTTCGAGATTCACTTCTTTTCCATCTCCAATGTCCAACCTTCAATTTTGCAGATGCGAAGTTAGAAGCAGATCCTGGTATGCCATGCCATAGGTTTGTTGTTTATCAAGGATTTACCAGTAAAAGAAAGGTTGTGAGCTCTGACTTGCAAACCAGACATTGTAGTAGAACTGCAGATTGTGTCCGTAACGATGCAACGGGTCAATCTGCAGAAGATGAGAAAAGTTCAATGGTTAATTAATCCATCGCCTTACTTGATTGATGTCAGATCAGCCCACAAGAGACATTCAAAGACCTTTGAAATCAAATTCAGAGGGTTTAAGAAGTTTTCATTGGTGGTTGATGACATCAGTGGGAGACAATGGTATAGAAAGCAGGGAAATTAGTCAAAAAAGCTATTTGTATTGATTAACATAGTTCTCAGTTTTCATCTTGGAAAAATTCTTCTCTCAAAAGAACTAGTTCCACTTAGGTCATCTCATCATCCTGTCCTCATGCTAGTTGCAAAAACAAAGGTTAATATGCCAGGACAGTAATTGTCGATGCAGTAGTACTTCTGTTAATATGCGTAGTAAAAAAAGCCTGCAAAAATAGGGAAAGAACATGATTGTCCCTACGGCATTAAGAACAGGTGCTTACAGCTTCAAGCCAATGTCTTAAGGCTAGTTTCTGAGCTTTCTCATCCTTGGAAAGACCCTTCCCTACCTGCAAATCCCAATCTGAATCATACATGAACACCTCGGACAACAAAAAGAAGAAAAAAATTGCATTTTTTTCTGCAGTTGTTGTTGAGAAGATTGACCCTAGTAAAGAAACAAAAGCGATCAAAAAAATTTCTCAACATGAAGGAGAGGATGAGAATGAGAAAGGAATTGGGGATTTCAGCTAATAAGGTCAAGAAGGGCCGCATATATAGATGGGAACAAGTCAGCAGTGAAAAGTAAATATTAAATGATAAGAATGTCTGTTCAAAAAAAAAAAAAATGATAAGAATGAATTCAAATGGTGTGCAAAAAGGAAAGAACAAGAAGAAAAATACCTTTGCAGCTCTTGTCCTTGCCCTTGCCCACCTTGAGACAGCAGTTTCCGGCTTTTCAGTGTCGTAGTAAGAGATGGAGCTTCGTCGAAGCTCTGCAAAGTCCAACCATTTCCACCTGCAACACATCAGTAGAGACATTTGCATGATGACAAAATCCATTACAACCCAGAAAAGAAAAACAGTTTAAACTCTTGGAACATAACTGCAAGTAGGGATCAACTAGACCTTACCAGAGCTCCTCAACAACAATTGCGCCATCCGCAAGGGTCCGTCTTGTTCGGTAACTCTTGTAAACTTTCTGAAGCGTGATGGCAGCCACATTGAGCTCATTGGCCGGTGTTGGAGAAATGGAATCCTCGGACTCAGATATTGTCTTGTCGGAATAACACGAGCCGATGAACTTCCGCTCATCATGGAAGTATTTCGCTTCTAAATTCTCAGACTTACGCCTCTTAGGGCGCTTCTCCTTGGAATCATCCAACCTGGTCGCTCCATCCAAGACCCTTTTGTAGCTAATCTTTCTCCACGCCATCTTTTCGTATTTCGCGTAGTAAGCAGCAGGAGGTTACTTCTATTACCTCTGCTCTGTCTGCATTTCCAAATATCAAACAGTATGATCAGTGATTCGAAATTTTGTTATAAACGAAAGATGCAGAGTGCCATACTGCCATCTGATGAAATATTCAGAGTCACGACCTCGATATGATTGAAGAGAACTTTTTGATCTGGAAGTCAATCTGAATCAGTAATAACAATCTCAGTTCTTATCTACTGGAAGGAGTGCAGACATCCTCATTTGATCTAGCTCTTCATTTAAATAATATTCTGTCTTGTAATGGCCCACTATTATCATCAAACTTATGCAGCAAGAAGAAAACTTTGAACTTTTGCAGTTCTTGGAATCTCAGAATTACTCGAATGAGACGATTAAAAGCACAACATTCCTTCTATGAATAGAAGCTGAAAAGCCAAGAAGATAATTTTTGCATGACTCAGCAGTCCAAGAAGCAACAGGATTACAAAAATCACCCTCAGGTACAATGAACACAATCTGAAAATAGCCAGAAAGTGAATGACACCATGTCCCCAGGGAGAGGGAGAGGGGAAGAGAGAGAGGGAGAGGGAGAGAGAGAGAGAGAGAGAGAGAGAGAGAGTCTTACCTCAACTAGGCTCAAAGGGCAAAAAGCTAAGCACCTTTCAACCAAACATAACATCAGTGTTCCTATGTCTTTGAATTCTACCGAACCGACCAGGTTCCCTTTTATACAAGCAGCCAGCCACAGGAGCGTGGAGCCCACAATGATCGTGCAGACGACACAGCATTTAGACGGGGGCTTACAACTGGGAGATGACCTCGTACCGTGCGGGTAAAGGCCATTTACTTCAAGTAGCAGAGTCGTTGGCTCTATTGCAGTGAATCTACTCTGTAAATTTTTATTTTTGCACAAGTAGAATGAAATTTTTCTTGTATCTATTGCTAGTGACATCCTGTATCTTACGGTACATCGCATTATTTGTAATCTTTTTGATGGTAAGAGACTTGACCTTGTAAGTCACTTGCCCCTCATTTGGATTGGAGGGCCGAAGTGAGAAAGTTTCGATTTTTAAAGATTTTCTTAAGACGTGAAAGAAAAAATTTATGTATACTTCAAATGTTTAAGAATATTCGCGGTTGACCAAGGACCAACTTCAATTTTGAAGTCTTAGATTTGATTAACCGATGCGTCTCGTATGAGTTTACCACAAGATGGTTTTTAACGGACCTTTCGACCCATCTACATGTAGAAGACGTTTGATTAAATTTGATAGACGGCATTTGTCCCGCTTGCGGTTTGATTGGTCATACCATTGCTCATTGACAAAAGGTTTGCTGTAGAAAATGGAACGCAATTAGGAAAAAACACTGCCAGTTGTGACACAAGTGGAAATAACTTATGGATGTTTACAACGTACTTTTCAAATCTCCTTTTTTATAGACACTTCACACCATGTAACACCCAAATCACTTGTCAAACTCACGATGTTCAAGGAAAATTAGTCATGTCAATCCAGCACACTCGTGGTTTTGAACATGAAATTTCAAGTAATTCTAGCACTTTCATAGTTTCTTGGGCAAGAATTGGTCAAGCAACAAAAAAAGGGTGAGTAGGTAATGGGTTGTGCTCTTCTCTTCTTATAGTTTATCGGTGTTCGAGTCCACGCTATGCGCATGCCTAACCAAGTCTCTCTTTTTGAAGATACGAGAATTCAATTATAAAATGGGGAGAGCGACTCTCGTTGTTATAATCCACCGACAATGGAAGTTGATTATCGATAGAGTGACCAACGCGTGGAAGCTAAATCCGTTAAAAGTAATTGTGTTGACGGGGTTTATCCCTTTTATTAGCTATTCATTCGATTTAGTCGAAGCGTACTTAGAAATGCATAAGCAACAAAAAAGGGCTCGTAGGGATTGGGTTGTGCTCTTTTCTTCTTATAGTTTACCTTTGTTCAAGTCCATGCTACGCGCTCGCATAATCAAGTCAATCTTTTTGAAGATTCGAGAATTCGATCTTAAAATGGCGATAGCAACTCTCGTTATTATAATCCACCGACCTTGGAAATTGATTATCGATAGAGTAACCAACACGTGGAAGCTAAATCCGCTCAAATTAATCGTGCTTACGGGGTTTATCCCTTTTATTAGCTATTCATTCGGTTTAGTAGGAGCATATTTTTGAATGTACAAGCAATGAGAAAGGGTTCATAGGGATTGGGTTGTGCTCTTCGCTTCTTATAGTACACCTTTGTTCAAGTCCGGGCTACGTGCTTGCCTAATTAGGTCTCTCTTTTTTAAGATTCGAGAATTCGATTATGAAATGGTGAGAGCAACTCTCCTTATTATAATCCACCGACAGTGGAAGTTGATTATCGATAGAGTAATCAACATGTGGAAGTTATCCATTAAAAGTAAGCGTGTTCACGGGATTTACCCCTTTTATTAGCTATTCATTCGATTTTAGTAAGAGCATATTTAGGAATATACTTAAATTGTGAGCTACGAAAATACAAATGTCGAAAATTCTAGAAGTGGAACATCTACTGAAGAGAAAGGCGGGTAAAAAGATTGACCCATTGGATTATAAAAAATTAGAGCATATATTAGTTGTGTAAAGAGAAATTGTACCGCGAGTCTCTCACTAACAATCGAATCAATGCCGAGTAAGACTGTTTGTGAAATTGTATTTTCCCACTGATGGTGTATGCTAGAATTACTCATAGATTAGTAAGAGAGAATGTCTTGATAAAAAACGATAAATTACTAAAAAAAAAAAAAAAAAAAAAAAAACTCCCCCATTTTCATCTAATGGCGCTTTGCATTTTCTAATTTCAAAACCCATGCTTCTTCGAAACTACAAATTCGGAGGATGGAAAACATAAAATAAGAGAAAATTAGAGATTTTTTATATAGAATTTTGCTTATATAATAATTCCTAACCAAAATGGCCTTTAAAGAAGCCTTCAAGGTTTTAGTTTTTTCCACAAGTATTCTTTATCGTAAAACACGATCTCCGCCAATCTGTTCGGTCAAAGGTTTGGTTAGATCTTGTCAAAGGCGCCGGTCAACATCCAGAATTTTCTCTTCTCCATATAGTCTTCCCTCTCATCCATTCTTTTTCCAATTTTCATTTTTCCTTTCGTGGCGGCATATTCCACGTATACAAATTATTTATGAAAATTGAAGTTATGTAACCTCATATAACATCACGAAAAATGAACGACGCTACGCATGCTATCTTTTTCATCCAGAATTTATCCGCTACTATAATTAGTACCATTCGATTGGGTGCTTGAACAAGTCAATCATCTTGCGTGCGAGCCTGTTTACCCTCATCGTTTAATGACAATCTTGTAATATGATTTCAATGAATGAAATTTTGGGAGAGGTCTATATACTTCGTTGACAACAGCATCATCCCATGCAACTTCTAGACCACGCGCAATGACTTCATTTATGGTCTGATTTTAGCTGGGGAAGGGGACAAGAATGTAAAGCGTTGATGAGGTTTGAATTGTAGCTCACCTCATATACATCAGAAATATTAAGTGCGTATGTCATTATATATAACGATTTAGTAAATCATGTAACTAGGATTTTAGGGCAAGTTCAGGGCAAGTTCTTGAGAGAAAGGTAGCCCGAAAGACCACTAAGTTTTGTCTTTGCATTCAACTAGGACCAGAGCTCGGGGCATGGAAAATAAACTCCTCCAATCTTGTCTTTTGAAATTTCCAAGAAAATAGAAGTGAACAGGAAAAGAGATTAATGTGAATTTGCTTCGGTTTAGGTACGCGAGAAACTTCGGTTGGGGTGGTAAGAAAGGATGCTTTGGAATTTAGTTTGATCGAGTCATGGTTGTCCAAAAAATCGACTTTACCTAAACCAAATCATGAGTTGTGAGTTTTCTTTTAACATTTTTTTTCTTTATTTTCATTTACAAATATAACGGAAAAATAAAGGGTTTGTTTTTAACCATAGACAATAATAAAGGATTTCTCCATAGGAATGCCCAACCCAACTCGACCAGCCAACTTTTGCCTGTAAGACAAAAATACCATGATTTTTCAGACATTCACTAATAACTCGCGAACTTTTAACCGAGAGATAGAAGTATCCGCTATTAAATTTTTTATCCAAGCGAATTCCTGTGGCAAATGACGTGGTTAGTGGAGACGTGTTAGATTAGAGATATACAATTAGTGAAGAGAAGAGCTGCAATGATCTTCTGAAACGTATTATAAGTATACTAGTCCCAATTCAAAAAATAAAAATAAAAATGACTGACGGTTCAAGGAAACTATGCTAGCAACTTTTGCCAACGAGTGCTTAGGAAAAATGGTTTCAGGTTTCACTCGGAACCTACCCGTTAGAACAGACTTCCTAATTTTTAGAATTTTAAATTTACCTTGCATGTCCAGGAATCTATAACTTACTTTGTCACAGGTTTTAAGGTTATTCCAGGGGCAATCCAAGTTTTACTTGTATTTTTAATTGAACCATTGCACTGAATCTTTACCTTTAATAACCACTATTTGCTACAACCTATTACTTGCAACTTATATTTAGATACATGAAAATTATTAAATTTTAACAAATAGTAATGGATCTTTTTGGCAGTGATAGTTTAGACTGGTGGTTTTAGACTATACAATCATCTTTGGACGTCATGAAATGCCGTAGAATTGCACTAAAATATTGAACAAGAAAAATATAAAAACTTGTTCTAAGTTTCAGGTGAAAAATGGAACTACCCGTAGGAACATGTTTTCCAAAATTTAGAATATAGAGCCTACCATGCATACCTTAAAACCTAAAAATTAATCAGTTCTCAGGTTCCTGGTTATATTTTAAAATCACGCTCACCCTTAACAAGTGCTTGGCATCTTTTAGACGTACCATTTCTTCCCGTTAGTGCCATTAGCCATGTCATAATGTTTAACATTTGCTTGCATGGATGGAAAGCTTAATAGTAAGGATTTTGTCCCTAAGATAAAAATTTGTAGATTTTTCTAGATAGTTCGAAAAGTGAGGGCATTCCTATTACCTTGGTGAAATTTTATGGGTGTTTTTTTTTGGTCGCCTATTTGCCCACTATGCTGAAGACTAGACTCTCAATTGATTTGATTGAATCTTGACAAGCATGAAACTACAAACATTATGGTAAATATCTCAACTCGTGAGGTGGGCACAATTGGTGATGATATTAAAGCATTTCTAGCACGGTATATGGCTTTCACTGGTATAAATCTCGTCAACCGCGTGCAAATTACTATGGATTATGGCCATTTGCATGGAGTCAAAGATTCAAACTTAATTGGCTCGTAGGGTTCACATAGTGTTCCATGAATCTAGATACTGGTCAATTTGTGGCGATTAATAGAGACTTGATATGGACTGAAAACACAAACACACCTCCTATCCCCTCTTCGTTATCCAATTGGTGATGGAGCATCTATCTCCAACAAAAAGTTCAGACAGAAGAACTGCTGGGATTGGGACTGCATCATCGACACTGTCCAAAGAGCAACCCCTCACTAGGCTGGAGCTATCGTTGTTCCCCATACAGATGGAACATCGACAGCAATGAGTCAACCGCGTAACATAATGGCGACACCGCCGAAGGAGGCATTTCCAAAGAGATTCCTCTTATCCATTTAGGATTACACTCCATCTTTGATCTCCTCAGGTCCAGACGCTGTTGGAGTTTTTGTTTGTTAAAACAAAAATAAATGATTTTTACCTTGTCTCACATGGGAAATATGGGAAGAAGTAAACCAATATAAAAGTGTTGGATTTCCTTTGTATATTTAAAGGAATGATTGGGTGGGGCTTTAGACCTACCATACCCGTGCGCGTCTTGGTGCTTTTTTTAGCGCACTTTGCGCGTCCGCGGTTTAATTAGCACTAATCCATCTATTATTTATTTTGTTATGTTATTAATTTTAATCAAATGTTGTTTTTGTTTTGAGAATTTTCGGAAATAAAATATAAAATGAAAATTCGAAATTTTATTTATTAAAATAAAAAAATTATTATTCTGAATTTTGTTTGTGTCTTTTCAAGACAACTTTTCCCGAAGGATTGCGTTTGTTCGGTTTTCGACTTCTTTTAAAGGGACTCATTTGTTTATCCGAACAATTTTCTAGAAGACACGTTTGTTCATTTTTCACGAAGAGTTGCATGTGTTTTTAAGACTGTTTTATACTTGTCAATTTTCAAAGAACCGTGTGTGATCATTTTCAAGTCTTTCTTCTGAAAAAAAAAAAGGCAACAATTCTTTCAATTGTTTCCTAAAGAGATCCCTAAAATACTTTAAATTCATATATAAGTATTCTCAATTTTTGAGATTTTGTTGTATCCTCGGAGGATTTTTACCGGTGACCATTAGCAAGAACGTTGTGGGCAAATAAATCCTTAAAGAAAGTGATATCACACCTCAAAGTCGATTTGTTTACTCGATCCGATTCCATTGTTCAACCCATTTCGGAGCCAAATTTTCCAACAGACACTGCATAAAGATACCTAGCAGCAACGATAATGATATGTAATTCGTATGCGTATTGAAACCGAACTCGAGATGGTCGCTCTCGCTCTCGCCATAATTCTATCCAACTCCTGACAGGCGGCTCAGCTCAGCATAGCTCAGCTCAAGCAGGTAAGGTGGGGAAAGACCAGACAACATGTTAGAAACTTTCTAAGTCGAGGCCTAGTGGAAGGACCATTTCTTTCCCCTCTTTCGCGTGGTGTCTTGCGTTTGTTTCCACACGGTTTGAGGACGAAAGTTGCACGGACCCACTGCGTCCTGGGGCCGTAAGAAACGCTCGAGGGTTTGGTCCTGCAGCAAACAAACTTCTGCAGCACCGTCGAGAGTCAAAACTCCTTTTCCTTTTTGACCTCCGTGGAGTCGCGTTCAACGATGCAGAAAATCTCGGAGGGAGAAAAAGAAGAAGTTGGTGATGGGACCTGCCTTGTCCATCAAGGATGGTGGGAAGGGGGGGCGGTGGTGTTACCATGACTCGTGGGGTGAGAAGAAGCTTTGAAGCAATTTAATGGAAAGGGCGGCGACAGTGATGGCCTATATAGTACATCCTCATGTTTAGTCTTCGGAGAGCGAAGAATTACTGTCATAAACAAGAGAAAACTAACCCAACTAACCCAACCAAAGATTCCGTCGAGTCAGCCTAGGAATTCGTATCAATAAGATAATAAAATACTATAACTTTGACTGAGTCGAATCAAATTTGATTGTACTATCGATCAGTCGAATCAAATCCGTATCGCATTAATGATATGTAGCATCCGTGTTGTGCGGTTTTGTCACGGTCCCGCAAGAGCCCGCGTCCTACTGTGTAATACTTGTTCTGTTCCATATCCGTGTTTATCATCAAGAACATGCATCGACCTCCGTAAATTTTTTGGTCAATCGAAGCTGCTCCACCATGCGGGTCGTCGTCTTCCAAAGTAATCATGCTAATTCTTCGCCTAACGCTTTCAGAAATTGGGCCGACAATCGGGCCCGTTAAGAGGCCCAAAGCCCACTAAGATCCATCTTCCTCCTACAGAAGCGACGGCAAGATTCGGGTTCAGCTTGTTTGGTCCTTTTTCTCTCGCAGAGCTCCAATGGCGGAATCAGCAAAACCAGATCACAGTGTCTCATCACCAGGTTTTTACTCCATCTGGGTCATGTCGCATCTGCTTTAATCTTGAAAATTCGTTAAATATGTTCGTTGAGGCGTCGATTATTGGCTGCAGTTTCTTAATTCTCTGTTGTTTGCTCGCGGAAGAGTTCGTTCCTTCGAATTTGCAGTGATAGTTGCGTTTTTATGGTGGAATTCATGTCCTTTTGGTTCTCCTTGATGCAATCACGGGTCCTTGCTTCTATGAACTCTTCAAATTTGCAATTTTTAGCTGGAGAAGAAAAGAAAGATCGCTTTTTTTTTCGTGGGTTTTGGTCATTTCTTAGCTGTAGAGATACTCTACTTGGAAATGAATGGAAAAAAGGAAAGTTAATATACTCGTGTAAGAGAATTCATCCTTCCAGTGGATTTTGGGAAATTTTAGTTTCAGGTGAATTGCATTACCCTCCTACAAATGTGAGAAGTCCAGAGAAATTTGTATGTGATATATTAGTTTTTCACATGTTGCCATTGTTTTTGCCTCTTTAATATGAAAGGGAAAGATGTCAAGGCTCCAAACATATTGGAAAGAGCTAAAGAAGAGGTTGAGGCGGTGGTCCATGCCAACAGATCGCCGCACCACCACAAGGAAACTCATGGGACGAGCGACGACATTGACGAGAGCACACCAGTTGATGAAGTCAAGGGGCCAAGTGTATTTGGGCGCGCAAAAGAAGAGATAGAGGCCATCATTGGGGCAATCCATCCAAAGAAGGATTCGGATAGTCACAAATGATGTGACTCAGCAAGAGTACTCTTCAAGCAGTTGTTGCCCGTAGGTCGAGTTCCATCTAGATATCTGCTAGGTATCTTCTGCTTGTGGATATTTTGAAAGAAAGAGAGCGATCGAACATTCAAGTTGATCGGTGTTTGCTTTTAGCTGTGAAGTGTCATATAGATCGACTAGAAAGCATTGTTTGTATTTTGATCCTTTCATTTACGTGGAATCCTCAGTAGCTTGGATATTTTTCAATTTGAATTTGATAAATCATGGTAGGTGAATGGCATTATCTATGGCTCCTTGCAAATAATTTCTTTATTCATGAGGTTTGCGCTTAAATTTGAAAATGCATCTATCTAACTTTGTATTCCTCTTTTTATTTACCACGCTACATATTCCTCTTTGTAACCCATACTTTTGGTTGGCTTGCTTGTTGCACAAGTTGGTCATGTAGTGGTTGCTGCAGGCATCTGTGACAAACTGACTACTTATTCGTTTACTTTATGGATCGATCTTGTAACCTGACGCTGCTGCGAACAGCCACAAAGGATATGGCCGTGATGATTGAGCGTGGATGACTGGCTGCTCCCAGGTTGGAATTGCATTGGCGGTTAGGGAGCTAGTCCTAAAACTGGGGAACTTAGTCGTGTTAAGTTTCTGTCTGGAGGAAGATGAGTTACTGAGTTAGGTCACTCTAATGCTCGGGACAACTTACTTCAGCTTCTTTTTCAAATGCTTGAAGATTTGCTCGGTTGATGGAGAGCGCATATGTGTTTTGGCTTCTTCGTGCTATAAGTGGTCGTGCCAGATAAAGCTATATTTACATATAGACTGAATAGAATCCATCACGTAGACTAACGTATGCTTGTCTTCTCGATGGAAACGGGGGCTACGTCATGAAAATATCATTTGGTTAAGGATGGTGATGCTGCTTCGTTGTCATCTTGAATGCTGTGAAAAGATTAGCAAGTACATGATATAATTCAGCATGCTGCAATCCTCGTGCGTGCCTTACGTGTGCTTCATGGAAGTCCTCTTTCTTTCAAAGAAAAGCCTGTGCTAATCTTCTTTGAATGGGACACTTCATATTCCCTTGGTCAGAACGAAGTTGGCCCCTGATCCACAGAATCTGGCCCAAATATAGTAACCATGTCTAAATTCTCATGTACATGAAAAACTTCAATGCAGTCAGCATTGGACTCAAGTCATCAAACCTTTTTCAGGGTAGTCAATGCACTCGATTAATTTGGCATATCTTACATATTGATTTGTGATTTCTTGTTGTCACACGGTGCTTTTTATTCAATTCTGGATGGCCCAAAATCAGATGTCTGTTGACCGGCTAACACAGCTCCTAAGTTTATTATTCTTGTATACACTTGTAAATTCCTGAGCTGCATCCTGAATGAATGATCATTCTAATTGATTATGGTATGTCATCATTTGTAGGAATTTGATATATTGCTGTCGGCTGGTATGATGGCAGGGTTCAGTAAGGTTTCGAAATGAAAGAGAGCAGCCGGGTCAAAACTCCTGGTCCAGTCAAGTACAAAGCCGAAGTGATGGGGCTTCTCACTTGAATATTCCTGCTAAAGTGAGGCGGATATGGACCATATGGTGTCCCCATCACTTGAAGAGATTCAAATCACCTAGATTGAGCCACTATCAAGTTGGAAATTATGCGAGAATCATGTCCTTTCTTCACCGTTTCCGTTGAAGCCACGCCAACCTCCATTAGATACGAAAACTTGTCAAAAGAAAAAAAAAAAAAAAAAAAAAAAAAAAGGGAATGATTCATTTGTCAAATCGTAAGTCTCAGTTGCTATTCCTGTTGATGTCTTACCATGCGTTTGTGCTTTCTCTAAAGTCCAAAAAGGGGAATATGAAAATGCAGCTAGGCTAGATTAAGTGAATTATCTACTACTTAGGCTAATATCCGATCTGTTTGTCTTTAGAAAGTGGCGGTCCTGGTGGAGGTTCTAACCTGAAATCAGGTATGAATCCTCATATTAGTGGTGTTTCGGAAATGTCTGCAATTGAGTAAATAGTTCTACAACTAAAAGATCAGATTGAGAAGATTTGTACAAATTAAACCTTTCATGGGTATAAATTGGTTATATATCCGTGACTTAGATTGGTGAAATAGCCAAAAATTTATTATGATTTGATTTGCCATACACCCTTTATGGTAGGATCCATAGACTTTTTTTTTTTTTTTTTTTGTCTTTAGAAAGTGTTTCATAAATGTTTGCAATTGAGTAAATAATTGTACGAATTAACGGATCTAATTGATTGTAAAAGGGGAAGATTTGTACATATTAGACCTTTCTTCACCACTTAATAGAAAATCGTTGGGCAGGGATATGTCAGATACTTACAACTCGATTGGTGAAATCACCAAATTTATATATAATTTGATTTCTTGCGCACCCTTTATTGTAGGAGCGATATATTTTGTTTTTTTCTCAAGCTGTTACTAAATTAATCATTGTTAATGAGGCATAATAATTTTTCACAACAATTTCTCCTCATATTTGGTTGATCTCACAGTAATGAGGCCTTACTTGAAAATGAAAAACACTTCAATACATCAAATTTATAATTTTCCATCCGCGAAAGATTCTATCAGTAGTTCACATGAATTTTGCTTTATTCAATAACAAGCAAGTTCATACACATGATCATAAGATGATATGACCTTTTAAATCTAAATCACTCCACATAAATATCACGATATAGTGTTAGATGTTGGATGATAAAAACATTGGGCTCTAAGTAACAAAACAGGGGAACCTTTCCTCAAGATGATAGATGGCCTAAACATTTTTAGGAAAAGAAGTTCCATAACCGTGGGCCTTGTAACCCCATCGAAGTTGAAGAATCAAAGAATTTGCCCTCTCTTTCAAGAGGATTCGCGGCATGTCAATTTCTGATAAGGTTCTTCACTTTGCATCGAATCAAATCACATGCTTTGCCGTTGCTATGCATATCGAGCTCATAAGTGATAAGATATTCGGTCCATTGATAAACCAAAGTCTTCTCCACATGAAAAAATGAGAGCTCTGTATCATCATGCATGGCGAGGTTAAAAAACGCTGGTGCCTCTCTTCTCCGCCTGGCTGGCTGGCTGGCTGGCTATAATTCTTCATGCCGTTCGCCAGGTCATGTTTGGCATGCAAAGATTGCAATATTGGCTTTTCAGGAAATAAATACAGGACAATAAAAAGAAAATATTGACATATTAGGAAACAGAGTGAGTAATGGCTGATGAGAACATAAATGTAGGGAGTCGATGGTTTAGATTAGCCATCTGTCGTTTTTTCGTTTGAAAACATTCTCTCTCCCTCTCTCTATCTCCAACTCTTTGTCCCTTGATCTTTTCTCTCCTGCAATTGATCTGCAATGAGCTGAGTTTTTCCTGTCGTTGCTCCCCTCAAATTATATGATTTCTCAAGTGGGTTTGTTTTAACTGGGATCGGCTTCCTGATTTCAGGTGATTTTTCTCCTATTTTTAGCTTTTTGTTAACGTGTTCTTCGTTACTCTAGGCATCCGGAATATGTTTGAATTGTTTTTTGGATGAAAAGTTTGCACTTGTCTCGCCGATTGCAGGTCAGGTTTGGCTGCATTCTTCCCGTTCCGATATCTATCCGGGTTTTCTTGAATATCAGAATGTTTATATTGCGTATGTATTTTTGGAGAAGAACTGTGGTGAATTCGAGACAACGTTTGTGATTTCGGCCCTCGACATGAAAATTTTGATCTATCTTGTAAGGCAAGAAACTGTCAAAAACTTGTACGTAATTGGCTATGTTAAATCAGTTTTCCTAGGATTTTCCAAACCCAATTGTTCATACAAAAGGGGTAAAAAGAGAAAAGAATCAATCTTGGCTATGCAAGAATATGAAATCCAATTTCTTTTTCGAACATGAGCTCCTCTTTAAATTTCAAAGGATTAAGTTTTAGCGTTGTTGGTGATTCCGTATGTGATATGTCAAATTTCATAGGTAATGACTCAGCCGATTTAATGCCCATCGTGTCAACGCTAACGAAATTATCGTACTTTGTTGTTAGGCCAAAGAAGAAGGAACCTGTTCTGGGATTCTGCATGAGGGAAGAATTTCAGAACACTGTCAAAGGTTCTTCATCACATCTTTTCTTTTAGTTACTGAGTGGGACGTTACACTGGGAAGCAACATGAGCAATTCATATCAGTGTAGATAGCTTTGGTTAAGACATGTTGGACAGCAGTGTGATTGAGGTGAGGTAGCCAAGGATGGCGCGCGGTCGGATAAGGGCGAGGATCCGCCGGAGCCACCTCTACACGTTTGCATGCCTTCGCCCGAGCACCGTTGAGGGAGATGAACCGCACCCTATCCAAGGCCCTGGATACTCAAGACGTGTGCATTGCAATGCATCGCATATGCACAAGAAGAAGCCTCTCAAATACTCCTCGAATTATATATCCACAACCAGGTACAATGTCATCACATTCCTGCCAAAAGCATTTTTCGAGCAATTCCGCCGCGTTGCCAACATATACTTCCTTGTTGCTGCAATTTGCTCTCTCTTTGCGTTCTCTCCATTCTCGCCATTGAGCATGATTGCGCCTCTGGCATTCGTTCTTGGGGTTAGTATGGCGAAGGAGGCTGTAGAAGATTGGCGCAGGTTTATTCAGGACTTAAAGGTTAATGCCCGCAAGGTTAGCCTTCATAAAGGAGGTGGCGTCTTTGGTCGTAAGCAGTGGCGAAAGATTCGGGTGGGCGATGTTGTGAAAGTGGAGAAGGACAAATTTTTCCCCGCGGACTTGCTTCTGCTGTCGTCCAGTTATGAGGATGGCCTTTGCTATGTAGAAACTATGAATTTAGATGGCGAGACGAACTTGAAGGTGAAGAGATCGCTGGAGGTCACCTTACCATTAGATAGTGATGAGAGTTTCAAAGATTTTGCTGGAGTGATCAGATGTGAAGACCCAAATCCTAGTCTTTACACTTTCGTGGGTAATTTGGAGTACGACAGGCAAATCCATCCCTTGGATCCGAGCCAGATCCTTCTTAGGGACTCGAAGCTGAGGAATACGGCTTACATTTATGGTGTGGTAATTTTCGCTGGTCAGGACAGCAAGGTCATGCAAAACTCGACCAAGTCCCCTTCTAAGCGAAGCAGCGTTGAGAAGAAGATGGACTGCATCATTTATGTTCTGCTCGCTACTCTTCTTGCAGTCTCCATTATTAGTTCAATGGGTTTCTTTATACAGACAAAGTATCAAATGCCGGATTGGTGGTATTTAGAACCCCAGAGTCCTCAATTTTGTTATGACCCCAACCATGGGGCCGCATCAGGGTTCTGCCACTTCATCACTGCTCTCATGCTGTATGGCTACTTAATACCCATCTCTCTGTACGTGTCGATTGAGGTGGTGAAGTTTTTACAAGCTATATTCATAAACCAAGACATCAACATGTACGATGAGGAGAGCGGAACTCCTGCTCAAGCGAGGACGTCCAATCTGAATGAGGAATTGGGCCAGGTTGATACGATTCTGTCCGATAAGACGGGAACATTGACCTGCAATCAGATGGATTTCCTCAAGTGTTCCATTGCCGGTACAGCCTTTGGCGTGCGAGCCAGCGAAGTTGAGATTGCCGCTGCTAAGCAGATGGCCATCGATACTGCGGAGCAAGAATCAGTTGCTTCAAGTCATCTCGGGGCATCAGAAATCGGATTGGAGAGAGTAGTTACTTTGGCAGATAAACAGGGTCTGAAACCGAGCATCAAGGGCTTTAGCTTTGAGGATAGTCGCCTTATGGGGGGGAACTGGATGAGGGAGTCCAATGCAGATATGATCTTACTGTTTTTACGAATATTAGCAGTTTGTCATGCAGCGATTCCTGAGGTAAATGAAGAGACTGGCGATATTACCTATGAAGCTGAGTCACCGGATGAAATAGCATTTCTTGTTGCAGCAAGAGAATTCGGGTTTGAGTTTGTCAGAAGAACTCAATCAAGCGCATTTGTCCGTGAGAGATATCCTTCCTCGGGAAATCCAGTTGAAAGGTAAAAATTCTGCTGAAATATCTAACAACTTGGTTTTGTCCAAGTTCTGTCGCATTCATAGAGTGTTCGGTTATCAACCGCTGGAATATTTTCAGGGAATATAAGATTCTTAATCTCTTGGACTTCACTAGTAAAAGAAAGCGAATGTCGGTGATTGTGCGGGACGAAAATGGGCAGATTATGCTAATGTGCAAAGGCGCTGACAGGTGAGGCTCATTGTGATACACTTCTTCTGAGGCATACGTGGGAATTTTATCTGGTTAATCAATGGCAATATCATTTTCACATTTTTCAACCAGAGAGGATCGATGCTCCACAGCCATAGATAGATACACCATTTTCTTCTCAAAATAGAGGATAATTTTGGCATTGAGACCAACTATTATTTTGTGTCTTTACATTGTTTTCTTCTCAAGATCATTTTGCGCTACCTAGTTCTGCTTATGATTAATTTCATTCGTTTGATCCCTAATCTTCCTACCCTTAACTCTGCAGCATCATTTTTGAACGTTTAGCTAAGAATGGAAGAACGTACGAGGAAAGTACTACGAGACACTTGAATGAGTATGGAGAGGCCGGGTTGCGTACGCTGGCGCTTGCTTATAAACCAATCGACGAGGCTGGATATACAGCTTGGAACAATGAGTTTGTCAAAGCAAAGACAGCGATCGGGGTTGACCGAGAGGCGATGCTTGAGAAAGTATCTGATGTGATGGAGAGGGAATTGATTCTCGTAGGTGCTACAGCTGTAGAGGACAAACTACAGAAAGGGGTATAGAAGAAGAGTCCTCTCGAAATTTACCAGTATAATAGATCGGTGTAGTTCAGCAAAACTCAACTCTTACCTTCTAAATATTTTTATAGGTACCTCAGTGCATCGATAAGCTTGCCCAAGCAGGCCTTAAGATCTGGGTTCTTACTGGAGATAAGATGGAGACTGCAATCAACATCGGGTAAGTTGAAGATTAAGAGGACTTCTCTCCTTAGTTTACTCCTTTTCAGAGCTTTTACATGGTTAATTTCATTCTTCATTTGAAAACCATGCATCCAGAAGATTATGAATGGTTGTTTTTAACTTCTTTTGGAATGCAGATTTGCTTGCAGTCTGCTGAGGCAGGGGATGAAGCAGATTTGCATATCGGCAATGAACTCCGACGCGAACCCAGATGTGAAAAAGGTATTCATGCTTTGAGAAAGAGTCAGAGAAATTATTTCAGGAAAATGATTTTCATTCGAGGGTAGACTTCGTTGCTTTTTGTCACCCATCAGGCCGTGAAGGAAGACATTTCGATGCAAATGACCAACGCCTCCCAAATGATCAAACTTGAAAAGGATCCGCACGCTGCATTTGCATTGATTATCGATGGTAAAAGTCTCACTTATGCTTTAGAAGATGACATGAAGCATCAGTTCCTCAGATTAGCAGTTGATTGCGCGTCAGTCATATGCTGTCGTGTCTCTCCGAAACAGAAAGCGCTGGTACGTTTCCTCTATGCTTCCAATGATTGGAATTTTCTGTTCATGTTCTTCTATTTTCAAGAATAAGGTAGATGTGATTATCACATGCGAAATAGTTTCCGTCTGTACTTCAAGTATTCAAATATTGGTGGCAGGTGACGAGGTTGGTGAAAGAAGGAACTGGAAAAACGACTTTAGCAATTGGTGATGGTGCCAATGATGTTGGAATGATTCAGGAAGCCGATATTGGAGTAGGGATTAGTGGGGTCGAAGGTATGCAGGTTAGTGACTATTTTTGCATTATACTTTTTCGATTCCTAAATCTGTTTTCTCGATTCCTGAGAGAGAGAGAGAGAGAGAGAGAGATGCTTATCCTCAGTGTTTCCCCTTCACAACTTGTCCTGTCGTGTCGCCATCTTCAAGATATAGAGGGTTCGCATCAATTTGTCTTCTTCAGTCTCAGTTAGAGTTCTTATATCACTCGGCAGGTACTGTCCTTGTGCATGTTATGTTGGAACTTACGGCCTAAAAAATGTCACAGGCAGTCATGGCTAGCGATTTTGCTATCGCCCAGTTTCGGTTCCTGGAAAGACTTTTAGTGGTCCATGGGCACTGGTGCTACAAGAGGATCGCTAATATGGTACTTGAGCTTTTTCGCGCCCATTATCTCGTCTTCCACTGAATATACTGTGCATGTACCCAAAAGGAAAGTCATCACACACGCACAATGGCACATGAAGCTGTTAGTTTCACCTGTTCCTATTTTCATCTTTTAACTGGAACTGTCATCTGTCCAGATATGCTATTTCTTCTACAAAAACATAGCATTTGGCTTGACTTTCTTCTACTTCGAGGCTGTCACGGGCTTCTCAGGGCAATCCATATATGACGATTGGTACATGATACTCTTCAATGTCTTTGTCACATCAATTCCTGTCATCTCACTCGGCGTGTTTGAACAAGACGTCTCCTCTGAAATCTGCTTACAGGTTCGTCTATCAAAAAGCATGATGAAAATTCCTAGTGCTGTTATCCATGACTTCATGCAGATCTCTTTTCTCTTCCTCCCTTTTGTTGTTCACCCTCTTTGCTAATGCGTATATTGTTCCGCTTCTAGTTTCCGGCTCTGTATCAGCAAGGGCCTAGAAATCTGTTCTTCAACTGGTACAAGATACTCGGAATGATGTTCAATGGCCTAATTGCTTCAGTAATCATCTTCTCGTTCAACGTCCTCCTCTTCGCCGAGCAAGCGTTCCGCAGAGGAGGGCAGACTGCCGACATGGCGGTCGTGGGGACCACTATGTTCACTTGCATAGTTTGGGTGGTGAACTGCCAGATCGCGCTCTCGATGAGCCACTTCACTTGGTTCCAGCACATCTTCATATGGGGGAGCGTCGCCTTCTGGTACTTGTCCCTCTTCATCTACGGCATGCTTTCCCCGGTGTACTCGGGCAACGTCTACCAAATCCTCGTCGAAGTCCTAGGCCCGTCGATAAGCTACTGGTGGATCATCCTCGTGGTCACGGTCACGTGCAACCTGTTCTACTTCGTCCACATATCTATCGAGCGGTGTTTCTTCCCGATGGACCACCACATCATCCAGGAGATCAAGTACTCCAAGAAGGACATCAAGGACAAGCACATGTGGACCCGGGAGCGGTCGAAGGCGAGGCAGGAGACCAAGATCGGCTTCACGGCCCGTGTCGAGGCGAAGATCAGGCATTTGAGAGGGAAGCTGCAGAAGAAGCAGTCGACCCTCATAACGGATAATTCAGCAGCATCCACCAGATCACGACGAGAGGGAAGACAATAGATCAAGCAGGCAGCAATCAGCATCCTCGGACCGTTCATCCTCCGGTTCGGCTCGATCGAATTACCTGCATTACGCACGGTTCATGTAAAACCGAAGATACCGGTTCGATGAGTAAACACAAGTGATAGGAAAAATCAATAGATATCATATTGTATAGGCAGGCACATTTTGTCAATCTGCTGCATAATTTCTAGAACAATGTTGGACGATTCACCTCGATTTCGCATTTGAAAGGAACATCGAATCGACCCTCTTGGCAAACCAAATTCAATTGAATGTCTCAACAAAATAGGAATTGATTTTTTCTTTTCGAGAGTCGTTTCGAAATGCTTTCAAATGCTCTAGCAAATTATTTGATCTTAAAACTAAATTATACATATATCAATTCAATCTTCAACTTTTTCGAATTTATCGATGTAACTCTCAATCTTTCATTCTAATTTTATCTTTCTTAATTGTCTTCGAAATCAATGATGTGATGTCCAGTCATCCTCTCGCCGACCATCCCATGTTCGTGAGTATCTCTACTTAGAACTCGCCATGTCGATAAGCAATTAGCCAAAATAGCTACATTGGAGTCAAAGTACATTGGCAAACTTAGCAAGTTTAAAATTGAATTGGTAGGACCGATTAAATTCTACAAGAATAATTAGATTCTAGAAAATTATGAAGAAAGTTTCAAAAACTGAAAATATAACTTTTCATAATTTATTTATTTTTTTTTTAAAAAAAGGGGGTTTGAAAGCGATAAGAATGAATGGCAACGTTTTTAGACAAAAAAAAAAAGTTAAAAAAGGAGAGAGAGAGAGAGAGAGAGAGAGAGACCCACACCCACTTTCTCTCTCTAGCGTCTTTGTCCTTCCCTGGCGCCTTTGATGGAGAGATAGAATTTCATTCAGCGGTCGCCTCTCCCGCACGCAGCGTTAGGGTTTCCCGGCCGCCGATCGCCGCCGCCTCCGCCGCCTCCATGGAGCCCCGCGTCGGCAACAAGTTCCGCCTCGGCCGCAAGATCGGCAGCGGATCGTTCGGCGAGATTTACCTCGGTCCTTTCCTCTTCCTTCCTCCCTCCTCTTTGAAATTTTCTTTTTTTTTTTTGGGGGGGATTCTCCTTCGAGCTGCTGTGGTTTTCCGCGTTCCTCTGGATTTGCTCCGTTTCGATCTCTTGTTGTCTTTCTTTGCGGTGACGGCGTTTTAGTGACTCGGGGATTTCGTTGACTTGGCAGGGACCAATGTGCAGACGAACGAGGAAGTTGCGATCAAGCTCGTGAGTGTTCCTTCATCCTAGCGTGCCCTTTTTCGCTGTGTCGTATTGTGCGAATTTTGCTTCAATTGGTGTGATTTTGCGGTTGCTCGCTTTGAGTCGTTCGATAGTACTCTTTTGAAATTTGAGCTGTGCGAGTTAACTTGGGATTGGTCGCAATTTGTTTTTTTTTTTTTTTTTGCTGTGTGTGTTTGGCTCGTGTAGTGAAACTGATGTTGTTCTCTCCGGCTGTTGAGGACTTTGTTCGCGATAGGACTTGATAGTCAACAAGGGCAGTATGGTGGTTCCAACCTAAGTTAAAGTGTTTTCTATATGATGGATAATTGAATACTGTTTGTGGCTTTTCGCCTTTCCTTTTTTGAAGAAGCCGGCTGAGCAATTTCGTGTTTGGTACTCCTTGATGCGTGAACTGGTGCGCGTGTGTGTTGCTGAAGTTGTTTTCTTTCTGTGTTTCTTCTGACGATTTGCATCTTGTTGGCGCTTTTTTTCTTTTTTTCAGGAACCTGTCAAGACTAAGCATCCTCAATTGTTATACGAAGCAAAGTTGTATAAAATTCTTCAAGGAGGAAGTAAGATGTCTCCTGCATCCTGGGTATTTTATGCTAATTCTGTGATGTGTGCTCCTGGGATATTGCCTAACTGCTGATGTCTGATTGTGGTAGCTGGCATTCCAAATGTGAGATGGTTTGGTCCAGAAGGAGATTACAACGTCCTCGTGATGGACTTACTGGGGCCCAGTCTTGAAGATCTGTTTAACTTTTGCAGTAGAAAACTGTCTCTCAAGACTGTTCTCATGCTTGCAGATCAGATGGTAAGTGGAGTTTTTTTCTCTGTAGTGTGCGGAAGTGATTATTGTGCTTTATTAATCCTCTCGCGTGTCTTTGTTATCTCTATTCATTTCAGATCAATCGGATTGAATTTGTTCACTCGAAATCATTTCTTCATCGAGATATAAAGCCAGACAATTTCCTTATGGGTTTGGGGAGGCGTGCGAATCAGGTTGCCATTGGTACTCTTCGTTTGTAATGATAATTTGTGTTTTCTGGGTTACTCATGGATGACTGGCATGCAGGTCTACATAATCGATTTCGGTTTAGCAAAGAAGTATAGAGACACATCAACCCATCAACATATTCCCTACAGGTTGGCTTCATTTAATTTCCAAAAGTGCAGTTTAAGGATCTAGTGTTTCATCTATTATTTTTTTTTTTTTTACTGGTGCAAGTGACAATATTGTTCTAAACAATATGGACCTAAAATTGCTGTCGTGTTATATTGTGTTAGATTGCTTGTCCTGTAAAAGGACCATGCTTGATAATTCATATGTGTGATCTTATTTATTCTATCCATGGTAGAGGGAGATACTGGCCTATAGATCCCAGGCTCCAGGGTGAATACTACCTTTGCCTACTTGACTTCCCATGCAGGCCCAAATGTTCAGGAGCCTGATCTCATGTATTTAGACACACATTTTAGTAAGGGGAAGAAAGCATTTGCACTCAGATTCTGTTTTAAGTCATGGGCATGGCTTTTATGGCGGCATAGTCAGAGAATGTCCTGGAAAATATATGTTGCCTTGTTTCAAGATTAGAAAAAGGTTTAGTTGATTCTTCTTTTCTTTTTCTGCGTGGACGGTGAGGTGCATTTGCATTTACAATCGGTTCTTATGTATGCTTGGTGAGGCTTTATGGGTCTCCCTATTGCTTATCTATTTTGTATGATTACGTCTCATATTAAGTGCCTGGCTCTCCCCTTGCTAGATCCCCTGGAGGGGAACAAAAGAGAAACAATTTTGGGGCCCATTGTAAGGCCTATATTGATGCCAACTTTCACTTAGTGGTACCTATATGGACCTGCATATGTGAAGCAACTCTGGAGATGCGAATTATAGTTTGATGTGTGACCTGAACTTCTTGCTTTTCTTACTTTAAAGGCCTTACATAACTCCAAGTTATTAATATTAGTACTCAATTACCTGATGCTAGTGCCACTTCTAATGTGTGATAAATGGTTTGTAGGGAAAACAAAAATTTGACAGGAACTGCGAGATATGCGAGCATGAATACTCACCTGGGCATTGGTAGGCCTAGTGCATACTCATTTGTGCTGCTATCTCATGCTTGTTAGTTTGGCATGTACTGACTGTTTTTTATCCTGGGTATCTTCATGTTGTGCGAAGAACAAAGCCGCAGGGATGATTTAGAATCACTTGGATATGTCTTAATGTACTTTCTGAGAGGAAGGTGGGACTCATTGCTGCCTATAGCTCTTCTCATTGTTCATATTCTTTGATTATTTCTTAGCAATGGCCCTATCCATTTTGCAGCCTTCCCTGGCAGGGGCTTAAAGCTGGAACAAAGAAACAGAAGTATGAGAAAATCAGTGAAAAGAAAGTTTCAACTTCGATCGAGGTAAAATTACTGCTTACAAAGAAATCTAGAGTTATGTCTTGAGGTAAACTTCCCCTCGTAAAAATGTTAGAGAACAAGGGAAGTATCATTTCTACAGTGAGTTGATGGGGATAATTTGCTCATCTGTAGGCCTTATGCCGGGGCTATCCATCAGAATTTGCATCGTACTTCCATTATTGTCGGTCATTGAGGTTCGATGACAAACCAGATTATACTTATTTGAAGAGACTTTTCCGAGACCTTTTCATCCGTGAAGGTTTGAACTTCCTCTGCTTCTGATAGTCCTGTCAATTTGTTAAATTGTACTGGATGTAGTTCAACAAATAACAGGGACAAGTTAATATTTCCTGTATCTTTGGGTGATTTGTATCTAGTGCTGTTTGTGATTTAGGTTTTCAGTTTGATTATGTTTTCGACTGGACCATTTTGAAATATCAACAATCACAGATTGCTACTGCTCCTCCTCGTCCTCTTGTAAGCAACTTTTCTTTGTTTTGTTGGGGTATTAATAGGCAGTATACTGGGGTTTTTTACACCATTGTGACATTTTTATGCAGGGTTCTGGTGCTGGACCAAGTTTCGGCGGAACTTCCCCTGCTGCCAATGCCGATAAGCAATTAGGTAGTTCTCCATGCCCACTGACAACACCTGCTGGCAGGTGCAGTCTGCCAATTATGCGCCATATTTGGGATTGCTGCTTGTCAGCTTGTGTACTTTGCTGCAGGTGGTGAAGATAATAGACCTGTTGGTTGGTCTTCAGCAGAGCCTTCTCGCAGGATGCATTCCGGACCAATAGTGACATCTGGAATTTTATCTAAACAAAAGAATCCAGCTGCAAATGAGCACGCTATCTCTAGAGATGCCATGGTTTGTAACTTCTTCTGTGCATTCTTTTGTTATTTCGCTTACACGCCCTTATATCAAAGAATAGAATATACTTGTGAAAATGGGATGCGGTACAACTCCATATCATGACTCACCAGAATATTTTGAGTGGAGAGCACTCATGTTTTTAAGTTTCTTCCATATGGAATATGTGTGTTGGTGACACCCTACAGCTGGATTCAGTGATCATGATGCAGTTGATTGTGACACATGAGGAGATCTGAAGAGACTAAATTGTTGTAAGACAATGTTTTCAAACAGATGTTTCGGCGACCAAACTAAGTTGACATGGAACGTGGTCCTGTTGTCATGCATATGCTAACTTTCAAAGTCTGTTTTTTACAATTTTGGTTCAATTTACTACATTGCAACTTTGCTCGTGTTTATCATGGACTTGGAACTTCTTGTATGATGCACATCATGATTTTCAATTGGCTGGAAAAGGTGATGCAGCTAATTGGAGTGATTTCCAGAGGCTTATGCTTGGTGCAGATTGCTTTCATGTGAAGCTATAGATTTTCCTGTTTACCTGACACATTGCGCAGTGTAGTATAGTGTTTCATTTAATGATAATCCTTGCTTGTATGCATAGCTGTCAAGACATTTTGAATGTTCTAGAGTGGTGGATTCTGTATATGATCACTGTGACTTTGATATACTTATGTTCATGATTTTGCTTCTATTAAACATATATATAGTTGCTTTTTAAGCTACCATCAGTATTATCTGTGCTTTTTCTTCAAAGAGAGAATTTCTTGCCAAGCAGCGTAAAATATTACTGAATTATTTTTCGCATCTCCTGTACACAATGCTGAGGCTGTGCAAGAGTTATGATTCTTGTTATAAACCACTTGTTTTGGTTTCTTTTTTTCCCCCCGCAAATGTTACGATAGTGTAAAATTTACGTTATTAAACCTTCTTATCTGATTTCTATTAAGCTTCATATTTTTATGGATTTTAATGTTAAACATGTGATTAATAGATGGTCACTTGAATCTATGCAGCCATCCAGTTCTAACTTTTTGTGGTCAAGTGGATCATCTAGGAGAGCGGCTGCCTCTAGCAGTCGTGAAGCGGTTATTCCCGGGAAGGAATCCGATCTTTCCACCCTGCGTACAACAGATTTGAACCCTGGAGCACTCCCAAAGTTTCCAGGTGGCCAGAGAAGTTCACCTATTGGATCGTCAGAGCAGAATCGTCCTTCTGGTAGTAAAAGTGCCTCAAACACGAAGAATCTTGAGTCCACTCTTAAGGGTATTGAGAGCTTGCACTTTAACAATGATGAGAAATTGCGGTATTAGCGACTCCCCATTTCTCTGTCCATGCCCTCTGTATATTCTATGCGGTTACCTCGTCATCATTGCCTGGAGTTTTTCAAAGCCTGTATATACTGCTTGAAGCCAGATGCATTTCTCAGACTGTGGTTTTACTGGGAGCTTTTGCATCCAACCGCAGAATAAGTGGGTAGAGTGCATCTTCTGCAAAAGAATCCATCCAGATGGTCGGTTTTGTTTACATTTATTCGGTTTGACTGATCATAAGGTCATTCGCTGGTGAAAACCGGATTTACACTTGCTGACTATAGGTAAACTATTAGTAAGTGAAGTGTCTCACGAAAAATTATGACTGTTGTACTTTTTCTGGGATGTTATGGATTGCACATAATTGAAATTGTAGTGTGCTCAAATACGACATTTTTAGCACCAATCTGCAGCTCCTAAGCTGGTCATTGTTCTTGATCGAGGCGACTGAAGACAACAGGTGCACATATCCATGGCGAACAAGATAGAGCTCAGAGTGTGGTTTCAGGGTTTGTGTTCATGGGCGATTATATGGAGGTTAATTCATGTCAATATTTTGTGCATTTGATGGCTTGAGCGGTGGGTATGATACGTCAAAGAAAGAGGGCACGCATGGCAAAGATGTGTGCACTGTACAATCACGTCAAGAAAAGCTTTCTCCTAACTAATAAATTGCGCCAGCGAGGACCTAGCAGTTGTTTAATTAGTAAAAAGAGATGCCCATCGTGCGGAGTGAGACTTGAGTCATTAGGGAGGTCGTGGAAACCATGGAGGAAAGTAATCGCACTGGGGGCAATTGCAACGCACTCAGCAGCCTCGACTCAAAACAATCAACGAACCTCGCGTATTTTCTGATGACCCTGGACTTAATCTCATTAACTTACTTAATGCACTTGGCAACAGCAAATGGCAATGACTGCATTGATCTCCCCCCATCATTGTCCTTCGGCATAATGCGAATGATTGACGTGTGGAAGGGCAGACTAGAGAGACTATCGAATTTTTTTGCTCCTCCTTTAGCTTTGACCATTCAAGCTAGTCTCAATTGTCGAGTCTAACAAAGGGTTGACTCTAGCAAGAGAAGCGAAACCAAGGCCAGAACACCAAAGAAAGAGCTGGAACGGAACGAAGAGAGTAAAGGTGACAAGCAATATGAAATATATAGAAAGGCGCGGACCAAAACAGAAGCAAGTGGTCCAACCTACTACATGACTTTCGACAACATTACGAAAAAGACCGCACAAAACCAAACCTCCCTGCAACATGTGCCGCAGGGAGGATGTTGCAATTGAGGCTCCCATACAATTAAATGGTCATATAGACTTAGCAAAGTACCTTAAGTTACTGAAACAAAAGAGCAACAAAAACTGCTTAAGAGATGGAAAATTTTCCCTCGCCACAGAGACCAAAAAACCTCTTCAAAGGAGATCAGCCACATTCGATGGTAGCTCCTCGACGACCACATTGTAGAACTTTTGTATATCGAACAGCATCCTCTCATCCTCCCTTGTCACAAAGTTTATGGCAACACCCTTTCTTCCAAAACGTCCACCTCGTCCTATACGATGTAGGTAATTCTCCGGTTGGGTTGGCAGATCATAATTAATAACAAGTGAGACTTGCTGCACATCAATTCCACGAGCCAAGAGATCGGTGGTGATGAGAACCCGAGAAGACCCAGACCTGAACTCCCGCATGATTATATCACGAGTATTCTGGTCCATGTCACCATGAGTAGCAGAGACAGTGTGGTCTCGGCTTCGCATTTTGTCAGTCAGCCAGTCGACTTTGCGCCTGGTATTGACAAAAATGACACTCTGGGTGATGGCCAGGGTTTCATAGAGATCGCACAACGTTTCCAGCTTCCATTCTTCCTTCTCAACATTGACATGAAACTGCTTGATACCCTCGAGGGTGAGCTCTTCACGCTTCACCAAAATTCTAACAGGCTTGTTCATGAATTTCCTAGTGATCTCAAGGGCCTCTGGTGGCATCGTAGCCGAAAATACACCAACCTGAATCTTTGATGGCAGCAGCTGGAAGATGTCGTAGATCTGAAAAAAGAGAACAGTAGCAGTGAGTCACAGGTAAAATCACCTTGATGATGTAAACCACAGTGCAGTGCCATAGATTAATGAGCCAAACCACACAAAAGAACCAAAAGAGGTATCCCTTGATTATCCTAAAATGTGCAGGTAGGTCAAAACAAAATTGTACAAAGGGAGAAGATATACATGCATAAGCGCACATATGTTACATGTAAAATATGGTGGCACAGATCCATTTCTCGTAACCCCGTGACCACCCATCAAGGAGTACATATTTTGACAGTGCACACGAAAGGGGCCAGGACTTATCAAACAACTCCATCATTAACAGCAATTCGTTCGGCCCATCATATCATCATATATGCAATAGCAATTGCTGATCTACTAGTCCACATCCATGACGATTGCTTTTGCCCGCCATTTCGCTTGGCAGGGTTTGTTAGCTATTGCTCACAATTTTCATTTTACAAATGTTTATTAACCATATTCATGTTAACCACAAATGATAGGACCTCAACAAATGTATTAGTAGAAGTCATTTATCTAGATCAAGCTTCTCATAAGCATTCTAAACAAGAAAACTAGAAAAGAACAAAGATCTTAGACCACTGCAAACCTGATCTTTGAATCCTCGTGAAAGCATTTCATCGGCTTCATCTAACACGAACATCTTGATATAATCAGGCCGAAGTGACTGCCTCCGCAGCATGTCAAAAACACGGCCAGGGGTGCCCACAACAACATGCACGCCACTTTGAAGAATACGCTGATCCTCCCTAACACTGGTTCCACCCACACAAGCATGAACCTTCACACCCAAATAGTCACCCAATGCTCGCATGACCTTCTCAATTTGCTGAGCCAATTCCCTAGTTGGGGCCAAAACTAGAGCCTGGCATTGAACAACATCATAGTCAAGTTGTTGCAAGATTCCGGAACAGAAAGTTGCAGTTTTTCCAGTTCCAGATTGAGCCTGTTGAATCACATCAAGACCCTTACAAAATGGCACAATTCCCCTTTGTTGAATGGCAGAAGGCTTCTCAAAACCTTGATAAGAAGATAACAGGAGGAATAATCAGTGTATGATCAACTTGAATATAACAACCGCAGAAACAAATGAACGCTGGTCAAGTAACAAATCAGAATTCAATAACTACATTTTCAGAACGTTACATCTCAGACAGTCAGAATTTAGCAGAAAGTTCTCGATGATCGCACCAAAAAGAGCAATTAAGCAAGCTAATGGAAAATTCGAGAGTAGCAACTAAATCTGTAAGTGGGGGATCCTCTCTAGACATACCATAAGCATAGATGCCCCTGAGGAGGTTTTCCTGCAGACCCATCGAGTCAAAGCTATCGTAAACCTCATCATAAGAAGTAAAAAATTCTTGCCCTTCACTTGTCCTGCAAACAATATACGCACCACCACGGCAAACAATCAATTCAAGCACGAACCGAATCACTTTTAACTCAGAATCATTCAATCAAAAAGGAGCATGACACGGAACAGGAGGAAAACTTACAGCTCATTAATCTTGGAATCAAACTGACGGGGATCAAACTGAGATCCTTCTGGGGTCAAGCCTGCCATGACTGCACAAAAAGAGAAAACCCAAAAAAAAAAATCATTCGAGGAACACTTCCGCTTCGCAGAGGCCAAAGTTTAGCATGAAAAACAGAATAAGATAGCAACAAGAAGTCGAGTCTTCCTAATCCTAATCAACCATATAAAACAAAAGACCTCAATGACACGCAGCAATCCACATCCTAAGAAAGACTCTCGCCGCATCGCCGCACCCCAAGTCTCCAACCACCAAAAACTGACCTACCAGCTTCCAAAAACCCCCCACCCCTTTCCCAAATCCCCATATCTAGTAATCCACAAACGTCAGGGAAACTAGCCTCGGACGGATTCCCAGTGCTGAGACACGTTAAAATTCCCCCAAATTCGCTCCCCAAATCAAAAAGGTGGCATCCACAATCCAGCTTATAGGAAAGACTCGCCGCCGCATCGAGACACCCCCAGTCTGCAACCACCAAAAACCGACCTACCAGCTCCCAAAACCCCCCTCCCCCTTCCCAAACGTCCGGGAAACTAGCCTCGGAAGAATTCCCAATGCTAAAACGCCTCAAATTCCCCCCCCAACTTTTCTCCCGAAATCAGAAAAGGCGGCATCCACAGGGGCACGAAACCCCGGGTCAGAAAAAGGAGCAATAAACCAGATCAAAAAAATTTCGATCTGGGGACACATCGAGACAGCCTCCGAGATCCGAATCCCCCGAAATCAATCTCCCACCGGCCGCGCCTCCCCCGAAGCCGGCCACGGAATCAACCAACGCCACTCCAAACCCCCCCCCCAAAAAAAAAAAAAAAAAAAAAAAAAAAAAAAAAAATCTCGCAAATCGCCAACCAAAAACCGACGACGCCGCGGCGGCGGCGAGCTTCCACGGCTCTAGAGAGAGAGAGAGAGAGGGAAGGAACCTGAGGGATGATGCTGCTGGAGATGAAGAGAGAGAAAGGGGGGATTTTTTGGAATCAAACTCCTCGGATCTGAGCCGCGGAGTTTGAAGATTGGAGAAGAGAGGAAGGGGCTGGCTTTTTTGCTGGTTGTTGTTGTCGTCGTTGCAGATGATGTTGTTACAGAAGAAGAAGGGAGGAGGAGGCGAGAACCAACCAACGAAAGTGCGCGTGGGATTCTCCTAGGTTTCCCTTCTTTTTTTTTTTTTTTCGATTGCCTCTGGCGATTCGGCTTAGCCTTACTCCTCCCCCCCCTTTCTTCCGGATTTGCCCTCCCCCTTCTCCCATTATTACCATTTACCACTCCTCCTCCGTCCTTGCTTCCCTTTTTTTTTTTTTTTTTTTTCCCTCCAATTATTTTCGCTTTCTCCACCTAATTTTGCTCATGTAAATGTATTTTTTTTTATTATGACTCCGTTTATTTCATGCGAGATAAATTAAGAAACTATCTGTATCTCTTAGAAAAATGAATGCACGCAAGATATGTCTAACGTTCGCAAAATTGTTTAAATATAAATTGTTGTTGATAATGAAAATATTTTTCTTCGACTAATTATTTAAAATGATGTAAGTCATTATTTTTAGGAAAATACTTTTCAAAAAGTTAATTTTTCACAAAACAAACGATGCCTAAGTATGCTAGACACGGCTCTAAAGAGAGATGTAATAACAATAGTCATCGGAAATAATGTCTTTTACTCAATTAATAATCCAAAAAAAAAAAACCCTCGATCTAGACTGACATTTGGCGACAAATAGATATATTAGAATTGCTCATTATGTTTATTTTTCAGACCAAGTATAATTAGCTGTAACATTTAATTAGTAAAAGAATAATTTGATCCAACCAGCGATGATTTTGGGCATTATAGTCAGACTTTCGTATTTCAGGAAAATCTTCATTTGTTCTATCAAATGTTCATGGAAGCAAATGTCCAGACTTTAGATACTGTCTACTTGGACTTGCTTTGAAAGATCGTTGATAGATACATAACTTATTTTAAAAAAATAATAATAATAATTTTTTGGGGTCAATTTATCGTCTTTTTTTCTTGTATAACTGAATATTAGCCCCAGGAAAAGAAACATGATCCTACTTTTCAACATAGCCTCTAGACGATTCGAAAGGCGTCGGCAAAAGCAAAAGATAAGCTTAGACACTATTGGAGGTCAAGTGGTAGGGAGGAAGCAGAACGAAAAAGGAGGATTATGATTTGACCAGTAGCCCAGCACAAGCATAACTTAAGAATTAAGCAATTCGTAGAGGAAGCGGCTACAATAATAGATCATCCCAGAGAAACTAGCAATAATATATATATATATATATATATATATATCTACAATAATAGATCATCCCAGAGAAACTAGCACGATGCCATCCATATATATATATATATATATATATATATATGATGTTATTTTGCCTGATTGGCATCTGCACAGATGCCACTAATAACCTTTAGGCTCCTCGAATATAAATTAGGGATATACATCATCTAAAGAAGGGTGACAGACAAAGATCAATAGATTGCAGAAAGTGACAACCATCTCAAGTTCCCTTTTTGCAGTAGAACAAGGGCAGGGTTTAAATTGGTCATCCATGATCGAATTTCTGTGCATAGGTATCTGGGTAGACGAGTGGTAGATCGGATTCTTTCTGTCGCAATCAAAATTCGGCATTTATCGGCTCAAAAAGAATGACAGCCCACAATCTGTCAAATGTCGCTGGAAGGCCTAAAGAGTGTTTGTTACTTGTGGGTCCTGATATCTGCATCATAAAAATTTGACATGCTTACATGACTAGCGAAAGCACGTCAAATCTGTCATCCGATAGTTTTTTCCCACCCCGAATTATAAAGATGTAAAGGTCTAAAAATGATCAAACTCGACCACATCAAGTCCTTCATTGAGAAAAGACTAACAAAAGAAGATGAAGCTCAATAAATTTGTGATAACACATTAAAGGCATCTTGATGGAGTTATTCTCAAGTCAAGTGGACCGCAATTGCAGTTTGCAAACCAAAAAGCCTATTATCATTCTAAATTCTCTCTTTAGCCCCAGGTGGAAAAAATAGCTTCCTTAGGGTCGTTCGTAATAATTGACCAATAGCTGTAATTAGCACAAACCTTGAAGGTCAAAGGAAAATCTCAAGAAAAGACTAATCTTCTGAAGCAGAACAAATAAAGAATTATTTACTCGTAAGCAGCAACATATATGATCTAACAGATATTCAACCAAATAAGAGCGCTCGAGGCAAGAAAATCCTAAGTATGTTACATGGAAAAATTTACATGCAAGGCAAGTCAGATAATTACAGCAAGTATAATCCTTTGGAGTTACACTGAATGCATTATGTCATGAGAACAAATTCACCTTGCAAACCTGCAAAGAAAAATCCCACAGGAAATTTTTTCAGAGCTCAGCACTGCAAGGGCAATTAGAGAGTAAGAGGATTGAACTTACATTGTTCATAGATCTCTTGTACTAGCTGTAGCGTCATAACCGCGTCATCTGCCATTTTTGAGACTCGTTCAGCCTCCTTAACAGCCTCAGCAGCCAAAAACGATTTGTTCTCTGCTTCAACAACGTTGTAGGCAGCAGCCATTGCCACCTCTTTCATTGTCTCATGACTTGACAATGCCAACTGCTCTGATGGCAGGGACCGAACTACCTTCTGCTCTGGGACAGATGTTTTTGTTCCTAGAGGAGCTTGTCGACTGATCTTATAATATTTCTCCACCTGCAATAACAGTAAGGGAAATCAGATGATGTTACATTTCTGTAAAAGCATACAAAAAATTCGGTAATATCAGCCAAGGAGAAAAAAGGAAGGGGGGAGACGCAACATCCATACTAAAGACAACTCTTGCAGTAAATCCAAGCCTTGTCAAGGTCAACAATTCATATCTCAAATAGCATGCCATTCGATAAAACTCACATTAATGTGAAAAAGAAAATTCACCTTTTCGAGTTTGCCTTGAGAAACAAGCCTTCTCAATTTTGAACTCAGTAATCTTTTAAAATTTGGCGGCACCTCTTGCCTTTGCTGCATTTTTGGCAAGTAAACTAATGTTATACCACCTCCTGAAAGTAAGAACTACCATTGAAGCAGACACAAAGAGTCGACTAAAGAACTGACATCATCTCTTTCCTCCTGATAAAACAATTTTTGAGTATTAATCACCTATGGAAGGCTAGAGCAAATGTTAGCATTACATGTTGCTTTTGAGATTGATTTAATCCCTTTAGGACAAACCTAAATACACAAAAGATCCCACCTTTAACTTGAGAAAGCATATCCACGGTGGTGAGGCATTTGCGGTCTTATAACTACTTCTCTCGTCATTCAGTAAAAGCCACACACACACCCAAAGTATAAGTAGATAAAGTGCAGCCTGTAGATCACATGTAGCACACATCGTGCAAGCCACATGTGCCTATCAACATAACTTCACTACAGATATTTGTCGCGGCTTCTACAACGTGCATAAAAAAACCACCAAAAAATATTCCAAACATTCCCAGTGACAATTTAATACAAGTACAAGAATGCTGTCACAAAAGATCTCAACTCACCTCAATGAAGCTAACAATAGCACCAATGTCGGATCCATTGGGACCTTTCGTGGATGAAAGTGCATCAAAGATTAGTGTGTTTTCCCTATATATCCAAAAAATTCATCAATGAAAACTTGAAAAGCCTGAAAGATGAAGCAAAGTAATTTGTTACTTCCAATTGACAAGAAAGGGCTCAACTTGAAGCTTGTAAGAATGCGAAGTATTCTAAATAGAAGAATCAAAAACAGCAATCCAGCAACAATACAGAGTTGATATCAGAGCATACAACGCAAAGAATGTCCTTCTACCTTCCACAAAGTGCCCAGAACAGAAGTACACTATGCGACTCAAGAGTCTGACACTATTGTATTGTTGTGTCATGCACTGTGTGGTCGTGGACATGGTACAGACTGATGGCTGAATGAGTTCCGTGTGATAATTGTCTTACACCATACAAAGAACAAAAGCCTTTACAAAAATCAAGTAGAAGTAAAGCAAATTTTCATCTAGCAAATGCTCAACCAATAACGAACGCCCACTTAAGAGATTCCTGCATAAGCTTCTTTCTTTTTCTTCCTGCAATGGTCCAATGTGCAAGTTTACAAAATCCCGAGTAGATGCCAGAGGGAAGGGAGTATAAACAGAAAGGATAACCAAGGATAGAAGTAAAAAAGATTGCCGTTACTGAAAAGGAAAAGGAGCACAGATACTCACAGTGAATAATTTTTGCCATCTTGAAAGCTATTTGAAGAATTGACCATGGCAACATCAGTAGATGCAGCATGAGCTTGTGGATTTAGAGGCACGATACTGGACTGAGGAGCGGCCATCAGACTTTTCACTTTTGACAGCCTTTGTTTATCTCTAGAACCTTGTCCAGAAGTACCGACGCTCAAGTTACGCCACTTGTCCTGGATATGGAAGATTAAAGGGTGTAATCATCATGCGTTTTCACAAAAAAGAAAGAAAAGGAAAGAAAATTGAAATTATGGGATGCTACTATCTCTGTACAAAAGAAAATGAAAAACAAGCTATCACACTTCATTATGGGATGCTATTATGTCTGTACAAAAGAAAATGAAAAACAAGGTATCGCACTTCATTATAGGATGCCGTTATCTCTGTACAAAGGAAAATTGAAAACAAGGTACCACACTTCATTTCAGCTCAGACAGAGCTGATTTGATCCAGCTATGCATAGATTCATAATTAGAGTAATATATCAACACATTGGGCGTTGTCTACAACAGCTCCAGAGTAAGCTGATATGGCAACAGAGATCCCCAACTTATCTAAAGGTAAGATGAGTAAAATCAAGTTCTTATTGACAATACAAAAATGAAATGAGTCTGCAACATGACAATCATATATTTGCTCACAGCGACATATAGTTTTGTTCGACAATACGAGCGCATCGAACAAGGCTTAACATAATGATCGATTCTCAAATTGACCCGCACAACTCGGGCGTGTTTCAGAATTTTGAGAAGCAATGAAAAACGGAAAAAAAAAAAAAAAAAATGTCATAACCCAGTCTTTCCATTGACCAAATTGTGCTAGGTATTTTTGAAGAGTTAAAATTCTGTTTCATCAACACAACAGTCAATTCTCTCCTTCAAACTTCAATTAAAGCTGCCAAAACTACATTCGACACCGCAGCTGCATCAGATTCGACGACACCATCACAAACTTTGAATTCAACCTGAAACCCATCAAGGAACTTTTCTTGCTCAAATAAAAGACACTCGTCCCCTTTCCCCTAGTTGCGCCCCGGATAACTTTCCGAAAAACAGCCGGAGAGCGATGCCAAGTACTTTCCACGGAAGCGAAGATCACCATTCGAATTTCAATTTTCAGCAGACCGCGAAACTCCTCGCACTAGAAACGCCAAAAATCACCCGCATTGCACTGCGACGAGGAACACGAGTCTCTGTCGCCGTAGCGCGCATTTATACCTCGAGCGCAAAAGTCGAAAAAGCTAACGCCTTGCCGAGCATCAGCACCGGACGGAAAAAACCCAGGAAATGCATACGTCCGAGCACCGAAAAGTTCACAAAAAAAAAAAAAAAAAAGAAGGGAGAGCGACCTTGAGGTCGATGTTGGAGCGATTGACGAGGGCCGGGGCGAATTCGGGGTCCTTGAGGATGTTCTTCCACTTGCCGGCGCCGTGCTTGGCGATCCCGGCAAGGAGCGCCCCCTCCTCCTCCTTTCGTCCACTTCAGCTTCTGGTTCCCCATATCTCGCCGGCGGCGATTCTCCGGCGATCGGCGACGCGGGACGCGCAGTTTGCAGACTCTCTCTCTCTATCTGGGTTCGTGAGATTACGAAGACGACGGCCTTTTTTGTGCTTTCGAAGCTCCCGCTCGCTCGAGGCGTTGCTCCTTTTTTTATTTTTTTGTATTATTATTATTTAATTCTGGCGGTTTTTTCCTCTTTATATGGGCCACCATTTCCCCCTTCTAGTTCAACTTTTCTCACTAGGTCCTCGGTTAAAGATAGATAGATAGATATATATATATATATTTATTTATTTATTTATTTATTTATTTATTTATTTATTTATTTATTTATTATTTTTTATTTTTTATTTTATTTTTTATTTTTTATTTTTTTTATTTACTGGGATAATCTATTTAAGTGGATAATGAATTTGATTAAATCCGATCCTGTTATAACCAATTCTCTTTTTTGGATCATGTACCCATCCCTACTTGTATTAGACCTTATACTCGACCCATCAAGTTTTTCCTGGTCTGATTTCAAAGTCAACCATGTTTCCACTAAAACCTGTTTTACAATCTCCGATATCTTATACGATTTGAAATTTTATATTAATACGCGAGAAAATAACATAATCTTCATAATTTGTATCGAAACACTAAGCACTTATAATAAATAAATACATGAACTTTTTGATTAAACGAAAAATTAAGGATCCACATAGCTAATTATAATAAATAAATCATAAGATAAAGAATTAGTAACAAACATAAGTCTAATATTAGTCTCATTCCCACAACTACTACATGAAACTATTCATTTATGCAAGCATAACTTATCTTACAAAAGAGAAATTAGGCAAGTCAATCCACGTGGTATACAATAATTTGGCGGCAACAAACACCGTCCATTCGTCGGACAGTGCGAGAGGGAGCCGAGAGAGAGGGAAGCAAGTGAGGAAGAGGAATGACGAAGGAGGAGTGCCGTGCATGTTTGAGAGAGCCAAGATAAAAAAATGTCGTGTGATTGTAAGAGTAGATTAGAAATAAGGGAAAAAAATAGAATTTTGGATCTATACTTGCAAAACCAGTTCAAAAATCGGTCTAGGAACCGGTTCCTAGGTGGGTAATCAATTGGAACCAATTCTGAATTTTGGGAACCGATTTCAACGAAAACCGGTTCCCGACCTTGTTTTCTGGGTGGGCCAGTCCAGTTTCCGGGTATACTCGGTCCGGTTGCACACCTCTATCATTTATGGACATTAATTTTAAAAAATATGGATATGTA
The DNA here is from genome assembly GCA_017140595.1 of Eucalyptus curtisii. Lineage (NCBI taxonomy): Eukaryota > Viridiplantae > Streptophyta > Magnoliopsida > Myrtales > Myrtaceae > Eucalyptus > Eucalyptus curtisii. Next base: position 34,565,649 of record CM029503.1, on the reverse strand, counting down.
CACTACGAGTCCCAAAACTTACCGCGAAAGTTACCCAACCATGACCCTGCCCTTTTTTCTTTTTGTTTCCAAATTTTCAAATTGTTTTAGCTTTTTTTTTTTTACTGTTTTTACTATTATTTAAGTATTATTTAAATGAAAAATAATAAAAAATGTCACATGGGATAAATAAATTAATTTTAAAATGTCACCTCGGCATTTTCCGTTAAATATATTGACAGTATTAACAGAATGACTTGATTGCATCAAATGGATGAGTTTTATGACTCAATTACATTTTTTTTAAAATTTTATGACTCAATTACACTTTCTTGATAAATTTTAGAACTTATAATGCACATATCCATAAAAAAAATAAAATCTCAAAGCTTTTATATTGACTTTATAGTGTTCTTCAATTAGCTATAAATTTTGGTTAAAGATCGGAGGTGCTCAGATCTACTTAATTAAATCAATTTTAGAAATGTAACATTCAATTTTCCGACGGATTTTTACTCTCTTAAATAGAGAGGCAAATAATTTCATGGATTGGCTTGATCATCGTAAGTCTTAATAGACAAGCTCTATTTCGTACCTTAATTCAAGATTCAGAATTTGCGTCTAATGCGCTTCCTAAATATACAATTGTCTTTTATACGTGGGAAGTATTTCAATTTACATACTTAAATGGAGAAATTTTATTTTATTTTCTTTCATTTCATTGTTGACATTTTTAACTTTACTTTCGCTTGTTTAACAAGAACTATCATGCCCATAAATAGGCGGCTTAGATCGATCGCCAAAATAGGCACATTCCAATAGGATTCAAGAGAGTCTCTTGATTTATCATCTAGCACGGAACCCATCGTGATTTAGACTTCGTCATCTAAATATATGATATTTTTAGAATAAATTCATCTATCACAAAAGTCGATGGTGACGTTTTGTTGTTTCCCATAAGATTCTTCCAAACGGTCGTGTCTACCAACACGCTAAAAAAAGTCAGTAATCAATATTGTATCTTGACTTATTATAATATTTATCGATACTTAACACCTTTCGAAGATTACCAATTACATCACTTAATTTGTGATTTTACTATTTAGATCACGAACCAATAGAATTGTGTGTCACAAGATAGATATATCAAACGTCACTTCATAATCTACATGAATATAGGAAAACAAACTCATATTTAAGATTCGCCCAAAAAAAATATATATTTAAGATCGCCTCTAAGAGCAACACAGGGAGTACTCTTGTACTGTTCACTCGTTAATCTTCCAATCTGGGTTCGTGCTTTGTTAAACAAAAAAGAAATGCTTCAAATGTTTCAATTTGACAATTAGTTACCGACCCCCCAAAAAAGAAAAAAATTAGTTAATGTCCTAGTGTTCCACGTGCCTCTCCCTATTAACCAATTTATAAGATTTTTATCATTTCTTCTCAGTATTATAATGCATTTAAAATTTTCTTATACCGTACAATAACCACAACTAAGGATTTTTAATTGCTATTGACTCCCGTGAAATAGAATACAATTTAAGAAGTAATTTTTTGGCAGACAACGACACAAATAATCCCTAAATTTGGACCAAACGTGCAATACATTCCTTAAACTTTTAATTTATCTGTTGTGGTTTATGAACTTTATTCTAACGTGTAATATTGTCCATGAATTTTTAATTTCTTCAAATGTTATCCTTAAAAGTTTGGCTTATATTCAATCTAGTCCTCGAACTATATGAAAATGTTTAATATTAAACGAATTAAAAATATATGGATCAAATTATACCTTGGGCGAATGTTAATAAAGGGCAAGAGACCGTTTGGTGTCGTTGTCCCCTTTTTCCGGCCCCTGAGAAGCTAAAGGGACGCGGCAGGATTAGCTCCTCAAATTTGATTTGCTGCCATCCATGGATGGATTAACTTCCGGAACTCATCCTCTCTCCTGTCTCCTTCCCTCCCTTCCCCTGAAGATAGCATAAACCTCCTCTCTCCCCTCTAGAGAGAGAGAGAGAGAGAATGAGAGGGAGACGGGGGTAGAGATAAAGTTTTCGTCTTTCAACGCTTTCCACCAAATCCCATTATTGCAGCGTTGATTGGTGGTGACGACGAGGGAAGGGCCATCCTTACGTACTTGCAAAGGCAAGAAAGGGCTGAGCTTTTCGCTCTTTTCCGCATGTCCTCTCGTCTCTCCTCGGAAGGTGAGAGCTTGGTTTCGGATTCCGTGATGGGTAGGTGCCGTTCGAGTTCGGTTTGATCCCGTGCGATGTTTGGGGAATTCGTTGCTTGATGGGTTGTGTTTTTTTTTGGCCGAAATTTTCAATCTTGCGGGTAATCGTTTGCCGTGTGCCTGTCGGATTGGTGTTCCGGTTGAATGTTCGAGAGGCTCTGCTCGTTTCTGGTGTTTGACGCTGGTCGAAATCGATGCCGGGTCTTCGTTGTACCGGAGTTCCTCTTGATTTGGTCGGATTATTGTTGATATGCTAAGATTGGAGATAAGTTGTGGATTCTGGGTTTATGTCTGTCTGTGCATTAGCATGAAAATTTATGAGGATTCAATGATGCTCGGCGATTGCGCTGGCTTTGTTGGGGTTTCTGGAATAGAGGATGGTGAATCTACGGAAATGCATAAATGAACATCAGGCTGCACATGATTCTGCTCCTGTCTCATCTATACGGGACGCATCTATTACAATTTCCCATTTCGCACTCTGTCTTTTAAGATGATTTTGTAAAGGATAAAGTTTTTTTTTCTTTGGTCAGAATGAAGGATAAAGTACACTAGGTGCATAATGTATCGACACCTTAGTTTTTCGGAAGATGTCTCATGTATGTCGTGGCGATCTGCTTTGTACTTTTAGAGTTCTTTATAGAACCATATTGACTTGCATGAAATTGTCATGTTACTTAGTCTCTCTCTTTTTTTTTTCTCTTCTTTTTATGTTGGATGTAGTTTGATATTTAATTTCGGAAACTTGGAGCTCGTATAGACTTCACTGGTAGTTGTTGTATGGTGTTATTTTTCTCCTTCTGCAGGATGTGGTAACAAGCATAGAGTTTCTCTCCTATGTTGCAGGTGCTTGGAGGTGAAAACGTTGCCCCCTAGGAGACTTGATATCAACTTGTTCCTATACAGATCTGTCAAATCATGGACGAAAGTACTGCCTTTATCCATTTGTACTTTTGTTGGGTTTTAGCCCATTTGCTCTGTTTTTCACTGGTAGAAATATATGAGCATGAGGTTGATGTGAGTCGCAGACAGGTCTCATTACAATCACACATCCAGAGAAAGAAATAAAGAGTCAGAGAAAAGAAAGATAACGGTGGAAGAGGAGAGTAGAGAGACAATAGAACAGGGGGAATTGTTGTGAAGACCGCTTAACCTAATATGTTCATTCAGATTAGTGACTTCTCTGTGGCATTTGTCTACTGTCATTGTCATCTCTTAGTGTCCATGGTGAACCTCAGGCATACTGGCTGGGAAATAGCTTTCATTTTAGCAAGTACTGGACATTCTTCACTAACAGAAAAACATACTGGAAAATTGCTTTCATCTAAGCAAGTACCAGACATTCTTTGCTAACATGAAAATATACATAAGAATGTCATGATTTTGACCTGTGGCAAGATGAATTTTGATCAGTTTCTGGAATTCTTCTTTTGATTAGTTTCTGGGATTCTTCTTTGAGTGTAGAGCTTTTAGCTAATGGAGGAGGCAAGCCAAAAGGTCACTATGCCCTCGCTAAGGGTGTGGAAGATCACCAGTTGGGAATGTATGATAAACCTCTTCCTTATTTTGGCTGGGGAATTGGATGGTTTTGGTACGCATTGCCTTTCCCTCCCATCTCCTCTCCCCCCCCCTCCCTCCCTCCCTCTCCCTCTCTCTCTCCCTCTCTCTGTCTCTGTCTCTCTCTCATGCCTCTCCAATTTTGCAGTTTCCTAGGTGGATTTATTTTTCCTGTAATGTGGTACTTTGCAACAATACTGTACTTCTGCAACTACTATCAAAGAGATCCAAGAGAGCGGGCAGGACTTGCTGCTTCAGCAATAGCTGTAAGTGGAGAGATAACATCTTGTGTTCATTGAAGTGTCAATAGTAAATCCTCTGACGCTCCTTATAAGTTTAGTGGAGTTATGGTTTGAGAAAAATTAGAGAGAGATACTGCAAGAGCAGCAGGCATCTTTGTGAAAAATTATGGTTTTTTCTCAGTATATATATGTTAGGATCAATGCTGCTCAACCCATGATTTTTCATTCTTTCATAATCATAGCATCAGGTATATTATGTCTCAATCCTTTTCCTTGCAACAACACTTTTTGGAAAGAAATTTACATAAAGTTGAAGGGCTAGCCTCAATCCGCAAGTTGATTTTTTTTTCCTTTTGCTGCTTTTCCTCTCCTTATCTTAGTTATTTTTTGCAGGCACTGATATGTACGGTTGCTGTGACAATTGCTCTTGCTGTAATATTGTTGTAGCCCCAGAGTTCAAAACTTTACATCACCTTGTTGTTCTCCAGTTTCTAGTGGATGTCATTGTTCATAATGGGCTGCATCTTGTGTTACTATAGCAGAAGTCTGAGCAACATGGAGAGGGTCACAAGTCCCATCTCTCTGTAGAATTGTGCATAGTAGGAGTTCTGCAATATGTAGGACCCCTTTCTTTGGGGTGGGGGAATTGGGAAGAATCAGAAGCATGTGCGTTGTAAAGAATGTACTCTATATAATTGAATAGTTCTCGCATCTGGAAGCAATTTAAATTTCTCTCTCGGGATGAGCTCAAGATCATTGTTCTTTGTGCTCGTGGTTGAGAGAATCCAACCTCACCAATATTAATTCTCAAGTGTGGTATATTCACAGTCGTACGTATGCAAGAAAAATTTCTGAACTTTAGCCATGCGGTTCTAAACTTAGTATTAAAGAGTACCATTACTCATTAGCATTGTAAAGTTTTTGCTTAATTGACGAGGGTGGTGCTGTTATTGAAAATTTCAAACATGCGGCTCCATTTTGGCTTAGCAGGGCTGATAAAGTGATGCAGGAGGTACTGCATGAAGTAATGTATGTAAGAAGGAAGAAAGGGAGAAGGAAAATATATCTTCAGCGAGTTCATTTCCCGATCGTCGAGGTCCATACACCAGGAAAATAAGTGAATATGTTCTCCTCGGTTAATATTGCATTTTCAAGAAATGAGGCAGTGACCCCAATTCCGTTCCTAATGGATGACGATCATTAGTGTCTTGATCATGGTGGTGATAAACGGAATTTGAAATAGGTGGGTGTCAATATACATTTTCCGTCATAATTAATAATTACAAAGCGAAATGTACGTGCATATCCGCACTTCGTCGCTACATACAAATGTTTCTAACCCTTTTCAAGCATCGTCATCGGAGCAGCACGGTTGAATAGACCAGTTGGACCCTTTTTTGGATCCTTGTCCTGATAAGAGGGGCTACAGCACTATAAAGAAAAGCAAGTGCAGGCAGGCAGGCCAGCAGCTTGACCCTACCGGATTATTCATATTATTCATAGTTTCTCATGAATTCGAACCTCATTGGGGTCCTGTAATCTGGGATGGATCATCCCTTGCTTGCTAGTTGTTGGACAAGCTCCGGAAGGGATTCTTCCTGCTTTATGTTCTGAACCCACCTTGCTTTGATTCGGATTTGTTCGATGCTTTGCTTCAAGTTCATGGCAAATGCGGGAGTTGTCCGGTTTGCGAAAAATGCTTCCACTTCATCAGCCTTCTCGTTGCTTGAAAACTGAAATATAGTCACGGACAACACAATTTGTAAGAACTCAAAAGTTTGCTTGGATCGACATCATCCAGCAGTGAGCAGCTTCCTAGAGCATGCTATTGCTCATTTCTCCCATGGAATATCCACTCGAGCTAAAAAATGGCAGGAGGTTATTAAATTCATACTGTTCTTTCTGAAAGGTGGGTCAATTTGGCATGCAGACGAGCGGAACAGTATTATCAAGGGATTGCGACCTCATACGCACTTGTAGAGAGCATTTTTCTGTGAAGTACAACAGTCCTATGGATTCAGTTGCTTACCGGAGCAACAATGTTGGTTATCAAGCGGGTGAACAGCAAACCAGTACCGTATTTGTTCAAAATGAAGTCCCAATTATCCTGCATTCATTAGCAAATGCATCAACTGTCCTGATAATGCAGAGAATCAAAATATTAACCTGGCGTTGCTCCGCATCTATCTCAAGATTATGTTCCCTGATTTGGCTGCTGTCATATAGTCGATCTTACAGACAAGTTACAACTAATGAAATCCTTTTGGGCCGAAATACATAAACTTTGTCAAACCCGGCCCTACTTAGCTCTTCAGAACATATGATTGGCAACAAAATTTAGGACTTGATAGTTGCTTCCTTAATTTCGCTCTCATCCATCATATTCGACAGAATATCAACTGGCCATCAAATTGAATATGAAAATTTTGCAACAGTATGCTCGAAGCATTAGGGTCAGAAATAGAACTCTGTACCTTCAGCCATTTCCACGCTGCTTCCCGTGCTTCTAAGCTTATTCCCCCAGATCCATAAACGATATCTTGATCTCTTACCTAGAAAGATACTCAGATAGCCTCAGTAAATCTCAAGAAAAATTGAGGTTGACTTTCATTTAACTTTTACTGTCACGATCAGTACAATAGCTGGCAAATATGCAATACCTCATCTGACACTAAAAAGTTCAGAACCTCCATCACTATTTCTGGGTCTGGAGAAGCTGCCAGATGACCTGCATGAGTTCCACACACGAGCACTTAAAACTCATATACAGTGTGAACAAAAAAAAAATATAAAAACAAAGAAAGAAATTGGCATCTAAGACAATTCATTGGCCTTGAAAACTTACGCAAAATTCTTTCTTTTTCTTGCACCGTATCTGCTTCTCTGTAAATGCTCAACAAGGACTCGAAATAATTCCTGCTCGCCACAGTAGTTTTCCTCATCACAGCAATATAAGCAGCCTGTGGAGAATTTAAAAACTCATTGAGAAGCTGTAGAGGAGTCCCTAAGTATTTGTCCTTATCAAAGGTAGACCAATAATTATAGGTCTGGATGGTGAGACATACGTTCGAAAAAGAAAAAAATAAGAGCACATTCTCTTTTAATATTGATTAGTACTTAGTATTGAAGAAAATGGCGAACCTACAGACAAAGGGGCCGTGACCAGCCCACTAGGTCCGCCGGTGTTCTTACTCTTTTTGTATCAGCTGAAAGAAGAGGAGTGTTTTTATCCTTTAACAACGACTCAAATCGTTTGGTTGCATCTTCATGAGTTTCCTCATCACCAAATGAAGCCAAAGCCATAAAGATTTCACCCCTCAAGAGAACATTTAAATGAGGCTCTCCAGATACTGATTCCCAGCCTAATCTCCTGCGAGGAAGAACAGAAAAGTATGATTTATAGCTATTAGCAACACAAGTTTATAGCAACACAAGTTTAATTTTGCAAGAAAAGCTAAGCATCATGTCAGTGTTCACATTTTTTGCAACAAAAAAGTAAAAGATACCATAACACAAATGTTTCATGCATGTATTGCACAATCACATTCCTAAAGAAAAAAAAAAACGAGGAAGCTTGTTTTCACTCTATTTAAACCACATAAGCAAGGAATTACAACCATTCTCTACATTTTTGCAAGAGAATTAGTTTTCATACAGCTATCAAATCAATTCATCGCTGTGAATTAAATAGAAACTAAATCATCTTACTCAGCAGAGGGTAGGAGGATATTGATAAAATGTTGTCTTAAGTTATCCACTGAATCTGGAAAAGCATTGTAGTATATTTTCACGATATTGTAGCAGACCTGTAGCACAATTTACTGGTGATCAACTTTCTAAGATAGATGGCATATAAGGTGAAGGACTGCATTGTTGCAAAACTACTTACATCTATCAAATTTGATACCACAGTATAGTCTGTTTCTTTTCTGTATACACCCATCAAGGTGAGCAGAGAAGACAGTGACTGTTTGCCAGCCTGGCAAAGGGCATGAGTATCATCCAAAATCCCTAAAAAGAAGTTATTCAATACAGTAATTAGATTTTTGACACTTGCTGATGTTCACAATAAGGAAATGACTGATAGAGAAGCTCATTGGTTATACTGCAGTATAATACCTAAAGTGCTAGAGAATGAAGTTGCACTTGTTCTATGTAAGATAATTAACAAGATGCCCTATGGCCAGAATAGAATAGAAGATATACTGAAGTCTTGTTAAAAGTGAAGATAGTTCTCTAAGAACTTTTTTTCCTAGAGAAAAGTATGTCAACAGTTTCTATGCATTCCATTCTCAAGACCTGGCCAGGGAATTTCATCCTTGCTCTACAACTTCCTGTGCCCTATTGATAGTCTTGACACATAAATTTACAACTACTCAATAAGTTCAAACTAGCGTGCAATCTCATCAAACTTGGCAGGATGCACCCACCAAATTTATCTGTTGCAGAGAGGTAATTGCTTTCTATTGCTTTGATAAGCTGAGCTGCGAGCTTGTCATCATATTTGACCCTATAAAAACCACTTTGATAAATATTAATCTTGATCCAAAAGTGCTCTTTGAATTTTTCCGGATCATTCTCCTCTGATAAGCCTAAACTGTTGCCAAAAGAATTGAAAAGGTCAGCCATGTCAATTTCTCCACATCGTGTTTTCAAAAGGAACTTCTTCTGTCTCTCATATGAACCCAGGCACAAGGTTATGGGAACAATCCAAAGCCCCTCACCAGCCAATCCAGATAGTATGAATTGTGACTGCAGTGATGAGAAAAATTTCAGAATTCACTGGATACAAGCACCTAAAATTTAGAAGCTTCTACTATGAATGACAGGCAAAGCATGTCAAACGTGCTTTGAGCTTATAAACATTACAACAACACCTGTTCAAACTTCAATATATGGCCATTTAGGTTCACGGATATGAGTGGGTATCCTTTTTGCTTGGTCCAAGTGTCCATCAGATTAGTCACTTCAACACCGGATTCCTCTGTCAGAACACTCCACAAGTCTTCAGTCTTTGCATTTTTCCATGCATATCTTTTCATGTATGAACTCAATGATTTCTGTTTTTGAGACGCAGAAAGAATCAGTCAATACTGCTAAATATCTCCCTCTAGTTTAGCAATCTACTGAAACTTGCACTGAATCACATAATGAAAAGTATGACTCTTGACTCCAACCATTCATCATCCATGATATGTACTAAATGTTTCAATATAAATCTCTTATTTACAGTAGTGGGATAGCAGTAGTCCGAGGTCTCAAAAGATTGATTGAATTAGGTCTCAGGCACTGAAAATAGCCAGGTTTAGATTACAGGAAATTTTCGACCAAAAAAAAGGATTACAGGAAATCAAGTGCTATATCAATATAAAGTATATAAGACTAATATATCTCGAAAGAAGTGCAAACAACCCTGTGAAAAAGTTCACTGGGACACCAAGGAAGAACTATTATACCTGTAACATATAGACCAAAAAGAAAAACGAAAAAGAAAAAGTGGAAGGGAGAAAGAGAAACCACAAAGACATGTCAGGGTACTCTACTAAACAGGCAGAGAGTTTTTTCTTGATCCTTTGTAGTCTAACCAACCACACAGCTTTCAGAGAAGTGCTGATGATACATCTAAATTACAATATATTACGGAGAATCAGGTATTATGATTCAGAACCTAGATATTTATCACCTGAAATATCGCATCCCCAAGGTAGCTTTGCAACATCTGGATAACAGCTGATCCTTTCTCATAGCTTACAGCATCAAATATCTCAAGAATTGCTCGAGCATGGATTATCTCTACCTAAAAAACAGCCCACACAGTATCAACGACATGAATTAATTGACTGATACTATGCTTGAAAGAGAGTGAACTCATACCTCAATTGGATGTGATTTTTCCAGTGAGTCCATATGCAATCCACTAGCAGTTTGTTGGAGAAATTGAGTCCAGACTTTCCACTCAGGAAACAAATTGTCAGTTGCCATATAGCTCACCTGAAAAAGATTAAAGAGAAATAATAAAAATCAGATTAACTTTTTGTTCTCTAGTGTTCATCCAGTAGAATGGATTTTAGTGAAGATTACCCATGTAGCAAAACCTTCATTCAACCATAGATGAGTCCACCATTCCATTGTAACCAGATTGCCAAACCACTGATGAGCAACTTCATGCATGACAACAACTGTGAGCTGATCCAACAGTTAATGGATTTATTATGCATGTTTACCCAATTTTTCAGACTAAAAAGAGGAGATGATAACACAATTTCAGGTATAGAGAAAGAGGTGCCATCCTTTCTATATGTTATATCGTTCACAAGCGGGATACATACAGAGTAATCAACAGAAATCAGGTCAAGGGGAGAAAATTCCTTACACGTTGCTTCTTAGCTGCTGTGGATTGCAACTCGTCATGAAGCATCTCGTTTTCCCGGTATATGACCAAACCATAGTTCTCCATTGCCCCACCAGAAAATTCCGGGACTGCGACCATATCTAGCTTAGGGAGGGGATAAGGCACTGAGAAGTACCTAAGTAGCACCCATGGAAGATGGTCATCTGATTAGCATTACCGCCAGAAAAGAGCTACTTGATTTCTTTAGGGAACGAGCAAGGAATAGTTGAAGAGAGGAAAGAAACGATCCATTCTTCAATCAATTATGTAGCAAATACAGGACTTATGTCCAGATGCAAACTCATTTACAATTTCTTACCGAATGGCCCCAGGATGAGGGGGGAATTATCACTGGAGTTTCTTTAAATTGTTCGAAAGGAGGGAAAGGCTCAATTTGTTATTACATAAGCTTTATATCAGGCAATCCCTATGACTTAATTCAATTCTCAAAGAGGAGTGCAGAGGTGTACTATCTGTTCTGATGTCAAGAAAAGAGTTCAACTAGATGCTCACCTAGTATAGAGCTCAAGAGCCTCCACAGCAACATGCAACGCAAATTTTCCGTTTTCACTCTTACTGGGAGGACAATATACACGAATCCTAATCCCTGCATGAGAACATTGAAGCACCATCAGCAAATGAAAATATTATTATCAGCAAATGAGATGGAAGAGAAGTTTTTGGAACTTGTGCATACCATCTGCTGTGATTTCTTCAAGGGAATCAAATAAACCAACTACAACAGCCACCAGATAAGTAGACATCATGGGTGATTCTTCGAAATATACAGTCTTAATATCACCATTGAGATTTTCCTGGAGAATTGGCATATTGGACAGTGCAGTCAACTCTAGGGGCACGTCCAACGTTATCTGGAAGGTAGCCTGTTCAAAATGCATAGGTTATGACATCTCGCTCTCTAGAAAGTTTATACAAGTTACCATAGAAAAGGATGGTAAGCAAACACATGCTTTTCAATTTCCATACTGTACATGAAAAACAAGAAGCGACAATCCACATCATTAAAATAATAATTCGATGATTCGATGCCACGGGTGACTATCATATAGGGAAGTTCCTGAGAGTTCTGTCCCCGTCGAACGCTGCCCATTAATTTTACAGTGATCTTCAAATTCATACAGTCAAGGATCGTGCTTCATGGGAGAAAAGTTAATTGTCATATGATGCAGACATACTTTAAGAGCAGGTTCATCCCAGCAGGGGAAACACCTCCTGGCATCTACAGCTTCAAACTGGGTTGCAGCCATATACTTCTTTTCTCCTCCATCCATATAAGCACTGTAAAATTGGACACAACTGTTGGAAAAACCACTGAAGATCGAAGCTGAAAATAGAAGGGAATAAAAATTTCACATCGAAGCAAAGATTGTACTTTTCCGGTCCAACTATTTCCCAGGAGAAAATCAATCAGATACATCATCATCATCATCAGCATGATTTCTTTCTATCTCGGTACGTCCTCGGGTCGAAGCAAACCAAACAAGATAAAAATTAAATTACGAGAAACGAGTCGAGGAAGAGAAGAACCATTTGTATAAGCCCTTCAACTGAGCATTAAGCACCCCGGAGAACTCAACGGTCAACACTCCTTCGCCGCAGCCCAGCGCTTCATCAAAAGCCAGAACCAGAATCTCATCCTCGTCGTCCAGCACGACGTCGCAGGGACGAACCTCCTTCTGCTCGTAGCAAAGAAAAAAACGACCACAAATCCCAAAATAAGAAATCCTGAAAAAAAAAAATCAACGATCGGAAAACCGATGCCGAGCGACGATCACGGACATGATCGGCCGAGGAGGCGAAGCAGACGTCGCCGATGGCGAGCTCGAGCGCGTTCAGGACGAGGAACTTCGTCGCCTCGGCGACGGCGAGGGCGACGCGGACGACGCCGGAGAAGCGGCACGCGACGAGGTCGAGCTTCAGGTGGAGGTCGTAGCGCCTCGGGGCGGCGAACGTCGGCAGCCTGGTTCGGCCCTTGAACTGATCGATGCTCGGCCTCTTCTCCTCCATGCCGGAGCTCGGAGAAACGCTCCGGCGAGAGCTCTCGGCGGAAGACTGGACGGCGCTCCGAGCTGAGCAGGGAAGGCAATGATCCAAGCTTCTGAGCGAGAGGGAGGTTGAAGTAATGACGTCACGCACATCGCGGACCGGTTTTTTCTCCCTTCTTTTTTTGTTTTGGCGCGGGAACGATTAGTCAAAACACCGTTCGGATCGGACCACTGACGATGTGGATAACCGAGACTTATCCTCGTCGGTCTCCATCAATATTTGTAAATTTTCCATGGGGTCCCGACGGTCCGCTCTAGAGGTAGTGTAAAGGAAGTGTGAGAATTGTCGGAATCGAACTAGATCGAACCACAACTGCCGGTTCTGATCCGGTCCGGTCCGATCCCCAATTTCAATTTAATAGAATTGATGAGTATCGATTCAGTTCTCGATTTTAAGCTCGAAATTGAACACTCACCCATTCGAACTAGTATATATATATTTCAAAAAATAGATTCTATCTCGATTACTTACTTATTTTATAGTCTTTTGATCAAATATATATATTTATAGTTATTGGACATTATTGACTAATTTTGTTTTTAAAGTGTGTAATATGATCAACCTCCTATTTCTTCTTCTTCTTCTTTTTTAATAATGCATTTACTTGATTTCTCAACTAAAACAAATTAAATAGTGGGTGCTACTTAGGTGACGGTAACGTGTGGATGAGGATGCCATTTTGACCACATGCTAAATGGAGACGCAATTGGCAACTGAAGGAGACAAAATAAGAGATTAAGGCTCCGTTCATTTCACGGAAAATGACTTCCAGGAAAACATTTTCCGGATTTTCTGGTGTTCGTTTCACGGAAAATAAACTACTTAAGGAAAATATTTTTCATCATTGGAAAAAACAACCTTTAAAGATAAGGAAAATGTTTTCCACTTTTGAAAAGTGGAAAACATTTTCCATAACTTCTTCCACCTTACTTCTTTTCACCAACACATTTTTTTTTTTTATGCTTTCTTTTTCTTTTTTTCTTTTTTTCATTTCATCTTTCTTCCTTAGCTTGGCCGGTCGCCGGCCACGATGGCGGCCGGCGACGACGCCCGAGCCGGCGCGGCTCCACCCTAGGTCGGCGAGGCTAGGGCGAAGCTCTGGCCTCGCCGGATCTAGCGACTAGGTCTTGGTCGGCCATCGGCCATCGTCAGGCATGTAGCGGCGGAGGAAGGAGGATAAAGAAGGAGGAGGAAGGAAAAGAAAAAGGAAAAAAGAAAAAGAAAGAAAAAATAATAAAAGTAATAAAAATTTTAATTTTTTAAAAATACAAATAATTAAAAATTCATTTAAAAATATATAAAAAATAAAAACTAATTTTTTGGTCAATTAAAAATATTAAAATTCAATTTTTGATAATTTTTCTCAAACAATTAAATTAGCTAACGAACGGTGAAAAATATTTTCCACTCAAAGTTTAGGTTTTGGCCGAACACCGGAAAATAAAATCATTTTCCTGAAAAATGACTTCCAGAAAAATGTTTTTCGGAAACATGATATTTTTCGCGAAACGAACGGGCCCCGAATACAAGGTGTCGCATCCCCACTGACCCTCCTCTACAACGTCATCCCCCAACGGCAAGTATTTTAGGCATATTAGCGGACCTATTTCATCTCAGTGTCTATCTGCACCTCGCCTTCTCTCTTTGAGCATAGGCTCTCGCTTGCCATCCCGGCTGCTCGCAACCCCATCCTCATCACTTGCTGCTCTCCCTCTAACTTCAACCTCGACGGCTGCCCTCTCCTCGTGCCCAACCTCTTCTCCTTTGATGCCTCGCCGTGCATGGTGTCACCTAGATCCTCGATTACTCAGTCTCGACTTTGAGGAAATTATTGGATAGCGTTTGTTTTTTCCATAAATTTTTGTTATTCTTTTTTGAGTTGTCGAGCTATTCAAGCCAAAGAAAATACTTATGATTTTTCCTTATTTTTGTACATTATGAAATCACACGAGTCTATTAGAATACAATTTGGAATTGGAGATCAAGAAACAAATGAAGCCGTGCTTTTTTTTTTTTTTTTTTTCCTTTATGAGCTCATTGGCACGATTGAAATTAAAAAGGTGAGGGGAGTTTATTTCTTCTTGGTCACTAAGAATAGTTTCATCTAGCACTCTGAAGAATTTCGTGTTTTCCGTTCTTCATTCATTTTTTTTTTTTTTTATCATTTCCATGGAGAGAGAGAAAGAGCGCAGCAACGTAGTGCAACACAGAGTAATAAGAAAAGTCAAGTGCGGAGCCTCAAGTAACCAATATCTTTTTCACCGAGCGAGATCTTTGTTGATATCCTACTAGACCGGACAAGCAAATCATTTGGCGTCCTTAACAAAAAACGCGATGCCAACTGCATTGTTACTTTTCCAATAGTGACGGTGCCGTCGACTTATCATTTTCCATAAATAAATGTAGAGGAAGAAGAGAAGTGATTAGATATCTCTATAAGAGTCAACAACTTGTTTTAAGAGTATAATTAAGTCTATCCTTAGCCATTCCTATGATTAAATTAGGTTGACTTTGAAAATAGATGGATAAAGCGATTAACATTTTAACCTATGTGGAGGTTAGGATTTTTAATGCGAAGTCTAATTCTTCATATGTTTACAATGTCAGGAAACCTTAAGGGGACCACACTATTATTACCTTCAAATAAATTAAGATTTAGCTAATGATTATTGTCTATTTGTTCCGCTCCATAATTTTCAATCCTTAATCAAAATCAATGTCATAATTTAACCATAAGAAAAGACCGAACAAGTTTTGTAGGGATTGGAGACCGATCCCATTGACCTACTAGGGAACCGGACTGGAGCGGTAGTTCGGTTCTCAAATAGATCCATGGATCCAATCGGTGGGTCCCAATTCAAATTTTTTGAAACCAGTCCTTAGTGGATGGTTCTTGATTTCAAAATGAGAATTGTCTACCCAAATCATGCTTACCCCCATTATGCTCCATCCACTCAAATCAATCCAAAGCCAAATTAGCTTTTAGGTCGAAATAATTGATGTATTTTTTGTGGAAAATTAATAATTTAAAAAACGTTTTATCATAAATGATCACCAATATCACTTTCAAAGATGAATAGGTGAAAATATTTTCATTTTTCACAAAATAATTAGATAAAAACTATTAAATTATTATTGGTAACAAATTAATTTTTCATAGATTAATTATATTGAGCAATTATTTTTGGGAAAAACATTTTCCGAGTCTTTTATTTTCCGTGAAATGAGTGGAGTTTAAGTATAGGGTGAGGTTGAGCGCAAGCTAATCTAAGGCCACTTGCCCATATGATCAGGTCTATTAGATCACATTGAGGTGGTGCGTTTGTTTCGGTGAAAACGAATGACTTAAAAAACATTATATAATAAAAATCGGTTGCAATGCTTATAAAATATAAATGAACGAAAACTATTGTCATTTTCCACAAATATATTTTCCATCGACTAATTATTTCAGGTAATATGAGCAATTATTTAAAAAAAAATTTGTAATATAATTTATTTTCGGTGAAATAAATCAAACTCTAGATTTAGCAACCACTTATGGGCTCGGGTTAGGTGAATATTGGGCCGGGCTTTTGCATCGAAGAGTTTTTCGCATTTACTATGAAGCCCAAAAAAGGAGCTCACGTCAGATGAGGACTGGCCCCATTAACAGGACCGACCATGGGCCTACAACTTTCACTTCAGATTAGCATATCTGCGAGGATCGAATTCGTCGTCAGTTTTCAGGAACATGTGGAAAACGTTACTACTCTTGGTACGAACTGGGAGAGAAAGGACATGAACCTGTCAATGTGAACCGATAAAATTGAATTGCATGCAGCAAGTTCCAGTCCGACCGAACTGAATTCTAGCAAAACCTCCCCATTTCATAAACGTGGCGGGAGTTTGATGCTGCTGAAGAGTTCATTATTTTACAAAGTTCAAAAGCTTTCCCTAGAGTTATACTGAAAAAGCGTATGAAATCGCGTGTGGCAATTATGTAGATCCAGAGTCCTAATTGGGTAATCGCTAGTTTGAAATACACGGCTCGATTATTGAAATGTTTGGACACACTTTTCATTCGATTATCAAACCAAAATGTAGAAAAGTGACCGACCATTGACATCCGATGTCACCCAAAGGAGTAACAAACCACGTGAATATTTTCGAGCGGAAACTATAATGCCGAGTCAAACCAAATTCACGAGAAACACGCCTTTTGATGAGGCTAATTTGGTCACTTCGGCAAGATTGATGTTTGGACAATCGGTTCCATCGAATCGCACGGATTCTTTATTTTCGAAAAAATGGCATTTTTCGTCAATAAAAAAATTCAAATAAAATAATTCCCCAGCGGAAATGGGCGGGGGTGCTTGTCGTGGAAGCGACGATGAAGTTGTAATAACGGGAACTGCCAATTACGATAATACCCTCATCGTTAGTTTGCGGATTCGTCCCTCTTTTTTTTTTTTTTTTTTTTTTTTGAAAACACCCTCATCGTCGGAAAACTAATGAAGATCGAAGCTGAAAATAGAAGGGAATAAAAATTTCGCATAGAAGGAAATATTCTACTTTTCCGGTCTAACTATTTCCCAGGAGAAATTCAGAAACTTCATCACGAAGCATGGATTCTATCTCCGTATGTCCTTGTGTCGAAGCAACACATACAAGTCTATTAAAATACAATTTAGAGTTAGGAGATCAATAAACAAATGAAGCTATACTTTTTTTTTCTTAGCTCGTTGGCGTGATTGAAATCAGCAAGGCGAGGGAAGTTATTTCTTCTTGGTCACTGAGAATAGTTTCATTTGGCACTCTGAAGTTGCGATTGACTCGAGATTTATATTTCGTGTTCTCTGTTCTCCATTCATTTATTTTATTTTTATTTCCATGGGGGGGGGAGTAGCAACGCAATGCAGTGCAGAGTAACAAGAAAAGTCAAATGTGGAGCCTCTAGTACCCAATATATTTTTCACCAAGCATGATCTTTGTTGATATCCCACTAGACCGAACAAGCAAGTCATCAAGCGTCCTTGACAAAATACATGGTGCAGACTACACCGTTACTTTTCCAACAACGACGGTTCCGTTAGCTTATCATTTTCCATAAATAAATGTAGAGGAAGAAGAGAACCGATTGAAGATATCCATAAGAGTCAGTAGCTTGTTTTAAGAGTATAATTAGGCCTCTCTTTAGTCAATCCCATAACTAAATTAGGTTGACATTGAAAACAAATGAATCAAGTGATTAATGTTTTAACTCACATGGAGGTTAGGACTTTTCACATAAAGTTTAATTCTTCGCATGTTTTTGGTGCTAGGAAACCTTAAGAGACCATACTATGACCTATGAAAAAATGAAGTTTTTAGCTAACGAGTATTGTCTATTTGTTTCGCCCTATAATTTTCAATCCTTAATTAAAATCAATGCATCAAAATTCAACCATAAGAAAAGGCCAAACAAATTTTGTAGGGATTGGAGCCTGGTTCCATGGACTCACCAATGAACCAGGCTGGACTGGTAGTTTGATTCCCATATGACTTCATGGAACCAACGGGTGGGTCTTACTTCCAATTTTTCGAAATCGATATTTAGTGGGCGGTTCCTGATTCTAAGCTGAGAATTACCCACACAAACCATGCTCATCCCTAATCCACTCCATTCGATCAAATCAATCCAAGGCCAATATGGCTTTTAGGTCGAAATAATGGATGTATTCATTTCAAGAAAAAATAATAATTTAAAGGGAAAAAACTACTAAAAACCCCAAAGTTTACTTAGAGTGATAAATTTACTCAAAACTTTTTTGTGAAAAAAAAAACCATAAATTTTACTAATTGTGACATATTTACCTTAAACTTTTTTTTTTTGTAATATAAGAAAACCCTAAATTTATGTCGGCGTGACATATTTACCCCAAATTATAAGCCATTTTCGTCATTTACTTTTTAATTTTTTTTCCTTATTTCTTCTTCTTTCTTCCCTTCGCCGAAAAAGGAAACAATAAGACGAAAAATGCCATTGGCCATAGAGTTTGTGGTAAATGCGTTACGGTTGGCAAAGTTGGGATTTTTGGTATCACAAAAAAAGTTTTGGATAAATTTGTCATTTTGGATAAAGTTTAGGGTTTTTAGTAGCTTTTTCCCTAATTTAAAAAGCATTTTTTCATAAATGATGACTAATATCACTTTCACAAATGATGGGTGAAAATATTTTCAATATTCACAAAAATATTTTAGATATAGATTATTAAATTATTATCGGTAAAGAAATAAATTTTCATTGATTTATTATATCAAGCGATTATATTTTGAAAAAACATTTTATGAGTCTCTTATTTTCCGCAAAATGAGTGAAGCTTAAGTATAAGGTGAGGTCGAGCGAAAACGATTCTAAGGCCACTTGCCCATCTAATTAGGTCTACTAGATCACATAGAGATGGTGCGTTTGTTTCGGTGAAAATATATGACTTAAAAAACATTATCTAATAAAAATTTGTTGTGTTGCTTATAAAAAAATGAATGAACAAAAAATATCATCAATATCGTCATTATCCATGAATATATTTTCCATCGACTAATTATTTCAGATAATACGAGCAATTATTTTTAGAAAAATATTTTTAATATAATTTATTTTCCAGGAAATATATCAAACTCTAGAGTTTTTCATTTTTACTAGCAAAGGTCATTGGCGACCCCACCTTTAGCAACCACTCATGGGCTCGAATTAAGTGAAGATTGCACCGGGCTTTTGCGCCGACGAGTTTGCCGCATTTACTATGAAGCCCAAAAGAGGAGCCTACGTGAGATCAGTATTGGCCCCATTAACAGGACCGACCATGGGCCTACTAGCTTTCACTTCAGATTAGCATATCTGCAAGGGTCGAATTCGTTGTCAGTTTTCAGGAAAATGTGGAAAATGTTAAAGACTATTTGTATGAATTAGGAGAGAAAGGACATGAACCTGCGAATGTGAGCCCGATGAAGTTGAATTGCATGCAGCAAGTTCCAGTCTGATTGAACTGAGTTCTAGCAAAATCTCCCCATTTCATAAATGCGGCGCAAGTTTGATGATGCCGAAGAGTTCATTACTTTGCAAAGTTCAAAAGCTTTCCCTAGAATTGTACTGAAAAAGCATATGAAATTGTATGCGATGATTATGTAGATTCGGAGTTGTAATTGGGGCAATCCCTGATTTATGCATGGATTTTGAAATACACGTGTTATCAAAATGTTGGGACATATTTTTCATTTGAACGTACAGGATATTCATTTAATATATATCAAAACAAAATGTACAAAAAGTGATTGAACATTGATAATTGATGTCACTTGAAAGAGTAACAAACCACGTGTGACATTTTCGAGTGGAAACAATAATGGTGGGTCAAACCAAACAGTCCCTTAAAAGTCAACCAATTCGCATGCACAACCAACCAAAAAAGGCCCTTAAAAGTTTTCGGACTCACGTTGACTTGACTCTTCACGGAAAGCCCAAGGCCGAAAACACCGAAACGACGGCGACCGCGCTTTACGACAAAGCGTTTTTGGACGATCCGCCTGCTTTACGAAGGTGTTCTTTTTCTTAACGAGAAACACGCCTTTTGACGGGGTTAATTTGGTCACTTCAGCGAGATTGATGTTCGGGCAATCGATCCCGTCGAATCGTACGGATTCCTTATTTATTTTTTTCAAATGGCATTTTTCGTCAATAAAAAAATTCAAATAAAATAATTCCCCAGCGGAGATGGGCGGGGGTGCTTGTCGTGGAAGGGACAATGAAGTTGTAATAACGGGAACTCCCAATTACGAGAATACCCTCATCGTTAGTTCGGGGATTTGTGTCTTTTATTTATTTATTTATTTACCTTTTTGATATTTCCCTTCGTTAATTTTTTTGTCATTGTCGAAAGTATCAAAACGATCCTGTCTTCACTTGAGGTGTGCAAAACGGATCGCTGGAACTGAGAACCTCCTGGAATAGACTAAACTAGCCAATTGGATATAGTTTTCGAGAGTATTAATTCAGTTCCTAGTTCAAAGGGGAATCGAATTAGACTGATTATACGTCTTTATTATTATTTTTAATTTCTTCAAAAAATCAATGGGTTCAGTTTATTGTTTCTAAGGAAGTAGGAGTCTATATTTGGACAGTAATAAGATATTTAGATGGAAACATAAGATTTGTCTTGAGTCATGAATTTGTTTTTAATTATACTTTAGATAATAAATTATTTAGTGAAACATAAAAAAAATAGTGACCGATTTCATTAGATTGGACTGGTCCAATCCTCGATTCTTGATTCCGACTTAAAATTGGATTAAACTGAGAATCGATCACCCACAGTCTTCAACTTATCTTGCATAGAACTGGTTTTTTTTTTTTTTCAACCTTTTAACTTTTAAATGATCTATCTTCTTTTATGGGGTCCAATTCAAGCGATCTCGTTTTGCAAAAGAAAAAGAAATGGAGACGGTGGCGTGGCAATTGCGTAATAAAGCCCATTTCGAGGCGCCATTTTGAAAAGCCGGTTGATTTCGGGAGCAGCATCGGAGTAGCTTAATTAGTCAATAATGATGTTTCAATGGCTTGTCTTTTTGAATTTCACCGGAGAGCTAGAGAGAGAGAGAGAGAGAGAGAGAGAGCTAGAGAGAGAAAGCTCGAGACGGAGACGGAGACGAAGAGAGAGAAAGCTTCCGTGTCGCTGTCGTTGTGTGGGACAGCACAACTCCCTCCTCCCTCTCACCACACACGACCGAAAAGCTTCAAAAATTTCGAGGGGGAGAGAGAGAGAGAATCTTGCGAACCTCCACGAGGTCTAGAGAGAGAAAGGCCCGTTGCCGCACGTGCTAGAGAGAGAAACAGGCGTGGTGGGTTACGGCGGCGGCGGCGGCGGCGAATCGAAACGGCGCGCGGTGGAATCCGGTTGTGGAAGCTTTGGGAGTGGGGCCTGGAAAGATAAGAAGTCGTGTGCTGAGGTTTGTTGAAGGAGGTGGGAGGAGATAAGAGAATTTTGAAGGCGTAGCTGTTGTGAATCAGCTCGCTGATCTGCGGAGACCGAGGCTGAGGTCTGGCGCCGTTTGATGAGCTGAGGATCGCGGCGTGCTTGTCGACTGATGGTAATTGAATTCCGCGGACTTACAATTGACTCATTGCTTTCGCTTGCATGTGGTCTTTGACTTGCTTGGTGATGGACTTGTGAGTTTGCTTGACTGCAAGGCTCCATTTCTTCGTTTGTGGTAGCACCACGGAACGTGGATTTTGGTTTGCTGGGGGCTGTATTAGAATCTTTTGAGACCCTTGTTTTTCTTGTAATTGCTGAGCAGTGGATTGAATTGGACAATGAGGGATAAATATAGAAATTGTGTTGGGAGATGTTCGTGCGATTAATCCTCCAATGCTGAAGTTAGCATTGGTGATGAGAGAGCTAGGAAAGAAAGAATATGTCGCCTGAGAAATGCAATGTGATGGTGTTGTTTGGCTTTGCAAATTGCACATGGTACTGATACGTTCATGTGTGTATGGAAGTGAAGTTCGAATTGACTTAAGGCGCCACTTAACCAATCTATTACCTTACTCGAACACTTGTTGTGCCCAAATGCCAAGCCAATTATGTTTTGGATGAAGCTCACTCATGGACAATCTATTATGAACCATTCTACCACACTCCCCCCCTTCCTCCTCCAACTATAAAAGAAAATGGCATGACATGAATGATGGAAAAACGGTGTCATTGAACACAAGCATTACAAAGTAAATAGGAGAGTCACTGAAATTGAATGGTTATAAAGTATGTAAAATCTGATCTGCAACGCTTTTCATGTCATTTTTAAAATTTTTACTTTAAAGTAACTTGATATCTTTATGGCAACTTTGCTCCTGCAGGCTCAGCCAGTGCAAATAATTGTGGGTTCTCATGTCTGGGTCGAAGATCCTGTTCTTGCATGGA
This sequence comes from Eucalyptus curtisii, assembly GCA_017140595.1. NCBI lineage: Eukaryota > Viridiplantae > Streptophyta > Magnoliopsida > Myrtales > Myrtaceae > Eucalyptus > Eucalyptus curtisii. The sequence continues at coordinate 34,543,242 of CM029503.1, read as the reverse complement.
TTGATGGAGAAGTAACTTCAATTAATGGTCATGAGGTCCATGTCAAGACGATAAATAGAAAGACGGTAAGTGCACCATCATCAAATGCATGTCATACTCAGAACTGTAAACATCTGGTGTTAATCCAATTGAGAGTCCTGATACTTGTTAAATTTCTGTTTGACAAGTCCCTGCCAGTTCAGCTACTGCCATTTCACAATTGAACAAAGGAAAAGAAAAAACTACCAGAGAAGCTTTCTTGCATCAAAGTAAACGATAACCTATTAATTAGAAGAATTGAGATCGAGAGAGCTTAATACATTCAAAAAGGCTTTAACTGACCATTAAACTTTTAATTTTAGAATGAGTACGGTCAAACTGAGCAATAATTCAGGCTTCAAGCAGATTGTGGAATACTATTGCACAGTTGTTTTATTTTGTCAAAATATCTATCTTCGAAATGTTCTTATAAGCAGAGTGAAGTCTTTTCAGAGAGTCTCAGCAACTGAAGCACTCTATGGGTTCTAAATATCGCTCAGCATGATGTTTAGCTTTTCTGCAGTCTTGTTTTATGCTGATCTATGACAGTAGTCTTGATTATTGATATTTTTCGGTATAATGACTAGTGGATTGCACCTGTAGGTCACGACAGATGTGTCGAAAGTATACCCAAAAGATACTGAGGCTCCACCTGGAGGTGTGGATGACATGACAAAGCTTTCTTACTTGCATGAACCTGGAGTGCTGCAGAACCTAGCTACGAGATATCAACTCAATGAGATTTATGTGAGCTACTGGCAGTCCCTCACAGGATTATCTTTTAGCCTTGGAGTTTTCTTGCATTACTGGTTTCAGTAAATAAATTTGCTGTTGCTTCCAGACCTACACAGGAAACATACTCATTGCTGTTAATCCATTTCAAAGATTGCCTCACCTATATGACACCCACATGATGGAACAATATAAGGGAGCTGATTTTGGGGAATTGAGTCCTCATGTGTTTGCAGTTGGTGATGCTGCATACAGGTGAATTTGGTTCCTAGTTGCGCTGGTGCAACTTTTCTTTTCCCTCTTGTCTTCTCACTGATGTGCTGAGACACAAGAATATAGGGCTATGATCAATGAAGGAAAGAGCAATTCAATTCTGGTCAGTGGAGAAAGTGGGGCTGGTAAAACAGAGACGACAAAGATGCTCATGAGATATCTTGCATACTTGGGGGGTCGATCAGGAGTTGAAGGAAGAACAGTGGAACAGCAAGTTCTGGAGGTAGCACGACTTGCCATTTCTTATTTGAGAATGTGTTTTAGGATCTGAACTTGTCTATTCAATCACCACGTGCATTTGAATTATGAACATGACAATTATTAAGCTTAAGTCACAACTGAACATTGCAGTCGAACCCCGTTCTTGAAGCATTTGGCAATGCAAAGACATTGAGGAACAACAACTCAAGGTGCATCTCAATGTTGCTAACTATATATATTGTTTTTTGAAATAGTGTGGGTTTACTTCAACAAGATAGGATCTGTTCTCATATACTTCTCATGATCCATAATGTAGTCGATTTGGTAAATTTGTGGAGATTCAATTCGACAAAAATGGGCGGATTTCGGGGGCTGCCATTAGAACTTATCTGCTTGAAAGGTCACGCGTTTGTCAGATTTCCAACCCCGAGAGAAACTATCATTGCTTTTACCTTCTTTGTGCTGCTCCAGAGGAGGTATTCTCTCAATGGATTCTGTTGGAAATTTCATATTAAGCTGTTTATGTGAACAATATGTGGCATTTTCAAATTCTGCTACATTTTTCAGGATATTGCAAGGTATAAGCTAGGAAGCCCTAAATCTTTTCACTACTTGAATCAATCCAGTTGCTACGAGTTAGAAGGTGTAAATGATGCTCATGAATATCTCGCAACAAGGAGGGCTATGGATATAGTTGGGATCAATGAGGAGGAACAGGTCAGCAATTTTTTGTCCAGGCCATTCATGGGATTGACAATCCTTCACTAGATTCTAAATAAGCAAAAGTTGTTCAGGAGGCAATTTTCAGGGTTGTGGCGGCAATCCTTCATCTTGGAAACATTGATTTTGCTAAGGGAAAGGAGATTGATTCTTCAGTGATAAAGGATGAGAAGTCAAGATTTCATCTTAATACCACAGCAGAACTTCTTAGGTGTTTACTACTACTCCACTGGGAACTGTGAATGTTTCCTGGTGATATAACTTCTGTATCACTTCCAATGACTCTATCTAAAGGGGCTTTATCTTCATGTTAATTTATGGCATAATAGATGTGATGCCCAAAGCTTGGAAGATGCTCTGATCAAACGTGTAATGGTGACACCTGAAGAAGTAATCACAAGAACTCTTGATCCTGTTAATGCAATTGGTAGCAGAGATGCATTAGCCAAGACACTATACTCCCGCTTGTTTGATTGGTAATGAACTTGCATCATGTTATTCTTTTTCTTTATCTGACTGGTCTATCCTAATTGGTACTCCCTTTTTTACTTATTGCACTCTAAGAAGTCATAATTTTACAGGATTGTTGAAAAAATTAATCTTTCAATCGGGCAGGATCCAACATCAAAATCCCTGATTGGAGTTCTTGATATCTATGGTTTTGAAAGTTTTAAATCCAACAGGTTAGTTCACTGACCAAAACTGTTTCACGTCCTAATCCTCCACAGTGCTTGCAAGAGAGGAGCATACTTTTTTGATTTGAGTGTGAGCTAAAGCTTTGTTAGATGGTTTGTGCATATGGTACTTCATGGAAAAAGAACGTAATAATGATGACAGTAAGTTTAAGCTGAGCAAGACATTTTGTAGTTTATGTCCGAAGCCTTTATAGGGAGTTACCAAAATGAATTTTCATGAGGTACTTTGTACAGATGGTAAATATAATGGACATTATTCGACTTATTAGGTTGAAATTTTCCATAGGCTTTCAGAAGAGGTCATTCTTTTGGTTCACAAAGGAACAATTAATATTGTTGTAGCATAATGGTGGGGTTTGCATTTCCACGTAGAGCATTTAGATGGATTGGCAACAGCCACTTGCGCAATTTGCACGAACTTAAGATCCTTTTTATTGTCCTTTTGATACTTTGGGCATAGATCAAAATGTCAAGATACAAGAGAGGTGTACTTGAAGCATATATAGCATTACCATTTTGCATAAGAGCTTGATCCTCAAGAAGGTTTGTGTTTTTCCTCCCTTTATATCTGACAAATTTGATCGACCTCTGCATGTTCATTCGTGAACTCCCCGGTTAGCATGCCTCTGCGTTGCCATTAGTTTGCTTTGCCCTGGCCACTGCGATAGCAACCAAGTCAATTAAAACAAGAGATGTTGAGCATGTTGTGTGGGTTATATGCTAATTTGCATTTTTAATTGACAGTTTTGAGCAGTTCTGTATAAACTTCACCAATGAGAAGCTGCAACAACATTTTAATCAGGTTAATTTGATAATTCTGTTTGTTTATCTTGCAAGTTTTATAGAGTTCATTCTCATTTAGTTTTGTGTTATGTGTAACCAATGTGCAGCATGTCTTCAAAATGGAGCAGGAAGAGTATAGTAAAGAAGAGATAGATTGGAGCTATATCGAGTTTGTTGATAATCAAGATGTATTGGATTTAATCGAAAAGGTATGTCAAATTTGACACCATTGAAAATCTCGTACTTTACATTCAACTGCCTTTGCTTTCTTTTTTGTGTTGAGCTATTAACTAAAATCACTGGATCCTCTCCAGAAACCTGGAGGGATTATCGCTCTTCTTGATGAGGCCTGGTATGCAACTTTGATTTATATTTTTTATTGCCAAACTATGATGTCCTAATATTTCTCTCCTTTAGGTGTCTCACCTTGAATTGATTGTTCTTTTGTGGTTTCATGCAGTATGTTTCCCAGATCTACCCATGAAACATTTGCCCAGAAGTTGTACCAGACTTTTAAAAACAACAAACGTTTTATCAAACCAAAGCTCTCTCGTACTGATTTTACTATATTACACTATGCAGGGGAGGTAAGTGTCAGAGTTTAGTTCAATGTGCTAAATTATCAGAATCTGAATTGATTTGTAATCTTTCTGGTTTCGAAGGTTAGAATCCGAATTAATTTTTAACCTTTCTGGTTTTAAAAGGTTGCCTACCAGGCTGATCTATTCCTGGACAAAAATAAAGATTATGTGGTGGCAGAACATCAGGCATTGCTGACTGCCTCAAAATGCCCATTTGCGGCAGGTTTATTCCCCCCACTTCCTGAAGAATCGTCCAAATCTTCTAAGTTTTCTTCCATTGGATCCCGCTTCAAGGTACTGGCATGCATTTTTTTAGCTTGTGTTTATAATGGAAACTGTACTAGAGATTAACTAACATCCACGTATGGTACTGATATTATATGCATACCCCATGGCTAGTGACCACAAGCTTCTCTCATAGGTGTCAAGGTTTAATATCGAATCATGTATGGCTATTCCATAGTAGTTGATTAAATAATTTTTATTCTTTAGATGTTTATGAGATTGTTATACTTTATCGTGAAGTTCAGCAATCATTATCTGCTCTTAATATATGCCCTGAAAACTTGAATATCTTTGGATTAGCATAGCTCATTCATTTTAGTATTTCAAGTTGGGATCATTATCAAGCTTAATTATTGCATCATATATGACTACTTTGTATATTTGATAGATGAACTTTAGTCTTTGAATTTTTATGATGTTTTGGCAAAAATTTGAAAAAAAAAGGGCTTATGAGGTTGCTTTTGCTATTTAACACGAAATTTAGGAATCTCTATCTGCAGTTAATAATTCCCTTTAGAACTTGGATATGTTGGTGTCACAAAGCTGATTAGAGAACCCGCAGCAAATAGTAAGAGAGAAAGAAGAAGGGAGAAGGAATAGAGAAGAGGAGAAGGAGAATGTAGAAGAAAGAAACAAAGAGGGGGCTGTAGATTTCTGTAGTAACAGAAACCCTACACCCATTGTATTTATATTGAATATAAACTGTATATGACAATAATACCAAAAAGGAAATAAAACTCTGATAATAAAGGAAACTCAATTAAAGTAACTTAACAGTTTGCATGGTCATTGCTCCTGGAATCCAATTTTAGCAGTTTAAATGGGACCATTATCAATCTCAATTCCCGGAGTTCAGACATGATTAGATCGCGCCCTTCTAGGTCTGTTGCATACATGTGGAAATTTCCCTCAAAGGCTGTGACTTGAAGTGAATCTTTCTTGAACAAGAAGGTGTTTTCATTTTAAAAAAAAAGAACAACAGAAACATTTATTTTTGTTAATAACAAAGACAAAAATGGAAATAGTATGTTTCTTATTCCTCAAGCCACTTTTTGGCTAATTTGAAGGGTCACATCAAGGGAGTTTGAGGTCCTAGGGTCTTGATTTTTGTTTTTTATGTAAATAACAGTGGTTGCAGGTTTTGAATTTTTGGGTTAATAATATTTCAGCAGCAACACTCCTTCTCTGTAATTTTTATACGGAGTCGTAGCCCCTTGTACCTTTTCACTAAATCTATATTTACCTTTTCTGTTTAGTGTAAATATGGTATGAAAAAAACTGTACTTAATATTCCATTTCCTTTCTTCTCTGGATGTTGAAACAGTGCTTATTGTTCCAACACGTAGCTCTGGTCCAGTAACTCCACTTGACAAATTTTGTAGCTTTTGCAAAGTACTGTTTTGATGGTTTTACATTTATGACTCTTTTCTTTTCTGTTCTGAAAATGATAATTATGCTTTAACTTCTTTTATGGTCCATCATGGTGAAGTCTTGAATTAGCATATGTGTTCAAGTTCCTGTGAATTTGTTTCTCTCGAGGTATTGTAACCAGAGTGAAGGTCTTGCTGATATCTTTATACTTCTCATGTGAGAGATTGAATGGTAGCTCTAGCGTTCTTTATTGTGGGAATCAGTTCCTCTGCAGCTTAAAACTAGCAATTGAAACCATGTTGTTGGATTGCCTAGCAGGTTTGAGAAGGTTGATGTCATTTGATTTATGAGACTTCATTTCAAAATTTAGTAAAAATTCTTGAGAATTAGTACAGCCATGTAGAGACTGACTGATTTCTCCAAGCTTCATTTCCTATATTGTCACCTCTCTAATTTTTTCCGCCCTTAAACTTTACCGCTAGAGTAGTGGTGATTTAATTTTTTTTGTTTGAATTCTGTGAATAGATTTACGTGACACCCATAGGCATAGGATGAGTAATTCTTTAAGCTGAAGATTGCACAACTTTAAAGGTTTAGGTTGGGGAATGAGTTGACTTGTGTGCATTCTTGAAATGGCAGCTGCAACTTCAGTCTCTAATGGAGACGCTGAGTTCGACTGAACCTCACTACATCAGATGCGTGAAGCCAAATAATGTTCTGAAACCTGCTATATTTGAAAACGTCAATATCATCCAACAGTTACGTTGTGGTGTGAGTATACAATGCAGAACTTCACTTTGTATGTCCTCTCTGGACTTTTATTTTCAATAATACCAACAATATTGTCGATCTGTAATAGGGCGTCCTTGAAGCAATTAGGATAAGCTGTGCTGGATATCCTACCCGGCGTACCTTTTATGACTTTCTTGATCGCTTCAGTGTTCTGTCTCCAGAGGTTTTAGAAGGGAAGTAAGTACCAAATCGATGTATAATCACATAAATGCTTTCCATTAAGTTGGAGATCTTTATTAAGTAATTATTGCATGTCAAAACATTTGTAACGAGCTATTGTGTGGTTATATTGTCCTTCAGCTACGATGATAAAGTTGCTTGTCAAATGATTCTTGATAAGAAGGGATTAAAAGGTTACCAGGTAATTGGGCGTTCCTTTTTTATCCTACTTTATTACTTTTGGCATCTTCATATGATCTGATGCTTTGGCTAGTTTTATTTGCTCTTTTAGTTTGGATGCTGTTACAGACTTGTTTTGGTAGTTGTTAAGATAATAATATGGGCAATACTCTGTTACTTAGCATCTTTTTAGGTTAACCCATGGCGTCTTTTTTTTCTCTTATTCATCTATTTAAATGCTTAATTATTTGGTGAGGTTACATATGAACCATCTGCTATTTGAATTAGTAGTATTGCTTGGCTTACTTTGGGAGTGACTTTAGCGTGACCTTGCTCCTTCAAAGTGAGATGTTCAAACCATGGAACTCATTGCTTGACCTCCCCCACTCACTTTGTCTTATGCTTAGTTCAATTGTAACAAGTTGATCAATGTACCAAATGCTCGATCCTTTTTATCCCTATTTTTTAACCTGTCCATTTGTGATCATTCTCAGTTTAATTATCAAAACAATAGGTCGGGGCTTTACCAAATTGGTTAAGCTCTTACTTTATAATTAAGGGAAACCATGAGTAACTTCATTTGAAAGATTCTTGTTATCAAAGACATGTTGCTTTAATCATCATTTCTTGCTTAATATCCATATATCTTCTGGAAGTTCTTTAATATCCAACTCGATTATTGGTTTCTGAGTTTGAAAATTTTCTTCTATTAAGTTCCTTACCTGTGGTGTGTCTTGACAGATTGGGACGACCAAAGTTTTTCTCAGAGCAGGTCAAATGGCAGAGTTAGATGCTAGGAGGTCTGAGGTGCTTGGAAATGCAGCCAGAACCATTCAGCTGCGAATGCGAACTTATATGATGCGAAAGCAGTATATTGCATTACGCGAGGCTGCTGTCGCAATACAGTCATATTGCCGAGGTACTTTACTTATTATTGCCTCAAATCAAACTTCCGGGCTATATTCATTATTTCTGTTCTTTTTTTTTTTTTTTTTTTGGTGGCGGTCTAGATTTCACTGTCCTTTACATTTGTGAAATCATCATAAGATCTCGAATAAGCTTGGAAATATTAGAGCTGCATGTTCCAATGGTGAGGGAAGTGAGTCGCTTGATATTTAATAATTTATGGATATATTCTTTTTGGATTAATATTAGGCGACCATTTGTTGCAAAAGTTAAGTTGTAACAAACTAATAATGTAAAGCAAACATATGCATAGACTCTTCCTGCGTGAGCCGAGCCTTACATGTGATATACAGGATAATGGGTGTGACCACAACAGATGAACTTATGAGAGCACAAACACAATAATAAAAAAATGGAGAATAAACATCATCTGGAGTGTCAAGATTCGAACTCTTGTTCTGTGCTCTAATACTTCATTGGGTGACCATTTGTCTCAAAGGTATAAGCTGTCTGGAGATGAGTTTGCGAATTATTCAAGCATATTCATGATCAATAAGCAATATTGGGTTTCAAATATATTCTCCGATTTTGGTAACTTCAAGTGCATCTGTCCCCCCTCTGTTTTGACTCTTCATATCACTCGATCCGTTCTTAATAGTCCATTTGCCCAATCTGAATTGCATTTTGTTTTGCCTTTGCAGGCAGAATGGCTCACGAACTTTATGAACAGTTAAGACGAGAAGCTGGAGCACTAAAGATCCAGAAGAACTTCAGGGCCTTCATTGCAAGAAAATCTCACTTGAAACTAAGGTCATGTGCTGTTGTATTGCAGACAGGATATAGGGGAATGATTGCTAGGAATGAGTTCAGATTTAGAAAACAGACCAAAGCTTCCGTCATCATCCAGGTATTATCATGTCGAGTAGAATTTGCCTTTCCTGTGGTTCACTATCGTAGTAAATTTGCCGTCTGCTGTTTCCAATGGCACTTAGAACATTGATGATTCAATTGTTGAAATGTACAAAAATAAAATGTCTTGGTGTCTGCAGGCTCATTGGCGGTGTCACCAAGCATATTATTATTATAAGAGTCTCCAGAAAGCGGCAATTGTTTCTCAATGTGGATGGAGAGGCAGAGTTGCAAGAAGAGAACTCAGAAAGCTCAAAATGGTTGGTCTAGTCAACAATATTAATTTTTACTTACAATAGTTGTTTATTCTGAATCTCCAATGATTACGTAGGTTGAATTGTAATATTTCCTCGAAAATGTTGTTTAGGCTGCACGAGAAACTGGCGCGCTTAAAGAAGCAAAGGACAAGCTAGAAAAGCGTGTGGAGGAGCTTACATGGCGTCTACAACTTGAAAAGCGCTTAAGGGTGACATATTAATAATTTTCTTCAACAAACTGTTGGATTTGTTGGATTTTTTTTTATTAACATGCGGTAGGGTTGATGCTATTAAACAAGCTTTCAATATGAGTTTGTGCTCTCTTTGTTTTGTGCAGATTGATCTTGAGGAGGCGAAAGCCCAAGAAATTGCCAAGCGGCAGGACACAATAAATGCTTTGCAATCAAAGGTGGAAGAAGCCAACTCTATGGTCATTAAAGAGCGAGAAGCAGCCAGAAAGGCTATAGAAGAAGCAACTCCAGTTGTGAAGGAAACCCCTGTCATTGTTCAAGATACAGAAAAGATCAATTCATTAACAGCTGAGATTGAAAAGTTCAAGGTAGATTGCTGGCTTGCTGAGGATTGATATCATTTTGGAAAATGATGGTTGATGGCAGTGGTGTCCCCTTGGTGTTCAATGACTCTTCTATCAATTTTCTGCAAACATTATTCCTTTCTGCAAGTACAATTATGCACATTTCAGATTAGATAAAAGTTCTGGCAGAGATAAGGATCAATATTTAATTGAATTACTGATCATCATGCTTGATCTCATATCCCAGCTTCTAATTATCTAGTGACTCTTGTTTTTTTTTTTTTTTCTTGTCTAGTTTATTTTTATCTAATAAGTAAGCTTATACTTTTCCTTGTTGGTTAGGCATTGTGGATAAAGGAGACACAAACAGCAGAGAACACAAAAAAAGCTACTGCTCTTGCTGAGGCCAAAAACAGTGACTTGATTAAGAAGCTTGAGGATTCAGAGAAGAAGGCGGACGAACAACATATTTTAGTGCAGAGGTTTGTGAAAAAGATGCAGAAATTCGATAATTTTGGAACACCTTAGTAGATTTAAATGTAGTGTTCTTTTGTCAGTTTCCATCCCTTTTTTACCGTGTCTTTTGTACAATTTCGAGCAGTGTTAGTCAAGAACAAGCGCCTTGTCAAATTTAGTCATCCATTTTTTTTGAAAATTTAATTTTATTTTTTGATTGTCGAAGCACATAATTATGATGGTCAGAGTGCCACTTTGCCTTTTGCCTTCTACTTCACTTAACACCTGATTGCTGAAATGTGTTCTGCTATTGTCACATTTAAAAGGCTAAGTACGTCCTTAGTTTTTCAAAGACCATATGATGAGACAACTTGAGCATGAATGGGCCGTTATTGGACGTTTTTATGACTTCTCAGTGGAAGTTTTAGGTATCAGCTGAGGTATATATTCATGAAGTGTTTCAGCAGAAAATAGATTCTGCCGTTGAACCTAGTATGACATCTCTTGATGACACATCTCATGTGTTTTCTTTAAAAAGAGGCCTCGCGATAGGGTTTTACTTAGAGACTGTCAGATGTAAGTGTCTATTTGTGGGGTAAATGTACGACAAAATCTAAGTTTTGACCATGTTTAGTTCCTGCTTTACAGGCTTGAAGAGAAGGTCTCTAATTTGGAATCAGAAAATCAGGTACTGCGCCAACAGGCACTCGTCATATCACCATCTGGCAAAGCTGCATCTGTGAGACCAAAGACAACAATCATTCAGGTATGAAAGGAGCCCAAATTTAAGTTCTTACATTATGCTAACTTAAATAGGAATATCAACCTGCACCATTTTTTTGTCCATTTGCAGAGAAATCCAGAAAACAATACTGCTCTAAATGGAGAAATTCGAAAAGCTCCGGTAAGGTTGAGTTTTTGGTTGAGATAAGTGCTATATCTGCATATCAAGACTGAAATTGTTTGGTCATATCTTTTTGTAGGCACAAGATTCAGTACTTGCTCTCCCTCCTTCACGGGAACCTGAGACAGAGGAAAGGCCTCAGAAATCTCTCAGTGAGAAGCAGCAGGTTCGTTTGTGTTTCTTCTGGGGATGTATGAAGCATGTTCTTCAATTTGATCAGCATGATTAAGCTAAACTCATAATATATCCTCAAGTAGTCATTTGCATTAATAATGTCTCTCATTATATATTCTTCCATGCTGCAGGAGAATCAAGATATCCTTATAAAGTGCATCTCTGAAGATCTAGGGTTCTCTGGGGGCAGGCCTGTTGCTGCTTGTCTCATATTCAAATGCCTTCTTCACTGGAGATCATTCGAAGTTGAGAGAACTGCTATTTTTGACCGCATCATTCAAACAATTGGCGCAGCAATTGAGGTGTGCCTCCAAGGAGAACATTTTCCAAATTGCTTTAGGATGAGTGTGTGTTGATTCTGATTCAGTGTTAGTATAATGAAACAAACTATATGAGTGAGTGAGGCGTTTGTGTTGATACCGCATGCCATTGACTTATCCCATCCAATTTCTTATTTAAGGTGCAGGACAACAACGATGTATTGGCTTATTGGTTGTCCAATGCGTCGACGTTGCTGCTACTCTTACAGCGTACACTAAAGGCTAGTGGAGCAGCAAGCTTGACTCCACAGCGGCGAAGGACATCAGCTTCTATATTTGGAAGAGTGTCTCAAGTAAGTACACAACTTTCTCTCCTGTTGCTTAGCTTTAAACAAGGGCTTCAAATGTTTTCCTTTAGATTTCCTTCGTTGTCTCTTCAATAAGAGAAAAGTTCTTTAGTCTTGATTAACTAATGTTAATGTATCATCATAGCTTCTAGCCTCGAAAAGGGTATCACACATAGCTTTGTCTTTGCTTTATATACCCGAATTATCCCTCCACATCATGGTTAAGCTTTTGGTTGGAAATTCTAACACCTACAAGCACTCAGGGTCTACGAGCTTCTCCACAAAGTGTTGGGTTCTCATTTCTTAATGGTCGGATGCTTGGTGGCCCTGACGACTTGCGACAAGTTGAAGCCAAGTATCCAGCTTTGCTTTTCAAGCAACAACTTACAGCTTTTCTGGAGAAGATATATGGACTGATTAGAGATAATCTGAAGAAAGAGATCTCCCCCTTGCTGGGACAATGTATTCAGGTCATCCCTGATTCTTCCTTCGTCGCAACAAGCTACCATGAGATTGGCTATACCCCTTGTGGAGTCTCCTGAGATAAATAATTTTCTATCACTTGCAAAATCTCATTTTAGCGTTTCTTCGAGTATACTAGTTTATTAACTTATGTTTGACTAAGGGAGCCTGGTTATTGAATGATTATCCTTTCCGTATGAGAATTTCTGGCTCTTACATCATAAGATGCTCTAATGGAACTCGGTAGTCCAAGGAATAGCTCATAATTTGTTTCTCTTATCAATGGCGCAGTATAAATAATATGTGAAGTGTTGTTCTGGATCAGATCTTTTGTTTAAACAAATCAAAATTCGGCTAACTGTTGATGAATAACCTGAACTGTGTCTAGCAAATACTGTCAACTTATGGCGACAAAAAAGTCCAAATGCATATAGAGTCAACTTAACCATGTTTCAGTGAGTCGTGAGCAGTACGGTCTGTGCTATAGTCTCTGATTCTTTTAACATAGTTTTCCACTTCTACTATTTATTTATTTATTTTTTGGTCATGGCTTTCCACTTCTACTTAAGAAGTGCTTTTCGCAAGTGTAGGCACCTAGAACATCACGTGCTAGCATGGTGAAGGGGCGTTCTCAGGCCAATGCTGCCGCTCTTCAAGCTTTAATTGCTCATTGGAAAAGTATAGTGAACAGCCTAAACAATTGCTTGAAGACGATGAGAGCCAATTATGTGGGTGGAGTCTCCAACTTGGATGTCTTGAGATGCTGTCTTTATGGCATGACCTGATTGAATTTTTTGTACTTGCAGGTTCCACCATTAATTGTCCGCAAGATTTTCACTCAGATATTTTCATTTATTAATGTCCAATTATTTAACAGGTAGGTCAACTAATGCTCGATCCTGACCTGTTCTCTCTAATTATTAAAAACTTAGACTGTGTGTAGTGACAGTTGAAAACCATATTTGCAGTCTTCTCTTGAGGCGTGAATGTTGCTCCTTTAGCAATGGGGAGTATGTAAAGACAGGGCTTGCTGAGTTAGAGCAGTGGTGCCATGATGCAACTGAGGAGGTGAATATTCAAGAATTAAGCATTCCTTTTTTTAGTTTTCTGAAAATCCTGTGATTTACATCTTCTGTACATTCAGTTTGTGGGGTCAGCTTTGGATGAATTAAAGCATATCAGACAAGCAGTCGGCTTCCTGGTTGGTTCATCTCCTTTACTATCACCTCCTCATTTAGAGGTTCAATTTTCTATCAATCAACTGAGTTGGTTTAAAAATTTAATTTTCTGTGGAATCAGGTCATACATCAAAAACCAAAGAAGAGCTTGAAAGAGATAACCAATGATCTTTGCCCTGTGAGTACTTCTACCTGACAACCGCATCCAATCTCTCTCTCTCTCTTTCTGTCTCTTTGATGACACTTCAGTTGGCAATTTTTTCAGGTTCTTAGCATTCAGCAATTATACAGGATCAGTACAATGTACTGGGATGACAAATATGGCACCCATAGTGTATCAACAGATGTAAGTTTTGTGCTCAAGACAGATTGTATATCTAGTTTGTCTTTTTCTTCAGGGTTCTAAGTTTAAGCCAAAAACTGCAGGAATTCTCAGATGACCTTATTGGTTTTTGGGTTTAATCCAGAAAGGTTGTTGCTGTAGTTGTCATTAGTTTGCCATATGCTTTATGATGGGAACTAACAGATTCGTGTAGGCTTGCTTTTACGGGTCATAGTTTACTGATTTCAAATGTCCCGCATTACTATTTTGTTTTTTATCTAGTCGCAAGACTGATTTGTCACTTTTGAATCCACTCTGGCAGGTCATTTCAACCATGAGAGTTATGATGACAGAGGATTCCAACAATGCCGTTAGCAGTTCTTTCCTATTGGATGATGATTCGAGGTACCATAAAAGCTTCCAACTGGCACATATGCCTTGCAAAACTAATCCTTAATTTCGGGTCTCATTCTTTGTGATAATTAAGATGCGCATTTCTTGTGCAGCATCCCGTTCACGGTGGAAGAAATTTCAAAGTCAATTGAACAGATCGAGGTGCCCGAAATTGAACCTCCGCCTCTAATTCGTGCGAATTCAGGCTTTACATTCTTGCTACAACGTGCAGAATGATTGTAGTTCCTTTCACAAGGCTGCTCTTCCACTGTAAATACGGCCGGTGTTAATAGATCTTTTGTGTACATTCATTCTTTCAATTTTTAAAAAGTTCGGGTGGTTGTCGGCCGCTCAGGTCATAGGCTGTCTTCTTTTTAGTTAGAAGGCGGCACAGTGGCGTTATTTGGGTCACTGCTGGTTCGTGCCAGAATGTACCATACGTCTAGTTCTTGATATCTTGAAGATAGTCAAGTTTATATTCTTTTGTAAATTGTGCAGCATAGCAATCTATTTTGATACTTATACCATAAGTAGTAATGTTTAGCTTCATTCCCAGTGTTCAGTTCAATCTCTTATGAAAAGCTTCTCGATCGCGGCTTTGTCGACTAATGATCTCGAATTAGGGATGGCCTGAGATGGATCTTCTTGCCACTAAATCATCTTTGTTTTACTAAGATGGTGGGAGAAGGAAAACGTTGAACAGAATGGCCCCGCACACTCTGGTTAGATTGTTCAGGCTTGATTCACAAGTAGGGTATATAATCTACAGTCTCTTTTTATACTTTGGAGTTTAGTGTCATATCTACATTTTTTTTTTTTTGGAGTCAATCAACCCGGAAAATCTTTGTATACACATTAATAATTCACCGCAAAACAATTAAGCAATCTATAGATTATTCAAAAGAAACATTGGAAGGCTTGGTTGATATTGCATAAATTAATAATTTAAAAAATATTTTAGTTTGAACATGCGTCATGATTGCTATAATCAATATATATGTATGTACATAGGTTACACGTAAGACAAATTAAATAAGAGTCAATAGTTTGATGCAGCTAATTCAAGTAATATAGCATTTTTTCTTTGTCATGAACTAGAAGCCACGCGCACTCAAATTGCACTCAATCTTATGCAAATTGAAGATACGATATTATATATAATTCTTATAAAAGTAGCATTATAAGAACATTAAGTAAACTTGAAAATTTCACATTCGTATCATGTGCTGAAATGCTCCCCGCGTTGATCTTGAGACTCCAACTATTTATAATATATACGTGTACGTATATATCTATCTTCCTCTTTTACAAATGTGGATGCTTAATTAATTTAGAGAGACAAAAATTCAACTTTATTAACCGATATCCTACAACACCACCAATCATCTAGCATAATCTTTTATTTTTACGTAGCATATATCAATTTCAAATTCCTATTCTTATTCTTTTGCTAAAAAAATCCCTCCACATCCATCTCTAGTTGAGCATGTGCGAAGACATAATAATTTACCCAAAAAAAAGAATTTACGGGACAAAAACCATGCCTTCTCGCGAGTTCCCACCAATTGTTGAGCCGGGAAAAGCGGGCTTTATATTTCGGGTATTTTCTTGCTCCCAAAGCATATTAATTCAAAGTTAATCCCAAACTCCGGGTCGGGTCATTCGTCCGACAAGGAAAATTATAACCCGGCCCGACTTCCTCTAATCCACCTGCCCCGCCTTGTGGCATGAAATACGTCTACAAATATATATACAGAGTCGTTAAACCCTAAACCCTCGGAAGCAGAGAGGGACAGAACAGAGACGAGAGAGAGGGACAGACGCACCGTAAACCCTCGAACCAGAGAGAGGGATAGAGACGCAGAGAGGGGGACAGAGATTTAAACCCTAAACCCTCGAAGCAGAGAGAGGGACAGAGACGCAGAGAGAGGGACAGTCCAAAGCACCTCAAAGCTGCAAGCTTTTCTGCTCACAAATTTTGGGTTTGTCTGTCCATCACAACCAAATGCTTGTTTTAGGTGTTTACATGGAACACGGACGCATGGGGTTATGGCCCTGGTAATCTCATCCTTGGGTGCTCGCTGTTCTTCCGAGTGGAGAGTCACTGGGAATTCTTGCTGACGCAACAGGACGTTGTGCGGTGTTGTGAAACTCATACCTATGTGATCACATAGTGGAGTAGTTTCTTGGAAGATCCAATTCCTTTTATCCTTAAGTTCTTGTGTTTCTATGACCGGTGGTGGAATTTGATTAAAAAATTCGTAAATGAAGTTCTTGGTTATGCCTCTGGAGTCTGTATTACCTTTCTTTTGTCCTTCGTTCTCGAGTTTTTATTTGATTTGTGTCTTTCGTTTGTAGGGGATAAACTGGTTCGAGTGATCGATCGGGCAAGGCCTTTGAAGATTGATATCCTCCCTGTTAAAGCCGGAAACGCACCATACCCCTTAAATTAATAGCCAATTTTGCGATAGATTCTTTTTATTTTATTTTGTTTCATCTTGTCTTTATACATTGTTAGTATATACAGAGTTAGAGCTGAGATGGCAATAGATGGGAGTTTCAGTCTCGAATTTGCGCTCGGAAGGTTCCTGGCGCGCTGCCCTGAGCTCAGAAGCAGGCCGCGGTTCACCATACTGGTGAGGGAGGTAATTAAATCTACACCGCCAGACTTGAAGCTGAGTTTCTTTAGGAACTTTGGAGTATTAGTTCGATGATTTTGGTTTCTACGCCCTCAGGGAAGTGTGTTACGTGAGGATGAAGTGATCGCTTCGGTGGCTGATATATTTTTGCACCCTACTTACACAATCCCATTGATGGGGTGTTTCCGGCCCATAGCACGAAAAATTGTGGAAAAGGTGGTGTGGTCCCTGCGACTTGTGACTAATTTAAGGTCCAATTCAAGTTCCTTACAAAGAGAAGTTGACGAAGATAATGAGATTTTAAAAGGAGCAGAAGACTGTGATGGTAACCTTATTGATTGTTATGTTCGAAAGGAAAAGGGTTTGAATCTTCACGAGCTTGCTTGCCTGGCGTTTTGTCGTGCACTTGATTTGGCTCCCTTTCTGTTGGGGTATGTCAACATTTAGTTTTCTGGTTTATTGTATGTATAGTCCTATGTGCTGTGCATTCCAAAACTCCACTTAATATTCATTTTGCTTGAGCAAAAAGGGAATTAATTATTTAATCGTTGAGTCATAATATAGGTTCTGTATGATCCACCCCTAGTTTCTAGCCACGGTACATACTGAGGACAGGAAAGTGAGCTTCATTTTCATATATAACTGTCTGCATGAATACTTCTTTTAGATGATATTTTTCCTGTAGAACTGGTCTACTATGTTAATTGACTCTGCTGATGGAGTTACATTTGCTTTTGCACATCCCTCATATCCCTCATAATGTGTCTTATAGACGTCTTCTCCTTGAAATAAAGCAGACTGTATTTATTTGGAAAATGCATTGCAGCATGCTTTACTTTTTGTAAAAAAATGGACCATCGCTGAAGTAGTTTCCACTTATTAATTCAATAAGTTTCTTGTGATGAAATCTATCCCAAAGGATCTCAACTTGCCCTGGAATTGATTTGGAGGGTCGAGATTCCCTTATGTGTTGCCTTCTCCACATGGGAGGCTGTATGATCTAACAACCGATTGACAACTTTCAGAATAGAGGTCTTGAACTCGTGAATAGATATTTTCTTTGCACACACACCAGAGTTAGTTGACCACACCGTTATTCATTGCCGTGGGTCGAGATTTCGTAGGATTGATGTGTTTGGACTTTTAGGCATATATTTGGTTGAGGTTTCTATGGTTTAGGAAGAACTCTGGGCTAGGAAAAAACTTGTTTTGTACCGGAAAGATTGATACTTTGTACTATCCCTTTTGCAACTTATTTGGAGGGAGAGAAATTTGAAGGTGTTTGAGAGTCTATAGTCTAAGGTTCTTGATGTATAGAATAGCTGGGTTGCAGGTTTTGAGCTTTTGGTTGCTGAAGTACCGCTGTTCAAATGAGAAAGTTTATTGGAAGGGGTTGGCTTTGCTAGAAATTTTAGAGCTTTCTAGTTTGAAGGATAGCTGAAATGGATGTGAGTTCTGTGACTTAATAAAATGTGGTGACAATTGGTCCTTAAACTGATGGACTGTTTCTCTATCTTAATTGAAGCAATTTCCAGATTTCATACTTGTTTTCACAGTGTAAAATATATTTGTTCTAATATTTGCCATGATAAGATAAGAATGTTTTCTCTTGACGTAAGATAAACTTCCTTGCTGAAATTGTTGTTTCTATAAAAGTTATAGCTGTTACTGAAGGGAGCTAAATCGTATTCCAATTTTGGGTACCTTCTTAATTTCTGCAGGTCTTTATTAGAGTATTTTAAATTTGCTCCGCCACCCTTTCAACGTATTTTGGAAGGAGGAAGAAATTTGGATTACCTTCATGAGGTATTTTAATTTCTATTTTTACTATTTTTCTGAGATAATCATAGAATCTTTGTGTGTGCGAGGTTTGTTCTTGTCTAGTTTTGTAGTATGGTGTGAAGGGAAGTTGAAGTTGCTGGGTTTATTTTGGTTGTTTTGGAGTAACCACTTTAAATTGTTTTTTAGACTTTTCAAACCTTTCTTTCTTAATAATTTGGTATAGGGGTGATATCCCCATGGTAGCTTTTTATTTTCCTTAGAGCCATTTCCTCCAACCATACCTTTGATTGGTGGGTTACAATTATAGACGTCATTCACTGATCAGAGTTATGGTTTGATGAATATAGCCCTTATATTGCTTTCAAATGAGAAATAACATTGGTGAGCCAGATGCGAGTATGAGCATTATCTGGGACATACAAAGCAAGTGTTTGTGGGGCATGAAGATTCTTTTAAGCTATAGTCTGCTTTTTAGTGACTAGACTGGTTAGGGTGGAAGATGGATTTGTAATGCTACTCGCATCAAATAATATTACGTTGATGTTGCGGACATTGCTTGTAATGTTTAAATGCAAAGGGATAAGGTCATGATGTTTTTATGGGCATAAGCATTACCTACAAATCTGATGTTGGAATTATCCATGATTATTAAGTTAAGTTTGGAAAGCTTTGGGTTGTTTGGTTGATGATTTATGATTAGTTGGGGTTGGCCTTTGTTTGGTCTGCTCAAATTCAAAGGGCTGCCATTAGAAGGTAAATGCCCTTGTTGGTCTGCTTGGATTTGACCAATTTGTTTGAGGTATTGTTTCTAGATCATGAATGAGTACAAAGAGATTTCGTAAAAAATTTGATATAAAAAATCTACTAATCTAGATCATCATATAAAAAATTTTACGGCCTAGATTTGAACTGTGTGATTGCCATTAAAGAACTTGATGTTGGGATATTCTTGTAATAAAATGTCAATATAGTGTAGATGGAAATACTAATGTCAAGTTTTTGAGTTGGTGCTTTGTGACCTAGCGGGTTTTTGGGGTTGTACATGATACTCTTTTTAATCAATTAGGATTATGGAGGCATGCGTTTCATCTTGCTTAATGTTCAGATATGTTGCTCTTTTAGTATTTAGTAATTAGAACCTATGCTTTAAAACATCCTTTTATTTCCGTAGAAATTCATGCTCTTTTAGCTATGGTTAAGCTGTGCTTTTGACATTTTGTGAGCATGGAACAATCTCATTTGTTTTGATTGGACATTTTGAACTCTACTGTTCATTGGGGAGATTGTCCCATTCCGCCAGAATGTATTTTATAATATATCAAACTGAAGCAAAAACTGTCAATGGTACATGCGTCAATTGATGCCATCCATCTTGCTTATAGTATCATCTGGTATGGCCTAAGCTGTTGTCATGGCAGCTTTGATTATGCCTCATACATTTGTACATTTTTATTAAGCTGAAGACTTGTTATGTTGCCAATATTTAATTACATCGTTTGCTCTCTTTTGATTTCTGTAGGAGTAGTGAATAGAACTAGTTCAATGTGTAGTCCTAAGTTTCTCCAATGACTTTTTTAACTTAGTAATGAAGTTTGGTTCTTTATTCCCTCTTCTAGGCTGAAGGTCGAATATCACATGTCGTGCGGATATCTTACCGCATATTGCTGACATCACCTGAGGTGTTCTCTAAGCTTTGGGATTGGTCTTGTTTCATGGATCCTGCAAGGCAGCCATTAAGCTTGTTGCGCAGCAGTAAATTGGAGAAGGATATAGCAGATTTAAGATGGTGTATATCACAAATACTATCGGTTATTCTTAAATTGGGTGATGCAGGAACCTTGAATCTTGGCATTGGACCTGAAGAAGGGTTTAAGTGTCTGCTACGGTTGGTTGACGTTCTTAAAGAAATCACCATCACATCTGTTAACTCTTAAGTAGATACAGTTTTGGGAAGATTTGCCATTTTGACATTCTTGCTTTGCTTTGTTGATCATCAGCTGGGAAGAATTTTGTCGGGATGTTTCGTTGGAGAAAGCAAGTACTTTTATTGAGCCATCTGAGAAAATAGAATCAGATGATATGGTTGATGTCCGTCAAGAGTGTTTTCTAGAATCCCGTGGTTTAATTTCTCTGGGCTTGTCACCGTTCAGCTATAGTGAGGCATGGCCTCGTCATCAAAGGCTCGCAACAGGGTAACTTACTGAAGATTTGAATTTTTGCTTGATATTTAATAAATGTTTGCTAAATTTGTGAAGTGGGCTGCAAAATTCACTCAAATTTTTTATTTGTCTTAATCCCTCACTTATGGTATTTATTGTCCATCAACTTAACAAATTATTTATGACCTGAGCTGGATGAAGTGATGTGTCCTAAAATGTTTGATTGAGATGTTGCTTGCTTGTATGGGTTTCATATTGATGTGTTAATATTCAGGGATGATGAAGCAGTTAATGCACCATTTGTGTTGACGTCGATGACAAAGAGAAGTTTTCAGATGATCCTATTGGCAGTCTCCCAGGGATGGCCTGTTCTACTGTACGGTCCCACAGGTGTAGGCAAATCTGCTCTTGTTAGCAAGTTGGCTCGCGACAGTGGAAACCACGGTAATCTTCATTGGTAGATTTTATTATCTCTGGATTTAACTGAATTGTCACCATGAAGTACAAGTGGTAAATGAACTTAAGAACCTGTTTAAATTAGCGAATGCTATGTCTAAATAACAAATCTAGTTTATACTAGTTGTTAATTTGATTAGTACCTATTAGATAATATTGCTGGAAAATGTAAAAGACAATTCTATAATGTCACGTACTTCCAAATTTCATCTTTCATAGGCATCATCAAACATAAAACTCGTTCTCAAGTGAGTTGCTAAAGGTAGATTTGCCTTAATTCATAAATCATCACTGTCGCGGCTATCCTATCATACTCTTTTACTTCTTGCTTAGCTCTTTTTAGAGCTCCATCATGTTGGTCAAGGTCTTGAAGGCTTGTTCGAACTGTCATTAACACTGTTAATGCATATTGTGCTTTATGTTTTGTGTGACTTTAACTCTTTATGCGTGATCATTTTTGGTGAACATGAAATTTCTCAATAGTTGATTTTAACGCTTCTATCTGTAATCCCAAGACTGGGTATCAATGAACAAAAATTCTAGTTTGCTATAACCATTTTAGACTAAAGTAGTTTCCAAATTCTAGCACTAAAATTCAAAAGAATTGGATTTCTTGTTTGATTACTTTGAATTGAAAATGACAAGTGGGTTCATAAATTGATAATTAGATTAAAATAGTCTAATAGTATTGGATGATTGCCACTGCATTGTTTATAGTTGACGCATTTGCACAAAAGATGATTCTCTTGATTACTTTCCCCTTTACTTTGAAAAGAAAAAGGCATATGAAGCTTTGTTATTGTAGTTAGCTCGATGATTCCCTTGATTACTTTCCTCCTTTTATAGTAAGATACAAAAAATGTTTCTTTAGATTGTTAGGATAAGTTCTTGAGGATTAGCTTTTGCTTCTGGTATACTTGCGCGGGAACTTGCATGTGCTATAATTACTGGTTGTCCCTAAAAATTGGAGATTGGAAAATCTTTTACAAATTGAAATCTTTTAATGAATGGAGTTTGATACTTGCCAGCAACTAGTTGCACCTTTAATGTGCCTCCTGTTTTGCCATGATAAACACCGAATAGAAACATTTTCAATCGTGGTGGAATATAAGGTGCTGACCATTTCTCTTTTCCTCTTTCCACCAATTCTTCCTTTTAGTTTTGGTTTGGGCGGAGTTAAGAGATCTTTTTTTTCTTTTTTAAAGGAAGGAACGGGAAGTGTCCTGTTTTCCTCCAAGATGAATGGTTTCACTAGCTATTAGAAGAAGCAGCATTTTGATTTGATACCCTTTCAAGAGTTTTTTTTCTCACATTCCTCTTCTTGTCAGTTTTATACATTCAAATGGATGATCAGATTGACAGCAAAACGTTGATAGGAAGTTATGTATGTACGGAAAAACCGGGTGAATTTAGATGGCAACCTGGATCACTTACTCAGGTTTGTTCCACTCGAGCATAATATCCCTTTTCTGTGACTATGCACTTCTTAACTAAAGCACTTATTTGTGGATGTGTGTACCTCTGTTCCTAGGCCATTCAAAATGGACTTTGGGTCGTCTTCGAGGACATTGACAAAGCACCATCTGATGTTCACTCCATCTTGTTACCTTTGCTGGAAGGGGCAAGATCTTTTGTAACTGGTCACAGTGAGGTAATTGATAAAATCCGGTATTAAGAACAGAGGTTTTCTTACTACGTGTTTGGTTTTCTTTATTACCCACATTCAATTTGGAAAAAGGTTGTCTGAAATAAATATGTGAGGATCTATTCTAATTGGAACATGTTGAATTGATTCACACTCATGCAGGAAATAACTGTTGCGGAGAATTTTCGACTTTTCTCCACCATTTCAACATCCAGATTGCGTACGTCTTCTGGTACAGGAGGTTTGTGTTATGACAGGGCTTTGATCAGCTTCCTTTCATATTCTGCAGTACCATTGAAAGCATCAAGTCCTATATTCTCATTTTAGTTACTTGACTTGGTCTGAATGACTGATTTTTTAGTGCTATTATTTGCATTTCTCTTTATGTACTCTTTGGTAATTAAGCAGTCAGATGTGTACAAGTGCACAATGGATATCTCAACTGGATTATAAGGTAATTAACTTCCTCGTGTAGGCTTTAATTTCCCTGGGACTCTGTGGAGGAAAGTTATGGTCAGGCAGTCAACTCCTGACGACTTACAATGTATAGTGAAGGCATGGCATCCAAGATTGGATCCTCTTGCTGAAAGGCTAGTTGGTAAGCTAAGTAGCTATATGAAATAATTCACGTATGATACTTCCTCCTCTCAAGCAGCGTCAGACTGAATATTCTAGTTGGATGATATCCATGCAGAAACATTTGAAAATATAAATGCTGTGATCACGCGCAATACTGGGGACTCAGTTTCCCTGGGCAGGTTTTCAACAAGGTAAAGAACTTTCTTGAAGTTTTAGATAGAAGTTATTCCAATAATTTAATGGCAATTTGTTTTTGTGACAGGGATCTCCTAAAATGGTGCAAGCGAATAGAAGGATTGGGTTTTAGCTTAATGGACAACCAGTTATCATCTTACCTGTGTCATTGTATTTATCAAGAGGTCTCATTCGAACATTGTTCTGTGGTGATCCCTACTTTTTGAGCTAGATAACCTGTGTAGTGGGACACAAAGAATTTCATTCTTTCTTTTCTCTTCTCCAGGCTGTGGATGTTTTTTCAGCATTTTCAACATCAGCTGAAAACAGGTTGAAATTAAAGAAAGACATTGCACGACTGTGGGGAGTTCCAATTTCGGAAGCAGAGAGATTACACCCTGATATGAAACCTGTAATTCAGGTATGATTGAGACAACTGATTGTATGTGGTTTTCTGGTTGTTTCTATTGGCAATTTCTAATATCGGCCAGTACTATAGGATATGCTCTCGGAGCTAAGAATTGGACGCGTCACTCTCCAACGAGCTCAAAAAGCTGTAAGTTGAATATTTTTACATGCCTTCCTTAGGTGATTTCTTACTGAGGCTCAATACTGCCATGTCCTTATTTCAGCTACACCATGGAAAAAAACCATTCGTTGAAATTCGTAGATCTCTGCATGCGATTGAGAGAATAGCATGCTCTGTTAAGTACAATGAGCCTGTGCTCTTGGTTGGTGAAACTGGTACGGGGAAAACCACACTTGTACAGAATATTGCGTCACGATTGGGGCAGAAACTCACTGTTTTGGTATGTGGGAATAAACTCTCTCTCTCTCTCTCTCTCTCTCTGTGCACATACATTGATGCGCGGTGACATGGGCAGGCTTATTTACATACGAAATCTGTTTTCATCTTGAATCTACATATTTTCTCCCTTGGTTGTGCTTATTCAAATATTTCTTTTGATTCAGAACTTGAGTCAGCAAAGTGATATTGCTGACTTGTTGGGGGGATTTAAGCCTTTGAGTGCACACTATGTTTGCATCCCTCTATACAAGGAATTTGAGGAGCTGTTCTCAAAGACCTTTTCGGCAAAGGTATTTTTATTTAGGTTTGCACGTGTTCCTTTTTTCCTTATTAACTACTCAAGCAGATGGCTGATGCTGTTGTATGCTGACAATTAGGTTAATCTGACTTTTCTGGATAGCTTGCGAAAACATCTGAGTGATAAAAACTGGACAGTTTTGTTGAATGGTATGCACAAGGGTGTAGATGCTTTCAAGCAGTCAAAGGTGGAAGATTCTAGACATGGGAAAAAGCGGAAGAAACCATTGAATGAGGAAGTGGTCAATGCATGGAATAATTTTTCTGTGAAACTTGAAGCTGCCCGTGCACAAATTGGTGCATCATCTGCTATGATCTTCTCATTTGTTGAAGGAGCTTTTGTAACTGCCCTTCGGAATGGTCAATGGATATTGCTGGATGAGGTCAACCTGGCTCCTACAGAGATTTTGCAGAGAATTACTGGAGTACTTGAAGGAGAGAATGGGTCTCTATGTCTAGCTGAGAGAGGTGATATCAGCTACATAAAGAGGCATCCCAACTTTCGCATATTTGCATGTATGAATCCAGCAACTGATGCAGGGAAACGGGAATTGCCATATTCTTTGCGGACTAGATTTACTGAATACTTCATTGATGATGACTTGGATGAGGAGGATCTGACTTTATTTGTAAATCAATTTTTGGAAGGTGGACCTTCGAAGAGAGAAATGGTAGAAAAAATCGTGCATTTTTACAAAGCTGCTAGAAAAGAATCGGAGGAGAGGCTTCAGGATGGGGCTAATCAGAAGCCACAATTTAGTTTAAGGTCCCTCTTCCGTGCTCTAGAGTACACAAGGAAGGCAGAAAAGAAGTTTACCTTTGAAAAGGCCTTATATGATGGATTCTGCATGTTTTTCCTCACTTTGTTGGACAGATCTAGTGGCAAGATAATGAATCAAATGATTTTATCATACTTATTGGGAGGGAAAATGCCTGGACAAAAACCATTTGACTGTTACGTGACAATCATGGCAAACTCCGTTCTCAATGATTTTGTTGAGAATTATGTCTTGACGAAGAGTGTCAGAGAACAACTTGGAAACTTGGCGCGTGCTGTTTTCATTAAAAGATATCCGGTCCTTTTACAGGGTCCCACTTCTAGTGGGAAGACTAGTCTTGTGCGATATCTTGCTGCAGTAACTGGTAATGAATTTGTGCGCATCAATAATCACGAACACACAGATCTGCAGGAGTATCTAGGTTCTTATGTCACCGACACTAGTGGGAAGCTTGTTTTCCATGAAGGTGTTTTAGTTAGGGCTGTCCGCAATGGTTATTGGATTGTTCTGGATGAGCTTAATCTGGCCCCATCTGATGTGCTGGAAGCATTGAACCGATTGTTAGATGACAACAGAGAGCTTTTTGTGCCTGAATTGCAAGAGACAATTAAAGCACATCCTAATTTTATGCTGTTTGCGACTCAAAATCCACCAACAGTATATGGGGGACGTAAAATGCTTTCTCGAGCATTTCGCAACCGTTTTGTGGAGATTCATGTTGAGGAAATTCCTGAAGAAGAGATAAGCATAATCTTGGAGAATAGGTGCAAGATTAGCGGAAGCTATGCCAAGAAGATGGTTGAAGTCATGAAAGATTTGCAGTTGCACCGGCAGGGTAGCAATGTATTTGCTGGAAAACATGGATTTATAACCCCACGTGACTTGTTTCGTTGGGCGAATCGAGTTAGGTTTCAAGCAAACAATTCTGAAGATTGTTTGTCTTCAAAACATCGCTATGAAGATCTAGCTAGAGAAGGTTATTATCTTCTGGCTGAAAGATTGCGGGATGATGATGAGAAATCTGTTGTTAAAGATGTTCTCAAGAAACATTTTCACGTCGATCTTGATGATCATAACTTGTACAAGCAGGTACTATTATTCTTCTCAGGCAAAATAATTTGTTACCATTGGATGATTGTACATATATGATGCGTTGATGTTCTGTGCATGTGTGTGGAATTCCTGTATTTTATGTATAATGTTTCCTCTGCATCGGCATATCTGTTCTTGGTCTCTGTTGGCATTAGTTGGTTAATGAGTTCAGTTGGGAGACTCTGAGTTTTAATGTTGAGTTCATCCTGCATAACTTTTCATTACCATGTTTCTGAAACCCTATTTCTGCTATATCTCTAGAGGTTGTCATGATACTTGCTTCTTTTGCTAGGCAGTGCATTTACTGTCCATCATGAGGACAATTTGGTTCCTTTTGTATTTTTTTTCGAAATGTTGTTTCTTGAATGTCAAATTTGAGGGGGCAGTCTCAGAACTTTCATCCGGATGGAACCCCTGAAAATTTTTGACAGCCTGTTGGCTGTAACTCAATGCTTTTAGAAGTAGAATGACCTAACACAAAGTTTGAACTTGAAGCAATAAAATCAGAAAGATGAAGAGTTGAAGTGCGGCCTTCTCTGGAGTTATCTTTGAAGATGGCTTTAGCTTTACGTCTTTATAGGGCTCACATATGTATAATCGAACTGGTCTCTTGCGTTGGATAAGTGCTATCTCTTTCCTTCATTTTCTTTTCTTTCTTGTTTTTTTTTTAGTAACACTACGAGAAAGTAGATATATGTTTTTGAGTGACTGAGATGCATGGAAGCATTAATAAAATTTCAATGCAGCTCTTCAACTATCATTTGTTTTATTCCAATGTATTTGTTTTCATGGCTTAGTCTAGGTTTTAAATTCTTGGTATCTTTGATGTTGCGCTCTTGCAATTCATGGATCTCTGTTACTTCGTTTATCTTGAAAGTCCTATGGTTTATAGCTCACCGTGTCTTTCAGGAATCGTCTGAAGGATGTGCTGTCAACTTGGACAATATTTCCAATGTTTCAGAGAACTTTGGAAAGTACGACTTCCGCCAAAAACAGCATGTTTGTGTTTGTGCTGTGAACTCATTGTGGTGATATTTTTTTTTTATTGTTGACCTGTTCTCTGCAGAGTCACCTGGACGAGGAGCATGTGGAGGCTGTATTTTCTTATTAGACGTTGCTATGAGATGCGTGAGCCCATTCTTCTTGTAGGAGAAACAGGTGGTGGGAAAACTACTGTCTGCCAGTTGCTAAGCACTGTTTTGGGGTCAAAACTGCATATTCTGAACTGTCACCAATACACTGAAACTTCTGATTTTGTGGGGGTGCGGTACTTGCTGGTTTCTACTTTATTTTAGTTGTGTGAACTTCATTATTCTGTTGTGCAATGTAGCAGCTAACAAATGGTCAACAGGGTTTCTATCCTGTTCGAGAGAGGTCGAGGTTGATTTCCGAGTTTAAGCGTCTAGTTGAACACGTGATGCTTTCAAATACCTTTCTCTTCCATCCCAGCACTTTGGTATGCATCCTCTTGATCAGTAGACAACATTCTCTTTTCACAGTACATGCTTCTTCATCTGTCTTCTTCATCCATCCTATGTTTACAGACAATTTCATCAGATATTGGTCAAGCTTCTTCAACTCTCAGCCAGTTGTCTATGATCATAAACAGTTATCGACAAGGTCTGGTAACATCTCCTAGAGTCACTTCACAAGATCTGGAGTATTTCGAGCAAACAAAAGTGGAACTTGAGCAGTTGTACCAGAAATGGCAGACTATTTTTATGTGGCAAGATGGCCCTCTGGTGCAAGCAATGAGGGCTGGTCATCTCTTTCTTGTAGATGAAATATCTCTGGCTAATGATAGTGTGCTTGAAAGATTGAATAGTGTCTTGGAGCCTGAAAGAACCCTGGTGGGTAGACTCTGATCATGGTCTATTTTTGTTATTAAATTGAAAGGCTTATACCATGGGTGGTTATTTCTCATCCTCATGTTCACACTGAAATGTGCATCTGTCTCTTTTGAAGTCCAAGCACTTTACACTCATTTATCAATATTTCACATGCTTTCATTGAATGAATTATTGTTTCTTTATCCCTGATCACGCACTCACTTAGTGCCAATCTATTATTTGTTAATGCACAATTGACTGTAATGGCTTCTTATCCTCAAAATAGGGATAACCCTACATTTCTCTGAGCTTTAATAATTGCACTTGGCTTCAGTAGCCGCACTTTGCATTTTCTGTTTATCGGTTTTTACATGTCATCAGAGCATTTACTTGTATTGCAGTGAAACAACTGATGTGTTTTTTGCTCTAATATGAATGGTTCTCTTTGTTGTTATAGTGACTTTTTTTTCTAATCTTTGATGTTCTTTTCTTTGTTATTTTTTTGGGGTATGTGTTGTTTTTATGTCTTGCTTTTCTGTAGCTTGATGCTGCATTCACTTGTTTATTTTTTCATTGAATTTTCCTCTGACCGTTCACAATTGCCTCCCATGTAGTCTTTGCCAGAGAAAGGGGGGTCTATAATGGAGAAAGTTACTGCTCACAATGACTTCATCCTTCTTGCAACCATGAACCCTGGTGGTGATTATGGTAAAAAGGAGCTGTCACCTGCTCTTCGTAATAGATTTACAGAAATCTGGGTACCTTCTGTTGGTGATCCTAGTGAACTTAGAAGTATTGCTCAGCAAAGGTATTTTTGTATGATTTGGTATTAGTTGAGGCAAATTTTAAAAAAATTTCTTGCTTGATGTCCCTTCTGACATTTGCTATATGCAGCATATCCAAGCCAGAGCTTCTGTCTGTCGTGGATCCCATTATTAACTTTTGGGAGGTAAATATCTTGTGTAGTCACCTGTTGCATTGTTATTGTTAACTAATATGCTATGTATGCGTTGTCATCCTGTTTCCTAATAGTTTAAGCTGTTAAATTAATTGTTTGTTATCTCTCGAAATTTTAACACGGGATTTGTATGCACTTCACCTCTGTCCCTCAAGCGTGTGAGCTTGTCTCGCCGATTCTCTTGGTTTATTCCTAGTTTATCACTCATTAAAAAAAATCAGCGCTTGGTTCTTGTGGCTTATCTCTAATAGATATCTCCTTTAAGGAAAATGATAGAATACATACCTTGGTTGATATAGTGGAAATTTGCATAGGGATATAAATGCCTTGGTTGATATAATCAATGCTTTGTCCTGTAATTGAGCTCCCTTTCTGGTTTTGTGAGCTCTTTCTGTATCTGAGTTTGCACCCCCTGGGTGCCCTATGATTAGTCTTTTTAGCTGTCAAAGAAAAAAAATTGGAATGACAAAAGGAGAAACTGCTGATAATAGCCAATAGTGCTGCTGGAAGCTGGTCTTTGCATGTACTTGTGTGTTTTTTGTTCCTTGATTTATATTCTACCCCAATTCAGAATGTTGTGCTATTTTATTACTCATGCATATTGGATTGGGAGAAGTGGTCCTCACTTGGAAATGAATCAGTAAGTCTTGACTCGTTTCAAGGTGCTTTTACTTGGATTTGTAAAGTATAATCTTGCCAAAGTGATTCATCATATCACCTTTTCCCATTTGGGAACAAGTCGAGCATTTGACAAGGAATCATTTGCTTGTATTAGCTTTCACTTCTATCTTCTTTTTAATTACACTTTTATTTGCGTCAGTGTCTAATGTATGTCTTGAGTAGTCTGAGTAACCTTTCTATGTATTGTATCTGTTGCAGTGGTTTAACAGATTACAGACTGGGAGAACACTGACTGTGAGAGATCTCCTCTCTTGGGTTTCTTTTGTTAACGAGACTGAGAGAAATTTGGGTGCCAAGTCTGCCTTGCTTCATGGGTCTTTCCTTGTTCTCCTTGATGGACTGACTTTAGGTACTCTCTTTTTTTCATGACCACTGGTTAGATACGCACAATAAGGATATCTTAATCTTGACGTGAAATGGGTATGGTGCATGGGAAAAGGCAATTGAACAGCCTGTACTATGGTTGTGGAACCTTCTTTTTATTATTTGTTCAAATTTTTACCTCTGGTCACTCGACTAAAATGGCCAAATAATTTAAATTGCTTGTGTGCTTTTAATGCTTGCAATTCCATGACCCATGTCGGTTGCAGCACTTAATAAAATGAAACATTCCAGGATCTTGTGAGCATGCACGACTGGCTTTTCCTTATTTTTTTCCAAGTTTTCTAATAAACACCATTCTTAAGCTCAGATTCTCCAGAAATTTTTGTGCAACTTGTTACATCACAATACAGAAGTGAAATTGTGAGGAGCCTCATACACTGCTGATCTGTTGTTGGGACCACACAGTACTGCAATATCAGTTGATGGGGTTCTTGACTATTTTTTCTTAATGTAATTGAACCGCTCTGATATTTTCTGTGCAGTTCACTTGTTTAACCGTAGGAGAAAAGTTGTACAATCAACATTTTCACATTTGCTAGGCCACTTTCTTTACTAACACAAGTGTATGAGTATTTCATCTATGTTGAGTTCTACCTATTTTCTGTTTGCATTCCTCTCTTTGGGAACAAGCTTCCTCCACCGTTCCCATATGACAGTCAGTAAATTTCATGCTAGGGAGAGGAGAATCTGAAAGTATCTGACCTCTTTCTGTAACTGTAAATGACTTTGCCAAATGGGTGGATGCATACTTGATACTGAAGTTCATAGTTGATCTCCACTCTGCATTTTACTGAAGCTGGAATTATTCTGGCCTTTTGCCTATTTCACTCAGGGACCGGAATCTCTAAGAGTGACGCAGAAGAGCTGAAAGACAAATGCCTGCATTTTCTTTTGGGACAATTACAGGTGCCTTTTCTTTGCTTGTTAGGTTATGGGCAGCAAATTTATTTGCTACTAAAAATGAATGTAGTATATTCAAGCTGTGAGGTTCCTTTAATTGAAGAATTATGACCCATTAATTGTTATCTGCCGTGAAACTATGCTTTATCTCCTTTTTGCATTAGCAAGGCCTATTGCCTTCTTGCAGCCAAGTTCTATAAATAGTCATGAGATTACGACTAGTTATGAAAACGAATCTTTTTTATGTTTGTTTAGTTATCATTCTTCACATTATTTTTCTTCACAAGTTCACATCGTTGAGACTTGATGCATAAGTCTTTTGTTAGACAATGGAAGGTTCCTTAAATTAATTGAAGAATTATGATCCACTGATGAATGAAGAATGTTCTCAGAGGATAAGACCCTCTCTTTATTAAACAAAAGAATTAAAAAATTCTAGCATTATTATTCATGTGGTCAACTTGCTTCCTAGTAAAGACTCCATGGTCAACCAGTTTAGATGCCTTATCTCATGTGATAATTTTCCTTGCTATTATGTTTATTTTTGTAATGTATATTTCAGAAAATTGTTGCTCAAATTAATTTTGTGCGGTGGGTCACTGCGTGCATTATTGACTTTGAATGTCTTACTATCTTTCTTTGCAATTACTCACTTTTTCCTTGTTTTTCTTTTGCAGGTAGACGACGATAGTGCTGACTACCCAGAACTTTCAAGGATAGAAAATTATGGTTGGGGTGAAGCTATACTGGAAAAAAATTTGTCTGGCAATCATAACGTGCAACTTGATACTACATTTGGTATTGATCCATTTTACATTGAGAAAGGTAATGTCTGACGTGGTATACTTCAATTTTCTCACAGCACTGTTGTTTTTTTTTTTGGCCTTGGCTTTGTAGCTGTACAAGTTCAACTTAAGCTTGTCCTAAGCATTTGTATTTGAGCATGGTCAACATGATCATTCTTGGCTCTTCATTTAAGTTGTGTCTTTATCAGGAACAATAAGGATGTATGAGCTAGTATTTCCAATCACAGTGTTGGAGTCATAAATAGTCATAATGATGCATTACGACATCAAACAACAACCAGAAGACAAACACAAGCAGTTGTCATAATATATCTAAAGGAAGTGCCAGAATTCAAACCCTTGAGCTGAAGCTCTATAAATACTTGGATTGGGTATTCTAAGAAATTTTTACTACATACAAGAACGACAAAGATAGCAGTAAGAAGAAAGATACTCAACAAATGATGTAAACAATTCTTCCACGATTTCTTCGCCTTATCCCTTTGGGGCCCTTTTTTGGGTTTTTCTTTTTATTACTTTATTATTATTTTTTTTTTGTTGGGGGGGGGGGGAGTAGGGATTACTTCTTCATATCATGTCGATGCACTTATATTTTTGTCAAGTCTAAGTTCATAGCAAAGGAAACTATTAAAACAGTAAGCAGTGGTCCCACAAAATCTCACATGGTACCAGAATAGGAGATCTCGAGTTCGAATCTTTCTGGGTCTCATTTGCCTCCCCAATTAAATATGTCCACGTTTAGTACTAGGCAAAAAGACAAGACTAAGCGTGAGGGGGAATGTTAGAATAATTAAATATTAATGCACACTTTCATCCCTCAGTTTCCTCCCTACTATAATGAGGTCAGGTCTGTCTTCATGGGGAAGGGGTATTGAAGCACTTTGTGTTAACTGCACCTCCACCTACGGGCTTAAGCTTTTGGTTGGGCCTTGGATAATTTGATGTATGTACATTTCTATGGTGGACTGTCTCAATTTGTTGAGTTTCGCTGTTGTAGAAATTTGAATTATTAGCTTCCTTCAACCGTTTCTTGTAGGTGGGTGGTGTTGGATTGGGGGCAAAAGGCAGGGAGGGAGGGAGAGATTTAGTCTACCTCTTTTATGACACTTTTATGTCCACAGAGTGCACGATGACTTTTACGTACATGACTAATGAGCTTATAACCATTGATTTACATGTGTTTGGCAGGAAATGAAAATTGCGAGGTTGGGGGGTTTGAATTTTTAGCACCAACAACACGAAGAAATGCCTTGAGGGTACTGCGGGCGATGCAGCTTAGAAAGCCTGGTATGTTTTCACCAGTCCGGAATCTCTCCTTTCCTTGGTTTGCCTCTTTCCTCTCTCTTCTGCAGATTGCTCAAATCATAGTTCCTTGTTTCAGTTCTGCTTGAAGGCAGTCCTGGTGTTGGGAAGACTAGTTTAGTTGTTGCTTTGGGCAAGTTCTCTGGGCATAGAGTTGTAAGAATTAACCTATCTGAGCAGGTTTGTTTCTTTATTTATCTCTACAGATTTGTTTGTTCCAGCAATCCATTTTATTATACAGTTTGCTTGGTTTTTCTACAAGGTTCTGTATTTGTCTATGTCGCAGACTGATATGATGGATTTGCTGGGCTCAGATTTACCTGTTGACAGTGATGAAGGAATGAAGTTTGCTTGGTCGGATGGTATTCTTTTACAGGTGGCGGTTTCTTCTAAATTTCTTGCTCTTTGTCTGTCTATAGTTGGTTGCTGATAATATCCTCTTGTTTCTTTAGGCACTTAAGGAGGGTTGTTGGGTGCTGCTTGATGAGCTGAATCTTGCTCCACAATCCGTGTTAGAGGTATTATTATTAAAGGACTTCGGTGTTTCACAAATGTCTC
The DNA here is from genome assembly GCA_017140595.1 of Eucalyptus curtisii. Classification (NCBI taxonomy): domain Eukaryota; kingdom Viridiplantae; phylum Streptophyta; class Magnoliopsida; order Myrtales; family Myrtaceae; genus Eucalyptus; species Eucalyptus curtisii. The sequence goes on along the minus strand of CM029503.1, from coordinate 34,509,521 downwards.
TATAATTTTTTATACAAATAATGACAACTCTTCTTGCTTAAGCAAAAAAAATGCAATGAACCAAACTTTTATCTTAAATTCATTTTCAATTTTTTTATGTCAAAATTTTCCCTCAGATGTGCTTACTTTTGACAAATGAAATTCTTGGTCAGGGTTTGAATGCTATTCTAGATCATCGAGCTGAGATTTTTATCCCAGAGCTGGGTCTTACCTTCAAATGCCCACCATCTTTCAGAATATTTGCATGTCAAAATCCTTCAAGTCAAGGTGGAGGCCGGAAAGGCCTTCCAAAGTCCTTCCTCAACCGTTTCACAAAGGTTTGCTTTTCCCTTGTTTTCTCTAAATTTAACTTTTGCCCATTCACTTTCCAAAGTTCGTTTCGAAATTGTTACGTCATAACTTCTGATTTTATTTGGTGCTTCCAGGTTTACGTGGATGAATTAGTTGAAGATGACTACCTCTCCATCTGCAGTTCATTATATCCATCAATTCCAAGATCTCTTCTTTCGAAGTTAATATTGTTCAACAAAAGGTTATATGAGGAAACAATGATTTTCCGCAAGTTCGCACAGGATGGCTCACCTTGGGAATTTAATCTGCGTGATGTAATCAGGTCATGTCAAATTATCCAAGGTATTAAAATGTCACAGTTCTTAGTTTTGTTTTTTTTGTTTTTTTTGTTTTTTTCCTTACCAGCTCCTTTTTTATAAAATGTTGCTGCTTATGCAGATGCACCAGTCAAGTCGAAAGATGACTGTTTCCTCAATCTTGTGTATGTCCGAAGAATGCGTACAGCAACTGATCGTAAAGAAGTTCTACGCCTGTATGAACAGGTTTTTGAGGTCAAGCCGTTTATAAATCCTTTCCCGCAAGTGCAACTAACTTCTCATTACTTGGTAGTGGGGAATTCTGCCATTAGAAGGAACAATGAGCTGTCACCTATAGTTTCAAATAAGCTGAAAATTGTGCCTGGAATGCGTCAAAACCTGGAAGCTGCTGCTGATTGCGTAAAGTATCAATGGTTGTGTATCTTGATTGGTCCTTCTTCATCTGGCAAGACTTCACTTATCAGAATCCTTGCTCAACTCACTGGCAATGTTCTGAACGAATTAAATCTTTCGTCAGCAACAGACATATCTGAACTGCTTGGTTGCTTTGAGCAATATAGTATTTTTCGCAATCTGCGCTATGTTGCTTCTCAAATTGCACAGTACATGAATGAACTTTGCCGATTACAAGTAGAATACTCTATGGAATCATTTATAAGTGGAAAGAAAGATTTGATTTCCGAATGGCGTGCATTCCTTTCTCACGTTGACTCTGGTATCATGTCCGGGTCTTATTCAGGGAATTTGGAGGAAAGAATTTCCAGTTCATTTAGTGTGCTAATCAAAATTGTTGATCAACTTAAGTTGGATAGAGAGGCAAGCTCCTTGCCCTTTTCTTGGTCAATGGAGGAACTAGATAATATCCGAAATAGAATTTTGAAATTGAAAGAACTTCACCAAAGGATGACTGTTTCAGCCAAATTTGAATGGGTTACTGGAGTACTGGTAAGAGCCATTGAAAAAGGAGAATGGATTGTTCTGGAGGATGCGAATCTTTGCAATCCCACGGTAAGATATTCTTAAACCTTGTTCTCATTTTTAGTGGACTAGGTACGTATTTATGCTTACTTTCTTTACCCTTGTCTTCATCTGTAATAGGTACTCGATAGGATTAACTCTTTGGTGGAGCCTAGTGGGTCAATTACCATTAATGAATGTGGGACAGTTGATGGGAAGCCTGTTGTTCTTCATCCACACCCTAATTTTCGAATGTTCCTTACAGTCAACCCAAACCATGGTGACGTTTCACGAGCCATGAGGAACAGAGGAGTTGAAATATTTATGATGCCTCCTTTTTGGCTACTTGATTGGAAAAGTGGATGTTATGTTGATGAGATGACACTGAAAGACGTCAAAAGATTCCTTGTTGAATCAGGCATTCCCTTTGGCACGTTGGTGGATGCAATGGCTAAAGCACATATTTATGCCAGGGATGAAGGTTTACGTGTACATGTTCAAGTCACATACTTTGAGCTTGCACGTTGGATACAGTTATTCCAGCGCCTTCTTGCAGATGGCAACCGGCCTTTGTGGAGCCTTCAAATAAGTTGGGAGCATACTTATCTATCTTCTTTTGGGGAGTCTGAAGGGGAAACTATTGTCAGCCATGCTAAGCATGCGTTTCTATCAGGCCCTGCCTTCCATGTGGCCCATCCTGCATATCCCCTATTTTTGCCCGGAGGGTGGCCATTGCCCTTGAACTTGGGGAACTTTGTCCACTATCCAAAGGAGACTTCAATTAAACAGAATTGCATTTATGTTGAGTTCCTTGGGGCAAGATGTGCATATTCTGAATATAAAACCACTAATGGTGGGCACTATGTGGATCAAGCTTTAGCTGTGAGTGACTCTGCGATGCCTTACTTAATGGATGTTGAGACATTGCTTCAGATTATGTTTCCTAAGGATACAAATCAAAGGCTTTTGTGTCATGGTAGAGAAACAACATCTGATTCGGCTCTTGTCAGTAAGATGCTACTTTTCGCTGCTAACTGGGCAATTGAGCAGGCAACGGACAGTGATCTGAACCTGTATCTCCTTTGGTTCAGTTGGTTTGATTCTCAGTTACATCCCTTCTCTCAGACTTTTAGTTCCTTCTTGAATTCATTTAGAAAGGAGTTGAAACATCCTATATGGCAATATATAATGTCATGTAGTCACAAGCTTAGATCTCTTGATGAAATTAGGGAGTCTCATCCAATACCTTTGCTTTCATCTGAATTAGTTGATTTGGTTGCTATGAGTGATGCCTCAGCTTTGTCCAGTACCTTCCTCTGGAATGCTATTCAGTCTGTGGTCCTGCTGAGGCACAGTTATCAACAGTGGAATTCTGAGAAAAGGCACAACTTGACAGGCGAATTTAAGAATCTGCTTCCATTGTTAAAATCGTTGCGTATTCTGGAGAAGCAGATTTTGAATATACTTATCGAGTCTCCGTGCTTTGATGTTCTGTTCAATTTGTATGGTCGCCTTCTTGAGGATCACATGCAATTTTGGGAAAGTGTTGTATCGTCCCAGTTTGAGGCCTTGCTGGTTTTTTGGCGTTCCTTGTTGAAGGTTGCTGAGAAATTGCAGGCTTTTCATCCACAGGCTGCTTCAACCATAGCTGCTCTGGTAAGCTTATACTGTATGCATGATATCCTTTGCTGTACAGCTCCTTTTGAGCTCTGTAAGCCTAATAAATTCTTTCTTGTTCATAGGAGGAGAGTAGGAATCTGGTTGGAGCCTCTTCCTGGAACTTACGTCCCAATAAGTCCTTGCTATGGGTAAATTGTGGGCATCCTCTGTTGCCACATTCTGCTGATGTGTATCATAAACAGCTCAACATATTCAAGCTTTGTGAATCAATTTGGAAGCATTGTAAGAAGTTCTACTTAGATTATCCTTTGTAGCCTGACCAATTTATAATTCCTAAATTCTCAAACTTATTGTTCCAATTGTTTATGACAGCTGGTGACCGCGTTGACCTCATTGCATCTTCCTGTCTTGATCTCCGCATCTCGGCAATGCAAGGTATAAGCTCCAATAACATTTTGGTAGTCGCATTGTGAGTTATTTAGTTGCCCTGCCAGTGCTTTTGGACTAGTAGGCACCATGTTTTGTCAATTTGAATTTGCTTGCTGTACAATTTTGACCTTATAATGCAATCACTTTCTTTGCTCTACGACCGGGAGCCAGCAACCACTTCGCCATCTCTCAGAAAGTCAATTTCTATTATACATTTATTTCATCCCTATGAATTTGTGCCATCACTAGCAACAGAGGTTTAGTATTCACTAATCAGCAATACCGCACTTAATTTATGACTATGAGTACTATAACGCTTGTACTGAGGTTGTTATTATGATTCATGTATTAAATGGCACCTCCATCTAACAGCTTATGTTCCTAGGCAGGTTTGCATTGCATCACTTCTACAGAATTTATAACTGAAGTTATTTTCGGACGCATTGCTCTTTTGCAATCTATAGCTTCATCTTATCCCATATATTTGGCAGTTTTACCCAAAAATTTACCAGAATATTCACGTAGGTGTTTGCCTTGCGGCACAACTATCAAATAATCGCAATGAAGATCAAAACGTGATTGTCCAGCAATTGGATGAGATCCATGAGGTTTGCACTACCGATGTCCTAATTCGACTAGTTTACTTTTTTTTTTTTTTCCTCCAACCCATACTTGGTTTTGTCGATTGCAGAAGCTCTTGGAAAGGTTTGAATATGAGAAGCGCAAAGTGGAGACTAGTATGAGATCCGATGAAGATGCATCTATTGAAGCAGACTCTGCTGCTTGTTGTGTTCTCCTTCCTCAGATATTGTGTTCTGACTTGGGATTTTCTTGTTGGATGGAGACTTGTCCAATGAATGATTGCACTAGTTTTTTCCTCAACACTCAGTTGCTTCAAAATTTATCATCCATCGTGTTGATTGGTCCTACAGAGTCCCACCAAGTAAGATTGTCTAATTTTCAGATTTTTCTACGTCAGCTATTATTTGATACTCTTTCCAACTATTACAGCTTCTTTCTTGAGTTACTTGTTATATATAACTGGGGCGAGCTGAATTTTGGTCGGAGTTTCAGATGCAATTCTGCATTGTCCTGCCCCTATCTATCTTCGCCTTTGGTCCTGGCACTTTCCAGCCTTCTTTCAGATTGTCCTGTGGAGTTTTGAATTTGTTGCTTGACAATGTGTCCCTTTGATAAGCGATCTGTCATGAAGATTAATTCCCTGTCGTATGTTTTGGTCCATAACAACTGTTTAGGAGAAAAAGTAACTGAGCATTGAAAATTCAATGGCACATCACTTTATGCACTCTTTTGATGCTGAACATCATTCTGAAATATCATGTACATTTTACCCTGACTACATTTAAGAAATTACAATCAAATATGATTTGGGGGAGCATTTAATAATTAAGTAGAATAACTTGAGGGCACTAAATGCAAAAAGTCAACCGGCAGTGCTCTCTTGTAGTTGCATCACTGGCACAACCACATGACTGCATTACCCCCTTTTAGATATGGTTTCTATTAAATCATATTATTAGATATCTCATTTGTTTTGGCAGATGAAATAATAAGAATATCATGGACTTTATCTGAGCCAAAAAAGATAAAATATACCATTAATTCGATTGCTTTAAGGTGGTTGCTTAGGTGAACCTGGCTGAGTTGTTTCTAGGGTGCATTATAATATTTAGCAGAGAATGTCCGTCTAATAACTAAGTATCAACTCCCATAAGGCAGATACTGAAATTCGCAATTCAATTGTCACAAGTGCTGTGGTGTTATTTTTACGATTTCTCCATCTCTATGTTTTAGCAAAATTTGGTTGACGCAATCTTGCAATTGGATAGGGATGTCCTCCAACAACATTAATATATAAGTCAACCCAAATTTTTTGTGGTACTCGGTGCTTTATTTCCTATTCAGTTACACTTTAAAATCTTGCCATGTTTTAGAATTTATTAAGCTTTTTGTTGTCAGATATGAACCCTCAGTTACACCTTAAAATCTTGCCATTTTTTAGAATTATGAAGTTTTTTATTGTCAGATATGAACCCATTTTTCATTTCCATGGTAACTAATCCCTTCAGTACTTGTCTTGTAGTCGATGGTCCAATAGATGCCTATAGTTTTTGCTTATTTAGGGCAATCTAGTATTTGATTCTGTTTTCTGAAAGATCTTTCACGTGCAAGAAGCATTTTCGCTATTCTTGTGTTTTCTAGCATAGAGGTTTTTCTTTTTGCGGGGAGTTGGTTTTTTGGGTGAGATTGGGATATATTTTCATTGTGGTCAGGATATTCCCTTATTTATTAATATATTATTTTATTTGTGTATTGTCTGCATCTCTTGCATCCAGACTCTAAGCAGGGTTTCTCACCTTCTGGAGTCTTCTCTGAACTTTTCTTTAACCTTCTCATCAAGACCTCCGCGGATGTTTTCTCCACATCAAAAAGCTCTGTGGACATTGGATTCATGGATGTCTATTGATGCAGGTTTGTTCAATCATTTTTTTTATCTTTATGCTATAATATCAGCTCTCATGTATACGTACATTTATATATATAATTTATGTTTCCGGTTTTCTGTGTCACAGTGGATGTGAGAATCGCGGCTATAGTTCTTGAAATGTGGTGTATGTGGCACGCATCTCTGTGGAGTCTTTGCTTTCCATCCTTCACGGTAAAAGTGTTTCTCTTTTTGGTTCATGAGTTTACTCTTTACCTAATAGAACAATCAGTATTGGCTCTGTGCCATAAATCTTCAATTATCTAACTAGTTATCTTTGGGCAGCAGAAATCCTTGAGGCATGATGGTTATGATATTCCATTAGCTGATGTGATCATGCGGCCTTTGAGAACAGCAATGATAGTACAGATGCAGTAAGTGAACTTTCCTTGTTTCTTCTCATATTGATTGTCTGAAAATCTAAAAAGGTGTTGACTAAGGCTTGATTTGTTTCAATGGCTCAACAAATGTATTCATATATACAAATTTTTTTACTAGGTAACATTTGCATTCAGCTGTTTGTAGGAAGAAAATCTTATTCGAAAGTTTTTGGAAGTGATAAGCGGTCACTCAGACGTATGGGGTCTGTGTTGTGTTTATGATATCTCTAGTTTCAGATATTTTGTTAAATTCGTGGTTGATTTTTCCCAAGTGACTTAGAAGTTCGTAATAAAAGAATTCTTATGTCTGAATTCCAAAAGTTTTCAAATAAGATATCAGGTAACGGTTTTTATGTCTTATTTGTTTAGTATGAGTATCTTGAAAAGAATTAACGGTTGTTCTAACAATATCTGCTCTGCTCCATCCCCCCCCCCCCCCCCCCCCCCCCAAAACCCCCCAACCAAAAAAAAAAAAAAAAAAAAAAAAAAAAAAACAGGCAACGTTCATTTTCTGCCAAGGAGTATTCAACGCACTGTCTGAAGGTTAGAGTTGCTTCATCCAATATCTGGAGAAGTACTGCCCCAGTAATGGATATACCTACTTTTCTCCTATCTTCTGCTCGAGTGCTTTTATCGCAGGTGTGTCTTTATTTTTCTTCAGTTGATGCTCTCGTCATGGTTTGCATGACTGATGATTTTGTCCCCCTTCCAGATCATATTTGCCCACCAGAAGTCTTTCCATACAGAAAACTTTGCTGCGATCAAGTCTATCATTTCTTCATTACATGATAGTGGAGTGAAGGTACACTCGACAACTTCATAACGTAACTTGCTTTTTTTTAATGAAATTTACATTGGAACCATTTTCTTACAATTTGATATACGTGAATATAAGACATGACGTATAGAAGGTTCATTTCCATCTTGGTGCTTTTACTTGTAATGATTTAGTTACAACTGCATTTGGGTTGACAGGAAAATAGCATTCAGCTGCTGAGCACACTTATTTTGTCATCAAGCCATGAAGGACTGAGACGCTTGGTGCAAACTTCCATTGAGCCAGCCTTTAGAGAACTTTATGTTCACTGCTCACGTTCTGGTGATTGTATGTTATTTTAGTTCTTCAATTTGGAAATATAAAAAATGCTTCATATACATCCATTTCACCGAACTTTATGGCTTGCTTTATTTGATTTTATCTTGTCATTTACAATGTCATAGATATTCAATACCTTGGACACGCATGGCTACATATCGGTAGCATGCGGTATCACCTCTTGGTTAACTCCGATGATTTGGATCCTGCGCTGAAGTACTCTTGTAAGCAGTCATTCCTAGCAAAGAAGATTTCTTTGCTTGAACTTGAAATAGAGGTACCTGTCTTGAGAATCTGCTTTATAGCTTTGTCTGTTCTTGGTTTTAATAACTGCATGAAGCTGGTCTTATTATATACATATGCTAGGATACTTTAACACTCTACTCTCCAATGACTTGTAGGTGCAAGAAGAGAGCAATTATTTAGCTGGGAGTTTCTCCGCAAGACAGGACGATAAGCAGAGATTGCAAGTTTTAGAGCATCTAAAGAGAGAACGTGACAGGATTCAAAGAAAGGTAATGGAGGGTGTTTTTCTTCTTTCTTTCTGTCAACATTATCTGTTAACAGGTGGATAACATGCTGATTCTACGGTCTGTTTTCAACTTGTTTATGATAAGAGCAGCTTTCGTAATTATATGTGCTGCCTTGCTATTGCAATTTGCGCATGGAGTCATTTGTATTCTGCAAGATGGCTTGTCAGCTCTTTATTCACAATCTTGCATTAATATTTTCGTTGTCATATATCCAATCAGCTAGTCTGTTTTATTTTGATTTCTATTTTCTTGACTGCTAATCTTTTGGCTCAGGTTGTGTTTCGCTCAGATCCTAGGAAATTCAGAAAGTTAAGAGGCGAATTAATTGATTTTTCTGTTCTAGTCAAATCATTGATGCTCTTGATGAGCAATATTGAAGGGACAGATCCAGTTCAGATTATCCAGCAAACCTGTGACTGGCAGGTTTGACTTGAGTGTCTTTTCGATTGGTTTACTGTCTACTTTTGCTTTCTAAAGGTTGCATCCTGTTTCTCTGATTTTTCAGAAAACTTCTACCTCCTTTATTGATCGAATGTCACATGAGTACATTGAGTATCTTGATATAGTTCAGCCAGTTCAAGTTGCAGTCTACGAGATGAAATTGGGCTTATCTTTGGTTTTGTCAACAATCTTAAAGGAAAGTTTTCTGAAGAAACTACTGGAGGACAATATGGAGCGAGTTTTGGTATGTAAAAATCCATGTATAGTCTTGATGGTGCTATTGTATATACACGCGGTAGAACTCATCTAGTGTTTATTCGCAGGAAACTCTTCACATGTTTATGAGATTCCCTAGATGTGGATTATACAAATCTGTTGATGTTAAACTCGTCAGTGGGCTGCTTGACATCTCATCATATGAACTAGATTTTCCATCAATTTTTTCATCAGCAGATGTAACACTGCTCGAGAAGTTGGTTTCTGTTGCATGTGTCACTGATGCTGATGAAATGGTATGTGAAGTATTATAATTGTTTTTAGTGTTAAATTGTCTGTAATGAGCTCCTGACTCATATGGATTTACCTTGTAGGGTGTATCCACCCAGCAACTTAAAGCCTCTGTTCAACACAACATTCTTGTTCGGATTGCTCATTATGTGGCTAATTCACGACTTCTGAGTGACTCATCATTCATGGTATATGTTTCACTGATTGATTGTCTGGGAGGAGCACAAGTCCTATTTAGTTATCTTCATGCATGTACTTGATGGTTAGACTTCATCCAATGTTTTTCTGATTCAGATAATGGAGAAAATCTTTGCAACATTTGCCAACCTTTGGATGGTCATGAAAGTTCAAGCAAAAATAAAAGAAGAATCTTCTTCTCAGCAATTCAAATTTAAACCTCGAGCATTTGACATCGACACTGTTGTTGAAGTAAACATATCTAGTCTTAGACAGTCATTTGCAAGCGAAAGCTTTCTAGAGTGGCAAGAGTTGGCTGTGGAAGAAGAAAGCACTGAAAGGGTAATGCCTCCATGTTTGTTTGTCATTCTTGTTTTATCAGAGCACTCACATTAGTGTTTGTTGTTTTCATGTGCAGGCCAATGAGGTTGAAAGTGTGGATGATGCATGGAGTTCCATTCAAGAACCTGTTTTGAATGACATGGTTCAAATCCACAATCAGTTATTTGGGTCGACCGATCTTGTTGTTGGGGTGAGTTAATTTTCCTTTGACATTACAGGTTCTATTGTATTTGAGGCTATGATATATATCCTTCTCCACTGAGATAATTTTGCTTGTTTACTGCCCTTTGCTGGCCTTATTGCCTTGCTATGAAATGGTCAATCTTCTGGAATTTACTGAGAAGATCATGTTGTGGTGGAAGTAGCCTTGCTTTACACTTTGCAGTACTTGTTCTTGACAGAACAGAAGGCATTTATTTGCCGTGATGAAATTTAGATTGTTTGGGGCAAGTCGATGGAGTAATCATAACTAGAGAATAATAGAGTGACTTCCAGGGATAAGAAGGATGTTCCAAAAAGATTCTAATTTTTGTGTTGATATCAATAAAGAATTAGATGCTGCATAAGTCTTAAGGAACTTCGAGCCCTGCAGCCAGAAAAAATCCTATATAGCTTCAGGCAGAAATATTTTCTTCTGATGTATGGATGTAGCACAAGGTTCGGGAGGTAAATCTCTTTTTTTACGTCTTGGTATTCATGTAGTCATGTGTCAGCGTGCTTGGGTTTACAGGTTATTTGATTTAACCATTAGATTTTTAATTTATGAAACTCTATGTGATTGTCTGAACACATGTTCCCTAATGCAACTTGCCTTTTTTCATGTGCTTGCTCTGGACTTCAGTTTTGGTCTTAAATTTTAGCGGATCAATTTCTTTAATGATTAGACATTCTTTCATTCCATATATGAATTGATTCTTTCTTTTTCTCAGCCTGGAAGTTTCAGAATGTCTGATGAAAACATTTTGAGGAACTTCATGGAATCGTACAGATTGGGAGCAGGAATGATCAAAGGTAGCAATTTTTTTTCGGTTAGTACTGATAATTGGTTCCTTTTTTACACTGGAAACTAAAGTTTACCTGTTCTTGTTTCAGATTTAGGAAGTCCCAATCTTGCTAGTTTGGACACAAGTCTTATGCCGGAGCACATGCTTAATCTTTCTTTGAGTCATATTTCATCCACTCTCTCTGGCCGTGGATATAATTTTTATAAGGTTTTGCTATTGTTGCTGCCTCTGCAATCTGGACTATGGTTGAAAAGCATGACTATATGGATTACGACTTACATGCCGGTTGTATCATGCAGGATTCAAATGCGCACGATATGTATAAGATGGTCAAGCTCCTTCTCCCATTGGAAAAAGTCATTCTTGCTCTTATGAGCGAGTGGGAAGATCATCCTGGACTTCAGAAAATTTTGGATGTGATTAGAATGCTGTTGGCACTTCCTGTGGATACTCCCCTGGCTAAGGTAATGAGAACACAGTTCATTCTGTATAGGAAGGTCGAATGATACAGAAAACAAGATTGCTAGGACTAAACTTTTTGTTGGTTGCTAGTACATCAATAATTTTGTTCTGTGCATTCACTAGATAAGGTTATTCCAGTAAATTCATAATTATGTCAAGACATAGCACTAAGGTTCGATCTTTTCTTTGTATTTTCCCTTCTGGATAAGACAAATAATTTTTTCCTCCATTTAAAGGCTCTTTCAGGATTGCAGTTCTTGCTCAACCGGGCTCATGTGTTACACAATAGTATGCCTAGATTGTCTCTATCTGGTATGTCCTTTGGCAATATATAAATTAGTATTCTTCTGCCTTTTTAAAAATGCTGATATTCTACTCATATATAATTTTCTGGTTCCTCTTCTTAAATGTTTTCTTAGATCAACTGGAGCCTATTGTTGGTTTAGTGTCCTCATGGCAAAAGAAGGAATTTGAGTGTTGGCCAGTATTGCTAGATGAGGTGCAGAATCAGTATGAGATGAATGCAGCCAAGGTAAGCTATGCTTTCAGTGAGAAAGATATTCCAAAACAACTATTTGTGTGGGGCTTACAAAATTAGAACGATGTTTGATAGCAAGTTAGGTTGTGAATACGTTTCTTTCTTTTTTTTTTTTTTTTTTAATCTAATCTACAAGGGTAGCTAGTCATTGTGGTTCTGCAGTTCTCTGCGGATTTAAGTTTCTTCTTTATCGAGATTATGGGCCCTTTCTCTACTTCTTTAGAAAATGGAGAATTTATTTATCTTAGGTTATCCTGTAACTTTAAACTAGTAAAATGATCTTAGCAGTGGCCTCAGTATAGTCGTATTGTTTCTCTTGGTAAAGTATTGTAGTGCAAAAAGAAATTAAACTGTTAAATCTTTTTGTTGCTAGATGAAACTTTTGGCAACTTGCTTACAAAAAATTAATGAGGCAGATCTTTCATTCATGTTCTCCTACTAAATTAGGAAAAGCTATGCATCCACATTGCAGCTATTTTCCAACAGAATGATCTTTTGGCCCACTACTAATTCAAAACCATCTTTTTTCTCTCTCAAGAGTAATTTTCCTTATTGTTTGTCCTTTTTTTTTTTTTTGCAGCTCTGGTTCCCGTTATATACGGTTATTTATAATCATTCTGCTGATGTTTCAGCATACAATGAGTCTACGATACAAAGGTACCGAAAAAAACAAATTACCTGGATGTATATTAGAGAAATTTAGTGTTTCTTGAGTGGTTGCATCTAACAAAATTAGAAAATGCAGTTTGGAGGACTTCATTCAGACATCAAATGTAGGTGAATTTAGAAGACGCATCCAGTTGATTCTTGCTTTTCACGGTCAAATCAACACAGGCCTCCAACTTGGAATATATGCAAGGTATAAATGTGCAATGCATGGTATAGTGCTGAATCTACCCTGTACTTCACTGTTTATTTTTTTACATAAAATAAATGCTTTATTTGTATCATCTACTTCCTTTACATCTTACCACATCTCCCTAGTCCAAAGGCCATCTTTAATCTTGTTGGCATATGCAATTATGCTGGTGTTATTTATCTCCTATTGTTTTGGCGCATAATGTAGTTCTTTTTCTATTGATTTGCAGTTCTCGTCACAAGGAAAATCTGAAAGTTCTCTACAATTTATTTGGACTTAACATGCAATTTCTGCCAATGTGAGTTCTCAGATGCTTGCTTGTATTCCACTGCATGATCTTTATTTTTGGAGGTTTGCTAGTTGCTTATGCTGATAAGATTTGCAGAATACTGGAGTATATGGAGGCTAGTAGAAGAAGTATTGAGATGGAAATTAAAGAACTTATGAAACTTTATAAGTGGGAAGAGCGTGTTGAGAGCTGCTTGTCGATTGAGACTTCAAAAAGGATGAGGCACAGGTTCAGGAAGCTTGTGCAAAAGTACAGTGTACGTGGACCGTGTTTCACAGTGCTTCTCTGGCAGTTTTTCAAATGGATTTCATTTTGAATCATTTATTTTTTTCTTAGAGCATCTCAAACATCCAGATTCGAGTATTCGGATAGTTTTTCTTTTTATATCACATTACCTAGATTTAGTCTGTCATGGGGGGAAGCATGATAAGAGTAAAATTTTATCTGTCAATATCTTGGATGCAAGGACTTTCCAAAACCATTGTGATTAAATCACTAACCTCTGGATTTCCACTTTATATATGTTCCAGGCCAAAAACATCGTGATTAACTGACTAACACCTGGATTTTCATTTTATGTATGTTCCAGGATGTACTGCAGCAATCTGTGAAATCCATTCTGAACCAAAAAACAGCACAAAGTGGAATAGATGCTCAGTCTCTTCGTTCTCCAAAATTTTTACATGTTTTTCCAGATGACAACAAAGGGGTGCTGAATGCTGCTTTTGATCTGACAGCTGTTGACAACAAAGACCGGTTAGACTATTTTTCTCCACTTTTACCTGAAGAATAAATATTTAATCTAAAAGAACCAGTTCCATGTAGTATTCTATGTTTGGCAGAGGCAGTCTGCATTGCATGAGCATACTTATCATTCACCATGTTGGCTAAACTTGCTATATTAACTTTCTCTTCTTGGGTGGTTTGTGTCTGCAATCCCAAGTGCTTCATAAGCTCAACAACCTTATATGAATACTGATTCGTTAACTTCTCATGTAGATTTGTCTGGTACACAAATTGGAGGATGAAAGTATGTGATGTTTCAGAGAATTTGAACACTGGGATGACTCCTGAATCTGTCAAGCTGTTGTCACTCTTTAAGCATTCTGAAGGTTACTTTTTGTTCATAATGTAGGAGTTTTTCAATTCTGTTGTTGTGACATATCTGGGATTTGAGGCTTCATAACTTGTGCAGAGGCTAACAATATCAGGAAGTGTTCAACTACTTGGACGGTTTTATATGAGGAAGAATGGAAGGAACTTTGGTCAACTCTTGAAAATGTGTCTAGGGCTGTATTGGATTGTGGCAATCTGTGGAAAGATGTGACTAAAAATATACGAAAGAGAAGGGCTATGGCTGATCTCCTAAAGTATTTAGAAAGCTCAGGCTTATCAAGGCACATGTCAACATTGATGGAGGTTCTAATGACCGAAAGTCCATGTTCTTTTTTTTTTTTTTTTTTTTTTCCCTCTTTCCTATTCTTTTAGTCTCAATTGTTGACAGATTGTCATATGATAAACAGGATCAACTTGACTCTGGCTGGTTGCATCGGTCATCACATATAATGGGGCATCTGCTGTCAACATGTTGTAGACTGTCATCAAGGGTTGTGGATGTTTCTTCTCCTGTTGATTCGCAAGGCATTCCAATTAACACATTGGAAAGTGAATGGAAGATAGCCAACGAATACTACTTCAAGAGCATTGCATCGATGCAGCTTCTACACCATATTCGATGGAACTTCCACAAAGATTTCACTCTTGATCAGGTAGGTAAAGACAGGAAATGGAAGAATACACCTCATCTGTGCCGGGCACCACCTTCATTGGAACAACTGCAAAGTAGTCCAGTTAAAACATGTTGTGATCAGTTTTGTGACCACCTAATGAAATTTCTTTTGCTCATCTTCACAAATATCATATGAAGTTATATACCCTATAAGAAAGATAAAAAGGTAAACCAATTATCTCATGACCACAGCTACCCATGAGCGCAATGGTTAACTATTTGGCAGACCTTGACAGTTTGCTTAGCTTGTCCTTGCTGTCAATTTGGTCCTGTTTATTGTTAAGGCATCTTCTACAAGTCAAACTACCTCTCTTATAATACATCCATTCACCTTTTGTAGGTCACTCGATCGTTCTCTTTTGTGTCCCATCTAATAGTCATTCAGGAAGAGCAGCGGGATGCAATATATGATTTAGCTCATCATTTGAAGTGCTTGCATAGATGTGTATCTACTCTTGAACATGTATATTCCGATTCATCTCTGGAGTGCACCATTGCTAGGAATCAGCATGCCACATTGGAATGCTTGTGGCGACAAAAGGTTGGCTGTGTCTTTCAATCTATATCATTGCTTGATGCTGACATATTAGAAATGAGGTCCAACGTATCTCTTTTTTATGTGCAGCAACTATTTGACAGCTTGTGGGCCATGCTACATGATGGTTTGCTGTTGCTAAAAGAGGTGCAGAACACTCATCTGAATAACTGTCAAAGTGTTCGTACAGCTGCAAATGAAATTCAAACCTTTCTTGAGAGGTTCGTTCCGGTCATCCACAAATCAAAGGTGCTCTTTTTTCTTTCAATGTGCTCAATACTTTTATTTTAGAACTGTAGCTATTCTAGTCTGGAGATTCACGTGAACTAAATTACAGGAAGCATTGGATTATAATCTTCTCAGTCGTGATGGAGCCGTAAACATAGTCAGTGGATCCTTGGATGCTCTTGTAATTTCAACAGATGAGGAAAGGCTGGTATTCCAGAATTTTGAGGTGCTAAAGGAGTTTGAGGAGCATCTCATTTCATTTCGCAATCAAAGTCGTGATGGAAGCTCTGTCAGGTTCATATTGCTTGGTTATTTGGATTACATACTCAAGCAGGTATTTCTGCTTTTCTAGACTGCTTAATAATATATAAGTTTTTATTTCTTTCCTTGCTTAAGCATATTTACTCTATATTAATATTTCGAGCATATTCTATGCCTGACTTTGTAAGATATAAGGATGAATGTAACTTTGAGAAAATGGAGAAGGAAATGCCACTTGTATCAGAGCTTTGGTTTTGTCATTGAAGAATTTAGAGAAAAGAATTGTGATAATTCTCTATATTTTTGTATCAGGATTACAAAGCTCTTTATAGGACTTCTACAAGTACTAACTAGGAAAAAACAGATCTGAATAATACAGCTATAATCCCACAAATCAAGGGATACTAATAAATCATATCCTAACTAATTATTTACAGCTATTTCCTAATAATTAGGATCCAGAAAATCAGGATTGAATATTCCTAATAATCAGCTCCTAAGAATCAGGATAATTCAACACTCCCCCTCAAGCTGAGGAATAGATGTCTTCCATTCCCAGCTTGGAGATAATTTCATGAAAGATCCCACCATTAAGTCCTTTGGTTAGCACATCAGCTAGTTGATCTCCGGAAGGTATGTAGGACATGCAGATCAACCCCTCTTCTATCTTTTCTTTGATGAAATGCCTGTCAATTTCAATATGCTTCGTCCTATCATGCTGTACAGGATTATGAGCAATATTAATTGCTGATTTGTTGTCACAATACAGCTTCATAGGACCCTCCCACTTGATTTTCATGTCTTCTAGGATGATTTTAAGCCATAATAGCTCACATATTCCTTGGGTCATTGCTCGAAATTCTGATTCAGCACTTGATCTTGCAACTACATTCTGTTTTTTACTCCGCCAAGTCACTAAATTTCCGCCAAGAAATGTGCAATAACCAGATGTTGACCTTCTATCCACCATGGATCCTGCATAGTCAGCATCAGTATAAGCTTCCAGCACCATTTTTTGATTTCTCCTGAATAGGACTCCTTTTCCAGGACTTCCTTTTAAATAATGTAGCACTCGATGAACAGCTTGTAAGTGTGATTCTCTTGGGTCATGCATAAATTGACTAATCACACTTACTGAATAGGCAATATCAGGTCTAGTATGAGCCAAATAGATGAGTTTCCCGACCAATTTTTGATACATTTCTCGATCTACAGTAGGTTCTTCCTTTGCATCCCCAAGCCTTTTATTAGGCTCAATAGGTGTAGCTACTGGTTTACAACCAAGTTTTCCAGTTTCCTTCAAGAGATCAGTCACATACTTCTGTTGTGAGACAAAAATTCCTTGCCTAGAGTAAGAAACTTCAATGCCAAGAAAGTATTTGAGTCTTCCTAACTCTTTTATTTCAAACTCTTTAATCAAACACCGCTTTAGCTGCTGTTTCTCCTCATCATCGTCACCTGTGACAATAATATCATCGACGTACACTAGAAGTGCCGTCACTCTCCCTCTTGCTGAATGCTTAATGAAGAGAGTATGATCACCTTGGCTTTGTTTGTAGCCTGAAGCTTTCATAACTCTGGAAATCTCCCAAACCAGGCTCTAGGTGATTGCTTGAGCCCATATAGTGCTTTCCGTAATCTACATGCTTTGTTTGTTGTCTTTTCTCCTTCAAATCCCGGTGGAATACTCATGTAGATCTCCTCTTCTAGGTCTCCATGTAAGAATGCATTCTTCACATCATACTGTTGAAGTTGCCAATTAAAGTGAGCCGCCAAAGAGAGTAGAATTCTCACAGTGTTCATCTTTGCCACCGGAGCGAATGTCTCCTGATAATCTACTCCATAGGTCTGAGTATAACCCTTTGCCACCAATCGTGCTTTATATCTCTCAAGAGAACCATCAGCTTTGTATTTCAAGGTAAAAACCCATTTGCAGCCCACAAGATTCTTTCCCTTAGGTTTTTCAACAATCTCCCAAGTCTGGTTTTTTTCTAGTGCATCCATTTCTTCTCTCATTGCACTCCTCCATTCTTCTTTAGACAATGCCTCAGATAAAGTATTTGGAATAGAAATGGTGTTTAGACTCACAATGAAATTTTTATGAGATGGTGATAGGCGGTCAAGTGACACATAATGAGATAGTGGATATAAGGGTCGCTTTGTGCACTCTCTAGTACCTTTTCTAACAGCAATGGGAAGATCCGAGTCATTTTCTGGCATATCAAGTGACTGTTTATGCAAAGGAGAGTCGGAACTTACTGGAAATTCATTTGCAAAACTCGGATGGGAATCTTGAACTTGTGTTTGGTCTGGAACAGCTGTCTTTCTTGAGTATACCTGAGGAAATCTCATAGAGTCATAAATACGGGGAGATACGGGAGTGGACTCTTGTTCCGGAATAGGTTCAATCATAGAGAGTGAGTCTGGAATTGAAGTAGCACGAACTGATTCATCAGAAACTGATTCATGAGGAGCCTGTTGATCAGAGTTGGAGGCTGATTGGTCGGAGTTGATTGATCAATGATTGGTTGATCAGAAGTAGGAGCTCGGATTGGAAGACTATTAGGAGATAAGTCAAGATTAAGATCGTCAAAGTCTTTATCTTCAACTAATGACTTCTCCCCCTGAAGATAAGACTGTGGAAAGTAAGGTTTGTTTTCTACAAATGTAACATCGATTGATATAAAAGTTCTTCGAGAAGGAGGATGATAACATTTATACCCCTTTTGTGTAGAGGAGTAACCAAGAAAGACACACTTGATTGCTCTAGGATCTAGTTTTCCCCTTTGATGATTATGAACATGTACAAATGAGGTGCAACCGAAGACTCTAGGTGTGAGATTATTTGTTGTCCTAAAATGGGGATAAAAGCTAGAAAGAATTGCCATAGGAGTTTTGAAATCTAATACTCTTGATGGCAATCTATTAATCATGTATGTAGATGTAAGGATGGCTTCCCCCAATAAGACTTAGGGACATTTCCATGAAACAACAATGCTCGAGTAGTGTTGAGCAAATGACCATTTTTTCTTTCAGCCACCCCATTTTGTTGTGGTGTGTTTACACAAGATGACTCATGGATGATCCCTTCCTTTTGGAAATAGTTTGACAAGATCTGATTGAAGTAGTCTCTAGCATTATCTGATCTAAAGCTCTTAATTTTAACTCCAAATTGATTTTGAACCATAGAATTAAAATTAGGAACAATACTACTTACATCAGATTTGTGTTTGAGTAAGAATATCCATGTGACCCTAGTGCAATCATCGATTAGAGAAACAAACCATCGAGCCCCGAGATATTTGGAATTGTGGAAGGTCCCCAAATGTCACTGTGTGAATCAAATCAAAAGGATGAGAACTTCTTTTGTTGTTTATAGGAAAAGATACACGGGTGTGCTTAGCAAATTCACAAGTATCACATTGGAATTGACTCATATCTAATCCTTTAAACAAAGAAGGAAACATGATATTTAAGACACGAAAAGATGGATGACCAAAACGAAAATGATAAAGCCAAATGACATCCTTATTTGAAGCACTAAGAAATGACAAGGGAGAATTGTTTATGACTTTCTTTGAAATCCTCGGCGTCTCAAGATAGTACAACCCATTCTTTTCCTTAGCAAGTCCAATCTTCCTCTCCGAATCCTGTTCCTGAAAAACACAGTAGGTAGGATAAAAAATTGCATAGCATTTGAGGTCATTGGTGAGCCTTTGTATGGAGACTAGGTTGGCTGATAGTTTTGGCACATGGAGGACATCTTTTAGAGTGAGAACAGGTGTAATATAGATGTCACCAACTCCTGCAACAGTGGCCAGAGAACCATCTGCCACCACTATTTTCCTATTGCTTGGACATGGGGTGTAGGTACTAAAAAAATGTGAAGTGTGAGTCATGTGATCAGTGGCACCTGAGTCTATTATCCAAGCTTCATTTGAAATTTTTTCTTGAGGCATTTAGACAACAGAAGAATGGAGACTTACCTGAAAGTGCTAAGGAACATGCACCAGAGGGTTTATCAAGAGACCCTAGAAGCCCTTTAAGTCTTTCTATTTCCTCACTGCTGAAGGATTCTTTCACCTGTCCTTCACTGATTTGCTGGCTGGTCTGTTCAATTAGATGAGCCTGGGGCCTTGGCTGTCCTCCTTTGTTTCCCCACTCTCGGCTTGAGGTTGCTGGTTTGCCATTCAGCTTCCAGCAACGTTCCTTTGTATGTCTTGGCTTCTTACAGTAGGTACACCATAAATTGTCTCGATTATCCCTCCATGTAGATCTCAAAGCATCCACCTTTCCTCTTTCTTGTGTTGACGCATTGCAAGTTACTAATGCTGAGCCTTCCACAGCTTGAGGCTCTAGCATTATTCCTCTTCGACTTTCTTCTGCCCGGATTAGAGAGATCGTCTCTTCCAAAGAAGAGATTTCTTCCTTTCCAAGTATTTGAATCCGGACTTGGTCAAATTCAGAATTAAGACCTGCCAGGAAATCATATACTCGATCCTTTTCAATGAAGGTTTTTAGAGTTGCAGCATCATCTGCACACTTCATCTCAAATACTCGATAATGATCAAGTGAAGAGAGAAAAAACAGATGTAGCAAAGGCTGCAAGTGAATGAGGTTTTAGGGCAAAAATTGGGACAAGTTTAGAAGCGAAGAGAGAAAAATATGGCTAAAGGGATCACAATAATGAGAGTTGCGATCAGATTGTTAAGGACAAAGACAAACCCAGCAATGAAGGCTGTGATTGGAAGATTATTGCATCAATGAAGGATGCACTGCAACACTATCCCAGAAAAATGAGCCTAATGCTCTGATACCATGAAGAATTTAGAGAAAAGAATTGTGATAATTCTCTATATTTTTGTATCAGGATTACAAAGCTCTTTATAGGACTTCTACAAGTACTAACTAGGAAAAAACAGATCTGAATAATACAGCTATAATCCCACAAATCAAGGGATACTAATAAATCATATCCTAACTAATTATTTACAGCTATTTCCTAATAATTAGGATCCAGAAAATCAGGATTGAATATTCCTAATAATCAGCTCCTAAGAATCAGGATAATTCAACAGTCATCATCTAGACCTGTCAAAATAGCAGGACCACATCCTGACTGACTATAATAAAGTGTTGGAAATTAAGCCAGTTGGCTTGATTGTAATATATGTATGGCCTATGATTGGAGTTGACTTGTGATGTGTAATGTATTCTTAAGTACCAAATTTTGAAGTAAACTACAGAGATGAATTTAAAATAAGTAACTCCAATGACAAATGGGATAATTCATGACGTATTGTGATGAAAATGTGGATGAATGAAATGATTGTTGTCTTCATAATATGTTGGCGGTCTGCACCATGATTGATTTTTCACTGGAATATGTGAAGTGATCGACTATTCATCTACAGAATAAAAGTTGGGGTAAACTGTGATATGCTAATGATTTCAAGATACATCAGACTGATATTCAGATAAGCTTGAATTGTGTAGAACTTGTTTTTAAGAGCCCTTTGGATGGATCGGCTTGTTTTCTATTTGTGGAACTTTGAGATGAGCAAATGTTGAAGAGTCTCCTCTATGTTAATCCGCTTGCCTTCTTTGGATTCTAAAGGAAATGGTGTATCCACCGTGGTGCTTTTTTTTTTTATATTCATTTGAGTTTGACCACTTCTGTCACTAATTTATAGATTGACATGGATACTGTCCTCCATGGATTTGGTAATAAATCTTGAACTATTTCTAGTAGGACTGCAGAATTTTTACAATGGCAATGTACTTTTTTTTTTTATCAGGGGAAACACATGCAGGAACAGTTCAGATTCGCCTTAGGAGCGAGAATGGAGTCGACATCTTCACTCTACTCTGAGCTCGAAGCGGAATTTCGTGGGGCCTTAACAGTGGCATACGAACATGTTATGCACGTGTTGCACAAACTTACCTCGGTCCGTGATGGTTGTGATCTTTCTAAAGAGTCACAGCAGAATATCACCTCATGGAAAACTCTGTTCAAAGCTTATGCAACAGATTTAAACATAGGGCCATTATGTGACGAAACTTTTAGAGCAATTTGTCTGGCGGTATGTTGACACTGTATTTCCTCTTTGTAAAAAATTACTTGAGGAGATCATAACTCGTTCTCGTCTTCTGAATTTACAGGAAAAATTAATTAATTTCCCTGGTCAAGAAAATGCGGGGCTGTCTTTGCAAATTGGGTTGTATTTTAACAAATTGCGCACAATGTTGAACGTACTTTTGGATTTCGGGAATGCTCTTCTGAGAGATCTTTTGATTGTGAAGAGAACAGTAAGTTTTGTTTAGTTGCAGATGTATGGTTCCACTTGATGATAACTGCTACTATATAGAGTAGTCTTTCCATCTATTCCGAAGGTAACCTATAACCTATCTGACTTGCTTACAGATTTCTTTGATGACTTATACACTTGCTAAAGATCTAGCTCTGTTATACTCAAGAGGATTTGGCACATCTCCCGAAGATCAGGTGGATGAGAGTGGCCATGCCACATCTCAGAATGATAGAGGAACGGGTATGGGTGAGGGGGAAGGAATCAATGATGTGAGTGATCAAATAATTGATGAGGATCAGCTTCTTGGAGATTCTGCAAAGGTAAAAGATACAGCCCTTGACCACCCCCCTTTCACACCTTGTATCAATTTGTATTATTTAATACCTTTTTGTTTTTATTCTCTCAGCCAGGTGAAGAACAAAATGCCTCCACAGAAGTCCCAAACAAGGATGAGAAAGGGATTGAAATGGAGCAGGATTTTGCAGCTGATACGTTTAGCTTGAGTCGGGATTCCACGGAGGACGAAAATGATAACAGCGATGGTGAGGAACTTGAATCTGCAATGGGAAAAAATGGGGATGATAGTGAGGTTGTTGATGAGAGACTTTGGAACAAGGATGATGATAACAGCCCAGAAAAGGGTAATGATAAGAATGAATCTGGACCTTCAGTCAGAGATAGAGATGAGAACCAAAGGGAACTCAGAGCAAAGGAAGAAGGTGCAACAGTGCCGGATGAAGATCAGAGTAATAATGCCGATGAAACAAATGATGCTGCTGATGTGGAGGATATGGATGCAAATATGGATGACGAAAAAGCGGATATGGATTCTTCTGGATTGGAGGTCAGTGAGTTGAATCAAACTTCTGAGGAGGGCATGCAGATTGATGATGAAGTAAAGGATATTGATGCTATGGAAGAAGCAGGTGAAGAAGAGCAAGATGAACCAGTGGAGAACGAATATCAGCAAGAGAAAACCGATGCTGTGGATGAAAGTCTGGAGGAGGCAGAAATTGAGCAAGCCACTGAAACTTCTCGAAAGGATGGAGATGCTGACTCTGAAGATACTCAAGCAATGGATTTAACAGCAGAGAAAGACTTTCCAGGTAAAGAAAGTTCCAGGAATGATGATGATTACATACCTATGGCAGATTCAGGAGTACAACTGAGGCATGACTTAGGAGCATCTGATTCAGTGAATGAAAGGCCAGAAATGAACTGGTCCAATAGCAGCAATACTCAAAATGAAGTAGCTCCTGGCAGAAACTCACCTTCTGGTATTGAACCTGAAATTGTGGTTGCTGATTCATCAGATGGTGGTAGATTGAGCAATGATCAACTGAAACACCAGCTACCTTTGGATGAACCATCACCTCTTCAAAGACCACAGCCAAATCCGTATCGCAGCATAGGGGATGCACTTGAAGGTTGGAAAGAGAGAGCCAAAATTCCTGTTGATATTCAAGAAGACAAAAAGGAGGCACAGGATGAGATGGAGGATGGAAATGCAGATGAGTATGCTTTTGTTTCTGAGGGTGAGAAGGGGACAGCGCAAGCTTTGGGACCTGCAACCACTGAACAGATTGAGCACCAAATTGATGGCGACATGGTCAATGAAAAGAATTCAGCGGTAGACCGTACCGATGAAGTTGCTGAGATGGAAACTGAGATGCCAAGTTCGGAAGAGCCTAGACATGATGTCAGGAGGAAAAAATCTGAGGAGCCCTCATTGGTCTCTGGCATGGACAAGTTGTCTAATGAAGGATCTCCTCATGGCCAGGATCCTCGTGAAAGTAATCCTGGGAATTTGTCTGAGAGCTTGGTTCGTATCAACAAAGTACCTACGAGTGATGACATTCTTCAGCTCAGTGAGATGTCTATTGGTGTTGACAATCCGCAAAATGGCCCGGATTCCCAAGATATTTCCAGCGATGCAAGAGAAAATGCTGCCTCTCTTTGGAGGAGATATGAATTGCGTACTACGAGACTGTCTCAGGAGTTGGCTGAACAACTGCGTCTAGTGATGGAACCCACTTTAGCTAGTAAGCTCCAAGGAGACTATAAAACTGGCAAAAGGATAAACATGAAGAAGGTAAATTCTATTTGTGACTAGTTCGTTGCAAACTAAAGTAATCAGATTTGCAATCTTTCCTCTTATTCCATTTGCGTGATTGTAAATCAGGTTATTCCATACATAGCGAGTCATTACCGAAAGGACAAAATATGGCTGAGGAGGACGCGACCGGACAAACGTGATTACCAAGTCGTGATAGCTATTGATGATTCTCGTAGCATGTCAGAGAGTGGTTGTGGAGATGTAGCCGTGGAAGCTTTGGTTACAGTGTGCCGCGCTCTATCCCAACTCGAAATGGGTAATCTGGCTGTTGCGAGTTTTGGAAAAAAGGGAAACATAAGATTGCTGCATGATTTTGATCTGCCTTTCACAAGGGAGGCTGGAATCAAGGTTGGTTTTGCTATATGGAACTTCTTTGCTTATTATTTGTCTGAAAGAGAAAGAAAGCTTATTTTAGTGCATACAGGCACATTCCATAACCATGTGCTGCACAAGCTTCGGTTCTCACTCTCTTATTTCACATTGCATTGACCGGCATTTGCTATCCTTTTACCTTGAGCAGATGGTCTCCAGTTTGACGTTCAAGCAAGAGAACACAATTGTCGACGAACCAGTTGTTGACCTGTTGAAGAATTTAAACAAGATGCTGGACGTTGCTGTCGCCAAAGCCCGTCTTCCTTCTGGACAGAACCCCTTGCAGCAGCTAGTGCTGATCATTGCTGACGGGCGCTTCCATGAGAAAGTAAGTACCATGTTGATGAACCAAAAGCGAAGCCTGACGTCTTCCAGAGCTTCTCCAATGGTTGATTAATAAGCTTCTGAATTTTTCTTACAGGAGAGCTTAAAGCGCCGTGTCAGGGATTTCCTGAATAGCAAGCGCTTGGTGGCTTTTCTCCTTCTCGATAGTCCGGAGGAATCAATCATGGATCTCATGGTAAATTTTGAGTATTTTGCATAACCACGTCTCTCAAGAACTAACCCCACTCTAATACAACCTCTTGTTTCTGAACTTTCTTCTCTTATATAGGAAGCAACCTTCCAGGGTGGGAATATCAAATTTTCTAAATATCTGGATTCTTTTCCTTTCCCATACTACATTCTTCTGCGGAACATCGAGGCGCTGCCCAGAACTCTCGCTGATTTATTGAGACAGGTAATTTCCTATCGACCATTGATGTTTAATGGATGTTTGTCATCTGCGATGCTGACTATCGACGACTCGTGGTTATGCAGTGGTTTGAGCTTATGCAGTCGTCTTCACGAGACTAGATTGTTGCATACAACTTCCTATAATGATGCCAAGGAAGCCAATGCCTCGCTCAAGCGAAAGGGCCATATCTTTGGGGCGGCGATGGTGTCCAATCATCATTTTATCACACGCTTGGATGGAACACAAGATCGACACGGTGCTACTGCTCCTCTTAAATCCAGCAAAAGATGGTTGGTCCTAGAGAAAGATTCTCTAGACCTATATATTCAGGTCAAACCACACCATAAAACAAGCAATAGATTTTTGTGTACATAATAGTTCACAGGGTTCACACCAATTCTTTTTCGTACACCAAAGGGTTGCGTGCATTTCGAATAATGTAAATACTGCAGCAGCATCTTTGCACAAATTCATATCAGGTTCTCCCTCGATAAGTAATCAACTCTCGTCGATGAAGGCCTTCAACCATCGATTTCTAGGTTATGCTTGTGACAATTGTCTTTATCAAGATGAACGCCGACAAAGTTCAGAATATCATAACATAGAAACACGTCTATCAACGGCATTTGACATCACATCGCATGGCATTTGAGAGCACATCGCTCTGGGAAGAATTACCAAGAAAGTCCTAAATCTATTGCAATTGTGTCAATTTAGTTTTAAACTTTTTTTCTAACCAATTGAGTCCTAAATCTATTACACTTGTGTCAATTCAGTCATAAACTTTTTTTTTTTTAGCCAATTGAGTCATAAACTTTTTACAATTGTACCAGTTTAGTCTATCTGGCCAAAATTGGCCAGTCCACGTCGGCCGTTCCGCGAAAGTTGACATGGTAATTTTTTAATATTTTTTGAATTTTTGAATTTTTATTTATTTTTTCACTTTCTCTTTACTCTAACCGGCCAGAGGCAAGGGCTGGCGAGATCGACCTCGTTGGCCAATGGCGAGGCCGGCCTTGCCGTTGCTGGGGGAGGCCCTGCCCAGCTCGGCAAGGCCGCCGTCGCCAAATCTGGCAAGGAGCCTCGTCGGCCACCAACGTTCTTCGCTTAGAGCTTGCCACAAGTCCACAACTTGCATCCCCATCACCCTCTCCTTGAGATCTACCTCAACTGGGAGTTCGTGTGCAGTGGCTGCCATGCCCCCGGCCACGGAAGGCATTACTACTGCTTCGCCTGCAACTTCAACCTCCACGAATGCCGCACCACGTGCCTCCTCACTCTCTCCTCCCACCTCCACCCCAAACCACCCGCGCAACCTCATCTACTTGTCCCTCGGACTTATGGCGAGCTCCGAGCGAAGAACAGTGAGGACACTGGCGAGCTCGGCCCTCGCCATGGCTAGGCGGGGCCGAGCCTCACCCGATCATGTGGGGCCTCGCCCAGCCAACGCGAGGGTCGACCTTGTCGGTGGCTGGCGAGGCTTTCACTAGATCTGGCGACGGCGACCTCGCCGAGGCTGGGCAGGGTGGAGCCTCCCCAGATCTGGCGGGGCCTCGCCCAGCGACGGCGAGGTTGGCCTAGCCGGCCCTCACCTTTAGCCAGCATTGGCAGGCCAGAGGAAAGAGAAAGTGAAAAAGAAAAAATAAAAAATCCAAAAAATATTTTAAAATTCGAAAAAAAATATTAAAAAATTGCTATATCAGCTTTTCGCGGACGGCCGACGTCCACATCAATCAGCCGATCGGCCGCTTTTGGCCGAATGGACTAAACTGGCACAATTGTAAAATGTTTAGGATTCAATTGGCTAAAAAAAAGTTTATGACTGAATTGGCACAATTGCAATAAGTTTAGGATTTTTTTGGTAATTTTCCCCATCGCTTTGTCAAATACTTAGGGTTCCTCTTGTTTGGCGCAATCAACTTTTGCTATTACGAAATTTCATGCCTGATCTAATCGATCGATCAAATTTAAACATTGAGAGTGTGTTGGACAACTTGCCAATCAACAACAATTTTTATTATTTTGTTTCCGGAGTAAATTTGAAATAGAACTTCATTTGGTAAAAAGAGCTTTTTGTGATGCCGAGAACACTTTCAAAATCAATCAATCCAAATTTCTTCCTTTTCTTTTCTCTTCTTCTCTTCTTGTTCTTCTTCCTTCTTCTTCTTCCGCCGCTACCATCTGCTGGTGATTGGTTGGGCGAGGTCCGACAAGCTTGTCAGAGGCTCACTAGGTGAGGGGAGGTTCGGCGAGCATCGGTGAGCCTCGCCTAGGCCTCCTTTGACCACTGGCAAGCCTTGGCTGGGTGAGGCTTGGCCGACAAGGCGTGGCCTAGCCAGGGGGCCGACGACCCTTCGGTGAGGTCGCCAACCCTCTTTTGGTCGGTTGCCAATCATCCCAAGACTGAGGACTAGCAAGGGTTGGAGGAGAAGAGAAAGAAGAGAAAAAAAGAAAAAAAATAAAATAATAAAGAAATTAAAAGAAAATATTTTGGATTAGAAATTCTGAAGAATTGTGCCAATACAATTCTATTCTAAGAATAAAAATTTTAGGCAATCACCAAACGTCTTCAAATGTTTAAAAATTAGGGAAAAGACCACAAAAAATTTCAAACTTTGCTCATTGTGACACATTTACCCCAAACTTTTTAAACTGTGATACATTTACCCCATCAAGGGCATTTTTATCTTATTTTTTCTATTTTTTTTTTCATTTTTTTTTTCTTTTCTTCTTCTTCTTCTTCCTCCGTCGGCCATGGCTGGCCGGCGGAGGGAAGCCGGCGTCCGGCGAGGGCTGCCCTCGCCGGGCCGGCTAGGGCCGCCCTCACCGACGTCGGGCATCCTCGCTAGGCCCTCGCGCCGATGCGGCGAGGGTCACACTCGCCGGGGACGGGCGAGGACGGCCCTCACCAAACACAAGCGAGGGCAGCCCTTGCCCGACGTCGGCGAGGGATGCCCTCGCCAACGTCGGGCGAGGACGGCTCTAGCCCGACGCCGGCGAGGGCGACCCTCATCGGTCGCCGGCTTCCGCCGCCGGCCATGGCCGCGAAGGGAAGAAGAAGAAAAATAGAAAAAAATAAAAATAATAAAATGTAAAAAGACCAAAATACCCTATAATTTTGGGGTAAATGTGTCACAGGACAGAAGTTCAGGGTTTTTGGTGTCACAAAAAAAAGTTTGGGGTAAATGTGTCACGGTTGGCAAAGTTCAGAGTTTTTCACGTTACAAAAAAAAAGTTTGGGGTAAATCTGTCACTTTGGGCAAAGTTTTGGGTTTTTCGTGATTTTTTCCCTAAAAATTATTCTCAAGATCAATATAAAAAAAATTCATTTCCGGTCAGAAATTATTCTCGAGAATATAATAATTACCAAACGTATTCTAAGTCTATCGGAAATTTCTAAAAATTGGTCATCGCTTGATGATTAGATCGAATTAGATCAAGCTTATGAAATGGACAAAGTAATTTGCCCATGTGGTCACCCTTTCAACATGGAATGGGGAGGAGGGTTCGAATCCCCACCTTCTTAGGGGATTGGGATGGGGACGAATTGAGTTTCAAGCGAGAGTTTCGACTTCTACGTTCTGCGAGGAGGCATGACAAAAGTCTAAAAGTGAGAGTTAAAATAGGAGTAAAATAGGGCCGGTAAAAAAAAAAAAAAAAAAAAAAGACGAAGCAAACCATGGTAGAACCCCATGCGAGCGCCTGCACCAATCCTAAAAACTCGGTCTATCGTCTGATGATATATGATCAGATCAGCAAAATCCGTACGACCTCACGATGCGCCCGCCCGCACGGGATATTCCCCCTCGGACCCCCAATCAATGGATATGGATAACACGTCACTCTCTCTGTAGACTTCCCCCGCCCCAAAAAAAAAAAAAAAAAAAAAAAGGTTCCTCCCCCCCCTCGTAACCCTAACGATCCCCGCGCCACCATCCACCCCGTACGGGCAACCGACACGTGTCCGTCTCTCCCCACAGCCCTATCCAAAAGAGCGACCTCCCCAGCCGGTCACCCCACTCCCCCTCCCTCTTCCCGAGCTTCTTCTTCATCTGCTGCAACTATAACAGAACTGACCAAAACGAAGAAGCTCCCCAAAAAAAAAAAAAAAAAAAAAGAAAGAAGAAGAAAAAAACTCGCGAGATCTCTCTCGATCGGCGATCCGTACGTCGACCGTCGATCCGCTCTCTCCGTCGCGCGTGTTTTCGATGTGCATATCGTGAGGCTTCCCCGCTCCGATCGACCCTCGATCGACTCCCGAACTTCCGGGGTCTCCGGAGAGAAACTCCCCCTCGCGTCTCGCCGGAGGTCGGCGGTGGTGCCGGCGATGATGGCGGTTCTCCGGCCAGATGTGCTGGCCTCCTCCTTTCGGTTCAGTCGCGGCGGTTGTTGAGACCTGGAGATGTTCGATCCTTTCTCTGTGGTCCGAGCCCGATCCAAGACCTGGTTCCACAAGCGGAAAAAACACTCCCCCCAGGCGGCGGCGGCGGCGGTTTTGTTGCCGGAAAGGCGTTCGGTTCGGCTGGTGTCGTTGTGTGTTCTCTTTCTTTGTTTCTTTTTTTTAGCTCTCAAGGGATTTGTACAGTTTTAGCGTTGTTAGCCTGACGGTTGACGTAGGAGGGTTAGGTTAGGTAAGACGAACGTTTAGTGTTTTTCCGGATTTTTGGACGAAATTTCGAAAGTGGATAAGATGAATTTGAGCGCGGCCGAGGAGGAATCCGAGAAGGAGATCCACATTCCTGCCGACATCGATTGGCAGATGCTCGACAAGTCCAAGTTCTTCGTCCTCGGCGCGGCGCTCTTCTCAGGGGTTTCCGCGACGCTGTATCCGATCGTGCTGCTGAAGACGCGGCAGCAGGTGGCTCAATCCGAAGTCCCGTGCGTGAGGACGGCGTTCACGATCGTCCGGCACGAGGGTTTTAGGGCTCTGTACAGGGGGTTCGGGACTTCCCTGATGGGTACGATTCCCGCCCGGGCTCTGTACATGGGAGCTCTGGAGGTCACCAAGAGTAATGTCGGATCGGCGACTGTACAGCTAGGGTTCTCGGAGCCCACCGCGGCGGCTATCGCTAATGCCATGGCGGGTTTAAGTGCAGCGATGGCTGCACAGCTTGTTTGGACTCCGGTCGATGTCGTGAGCCAGAGGCTCATGGTGCAGGGTGCTTGTCATGGCCCTTCTAACTCGGGTGTTTCCTCCAATGCGTCGGCTTGTAAATATCTCAATGGTATCGATGCTTTCAGGAAGATACTCAAAACTGATGGTTTAAGGGGCTTGTATAGAGGTTTCGGGATATCGATTTTGACGTATGCGCCGTCGAATGCAGTGTGGTGGGCATCATACTCCGTCGCGCAACGCCTTGTGTGGGGCGGAATTGGCTGCTATTATTACAAGAAGGATGGTGGGAGCAATGAGAACGGCAGCAATGCAATTAAGCCGGATTCGAAAATGGTGATGGCAGTTCAGGGAGTCAGCGCGGCCATGGCAGGTGGCGTGTCGGCTCTAATCACGACGCCCCTGGATACGATCAAGACGAGGCTGCAAGTTTTAGACAGCGAGGAGAACGGGAGGCGGGGACCGACCGTCGGACAGACCATTAGGAACTTGGTTAAGGAAGGCGGTTGGATGGCTTGTTACAGAGGTCTGGGGCCGAGATGGGCTTCCATGTCGATGTCGGCGACCACGATGATCACTACCTACGAGTTTCTGAAACGGCTCTCGGCGAAGAATCAAGACGGTTTGAGGTGACAAACAATAAAAGGGGAACGTTAAGGGGACTTCACTCTCTTCCTCTGTTAAAACTCTGTTAATTTCTCTCGTTGTTTTCTTTCCTTTCTCTACGTCCTCGCCTCTTTGCCTGCCTGCCCTGAGGTCCAATCAATGTACAAGCTATATCGGTAGGTTTATCCATCAAATATGTTATATTCACTCTGCACGATATATGAATTAACTTGCTCAAACAGCTTGTCAATGTTCCATATTTGGTCATATGCCAGTTGTATTGCTCTGTTCTTGAAATGCATTTTAGGTTGTCCTTGTTTGAGTTTGGTTACTTTTTTGTTGTCAGTGAGCCTTGTAGACTTTTCAAGATTCCCCCCAATTCGGAATAGCATCTGGTACCTTGGATTACCTCCAGGAATCTCTCCAACTAGGCCTTGCCGTTGGTCTTGCTTTAATGCTTAGCCATGAGACTCGTTATGTCACGGGGTTGAACTAACTTTTGATGGAAGGGGGTTCGTATTTATTTCAACTAAAGATAAAAATGATTGACAGCACCTGCGAGGAGGGAGAAAGATTACGTTGTGAATCATCGCTTATATTAATTACAAAAATCACAAAAATGTTTGACTGAAAAATGTTTTCGTGTAATTGAGCATAAATTATTGTTGATAATAAAAATAGTTTTTAGTAATACACGCGATTATTTTAAAAAATATATTTTTCGAATTATTTACTTTTCAAAAAAACAAGCAGAGACGGAACTCTTTTTAAAATGGTTCTACTTGTGCTTTACTGTAATTTACAATTTTTTAACCTGGATGGCTTTAATTATGGTGGGTAGAGGGGGGCAAGTAGGACAGTCAGAATGGAGGGAATGGATATGGCACATGGAGGAATCGTTTCACATGTCGCTACACCAACCTAACTTTTCATTGCCTTGGCATTCACTCTACTCGCAAAATCTAGACCGATTCAGGAAAAGATCTTAATATCTAATGATTACAGGTGCCCAGAGAACCTTCAGCGAGTCTAGTGGAGATCGCATAGGATAGGTTTCATATCACAAACCCCATTATTAAGGAATCCGGGGGGTGCATCAGCATGCATCATTCTAGTTCTCTTCCAGGTGTGGGGTAAGACACAGGCCATAGAGAAGGATATATAGACGATGCACATGATTCATCAGGACAAATGGCTGTTTATTGTAAGGAAAATCTAATTCGAAATAAATTGACGGACGATCCCGACATCG
Source organism: Eucalyptus curtisii (assembly GCA_017140595.1). Lineage (NCBI taxonomy): Eukaryota > Viridiplantae > Streptophyta > Magnoliopsida > Myrtales > Myrtaceae > Eucalyptus > Eucalyptus curtisii. Next base: position 34,477,454 of record CM029503.1, on the reverse strand, counting down.
GCTTAAGCCATGAACTACCAGCAAGCAAATGGAAAAAGAAGCGCAAACGTCTTGTGAAGCATCTTGCCTCACAGCAACTACATGTGTATAACCAAAAGTCCAAATGAAAATGTCACATGTGAATTAAATAAAAATAGCTCCCAACGTCTAATATAAATATCCTAAATAAAGGTTCAATGTGGTGCTAGTAAAAGACAGACGAGAATCCAGCAGCAGCGCAGGCGAGATTGCAGAGCAAGGGAAGCGCGCTGCATCGCCTGGGCGGTGGACTAATTTCCAGTCCGAGCTCTCTTGTTATTGCAGGATGGGCATTTGTATTGTTTAATATGCTCGGCCCTAGCTGGAGTTATCTTCACACACGAGCCATGGAACCACCTCAGGCACAGGTCGCAGCAGATCCAGAAATCATCCGCAGCACTGTTCTCCCCACATGCTCCGCAAAGGGTCTCCCCATTCTCCTCCTCATCTTCCTCATCCAGCTCCTCATCTTCTTCCTTCTCTGGTAGTTCTCTTGTGTACTTTCCCCGAGAGGGCTCAGATGCTCGCTGTGGGATGATGGCAACAAAAACTCAATCAAAATCATGGGCAAAAGGGAGAAGACTATCAAAGAATCAGTTAGAAAAGTAGACTAAGTATGGATGGTTATACGTATAAGGCATGAGTAACTCCATCCGCCAATCCCATGTGCACATAAGTGCATGCCGTGCAGTATCGTAATAAATCACATTGCTAGATGAAATATTTGAGGAGGATTACCAATGGATAGCTTTATTCCGACTAAATACTGTAAAAGTCACAGTCAAGTCTTAACGTACCTTTCAGCATGAATTCTCTAGATTGCCTATAGATTATCAGAAATTAAAGTAACTACCTTCCTCTGATTGCAATTGCTTATTAGATGTTGATAAAATTGGAGCATTTGAAGAGACGACAACAGTGGTCAACTCTTCTCAATATCATCAAACCATGTAATTATAGCTGCATACATCTACCAACTCTTCAGAAACTCAAGCGAAGTTATTTATACCCCTTTGTAAGTAGACTTGGATTTGCTACCGCTGTGATTGGCTCCCGACGACCTTGCCCTTTCTTTCTTTGCAGTACCAGTCACCACTTCAAAGATTGTTGGAAGGTCATGTATCATATTGGAGAGCCGCTTCCTGCACCATAAAGAGAAACCATAGGGTGCTTAAAGCCACATGGATAGATTGCTAGCACAGCAGAGACATTTATGCTAATAAATGTTATTCACAGCCTAATTTAGTTTGATCAGGAAGTCCATCCTAGCAGTTTGGAAACAGCTATATAAGAATTTCCTTCATGGAGGAGGAGTAAATCTATCAGACTAGAGCTAGAATCACCCTCATATCTGTTCTGCTGCAGTGTGAATAGTAACATCTTATTAGAAATTGTTCTCACTTTGCAAAAAATCAAGCATGAGCAAGTTGACCTTGTTAAAGAAGAATGGAATGTAAGAGTCAGATCTTACCTATCAGCCTTATCAAATCCAAATCTAGCACCAAAATAGAAGGCAACTGCAATCAGCCAGGAATCACTGTGGACAGCCACTAAAGAAATCCAGTCCTTTTCTTGCATGCCATCTCTTGCAAAGTTGATACCTAGGACCGGCTCTGGGAGCTCTGGGGGCACTTCTTCAGCAGGTAAATTCACTTCCCATTGTTCACTTGGAAAGCCATACAAGCAAAGGTTCTCTTTTCCTGTGGGATAACAGCAGACAAGTTTATCATAGCCAGACATAGAGACAGCAGAAAGATTAAGAGTGGAAATAAATGTCAAATAAAACTGAAAGAACCACTGAGAAAGTCAAGAGTATCTCCTAATTTGACCAATTTGAACATGGTCAATGAATTCAATTGATCCACTAGATAATCGGGATAATCATCATCACCAGATCGGATCCCAGCAAATCTTGACTCCTATCTGCTACGTACTAATACTCCGAGTTAGCAAGCAACAGTTTAATGCGACCAAGAGACATAAAGAAAAACTTGCTCCATTTATGAAAGTAAACCGATGACCCATTAATAAAGAAACCAAAGCTTACATGTATAAACAACATACCTGTCGTCCAAAAAACAATTGGGATTATGGAAGTTTTGAAATGAATGGAAAAAAATTTAATCCATTTTACATATATGTAAAAGGGCGAAACAAAGGCCAGCTGCAAAGAATGCTCAATGGTTGTGCACCCCAGAAGAAACAGTGATGATCAGGTAGTCCAAAAACTTGCAGAAATTACAACCAACAATTCACAGCAATGCTATGGCAAGGCTGAAGTAAAACTAACCTGGATCACATTGCTGATAAAATTCCTCGACATCTGCAACAGTAGAGCAAGCACCCTTTTAGGGAGAAAGCAGAAGAGAACATTCACGAATATCTTTACAATACCAGGCCAGCAAAAACTATCCATGAGAAACCAACAAAAGCACTTGATTCTCAAGATATCTTTCCAGGAGAAAGCACGGCTACATGCTCCTTCCAGCTTGCTCACATAAAATTACCAAGGACTCAAAACTCCAAAATTAACATCCCTGCCTACTCTCAAATTGGATAATTATCTACCCAACGAACACGACACTCCCACCTTTGCAAAAACCAGAACAAAGATCACATTGCCGCTGATCGACATCTCTCTCTCTCTCTCTGCCTCCCTCCTTCTAAAAAACCATGTCGACCTCACATAGAGTCAATCCATCTTCTCCTCCACACCAGAAATAAAAACCGAAAATTCAAAGCCTGCCAACGCTCGCAAGACTACCCATCAATCTATTCGCGAAGAATTCGCAAAATCAAAATAACTTGCAGTCCAGTAACCGACCATGTATAAAAGACACAACATGGAGAAAAAAACAAACAAACAAACAAACACCCTCCAACCCCCCAATATCACACGCACGAAAACGTCATTCGCGGCTACAAATTCCCCGCAGAGAACGCCATACAACCATCAACAGTCGCAGAGGAGCAATGCCTGAACTGCACAAGCGGACAGCCAACAACCACAACGGAAGAAAAGAATCGTCGGAATCGAAAAGGCGGCCCTTCTCCGCTGGTCAGAGTTTCATGCACAAGCCGCGTACAGCATGAAGCGTTCAACGCAGAATTCAGCGTACGAATTACCCACAGAAACGACAGAAAAGAAAGAAAAGAAGAGAGGCGGACGGACCGGTGGTGAGGGCCTTGATCAAGGCGGCGCGGCGGCCCTTGAAGTCCTTGAAGACTTCCTCCACAGTGCGCGGATTGTACTGCGCTCCCTCCATCGTCGAACCTCTCTCTCTCTCTCTACTCTCTCGCTCTGCGTCGTAGACAGACAAGAGAAGACAGAATTGTGGAAGTCAAAAGGCATATTTAAAGGCCCGGTTTTGAATCTTTCCCAATTTCGATTTTCATTTGGAGTTTATGATTTATCCGATTTTACTAGGATAGACTACCTTAAAAAGTTTGTAGACTTTTAGGGTCGCAATTTGAATGATTTGCTTGTTTCGGTGTTACTTGCCGTTGTACAGACGAAATTCGAGATTTAGAGCCGAGTTTGGCACATCCCGTGATATAAGTAGGTAAATAAATGTGCGAAAACTGATCTGGATATAGCTCGAGCGGGATGGTGTCACGCTTTTCACACGTGCCGAGGGTCGAGAAAAAGAATGGGGGATGGGAAATATTTCTATATTTGTAGAAAAGGGTTATTGTCTATGCATGGAAAATCTTGACAAGATGTGAGTTCGAATTGGGAAAACAACAGTACTAAATTCTTTCCATATTGAAATGATGGGTGTACATTCAACCTCATTGTCCATGTGATATAAGCTTTCCTGTTTCTTTTGCCACACATCGCATGCATGATTGGATTTTGAGGAGACTGAGCAACTGACCAAGCAACCTGTGATATGAATATCTACCCTTGAACAGACTTTACATAGCCATTCTGAGAAACCACTTTATGCTATTGAATGCGCCGGATTAAGGTGCTTCGAAAGTTCCTATGATGATGTTACAAAGGCAGAATACAAAGGGAAGAAGCAAGACATTATGAATCGATGATATATCATGTCTGTCGAGTTGCAGACTTGCTAAATTAGGTTGCGAAAATAATTACTGCCTGCAACCTTGAATAAGACATTGGTCCGCTTGCCGTGAAATAGTATACAGATACTACACAAAGAGGGAGGCGTCAGCTACTCATGATATGCATGTTGAAGGGCATCTGTAGAAGCAAGGCGGTTTACATTTTGACCGCACTCATAGCATTCGGAAAGTCTTCATTTCTCGAGATGGCAAAAGAGATGCTTCAGTTGATGCTTCTGCAAACAAAATCAGATCGGCTTAGCACCCATTGATGAAGTGGCTGGAACAAAAGCAAGTGACCAAAACATGCATCGAAAACAAACATTTGAGACAACCTTCTCAATGACCTCAATAACAAGAAAAAAGAAAGAACAGATTTTTGGATCTTCATCCATATGAAACCCTCTCATCTGTCACATTTTAAGTGAAAAAACGCTGCTCAAAAGGGAGGAAAAAACCATCATTGTTTCGGTAGAAACGACGCAATATAGCATAGGAACAATTGTTAGACTTTTGTTGATGTATTGGCTCTAAGATGTCACGTCTCCAAATGTACTTGACAGAAAGTTTCTGACTTAGAAAGGAGTCTAATCATTTTATCTTGTCCATTAAACATTCGTCACATTAACTTGGATGATTTCCTGCAGATAACTAAGTACCTGTACCTTTCCCCAAGCAGACGATCTCCAGAAACCTACCTAAGCATACAACAGTAGGTATGTAAATCAGTTTACTCATTTCGTTGCTTGTACAGGGACGATTCACACTCTATAAGTCTACATTCCAGTAGTAATGAAGAGAAAAGGTTCGTCCCAAACGAACTTCGTGGACAAGTAACAATTTGGTATACCAAGATGCAGATACTGTCAAAAAATGCCAAGTACTAGAAATTTCCAACTTGCCAATGAAGGAAACATACATACCACATAAAATCATAGTGCTAAATTGATCTTCTCGGACCACTTAAAAATGTCAGAGTAGACTTGATCACCTCCCAAGTCTTCTCCAGTAGCTCCAGCAGCTACCCTTATAATGTCCTCTATTAATGCAAAATTTCCCATTACATCTACATGCGAACCACTTTGAGTTCCCCGACCCTCTAATAAATTTGCTGGAGGAGCATGATCATACTCCCTAACATAAGTGCGAATTCCCGAGGGATTGAATCTGGTCGTACCACGCCAACCTTTAGCACACATGAAGCCTGCACTTAACACAGGCACAGTTTCATCCCCCTCAACAGTGTACACGCCATCCTTCAGACAGCTATCTTCATCTTCACCTTGGAATGAAGTATCAATCTGAAAGGGAATGAAACACTCAGCAGAGGGAGACATCTTGTAAATGTAAGCTCTTTCAGTCGGTATGCCAACTCCATACATGGAGAAGATTTCAATATCCGAGGCACTTGGTAATCTGTAGAGAAAGAGAGAGATTTTAAGTACGCAAGATGTGAAGGATTAGTAGCAAATCAAGTGCTGTAAAAGCAAAAATTTCCAGATAAAAGTTGAAAGAAGAGCACAACATCCCACTTAAAAACTATTGTTGTAGTCCAAAGATTCTCACTTCGTTTCCAAAGGGTTTGACCAATATTTGTAGTGCTCGTACTTTGGGTCATCCAAATCATCAGCAATTCCATAGGAAAAATGAGCACTACCACGTGCCATCATCTTTGGAGCAACAAATTGAAGTAGATCTAAAACTGTTTCGGCAGTGTACACTCTATGTTCAGCTACAGCTCTGACCCCCTCAATTCCCATGTCATGGTACTCAGTCCACACATCACGGCAGGTTGTATTGGCAAGATTCCGGCCTTTAATAGCATCCTGAATAGTAATAGTAACCAGCAACATAAGTAAAAACGATTTCAACATACATGATACGATATGTACGAATCATTTTCCCAGGAAAAGAAAAGTTGGATAAGAACATTGGCTAAATAGTGATATTGCTTGACCCAAACTAGATTATCAAACTGTTAGGGCAAAACATTGTAGATAATTTGGCATTGGCTACCACGCATTGTCAATGAACAGTATCAAAGTCTTGGTAGGCTTCCATAAAGATGTATGTGCACTAAACATACACTCGAGGTTTCCCACCTCCGTAAATAATTGCATCCAGGAATGTAGAAGTCCAAAATCATCAGCTCCGCACTCTAAAAAAAATGTAGGGAAACAAAGAAACCGACAGAGGAACAATACAAATTACCTTAACTGAAGCAGCTAGTCATCTACTCAATATAGCCTAAGTTAATTTTCTACTAGAAGTCTCATGTGGCATATGAAAAGATTGAATCATTTTACGACCAGGAAAGCATGAGCGAGAGGCAAATACATGCTTGGCAAGAATATACAATTACTGAAGGGCAAAATGCTTGAACGTGAAATTATAAAAGAGAACCAATGACCAACAGGAAATTCTTAGTTCTCTTCCACTTAGCTACCTTAACTGATAATCAAGATTGCAAAACCTAGAACCCATTGTCACAAGGAATTGATACAGAAGGGGGTTTAGAGTTTAGAGTCATTTTATAAATTTTTTATCTTCCAGTTTCAAAATCAAGCATCATAAGAATGATATTTGCAAACAAATAGGAAATAATTCGACAGGACGATAAGAGCATAATCAGGGCATCAGAAAAGGACATCGAGAAGGAATATTCACCCTAAAGTCAATCATCTCGATCTCAGAACTCGGAGACTCTGCTGCATCTTTACCAAATGATATGATCCTTCCATAATTAACTCTTGCTCGAGAACTGGAACTGTTGGTGCCACTTTCACTTGAAACCTGTGAGTCATTCATTATTTGCCTTCTCTTGCTAGGAAAATATCCTTCCTCAGGTGACCAATCAAGACCACCCCAAATTGTCTCCCCACCCTTTGGGATCATTGACATGGTTGAGTCCCACGTGCGGCTCATTTTCATTACACGCTGCAGAGTTTGGACGCGAAATATATCATTGCTCAGGAAACCTGGTGCAATTGCCCTGCATTCAAAGATAAACAACAAGACAATCATCTCATCCGCATGGGAATGGTTCCCTCCTATATTAGGAGAGTAACAAGGATCGCATTATACATGTGGAAGCGAAATGTATTCCATCTTTGTCAGGCACGGACCAGATTTTACAGAAAAAAATCCAAAATTATAGCACTTTCAAATGTATTTAGATATACAAGTTGAGAAAACATTCCGCCCAGCATAGAGTATTGTTGACACAAATGGGCTTCGTTGGTAAGACATCATGCATTTTTCTACTTGGTTTGTTCATTAGTGTAATCAAGGATGATGCAGGCAAAAATATGCGTCCCCGTGTACAATAGTTTGCCTTCATCTTCCAAATCTGTGTCAAATTTTAGCGGCAGATACTGGCTCTTCATTCGAAAAACAAAGTAAAACTAACCTGGCAACTGCAATATCCTTTGCTTCAGCAGAGAAAAGCCCAGAAACAGCCTTTGGAACTCCCAGAAATGGTCCACCAATATTCATGATTGCTTTTATATGCTTAGAACACCAATCAGGTCCTCCACCTCCACCCATTGGAGCTGGTGCCTCAACCCATTTCATGAAGTGCAGAAAGTACAAAGCACCCATTGAATGAGGGATTACAACAGCTTTTTTACCTCCATTAGTGGCCACCATCATTTCTATGTGACTTTTTATCCGGCTCAGTGTTTGATCCCTCACCTGATCAGTCAAATGTTAGCGAGAAGGTTGAATGAATTTCTATTGAGAATGACAGGTGTATAACAATCGACTTTTCAACACACCAATTGCAAATAGTGCTGTTTGACAAACAGTTCAGATTGAAGCGCATACCTCCGTATTTTGGAACGAGAGTCTCCAATCATAAGCAGCCATATACATAGTCTTCTCTTCATATCCTATCCGAGCTAAGTTAGCAATCAGAACAGCCCAGACAAAGTAGCCAGGCATGAAGTAGTCAGCAGCAACAAGTCCAGTCACTGGACGGAGTCTTATACCAGGAGGATCCAATCCAGTTTCATTGTCCAATGACATGTGCTCTACCCAGCATAGAGGCCTAGATATTGACCAAATCATGAGAGCAATCCTTTCAGCACCCTAGAACCTAAACTAGATCATAAATAGCAGTGCAAGATTGAATGAAGAAATCCAGCAACGCATCATTGTCAAAATAGAGACATTGAAGGCTTCACATCAAGACCTGCACAAGTCCTTCACAGTCATATTTTTACATGCTGTGGCATAAAATGTTTCGATCTTTTTAATCAGTTGAACTTGGGCTATTGGAGAAATTCGTGTAATCTAGCAAGAACAGAGGAAGTCATTCTTTCATAAAAGAATTTGCACTTCATCTAAGCAGCAATGCATTTGTACATATGTCCAAACGTAAAAGGTCAACTGGTCAGACTGACTACATGGACACAACCATAACAGAAGCAGGACCCTTAGTAGTTAGTACCCATTGTTGGAGATGCAGGTTCAATGGGAATCCTAAATTTACAGCATTATGCTAAAAAACAGGGGAAAACAGGCCTTGCTCTGGTCCACAGAGCTCGCATTTAGCAAAGAGCTTAAGCTTAAAAAGGGTGCATACATTGCCACCGGTATGATCTGCCTACCCTTGCCCTCAAAGGAAAGGGAGTGGCTTAAAGTTGAATGAGGGGAAAATTAAATGATCATGATGAGGAGACAAGCCACAAAAGATCTCACAGTATTTTGACATTATCTTCAATGTATCAGACACCTCTCTCCCAGCTAAGTTAAATAAAGGAAGAGTTTAGTTAGATACTGTCCTAAAGCTCACAAACTAGTACTCATCAGCATTTCCTAAAAGGTCAGGGCTTTGACATTTAATAATCTGAAGACTAATTAAATTAGAAAGAAAATATACGAATCATCAACCTGATGAGTATTTCAATATATTAATCAAGCACTTGCCAAATCTCTACTCCACTTCCCATCCTGAGAAAGAAAAACAGTCGGCAACTGCGCTAGTAAACACCCAACTGATTACGCACGCAGGCCACGACAACATCCCAACTCTCTCATTTGACAAAGTACCTGTCAGGGCCATAGTCAATCCTCGGAATCAACCAAACATATCAACTTTTCCACTTTCATACACAACCAAAACAAAACACGGCTAATCAAAACAGCTCAAACCCAATGGAAATTCTCGATCAAAAGAGCCATACCTTTTGTACACTTCCCCAAATGTGCCGCCCCACAAACGTTTCCTAAACAGCCCCTCCGCGCACTCGTGCCCTTCCCACAGCTCGAGTCCGCCCGTCACGATCCCCGGCACGAACACCACCGGGTGCTTCGCCGTCAGCCCTTCCTTCTTCAGCTTCACGCCCGGCGGGTCCGGGAGCGGCCCCGTGATCGCCTCGGTCACGTACTGCGGGAACGACGACGGCATCGCGTTGTACAGGAACAGCAGCAGCCACCAGACCGTGCAGACGCAACCCACGAACCAGCAGCAGCTGTCCAAGCACGACCACTTGCCCTTCTCCCCGCCGCGCTCCTTCTTCTTCTTCTTCCCCGGCGGCGATTCCTTCTTCTTCCTATCCTCGTCCTCGCTCGCGTCCTGAACGATCTTCTCCTCGGAGCTGGCGGCCTTATCAGCCTCCGCACCTTTCTTCCTCTGAATCAAAGGCATCTTCTCGAATTTTCCACCGACCCTCCACCCCGCTTCTTTCTAAGCAAAATCTCTCCGACCCAATTCGCCAAAACACCTTATCTCCCTCCCCAAATCAAAGCGCACCACCCCGAATCCCTCGCCACGCCATTTCAACTGCAGAAGGGAGACGTAACGGAAGAAAGATCAGAGCTTGACCCAGAGCATCGCCCGCCACCCACTTTTTCTTTTTACGTTAAACAGGGGACCGGGAAACTGTAGGAACGCAGAACAGGGGTCGAAATCGAATCGCGGGAACTGCGCAAAGCCGAAATCGCTTTTTCTTTAAATTTTCCCGGCGCCGAGAATTTTCTCTCTCCAGAGAGAAAAAAAAACGAGGGGGCGGGAGGCGGAATTTTCCCGGCCGAGAAAATAGTTCGGGGAAGCTACAGAGAATGGAAGAGACGACCGGTTGTTGAACGAAGCGTGATGGATGATGAGATTCCGGGAGTGGCTGAGCAGAGGATGGGCGGGCCTGCATGGGAAGGAAATTATTTTTTTTGAATAAATTCGTTGTCAGGTCGAGATTTTATTGGCCCTTTTTTTTTTTTTTAATTTCTATTTTTGGCCCGGAAAATGTTTTTCTATTCAGCACTTGTCGGATCTTACTGGCAGAAAGGAACGCTTGATTAATTAAAAAGCGACATGGTTTTTCAAAGTTTGTAATTGTTCTGGAAAAAGTGCAGTATGACGAATTATGCGTGCTCGGAGCACCCGTGGACTACGGAAATTGACGTCGTTTCGCGTGACCAAATCGTCATGGAGGATTGTGACGAGGGAGTGATGCAGTGAGTTTCGGTTGAAGGTTGAAAGCTGGAGTGCAGTGTAAGGACAGGTGGGGGATGAATCTAACTTGTTTTCTTTGGGTTCGGGTACGCGTGAGCCTAAATCGGATGCGCCCTGAGATGTGGTGGGGATAATCTAAGTGAGCCTCGCGTTGATTTGCAAGGAAAATCGAATGGATGTATGTGGTGTGGCATTCCTAGGAGCCGGGTTGAGCTATGTTGTCGTGCATGACCAAGATGTCGTCCTCTTCACATCGTGTTACTTGTTGGCAAATGGAAGCTTCGTGACAATGAATATGGACACGTTAGGAGAGGTCTGAGGTTTAAGTACCTAAACCATATTTAGTCCCTGAAGAATACATATAGAATAGAGCTTATAACGTTATACAATTTTTTCAAGCAAGGGGGAGAAATTTGACATTTGAGTCCTCCTCAAAAAATGTATTTTATGTTAGAATCTCTACTGTCGAGATCTAGTGGGGTTGCTAGGAAGTATGAGGCCCTGTTGGTAGAGGAATTGGGGGTGGGGTCGTGGAGGAGAGTAGACTAACAAGACAAAGACAGAAAGGTCTAACGACGGATATTCATATTCTTTACTTGTGATATTTTAAATTAATTGAGATTTAGAAACGCTTGTAACTAAAAGAGAAGGCTAGATTTGAATGCGATGAATGAGGGGAGTGGAATTTTATAATGGGTGGCGAGTTAAAATATATCACAAAAACCCTAATTCTAGAGAGGCGAATTGAGAAGAATGTAATTGCACAAGTACAATACATAGCTCTACTAGCCCTTTCGACCGTCACTCGATGCGATGAATTGAACTAGTAGGGAGGACAGGACGCATTTTTTGTATGCTTTCTCAAGAAGAAAAGAGTAATTTACTTGTATTAGTGAAAAACAAAGATGACTCTTCTTTTTTAGTATACAAAATGAAATAAAAAGGCCCTGGAGATATGCTCATCCTTACATGAGATCAAACTAATCGACTTTGAAACTCCCCAAAAAGGCCCAACAGGAGAATTGAATTCGGACTCAGCCCATTCTGCTCGAGGGTCTAGAACCTTAGGCTCAAAATGGATTAAGCTCATCATCAATTCAACACGTATAACTTTGAGATAATATCATGAATGGCCCATAAACTTTAATTCATTGTGCATTGTTATTTTTTAACTTTTAATTTATACGATGCGGTCCTTAAACTTTAGTTAAATAAATAATATTGTCCTACACTTTAAATTTATTTAATGCGATTCTTAAATTATGGGTAAATGTTCAATGTACTTCATAAATTATATGAAAATGTTTAAAAACTTCATGGATCACATTGAACATCAGACCAAAGTTCAATGACTGTAATGCATAAATGAAAAGTTCAAGGATAATATTATACATTGGACAAAAGGTTATGGATCACATTAAATAAATTAAAAGTTTAAGGGCGACATTGCATATCGAATCAAAATTTATAAACCATTTGCATCATTTCCCCTATAAGTTCATAGCTTTTCTGGATGGGCCGATTCATGCTCAATCTTTGTAACATGAAATAGACGAAGTCATAAGTATGGAGGCCAGCAAAACCCGTCTAGGCACAGAGCACATTTAGGCAGATAGAAATTGGGTCATTTTAGGAAGAAAATTAATGCTTCGTCATCATAATCGGGTCCAAACGAGATTTTCGTGTCGGTACGATCCGGCCCGCCCATTGATCAAGTCCAAGGTGAAAGACCATGCAGGTGCAATCGATACTCTGAAAGTGGCAAAATCATTCAAATTATACCCATCTTATAAAAAGAAGAGGACTTACTATTCTTCAGCAATCCTAATCACTCTGACTTGCGTCTTTCACTCCTATAAACATCATCCCAAATAAATTAAACATAAGGATGACTTTGATAACTTAGTAAATGCCGAAAAATCCCTATATTCTATAGACTTCGACTCTCTTCTTCCGTTACACATAAAAGAAGTTTAGTCCAAATACATAATTTTTAGAGGGCAAATACCACAAAAAAAACGCCAAACTCTACACATTGTGACATAAATAGTCTAATATTTTTTTGTGTGAAAAAACTCTAAACTTGCTCACTATGTGACACAAATGCTCAAACTTTTTTTGTGTTGCAAAAAAATCAAAACTTATACATGTGTAGCATATATACCCTGATTTTTGATTCCATTCAAGGTATATTTATCGCACCAATGTAAATTTGAGGTTTTTTATAAGACCAAAAAAAAGTTTGGAGTATTCATATCACAATAGACAAATTTAGGACTTTTAGTGACACAAAAATTTTCGAGGTATTTGTGCTCCACTAGACATAGTTTGGGTTTTTGAGAAAATTGTTTAAAAAGTCATGAATTTATTATACTGCGGCTAATTCAATTTTAAATATTTTAATTTTACCAATTTAATTTCAAACATTTTGGATAACTTACTAATTCAATCCTAAACATTTCGATCACGCCAATTTAGTCGTTCCGATTAATTTGACCGAATATTGCTGATATGACGATCCAATTAGCATTGGATGCTAACAAGGATAATTATTTTAATTTTAAGAAGATTAATTCTTGTTTTTTTTATTTTTCCTCTTTTTACACAGGGCCAATGAGGCCGTAGGTCACTAGTCGAGAGCTGGCAACCTCTATCTCTAGCAAGGGTTTGCCAACCCTTAGCCCTCACTGTGGCTATGAGCGCCTAGGCGAGGGCACGATGCCCTTGCCTCTCCAAATCTCTTGATTAGGGCCCAAGGGGGGTCATCGCCACTAGCCCTTCCTAGGTAGTCAATGGAGGTCTCTGACTTTTGGCCAGTAGTCAGTGACCTTGCCCACCTTGTGTTAAAAAAAAAAAAAATCAATATAAATTAAGATAAAAAAAACATATATTTTTTAAAATTAAGGAAGTTGTCAATGTTAGTACCGGTCGCGCCACATAGGATGGTTGATGCTAATTAGGCCACCATGTTACTGACATCTAGTCAAAAATAGCCATAAAGACTAAATTGTCAATTCATTAAAAGGTTTATGATTAGCTTGGTCAATTATTTAAAGGTTTAACACTAAATTGACATAATCGAAATATTTAGAATTAAATTGGCAGGTTGTCTAAAGTTTAGGACTGAAATGACAAAATTGAGGTTAATCCAAAAAAAGGCACCAACTTTAGATTGATGGACAAATCTAATGTAAACTTTTTCTTGTCTTGTAAAAAGCACGCACTTTAGATCGAGGGACAAATCTGGCCCAAATTTATTTTTTTGTCTTGTAAAAAAGCATCAATTTTAGGTCGACAAACAATTCTAGCCCCAATTTTTTTTTTGTCTCATAAAAGATGAAAAGCTTTCACCCTTATCTCAAATCTGACCCCTACCATTAACTCTCTATTTTGAAGTTAACCTTGTTTCAAGAAAAAAGGTTCTAGCCGTGAGCTTGACAGATCTTGTCCATGGTGTCTCTCAATGAGTGGTGGTCTACAACTTCATATTACAACAAAATGACAAAGTCTGGCCAAATAAATTTGTTGACTTGCTAGTGAATTGTAGGAGACGATGAACAGTTTCACCACTATTCTCTAAACTGTGGCTCAAAGGATAAGACAATGAATAGTGTTTTAAATCTAACCAATAAGTGCACATGAATTTATTGCTAAGGATAATCAATGCATCTAATTTAAGGGGGGCCGGATTTAGGATTAAGTGAAAGTTGGTGATTTTTTTCGAAACAAAAAAAAAATGTTGGAGTTAAAATTGTCACTCGACCCAAAGTTGATACTTTTTTACATGACAAAAAAAAGTTTGGATCAGATTTATTACTCAACCTAAAGTCAGTACTTTTTTATGAGACAAACAAAAGTTTGGGCATGATTTGTCACTTAACTTAAAGTTGGTGCTTTTGTACGAGACCAAAAAAAAAAGTTTGGGCCTGATTTGTCACTTAACTTAAAGTTGGTGCTTTTTTACAAGATAAAAAAAAAAAGTTTGGGCCGGATTTGTCTCTTGACCTAAAGTTGATTTTTTTTTGAAATTAGCCTAGCAAAACTGAAAGATATAAAATTGAATTAATCGCCTTATAATAGATTTAGGACTTTTTGGAAAATTTTTCCTTGTTTTTTTTTGTGTTATTAACTCCAATTTTTAAAATAACAATGGTTTCTTGAAAACCCAAACCATTGACACCCCAGTGAAAAAGTGCTTAAATCATTCCAACTATGCTCGTGTTTGTCAAAAGGAAGGGGACTTCCTAGTCTGTAGCAATCCTAATCTCTCTGATTTGCCTTTTTTACTCCCAAATTCATCAATCCCAAATAAATTAAAAAATAAGGATGACTTTGACAACTTAGTTAAAGCTGAAAATCACTACATTCTAGAAATTTCCGGCTCTCTTCTTCCATCAATACATAATTTACAAAACATCAAACAATATAAAATTCAAAAACCCTCCTCTAATCAACGGCTATCATGGCACTTTTCGTTCTGTAAAACCCAAGTTTGGCATCGACAAACCCGGAATAGATACTCAACTTAGCGGTTAAGTACCTGAGGTCCTCAAAAAGCAAAAAATTAAAAAAAAGTTAAAAACTCCCCTGGTTCTTTGCATTGCTTCGTACCAACACAACGCACGTTGGGCCAACTTTTTTGCAGTCCTCTCCTCGCAAGCAATGCATCATCGTCCCCATAACCCACCAAGTTTTCCCCCACCAACAAGCGTAGTCCCGTTCCCCTCCCTTTATGCAAAATCCAACTTTAGCTACAGACCCCGATAATGCTTTGCTTAGGAAAACCCTAAATGCTATAAAAGCTTTGCAATAGTTTATGCCGAGACAGAAAGTTGCCGTAAAGTGCCCCTATCTAGGCTTCGTTGGATTGCAACTTTGGCTTTGAGTGTGTTTTCTCTGATTTATGGATGTGCTTTCACGTCCAAAGTGGGTCACCTCAGCTTTTCCTCTTTTATGGAAACACTGCTTGCCGAGTTGTATTTTTTTTTTTTTTTTTTTTTTTTTTTTTTTTTTTCAAGTTTGAGTTCATGGTACGAAATCGTTCTGGTTTTGAAGGCATCGGCATGCACTGCTGCGCCTAGTGTGTTTCCCCTAGCATGGTAGGCATTGGATTCATGCAATTTGGACGAGCATACCATGTGGATGCGGCGTTGCTCTCGCGCTCCATTCAAAATATGTCAAAGTGGCGGAAGGTAGGTTGAAGTGATTGTTGGGATTTATCTCACATCGTTTTGTAGAATGGATTGACAGTCAGTTTATAAGTGTAAGGGAAAGTCTCACCATTTGAGTTAGTTTATAGGATGAGAGAGGTTTAAAATCACTCAACAATGATCGCATGTATTTGAGCTCTGGCAGACCTTCTATAATTTCCTAGTTCTCGAATATAAACTTGCCCTGGCCTACTAAAGTGTGCATAGGGAGTAATGACATGAGACTCGAAGCATCGGCATACCTAGAGGGGGCTGGTGGCAGCCCAAGTCCCCCTGAGTAAAAAAGGAATTCCCTCATCTGGCTTCCTTAGCCTCGAATTCTCGATTGACCATCAACCGAAAGAGATTAGATTATCCGAATACATACAACTAAAGAGAAATCTCAAGTATAGCATCTACGTTTTAAAAGATCGTAGCAACGTTTTGAATTGGTTAACTCATAGAATAATCGAATAGGAAGCTTCATACCTAGCTGGCATTCTTTCCAAAACAGTAGACAAGGCTCTTTATCTTGTCGTGAGAGCTTTCGATTTATTTCTTCTTTTTTTTTGGCATAATGGATCGATCATTGAACTTTGATCTTTAAGGCTTTTCTCGCTTTATGTACCAAAAATCGAAGCCCAACAAAAGAATGCCTAGCGCAATGTCTTGATCACTCCAAAGAAAGATTTCCCATCCCCCAGCAGACAAAGAGAAAAGAGGAGAGGGGGTCAAAAACATAAAAAACAAAAAGACGAGGGAGAGAAGAGCAACGGAAAGCCAATGAGGTGGAAAAACAAAGCGAAAGGAGACAAAATTAAACGATCCTCCCTCCCAAACAAAGTAGAAGTCGATCGAAGGTCGCTTTTCGTGGATGGGACGCCTAAAGTACGTGAAATTCGATTTCTTCCCCCATGCGAAAGTGACATTAGATTCGCCATGGAAGAATAGAACGGCGACATGACCAATTTATCTATTTCCAAATCAATCGAGTTGTGTCAGAGTATCTTGATTCGTTCGTTTATTATTGAGGTGTGATTGATATTCTCCATCAATAGGAAGACACGTGGTTCCTATTCCCAATAATCAGCATGGATCTAGGGGACGCCCTAGTGGGATCGTAGGGGCAATGCCCTTGTGATGGTCTCTACGATGGTTTTTATAGTTTGAACTCATATTTTATTGATAATTTAGACAATAGCTCATGAATATCTACTGTATTGCCTATATAATCTCTTTCGCTTGTAATTAAAAATAATCAAATAGAGTGGTGAGATGTATTAACTATAGTTGAATCCTTTGCTAGACATAACCTGAGTTTAAGGGTGAATCGGGATAAAAACATTGTCTCTCGATTTCCTTTTTCTTGCTTTTATTCTTTATTTTCTTGGTATCCTGATGATGGATACACTCCCAACGCATATCGGTATTTGGTGGATATCTCATTCAAAGAATCTGATAAACAACGTGGTTTTTTTGTCAGGAGTAACAACAAAAGTCCAATAATTTCACTTGGAGAGATCGTTAAGAGGGAGCCAAATTTGAGCCCGTTAACATCTACGAAGTTCAAATACTCTTTATATACATGTTGTCTCTCTTTACCTATGAGTTTAAGGTTTCAAATTTATAATAGAATTAGAATCCGCTTGGCTCATTTTGCCTATGCAGCCTCCTATTTGTCAAATTTCACGTATCGTTGAAATAAGGAAAATTACATGATAAGAAAAAAACTTAAGAATTTTTTTTTTTTGAAAACTCCTTAAAAAATTTTGGCCAATTAATGTCATCCACCTTTTTCAATAATTATCTAAACTTCAGTGAAAGTTCTTATCATTTAAATAATATGACCAAAAGTTGGAGGGGCTAAGTGCAACTCCTTTTGGGCCCCCCATCCTTTTGATGCACAAAACTTGAAATCTCCAACTCCAATGCAAATATATCTCTTTTCTTTTGTTTCATTTTTTTTAAAACCCCCTGACTTTATCAATTCTTTTGCTTTTGAAGTCCTTTTCTTTGCCTAAAGTTGTCAATTGAGCCCCCGTCCCACCGTACATGCCATCTAATACTAGCTATCTATAGAGCACATTCTCAATCATCAATTAGCCCACATGGGCAGCACCTCGGATCGATCACTAACACCACTAAACATCATGCTTCGACGCTCATAATGCAGGGTAGCTCTAGCTTTAGGGGTAGCACAAAAATAATGGATGATTCAAATTTGGGTTGGAGTCTAGGGTTTTGGACATTGAGATTGGAGGCCCTTGTTTGTGCAAATATAAATTCGATTTCAATCGCTCTCTAGCCACTACTAATTTTTGGTTAAATATAGCAACAACTTATTTGAGCCTAACTTAGTACTATAGGAAGAGCACATGCTCTAGGTCTAGGCCTTAATTCATGGTCTATATGGTAATCATTTTAATGCTTTTGCTCCACCTAGTTATGTTTAATCTTTGGTCGAGCAATTGTTCCGTGTAATTATCATCCATCCTCACTCACCTAAAGTCTAAAGCAAGTGATCAGAGCAATATATAAAGATAACTTCCTTAAATCATGGAGTTAAGAGTACATATATAAGACCCATTCGTGCACTCTATATAAGTCGAATGCAATGTCCAAAAGAAAAAGAAAGTGCGGCACGATCGACGTTACAATATCAGTACCCTTGTAAGAAAAGCTATGTAAGGACAAAGTTACGCACACATGCCAAAAAATCTCATATCAAACGGGCCATGTCATTAAGGATTCCGATCGTGATGGATTCTATTCCGTTTGCTAATTCATCAATCACACGAGAGGTCATGCTAAAGTAGACCTGGGGTCTAGTTGGGCGAGCCAAAAAAAGGCGTCTTCTCAATTCAAAGTTGTGATCTGGGGTCAAATCATAAATAATAAAAAAAGGAGAGAATTGGAAAAGAGGTGCTCTCGGACATCCTGGCTTGCTGCTACTTGACAAACCTCGGTCTTCCTGGTTTTCAGGATCCACTTTTGTCCTAAGAAGAGAAATAGCGACTGAGCTCTTGAGCTCATGAGCTCAGCTCTTCTCGCTTTCTCATTCATTCAATTTTAATTTTAATTTTAATTATTATTTTTTTGGGATGACCCTTTGTTAGGGGACAACAGCGGGGCCCGCTGCCACTCGATCGCGTTTTAAAAATTAAATCAATCACGGTCACGGGAGGGTGGTGGGGGGGGGATCGGACGGGCATGCATTGGTGGCCGCGGGCCCCGCCGGATCATCACCCCCACCACCGATTTGTGCATCCTCGGTCACGCGGGGGGATCCTGGGCCGTCGGATCTCCGGAGCCACGGCCGATTCGATGCGGTTTTTTCTCCCGCACTGTTGCGAGCTCATCATTCCCGGACTCATCTTGCCCGCACGATGCTTGACCGCATGATTATCACTAATGCTGCCGATAGACCAACTCCTCATAGTCTTAAAACGTGTATAATTTTCAAATTATACTTAAAACGCCAAAAGTGCCAAAAACCCAAACCCAAAAATATAATTTCCCCTTCGTAAATTAATTATGCGAAAACTAAGATATGACTAAAGCTTGATGAGCCTGAACTCGACATATTAGGGGCAAAGTATTACCATAGATCGGGAAATTGAGGTGGGGATTTCATAACATTCTGTTCATGACACTGTATAAGACGATGTACAACAGTACAATACCCTTGCCGCGAAATAGGGCCAGGAGCTCTAAGTAGGCACGAGTTTTACCCAACCAATTAGAGGACTCGGACGTACCGAACGAGACACACCGGCCTCCTTCGCCCCGGCCATGATAGGATGGTACTTCTGTCCCTCGTTCCGGGCATTCTATGTTGTTTCGTTGTTTGCTAGGGCCAGGGCGCTATGCAGAGTCTCAACATAGCCATCAAGCTTCATCACATATTATATTATAATGCATATATTATTATTATTGCATTTCCTTCGAATGTGGCGATTTGAACAGTGGAGCGATAATGAAGTCACAAGAGAGAGAGGGAAGAGGGCAGTATTTAATAAGCCACCAGGGCTCGAGCGCAACATCAACTTGCACTCTCTCCCCTTCTCTTATTCTATATGCATGCCCCTCTCTCTCTCTCTCTCTCTTCCCCTCTGCTCAAATCTCAAAGCAACCTCTCTCTCTCTCTCTATCCGTGCGGGCGAGCGCGAGTTTGTTTGCTCGTTCATCTCCCTCTCTCTCTCTCTCTCTCTCTGCAAATGGCGCTACTGAGGAGGCAGCACCGCTGGTTCTAGAGAGAGAAAGAGTGTGTTCTAGAGAAAGTCACACACACTCTTTCTCTCTCTATATCACTCCTCTGGAAGCGTGAACAGGGGGAGGGACGCAGGACGCAGGGGGGGGTGGTGTTGTGGAGATCGCGGGCATTTAATGATGGACAGCCCCTCGTGAATCCCTTCTCCCTCCGCCGTTAACGGTCACTTCTCTCTCTCTCTCTATCTCTCGCCGCATATATAGCAACTTCGTACTATACTCAATACAATACTCTCCCTCCCTCCCTCACTCACTCACTCGTGCCGCCTTCAATCTCCATTTTCCTAAACCTTCTTCTCCGTCTCTCTCCGTGCCCGCCTGCCTGCGCGTTGAAAAAGGAAAGGCGACCGATCCGTACGATCCCCGGCCTTTGTTTAATCCCTGCATGTAAGCCCTGAATACTGATGTCTGCTTCCGATTTTCCGCTCTTTCTTCTGCTTTGTTGTGGCGTCTCTGGAGGTACTGATCTCGCGCTCCATTTCTTTTTTTTTTTTTTTTTTTTGTTGTTCTTTGGTGGCTGTAGTCGGCGGCAATTCTGGGACGAATCGAAAGATGTTGACTTGCATAGCCTGTTCGAAGCAGCAGCAGCTCAACGGCCGCGGATCTCATCCCCTCCCCCAGCAGGACGACGACGCCGCCTCCGATGCCGTCGGCACGCCCAGCACCAAGCAGGCCATTAAGGCTCTCACCGCCCAGGTAAACGACGACGACGTCGTCCTCCTTGTCCTTTTCTTTTTCCGTCGTGTTTGCTGATTGCTGAGGAAATGCTCCGGGGGGGATTTGAGTATGCGGGGGCGCGCGGGAGGTCTCTGTCAATCTCCAGGAGCGGAATTCTTCGACTCCTGAATGAGAAAAATTCAGGAGTTGGGGGATTGGAAAAAAACCCGGTTCTCGGAAAAGAATGTTAATGAAGTGGGGAGGGAAAAGTTGAAAAATTTAGAAAATTTAATCTACTGTTGTATCGCTTGGGCAATTGAAATGACGGGAACGAATTATATGGCTGAATTAACGAGATCTGGAGCCGTGGCTTTCCTGTTTCCGGTTGAATTAGAGGATAGATCCGGTGAATGGAGTCGAAATTTTGTGTTTTCAGATTAAGGACATGGCTCTGAAGGCTTCGGGAGCATACAAGAATTGCAAGCCATGTTCGGGATCGAACCAGAACCACAATCAGAACTACGCCGACTCCGAAACCGCCTCCGATTCGGCGAGGCTCCACGGTCAATACCGCAGGGCAGGCAGCTCGAACTCGACCCCTCGGTTGTGGGGTAAAGAAATGGAGTCGAGGCTCAAGGGGCTTTCGAGTGGTGAGACCACCCCTGCGTCCGTGAGCGGGCGTACTGAGTCGGTGGTGTTTATGGAGGAAGATGAGCCTAAGGAGTGGGTCGCGCAAGTGGAGCCCGGTGTCCTCATCACTTTCGTTTCATTACCTGAGGGAGGGAATGAACTCAAGCGGATTCGATTCAGGTACTTTAGCTATTGTTTGTTGTTGAAGCTTGGTAGATGTGAGCTCAATTTCTCTCCGTTGGACATGATTGGGCATGCATAATTTTTGTAGGGGCCTCCTTTTAGTTGGATATTCTTTGCTTTTAGTTTGACAGGAAGTTTCATGCTGTTTGGACGTGTTACCAATGTCTATCTGTCAGTTCTACCTGGGACTTGTGGAGATATGGAAACCCTTCCAGTGGAGCTGTTCTGTTTTCCTATTCAAAATTGAAGGTCTTTCCATGTTTTACTTGACCCACTTGCTTCTGAGAGTTTCATCAAATCAGGTAGAGAGTCATGAGCTACTTCCCTCGTCTTTTATAGACCAGGAGCTGCTCGTGAGTTGCTTCCTGATTATGTGGATACTATCCAGTTATCCTAATTATGTGTCCATATCATAGCTGCAATCCACACATGACATCTTTAGACAAATGGTAGGATAAAGTAAAAATTTCGCTCTCAACGCAATGATCGGATGCCACCGTGTTGGTAGTCTTCCTCTGACTATTCTAATATCCCAATTCACCTTATTCTTTTTTTTTTTTTGGGTAAAGAACCAATTTACCTTATTCTTTAGGTTTGATAGTATGGAAATACCTGTGAATTAGATGGAAAACTGCATGGGCAAAGATATGGATGTTAGGAGCATATTTCACGATTCACTAAATTCTTCATTGAGTGATGTTGAGAGCACATACTGTATAGGTAGTTGAAATTCTCGAGGCATTCAATTCTTCTTTTTAGGAAGCACATGACTTAACTTTTGCTTCGTCATGTTCTTTTTATTTTGGGTGGGTGGTGGCTAAATTGTCATTCACCAGTAATCCTCTTTAAAACTGAGTTTTTGCTGTTTTCATCTGGGCTCGAGGATATTTTGTTGATGCCACTCTGTAAAGCAGTGTCTTGTGTCGATAGTGTCTCGCTTACTTGATTGACACCGGTTTCATGCTTCGCAACTGGTGAACAACTTCTACATTGAAGTCGCTTCACTAAATGCTAATTACACAAGTTCACATATTATTTGGAGCTGTTTGTCGTATATAAAGTTTCTGACTTCGAAACTGGGTAATGACATTTTTTTTTCTTTTGATCCTAGTCTCCCATAATCCATTTGGTACATGTGTAATCATGGACAGATTCAACATGGGGGCAACGGGGGCACTTGCCCCCAACTTGCCCCCACATAAATACAAGTGTACTAATGAGCCTTGATTCAACATAGGAAGAAAATATAATTATATTTTGTATTTGGATTTGCATTGAGAATCCACAACTTCATAGAGATTGTGGAGGATAATATAAACTCTGAAAAATTTGGAGATAAGTGTTACTTTACTTAGTACACATATTACTGCTTATAAGGTATCATAGCATACAGATTATTTTTTATAGTATTTACGTCCAGTTCTGAAAATTTAAGAGATGCACATTATGCTGCTATAGAACTGTTTGCAGACGTGTAAATATACACTATTGTAGCCACTTAAGATTCCATTAATTTACCTAATTTCAAATATGATCTTCAATCTTATGCCATTTTGCTTTTGTATACCAGAAAAAGTTAACAACCTCTCATGAATATACTCTTTAATTATAATCATTTGATTCATCTTATCCAATACTGGAAGAAAATAATGAGAATCATATTATCATGTACTTTTTTAACGGGCTTATCTATTTATCATAATTGTGATTCAGTCTGCACTTTTTTTTTCAATTTAAACATATTTAGGGCAGACATGTTTTTGAAAACCAATTCTGATCTATTGCCATGTTTCTAAAACTGACTGCATATCATATATGTGTTTGTCAGTATATATTTCCCATGTCCATAAACTGTCCTTGTATCATATATTTTGGCCCTTCCCCCCAAGTTTTTATGCTAGATCCATCCCTGTTTGTAATCCTGCATTTTGCTACTTATTCATATCAAGGTTTGAGATGGTTTCTCTTAGTGAAGTAGTCTCTCATATCATGGAGCCTCGAGCACTTGAGATGCAACATGTAGATTATGCACACAATAGTATGCTTGGTATCAACTCTGTTACTTCCTCTAGCACTCTGTAATATTTGTGGTGGGAGCTACAGACTTTTCGCTTATGTTTTTTTTTTCTTGTTCAAAAGATATTCTGTTGTATTCAATGCTGGCTTTTTTCATCCATTTATCTAAGAAGAAGTATAATTTTCCGCATGAAATAGGGAAATTGTCTAAAATGTTGAAAGGGAAAATCTAGCCATTAATTTCATCATCAATATGGTGAACCAAGACGCCGCAGTTGGTTGTCCCACAGTTTCTACTCATGGTTTGATCTTGATGCCATGATTTCTCCTAGGATATGTAGCTAGCTGTTTCGGGATGAAGTTGATACCTCCAGAATTCTGTCATTCCTATAATTCTGCAGCTGCTAATTACCTTTGTTTTGAATTGATCAGCCGTGAAATGTTTAACAAGTGGCAAGCTCAGAGATGGTGGGCTGAGAACTGTGACAAAGTCATGGAACTATATAATGTTCAACATTTTAACCGTGATGCAGTGCCACTTCCAACACCTCCAAGGCCCCAAGATGAGGTGAGTTTGGCACGCTGTATGTAGGACTTCTCAAAAAAAGAAGAAAAAGGAAAAGAAAAAGCAACTAGACCCCTCATTTGTGAGAAAAGAAGAAATGGAATATTGACTCTATCTGTTTACCTTTTCCAGGGCTCCAGGAATGAATCTGCAAAAGAGAGCCCCGTGACTCCACAACTGAGTAAAGAATGCCATCCTCGTAATCATCACCACTCAATGGGAATGGGCTACTCGTCCTCAGATTCACTTGATCATCACCGGCCAATGCAATCTCGTCATTGCTATGACTCTGCTCTTGCTTCAACTCCTAAGCTCTCCACCATCAGTGGGGTAAAAGCAGAGACATCATCTGTGGACGGCTCTATTTCATCTAGAGAGGCAGATCACTCTGGAGAGCTTTCTGTCAGCAATGCCAGTGATATGGAGACTGAATGGGTTGAACAGGATGAGCCAGGAGTTTATATTACTATCAGAGCTTTGCCAGGTGGCACCAGAGAGCTTAGACGAGTTCGTTTCAGGTAATTTATTTGTTTATGAAAGGAAGGGTAACGACTGGTAGATGATATTGTGTTGGTTAGTTTCTTTCGTTTACTCTGTCATTGTGTGAGGTTTTCTGAACAATCAATCCGTTGCATTTACTTTAATTATCAACGTTTCTTTACACTACATGGTGCTTCTTTTCAAATAGACTAGGCAGTATTTGTGGATCCAGGCAAACTCATGTTAGATGAATGTAACTGCAACTGCATTGGCGAAATTGATCAAATGGATCTCAACTCATTTCTCTATCTCTGATGCAGTCGGGAATTGTTTGGAGAGGCGCATGCTAGATTATGGTGGGAACAGAATCGAGCAAGGATACAAGAACAGTACTTGTGAGTTCACAGGAGTACCGGATGCGTGCTACTGGGAAATCGATTTGCCTTCTAGAGTCTGTTTATAAGTCTAGCTTCCCGGAATATATACTCATCAGTATAGCTTTCGCCATATTCAACTTTTTCCTCCTATCTAGTTTGTTGTTATATATGTCCGCGCCTTCTGGATATGTATGTTTTTGGTCTTCCTTTCTGTGTTTTCGAGTATAGATGTTTTGAGGTTCGACATCCGGGAGATAGGCGAGAGGTTTTGGGGATTGAAGAAGATTATTGGGAATGTTGATTTGATTACTGATATCAAATACTAAAATAAACTTCATTCACGATGATGATGATTTCACTTCTGGCCTCATTCTTGAACTGTAAATAACATACTACGATCGTTGAAATATCATGACATGCGATATTCACTTCTCTCTTTCTTTTGTCCCCCCATGCGTCAAGGAATCTGAACCTTCTACCTTTGATAGGGGCGCATGAATAGTTCCTCTCTCTCTCTCTGTGATCTGTGAATAAGGTCCGATCTAAATTGCGTTTATTCCACTGAAAACTTCATGATAAAAGACAATGTGTTTCATGCATGAAAAGTGATTATTTTTCATTTGTTTGGGATTAAGGGAAAATGATTTCCTTCTTGCTAGAATGAGGAATGTTTTTCAATTTAAGTCTGTTGTTTTCATTTCATGAAAACCGTTTTTCATAAATCAATTAATCTTCCGTTATCCAAATATTCAAAAATAATTTTTCGAAAATAATTTTTTCTTTAAGCAAAACAAACCCTAATTAAAAGAAGATGTACCTACCTGAAGTATATGTCACGTTATTGCACGGGATAGCATCGATTTCAGCTCCTCCATCATTTTCGTGCCCCTTTGCATAAACAGGAGCTTGGTTCAAGAAGTAGGAACGTGTACACCACTTTGTGCATGTATTTGGTCCAAATCGAAAGGGGAACGACTCCGCATATTTCCTTACTTCTTACGAAGTGCTAACATTCTGTCACACTGTTTACCTATCCCAACAATACAAAGATGATCATAAATAGATTTTTTCGTATTGTTTCCAACTTCATCACATTGTACGCGTACTCACGGGCATAGCCTCGCTCGTGCATGCTCTAGTCGACACATTTATAGAGAGAGAGAAAGAGAGAGAGCCCGCGTTTCGGCTTTGTACTAAAGAAGTTAATCAGACATTTTTCAGAAGCAACGTTGGGCCAGAGATCTTTTCTCGTGATGGTACCTCTTCTTCCTTTCCTGTTCCTCCCTCTGAAAGCATGTCTGATTAAGTGAAAGATTTCAACGTGAGCACCCGCCTTCTGTATGCAGCCAATCCGACTGAGATTCGACTGCAAAACCAATACTCATAATACATACATAACTGCAATAATGTGGCTGGTTTTCAGAGAATCGCATCGATAGCGGCTTGGCTATCGCGTGGTTCCTAACACAACCTGGATAAATAATATGTGTACCGGAAAGAAACATCCGTACTCCAATTATTTCGCGAGCTGCGCCAATGGATTTCCAGACGACATCGCTCGTTACACGAAAGTGTGATTGCTTTGCTACGGTCATGGACCATGCGACAGAGAACTCGCTCCACCCAATTGCGTGGCGTGCATGAATTCTGCTCACGGATCGATCTGCATAAGAGGTGGGCTCGAGCCTTGGGGCTTAGTGCAAAGATAGCTTATAAGTTTGTCTCTCTCTACCCTATATGTATCGATAATTGGTTTCATATATAGAGGTTTATAATTAATGTATAATTACATAGAGAGAAAATAATTCAGAAAGTCATAAGTCTATTGTGTGGCGGCCAATTCAAACCCTGTCAATCGTGTCAATTTAGTTTTAAATATTGTGATGATTTAATCATAAACCTTTTGGCTATTTGCTAATTTAGTTTTCTGGCCAATTTTTATCAGAAATTAATAACGTGTCGTTTAGTTGGCGTTTGCCATCCTATGTGATACGATTAGCATTGGTTGGCTACCCTCACTTGGTGTGGGTAAGTGTGTGAACCCTTATCGAGATTTTAGGTGAATGTCGTCAACCTAGGATTGAAAAAAAAAAAAAAAGTACGGAAAAAAAAATTCAAAAAAATGTAGTTCACATTAGCACTAGTCATGCTACATAAGATTGTTAGCATTTACTAGACTGTCATGTTAGCAATTTCTAGTCAAAATTTACCTAACTGACTAAATTGACAAATCGTTAAAATAACTAAGATTAAATTGTCGCAATTGAAACATTATGATAAAATTGGCTGTTATACAATAAAATTAGGACTTTTTTTTTTTTTTTTTTTTTATAGTTATCCCTTACATAAATCATAAATGCTCTAATAGACTCAAGAAGCCTTCCAATTTAATGCAAAAAGTTTAAATCACTATGCCGTTTCATATGACATTATAGAATACAATCTTAAACTTCCTCTTTTCACACATCAACTAAATCTACTCTCTCGCTATCGGAAGGTCCCCGCTCCGAAAATCCTTGCCGGGGTCCGCAAGTCCCGGCATTGATCACCTGCCTTTGACCCGACTTGACACGAGGTCGGAATCAATTTGTTGCAACAAAATTGGTCCCTAAGTAACTTGAGGCTAAAAGAAAAAAACAAAAAAATTCAGTGCACGTGACCCACGAGAGAAACTGGGGATGCATCACGTGCCAAGGGTGGTCCTCCCCAATGGCTTCCACGTTCATCATGGCCACTCGTTGGGGTCCGGCTCCACATAGAAGAAAAGCCATCTAATCCTCCCACATCATGGGCTTTTAGCCCATTTACTTCCCTTTTTTTTTTTTTCCTTCTTTTTTCCAAGATAGCGATAGTGTATCTCCTACCATTTATTTCAGCAATGATATTAATTGTGAAGGTCATTTTCCTCCACAAAATTTGCACCAAAAAAAAAAAAATCAATGCATAGAGGCTTTCAAAATAGAGGGGATAGAAAATATCTTGTGGCAAAGCAGGTCACTTTAGGGATTTTATCATTGAGAATGTGTTTGTTTTGGAAAAAAAACCTTTATGTAAAGAAGAAAATACTTTCCAGAAGATCGTTATTTAGGAAAATGTTTTCCCCTTTTCAAGTTAGGGAATTCATTTTCCTAATTCTAAGCATTGCCATTTTTCTTTGATAATAAATAGTTTTTCCGTTGATTGATAACCTTCAGCAAACCTAACACGTGAAAGTCTAGAAAACTATCTCGTAGAAAATTCTTTCATTCGAACAAACACACATAAAATTGTAATGGCATGCGGAATTTAAGGATTGGTGCAAGAAAACCTCGCATTGATCATATATATAGTTTGATGATATAATGCTAAAACAGAAAGATTAGCGTAGGCTGGTCCTAAGACCAAGTGTGAAAATAAATAATAAAAAGGCAAAAAAAAGGGTCTAGAAAATTTTAAATTTAAGATGACTTGCTTTGATATTATGTAAGATTTTATGAAATTGTCGTATGCTGTTTTATAGAACTTAAATCCCTAAATAAAGTCATGATTTGATATTTGAATATTTAAACATTTTGGCAGGCGAAATTTAGAGATTGGTGGAACAAAAGCCTCACATTTACCATGCGCATGGTCCGATGTGATGGCGCTTTAACGAAAAAGACTAGCGCATTCTTCACTTCACCAGCAAGCATTTATTATGACCTAGTTGATTGGGATGTTCCTCAAGGGAGTATGCAATGAACATAGAAAATCTAAGCAAAAGGAAAGAAAAAATTGCAATCCTAAAGAACAAGACCAAGCATGCATGACAAACAAAATGATGGCATGGCTTTCCAACTTGGGATGGATGTCCAAAACCCCATTTTTCTAAAAAGTACCAATACTTATTCCATCAGCAGCAATTATGGCTCATTTAAAAATGGCAAATATCCTCTCTTTTCTTTTTTTTTTTCCTCTAAAATTACTTTTTCGAGTATTTTTTTTTTCTATTTTCCTCCAAAAGTCAAAGGGATAGGAATGATTAACACAAAGCCCAGAGGGCCAATTTATGATGATCAATGTATAGGGCAATAGAAGATCTAAAGATCTTTAGGGTTGTTAGCGGTCCATTGGTAAGTCTCCACCCCTACCGATGAATGATGGAAAATACTTGAATATCAATCATGAAATGGGCCATAGAGATCTAAGGCATGAGTCCAAGATAGTCTTTTTTTTAATCGATCCCTAATCAAAATGCAAAAGGAATGTAAGTTACCAAGCATTGTTTTATGTATCTCAACTATTGATCGATGCATACCTCGTTTACTAGTACCGATGATTGAAAATCAATCGAGATACTAACAAGAGCACCTTATGGAGTAAGCAAATAGTATTCCTAGGAACTGTATACCAATAAGGAGAAAATTCAGATCATGGCTAAGTTGTTCATGACACGATATATGATGGTCAACAGTTACTACCATCTCGAGAGATAAAGAAATGCCGAGAGAGGGTACATTTTTCTTTTTCAAATTTTGTAGATTCATTTTCATTTGAGGATGAAAAAAGAAATGCAGAAAAAGGGGGTTGACAGCATCTTGAAAACGGATTTTCAATGTGAACAAGGGCCTATTTCCAAAACTAAAAGCGACAATCCAAATGACTTTTTGCTATATTTTCCTCTTTCTCACTCCAAATGAGATAGAGTGATATATGGAACAATTAGAACTCTCTCATTTATAATTTGATAAATAGTAGCTTGGCTGTTCTTTGTTTCTAAAGAGAATAATTCTTTTTCATGTACTAAAACACGTATTCAAGAAAAATAGCGGAACCTTCTTTATTTTTACAGGGGAAACAAAGTACGAAAATGCTAATGATGTCGATTTGTCCTTGGTCTACCCCTATGCACGTGGATGGACATATAATGGGGGGTAAGCTTAGACAGAAAATTCAAATGCTTTTCGAGCATGGCTTTGAAAATCATCCATGGAAGCTCAAATTGATGCAAAAGGACACCATATCATTCATACCCTAAGTGCCAAAAATAATAACACCCCTTCTTTACACGTCACTCTCTCTTTCCTTTTGTTTTCTCTATTAAATTCCCCAGCAGATGTAACTTGACCATAAGCATCACACAAAGAAAAAAACAGAATAGAATAAACCAATCTAATCAATTCTAAACTATTATGTGAATGCTAATTCAATTTTAATCTTTTTAATTTTGTCAATTCAGTTTTGAGGCTTCATGCAAGATTCCAGTATAATCTCTCCGATCAATTTTTGCTGGAACCAAAATGGCGGTCTAGTCATCGCTGGCATCTTACATGGCATGCTGTCCATTGAAACTCATGATATGGCATCATGATCCATGCGTGGGAATATTGGTGTAGATGGATGCGATTGCGATGGTACGATGTCTTCCAATATGAACGTAAGTGTGTGCGTCTGTTGTCCAATGTCAGAAGCTGTGGTGGGCTGTTGGAGAGATTGCATTCTCACGGGTGCGTGCGCGACATTAAGACATCGTTCATTGGTGGGACTGATGTCGATGATCAATGCGGAAATGGGAAGAGAGAGAGAGAGAGAGAGAGAGAGAGAGAGAGAGAGAGAGAGAGAGAATTTTCACTTTTTGGGAGAGGGCGAGAAGATGGTTTGAGGCCTTGTCACTTAATGCTCATCTACTATGATTCTGGGTCCCTAGATTGGTCACTTCTTGATCGGAATGGAATCCCAAAACGTCACATATTCGTTACCCATGAAAGCTCATAGATAGAGAGAAAGAGAGGGAGAATCTTGCAGGAGATTAGCGCAAGAAACGCCACACATAGCCCTGAATCACGTGAATTAACTAGGTATCGCAATTCAAAAAGATCAAACACGTACGAGTATCCCTGTCCCCGAAAGCAAAAGCACGAAATTGGAGCCTAAACGAAGCTGAAAACACTTCATGTCTCGGCTACCTGCCCTACTATAATATCACCGTTTTGATCGGCATGACTGAAGCAACCATTTTTCGTGCGAATCTGTGGCAATCGACGAGGTACAAAGTTCAAAGCTAGACTAAGGTGCACATGCGGTCGTAAAAGCAAGTTCGACAGTGAACCCAAAAGATGTATACAAGCACGTTTCGATCTCGCGTGGACACTTTGCATGTCCTCCATCGACGGCAATCGATGCTGCTGGGCGTTCCGTGCTCGCGAAAAGCATTATATAATTCGAGGTTCTTTCGTGAGCTTGAAGGGAAGAAGTATAGGAACAGGAGAGGGAGAGAGAGAGAGAGAGAGAGAGAGAGAGATAAGAGATGAGCGTGACATAGAGAGAGAGAAAGAGAGAGGAAAAGGGGAGATAAAGAGAGCATTATAAAACGACCCGCACGTTGCTTTGCTTTTTTCTTGACGTTAGGGTTTTTTTCTAAGCTTTGTTAAGGATTTTCTTGGCTTCTTGATTAATCGCACTTTATCGTCACTCCTCTTCTTTGCATTACCGACATTCCCTTGTCCTAATCCTTTCTCAGGACTCTAATCAAATCTCACGTCACTCGTCCTTATTCTTTGGCTCCAACGCCATCCCAATCCTTCTCTCTCTCTCTCTCTCTAGAAAAGCTTTGGGAGCCACGAGTGCAATGATTGCGCTTCATGATCTCTTTCTCTATCTCTAACGATGGTCTCCTTTGGATATGAATTTTCCCCTTGATCGTGTTCGAGATTTAAGGAAAGAATGGCGAGAAAAAGAAAGAGGGCGTCGTAAAGACTGTTGCGTCGAGATAAAGCCCACTCCTGAGGTAGACGCTCGTGGGAAAATGACGTGTGCGGGTTTGAAGAAATTTGCCCGTTTTGAGAGAGACAAATTATCTCCCAAGCTCACGAATTTGCAGAGTTGCTAGGGCTTAATCAAGAAAAAGAGAGCGACGTGCACGATTAGCGGTGACTCAGCTTAGCATGATGCACCGTCGATAAGGATGAGAGATTTCAAATTTTATACAAATTCCACCTGAAACCCGTAACTTATTTATTGGAATAGATTCTTCATTTTTTGAGATCTGAAACCTACCCTACATATTTTGGAGTCTAAAACCTACCCCGTCACGAGTTTTAAGGTCCGTTTCAGGACCTATCCATGTTCAATATGTACTCTTAATTAAACGATTATAGTAAATTATTATATTTAATGACCACCACTTGTTACTATAATTTGAAATTATTAACCATAATTTATATTTAGACATACAAAAAAATAAGAAATATCAACAAAGTAAAAGTGTCCGTCACAAAATGGAAGCTTGAATTAGTGGTTTACACACATTGTCAAATGTCATGGAATACTGTAAGATTACAAGAAAACATAGATCAAGAAAGATACACAAATTTGTTCTAAATTCTAGATTCCATATTCCAAGTTCCACTAACCTAAAACCTAAAATCTACTTATCGAAATAGGCTCCCCAATTTTTGAAACCTAGAACCTTTTTTGCACCTGGAATCGGAGAGGTTCCCTCCGGTTTTATTCTCAAGTTCTAGATTTTATCCTAGAGTCATGCTCACCCCTAACCATTGATACAATCGGTCTAGCGGTAAAGAGGTCGCCTATCTTCCTAAAATCAAGAGTTCGATTCACATTGTAAACGGACCTCTCGACAGCTCATGCTACATTGGATAGATTTTCCACCCACTAGCATCTTGGCAAGGCTATGGCGAGAACCTCATCAACCTCAAACTTTCGGGTCGCAAGCGCTGCGAACACCTATGATAGAAACCGGTGTCCCATAATGGGTACTGGGCTCTTACGATAGCATCCAAAAAGGGTCGCCGCGCCGCACCATCTCTCTCCTATTAGCATGATGCGATTTCGAACTTTCTCTCGTATTCTCACAACAGGGTCGAGAACCAGAGGCTGTCCTCATCTTCCTTGTACTTCCATGGATCCAAAGATGAGCGTAAAAGCCACATGCTTTTTGGATACCAGGCCAATGTCGCTTTGGCATCCTAGGCATGTGAATCTGGCTGAGGTACGTGCGATCCATTCAACAAGGCCGAGCAAAAACAGTCAACAACCACATGTTGTCCAATTAAATATTCTTAGGGTATAATCGAAGAAAAGATGCGAGTCCAATTTAATAAAATGGGCACTTAGAATTTCTCAATTCTACATCGAAAGAAGCAAAAACTCAAAGCGGCCGCATCATTTGACCCCTCCTCCTCCTCCTCCTCCTCCTCCTCTAAGCACAAATTCAAAAGGAGAGAAACTGTT
Source organism: Eucalyptus curtisii (assembly GCA_017140595.1). Lineage (NCBI taxonomy): Eukaryota > Viridiplantae > Streptophyta > Magnoliopsida > Myrtales > Myrtaceae > Eucalyptus > Eucalyptus curtisii. The sequence continues at coordinate 34,444,334 of CM029503.1, read as the reverse complement.
CACACAATTGATCCCAAGTTCTGAGATATTTTTCGCATTTGCAAATAAAAAATTAGAGAAAAAGAATGTATCCCTTACTATCTAGGGTTAGCTTTAGGGAAAGTGTTTAGCTTTTCGAATGTATGGTCTAGCATTTCCCCTACATTTCAACAGTGAAAAAAGGGACAATAATCTTTAATTAGACCGACATCCGTACCGCCTAATGTCAGAAGCATAGAGACCTCGGGTAAATCTCTTTTTGAATGAAGAGTATTGCCTACACGTATCCCAAAGGCCGAACCGTAAAATCGCGAATCAAAAGTCGCCCAAAACATACCCTTGCATGTTTGGATCACTTGTACGAACATCGTGTTGTGGGCTCATTTAATTGAAGATCTTCTATCTACGGGAGTACATTTTGGTGAGCAGAATTGCATACCATTTCCTCTTCTTTTGGAGGAAAAAGAGATGATCTTGTATCGATAGCTCTCCGTATAAGACTTATGAAGTAAAAAGTTTTTATTTACCAAAGTCAAAAAACAGTTTAACTCATTGAAATCGAAATCTTCTACAACATAATGCAATTACCTTCATATATTATCCACATAAATTAAAAGAATACTTTCATTAAAAAGTGCCTATAAGATACTTATTAAATCACTGAATATTATAATTTTTCATATATTTATTATTTTCTATGATATACACATCAATATTTTGAAAATTAAACATATTTTTATTAAGTACACTTAATTAGTGCCTCGAGAGCGCTTGTTGGCAAGATCCAAAGAAGGTAAGATTGCCAAGCAAGAGAACAAAGGACCAAACCAAACCAAACCAGACATATTTACTTAATAACGAAAATAGCGAGAATGCCACGTCAGGGAATGCCAACCTGGCATATCTCCCAGCTCGGACGTGCTTGCTGGAGCTGTCTCCTCTTCTCTCTCTCTCCTCCTCCTCCTCCCTATTATAAGAACCCGACGAAGAGAGAGACTCGGAAATCTCCTCGCTCGCTGTCGCCATGGGCGTGGCTTGAAGCTCTCATTACTTCCCTCTCTCTCTCTCTCTCTCTCTAACTCTTTCTCTCTCTCTACCTCGAACATGCCGCACAGCGACTGGCGTCTCTGAAACTGAAACTTTTGCTTTGTGTTTCGTACTCGCATTCCCATATAGCCCTCTCTCCTCTTAGAGAGAGAAAAGAAAAGTATTTCCACAGAGAGAGAGACTCTCTGCATCGCTTCACTTCACTTCCTCTCTCTCTCTCTCTCTCTCTCTCTCTCCATGATCAATCACCCTTTGCTTTTCTCTCTCAAGCAGCCTTTTGACACTCCCGCAGCAGACAATTAAAGATAGCCCAAATCATGGAATTCCAAAATCCCACCTTCCCCTTCTCTCTCTCTCTGTAGACCCAGTTCGCTCCTGCTTCACTTCGCTTCCCTTCTTCGCTCCTATATGAGCCATGGATCCCTGTGATAAATCACACCGCACCCGCCACCGCGACAGACGGGACCACCCCTCCTTCTCCTCCACCCTCCTCGACGCCATCTACCGCTCCATCGACGGCGACTCCCCTCCCCAAGACCCCATGGTCTTCTACACCGACGCCGCTGCCGCCGCCGCCAGGATCAAGCAAGGCAGCGGCGGCGACTTTCGGCGGGACTACCTGATCGAGAAGTGGATGGCGGCGGAGGCGGAGGCGGAGGAGAAGAAGAAGAAGACGAAGGAAGCCGGCGACGAGAGAGGAAGGGCGGCGTCGGCGGCGGCGGCGGCTCACCGCGGCTCGATGGTCGGCGACTGGAACCGCTCGGTGCTCCTGACGAATTCCAGCTCCAGCTCCTCCGACTCCAGCTCCAGATCGGGAGGAGGGTTCTCGTCGTCCGAGTCGGAGTCCAGATCGCGGAACTCCGCTTCGTGTTACTCCGTGAGGAGGCCGAAGGCGAAGCCGGCCCCGATTCGCACCAGCCTCTCCGACCGCACGGCCTCCGCGTTCGACCGCGGCCACCTCGACCCGAGGAAGGGCCACCACGCCGCGCAATCTCAGAGGCCGAGCAGTAATAACAAGCACGAAGGGCTCGGCTTCGTGAAGACGAAGTCCAAGGCGCTGAAGATCTACGGCGACCTCAAGAAGGCCAACGGCAAGTTCAAGCAGCCGAACTCCCCGGGCGCCCGCCTCGCCAGCTTCCTCAACTCGATCTTCACCGTGGGGAGCCCTAAGAAGGCGAAGATCGCCGCGAGCTCCGTCGACGGAGACCAGTCGGCGTGCTCCTCGGCTTCCTCGTTCTCGCGTTCGTGCCTGAGCAACACCCCGTCGTCGCGAAGCAAGCCGGGAGTCGTCACCGGCGGCGGCCCGAAGCAGCGGTCGGTGAGGTTCTACCCGGTGATCAGCGTCATCGTGGACGAGCCCGGCCGGCAGAGCAGGGACCTGAAGGTGGTGGCGGCGGCGGAGATCTCGCCGGCGAAGAAGGCGGAATTCAGCAAGCCCGGCTCCAGCGAGGAGAAGCGGAGGATCGCGGAGGCGGCGAGGGAGATGCTGCGGAGCTACCAGAAGAAGAAGGAGAGCTTCGAAGCGAGAGAAGCCGACATCGACATCGACGGAGACGAAGGCGGCGGCGGCGGGGGCGGCGACGACGACGACGCGGCGAGCTGCGCGAGTTCGGATTTGTTCGAATTGGACAATCTGGCATCGATCGGGTGCGATGACATGAGGTATAGAGAGGAATTGCCGGTGTACGAAACCACTAATCTAGACACTAATCGAGCCATTGCCAGTGGTTTAGTTCTGTAATTCATGCAAAAAAAAAAAAAAACCAGAGAAAAAAACCCAAAAAAAAAAAAGAGGGACAAAAAAAATTATATATAAATTAATGGTGTGGGGGGTTTACGTTAAGCAAGGGCAATAAGATTGTTCTCTTTGCGGGTCTTTTTTTTTTTTTTTTTTTTTTTTTTAATTTTAATTTTTGCAGTGTGCTCTTGGATAATATGCTTTGAATTATTATCCGGTATATCAACGGTATCGAATGAGACATGGATCGATTGGTTAATTACCTCAATTTACTCTTGGTAATCAACGACGGGTAATTATTTTTATTTGTATGGTGAAATTGAGAGAGAAATTCGTGATATAATTTTTGTTTTTTGATGTTTTAAAGAGAGATAATATGTTTTGGGAGTGAAGAAGTGGAGGATGTTGAGTAGAGTTTTTGGAGAGTGTTTTGCCATGGAGAAAAGAAAAAGGAGGTTTTTTTTTTTGGGGGGTTAATTCTTGAGGAGAATGTCTTTTTTTTTCCTTTGTCTTTTCCAGTTCGAGAATCGCGTTCACACGCGAAAATGGGGAAAAGGGTAAAGAAATTTTAAAAAAGAAAAGAAAATGAAAGGGATGAAGTAAAGGTGAAGATGGTGGTAAAGGAGGCAGATCTTCCACTCTCTCATCATTCATGACAATACAACAAAAGTGAAAAACTCTCTCTCTCTCTCTCTCTCATCCAATTGCATGAAAAATGTAATTTGGGTTACTTTGTATGATAATTCCACAACTGATCACAAGATCAACTACGATCAATCATTTGAAAAACACCGCTCAAATTGCTTAAATGTTAATTGATTGCACCAGTAAGATATCGACTTTTCAGTAACGATTTTCCTTACATTTCATGAAGCTTTTCTTTTCAATTCCACATTTAGATAAATTTACTCGATTGTTGGAGAGTGGTGGTCTCCTCCCAACACAATAGAATTTTGACCCTTGGCATTCGACATTGCAATCACAATCGCAATCACAATCACAATCGAATAGTGTTAGAAATATCGAAAGACTCAAGATACCAATCTATAAAGTCATGCAATAAATTTTGGTCTAACACTTGTCGAAAGCTAACTTACAGCTCATCCTGTTACTTCTTAAGTTATATATATTTAGTGAAATCAATGTTCGCAATCTCTTGTCATTAAGGGGGAAAGATGGCGAAGCGCATCAAAAGGAACATAATGCACGGTCTCAAAAGCTGCGGACAGAAAATCTAAGATTAGATATCCTTTTTAAGCTTGGCGTCCTCGATTTTGTGCTGGCTTCGTAACTAAAACGACAACATGTTTTGCCAATGTAAAATCTCACGTAATGAAAACCCTTTTGTCCCCTTCCCCATATAATTGCCTTTCTAACTGCTCCTCAATTAACACCAAACACGGCCATTAGATTTGCAATCTTTAGAAAGTGATTCACTTGCATGTCATCTTGATTCTTGACGAGCATGCATGCTTGTCATCTTCACACCAAACCAGCGTGCGAGCGCGTACATGCACACAGTAGGTAAGCGAAAGCTAGGGTTAGTGGTCCATGCATCGCTAATATATAAAGTACATGCATCGCTCTCGAACTGCCGGTGTGGAATTTCTTGGGGAAATCATCCAATCAGTCACGAATCTATAGTTAAGTTAAAAGCTAGGGTTTTCGCCAGGAATCACTTATGTAAGGATATGCCACGTAAGACGACCGATGATGTCATCGGAGAAAGCGGGCCAAAAGAGACTATATTAGAGTTTCGCATCAAAGCTTATTATTCAACTGGTGAAATTGAAAAGTTTGGAACTGAATGAACATCCGTACAATAGATTTAGAATTAATTAGATAATTTTCTCGAAATTTCTCTCATGATCGATTAACATTTGCATCAGTCCGCAGCGTGATTTACGGAACTGATTGACGACCCATCAAACGTCAACATGAATAGAGACTTCGGGACCATCAATGAATTCACAAGTTATCTGTCGCTTCGATGCTCTTTTTTACTAGGAGGAAAATGGAACATAGGGCGTCTTAAAATTAGTATAGAGATGGATGCTTTTGTGGCGTGTAGGCAGGCTTTTTCCATGCGATGGCCTCCTTTGGGGCGAACCCTAACTAGACCGACCCCTCTCGCACTTTATGACTTAGCATGTCGACACGAACAGTTCCCTTCCCCCTCAAAGATTCTCGACGAAAAGAATGGAATTGAAAAGCGGATGGATCAACGTGCCGACCCAACTTTCAGTTTAAATTATCTTCTTTGTCTAATCAAAAGATGGAGGCTACAAAGTGTTAGCAAGAGGGCGGGGGGATCGGCTTCGGAAGGACCACGAGATCACAACAGTGCGATCTCTCCGCTTAAATATATGTTATATTGGCCATCATCATGGCATTGGCTTAGCTCGAGCATGTATGGAAAAAGAAAAGGCTATAAGTCTACATATCCCCGTGGTCAAAAGGTACATCGATAGGCTCGATTGGCCTAAGCATTTGGAAAGGAAAAAATTTTGGTTGTGGGGGCCTGGTCTTGCCTTGGTTTTTATGTGTAGGGATGGAAGGTACCGGGAAATGAAGCATGGGCGATCATGCGAAGGCGCCATCCGCCATGATCGGCTTCGAAAAGATGGTGTATAAATATGTGCGACGCCTTAAGTGGATAATGATATGTATCTTAAGTGATAGCGATAGACGGCGGCACACTCGTTAAAATGTCTATTTTGTAATTTGCAGTTTGTCTTGCCGTTTGATAGATCGATCGTAATATACCCGACATTACCCATTTTTATATGATTTATGCTGGTCCACATGTGTAACGACCGAATCACTACTATAAGAAAAAAGGGAATTAAGTGAAATTCGAAAGGGAAATCTAGTTTATAGGCCCCTACTTGCTTTTTTTTTTTTTTGCTTTTTTAATTGTGAAGTCCTATTTCGAAATTGGGGTCAGTATGAATGGGAAAGTTGACTTGGCTATCGCGAGAGTAATGGGTCGGTACGCGTAAGATCACCTTTTCCAGGAGCAGAGAAACCCTTTTCATAATTACCCAAATGTCTTAGCGAACATCCTTACTTGGCAGTCCCATCACCTCTAACAACACGACCCGGACGTTATCTGATTATATCCCATCAGATTAGTGATAATTGGCATTAACGTTGGAAGAGTCACGTCAGAAATTCTCTTAATGAAGTCTTAATCGTTGTACAAGATAATGCTTCCGTCTAGCCAAATCAAACACAGAATCGCACTTAATACTCAGTGAAATATGATTGACGATGGTCACAGGCAGCAATAGATATTATGGCGAGGGAGCAACGATACAATAGACAAAGGTTGTCAAATTTTAACGTTGCGCCGTAATATTGTCAAGTACAAGCTTACTCTACTCTCAATAGAATCCAAAATTCCGGACACAACTCGAATGTCGTCTGATTAAGTAGTCAAGCATTTAATTTGATTGGGAATTAGAGCGTGCATCCGAGTTAATTACATCGTCTCGATTGCCTGCCCGGCCCGACCCGACCCGAATACTTAGATACCCGTATCTCGTGCAGAAAGAAGGGACGTTCAATGCATGATTGACCGGTTTCATAATGCCGACTGCGCCACACGAGGACGTTCCACTAAGTCAAGTACGTATGAACGGTTGCTGTCGCACGACGCACCATCGCACTTGTGGGGCGCGGGGGGTGGTGGCCAGAAGCTTTGTAGTACCATGCAATGGTGTCAGTCACCAACCATGCAGGAGTCACTGGCACGAAAGTGCACGAGCACATTACCATCATCAATGCGATATCGTTGCGTGCAATACGTGGACGTCTCGTTCGCCCGTAGGTCCGCCTTGTCTCGGACCGAGGTCCCGTCGCCCGACCACACATGGCTCGATCCTTGGCTCGACCCCCTTAATGGATGTCCGCATGGCGGGGTGCACGGGGGGTCGTCGGGTTGCTTTGGGGAAAATGGATCGCAGCCTCATATTTCGTGCTTTAGTTATGAGATGATACATATTGTTAACATTGCTTCGTTGGCCTGCTCAATTATCTTCAGGAAGCAACAAAGAGGAACGAGGGCAGGATAGCTGACGAGATTATTTTCCTAACATCTTCATTTGTTTATTATTCTAAGGAAGAGGATAGTTGTATCTGTCTTGTATATTTCGCTGACGTGAGAAATGCAATAATTTGCTAAGATTTCATTTTGATTTTGTATTGCTTTTGAACGACAAGGGTACGTGAGATCTAGTTGTTCTCGATAAGGTGTATGTTCATCCAAGATGTCTTTGACAAGTACATGCGTACATTCATATGCATACACATATACAGCTCTGCCAGGATTAAATTTTTGGACTGGTGTTCAAGTAGGAAAAATTTCAAATAAAAACACGAAGTGCCCTCAATTTCTCAAATAAGAATGTAAATAAATATGGTCTCAAATAGAGACCTAAAGTGCTTTCTTTTTCTCAAATAATGGCCCAAAGTGGATCTTATTTTAAATGATAGCATGAAGTGACCATGTCAGTCTTAAAGAAAGACCAAACCTCACTGGCGGATCAAGGACATTAACATCATTTTGTATTTTCTTATTTTCTTCCATTTTTCTTTCTTTTTCCCTTTTCCTCTTTTTTCTATAAAAAAGCTAGAATAATAAAAAAAAAGACTAAAACTTAAAAAAAAAAAAAAAAAAACTCCGGAGGGCTGGGGTCAACTCTCCCCCGCTTGTGTTTTTCTTCTTTTCTTTAGTTTTAGCCTTTTTTTTTTTCTTTTTTAAGTTTGTTTTTTAAAACAAAAATAGTAAAAAGGAAAAATGAAAAAAAAAAAGGAAAAGTAAATGACAAAAATATCTTTGACCAACTAGTGAGGTCAAGTTATTAACGTGATCGCTTTAAGTTCTTATTTAAAACAAAATTCATTTTAGGCTTTTATTTGAGAAAATGAAAGCATTTCGACTCTTATTCGAAACAATATTCACTTTAAGTTCTTATTTGAAAAATTGAAGGCACTTTGGCTCTTATATGGGAATTTCTCCTTAAAAAATTTGATTCAGTTCACATCAACAAATATCGAGCAAAGATTACATTAAGAGTGCTTGAAAATCCCATGAAATCGCAATATCATATGGTGATTTTGTCCATTAAGTAGTAATCATGTGCATGACAAAAGGATTTATCTAGTATGAGGTACTTCTTCTAAGGAGATATGATCGGCTCATCGATGAATGAAAGTGTTAGAGATAACATATGAAAATAATCGATTGACGAGAATTACGATTGATCTGTTATAATGCACCAACACTTTGATCCATACGTCAATGGTCCAGCTCCTAAAGTATGGCATATGAGACAAGAAGAGAGAGCGTTGCGCATAGAATGGGATCGGCGAGGGGGCAAGAGTGCCGCATCGAAATGGGAAAATGTCTTGCACGTATTCAGTGTACGTGAACCCGTTCCATCTCAATCATCAGATTACGTAGGTCTCCTATGGAGACCGACGACATTTAGCGGCCAAGATGAAGCAGGCTCGGGTGCTCCGATCGGTACAGCAGCTTTTCCCAAGGACCACGCCTCCTTTTTGAAGCCGCACGTGATGGAGTGGCCTGCATGTCCCATGCCTGTCGCGCATGCACACGTGTGATCCTCCATGCATCCCCGCAACATCCGCTGCTCTTACTTACAACTGACCATACTTTTAAAAGTCGTCCCAAAAATAATTAATCTTTTTGCGCGCCCGATCCGGGCAGCGTTCGCAGCTCTGTCCGCTTCACACACGAGCTCCTTCCCATATGCTTTATTGCGGCGGAGGCTATTTGCATCTTTTCAAACCAGAACCAGCAAGAAAAGAAACGAGGTACAACAACGGGATCAGATCCTCAGCTCGTAAATCGGAATCATTAATCTACGATAGGTGTGAAACTAAAAAGATTATTACACCCTATCATCGGTCGAGTTCTGTCAAGACTCCGATGAAGATACGGAGCATGACAGGCGGTCTTTGTCCGGGAAATACCGTGTAAAGAACGAGTTGAAATTATAACTTCACAGAGGTTGTGTAGGTTAAAAACCTACATAAAAGGCTAATAAAACTTATTATGTATCGAGCAATTGCGAAAATATGACATACAGATGCATATATTATACTAAAAGTCTATCCCGAGTTCATGTTATTTTAAAATGAGTAGTGAATAATCTTAGGTTATCCCCATAAGAGATCAGGGAGCATTCTTGTCTCTCCATTTTTCTTTGTTCTTGATGAATTCTCCTCTTTTTTTCTCTTCATTTACTTTCCCATACCGCCAAGCAAGAACCATCCCCTGATAAAGATACATCATATCGTGGATCGAGATTTGTCAAGACTCCAATGAAGATAAGGAGCATGACAGGCGATCTTTGTCCGGGAAATCCTTTGTAAAGAACGATTTGAAATTATAACTTCACAGAGGTTGTGTCAGTTAAAAACCTACAGAAAGGGATAACAAATCTTATTATGTATCCGGCATTTGCGAAAATACAACATACAGATGCTTGTATTATACTAAAAGTCTATCCCGGGTTCATGTTATTTTGATCTGAGTAGTGAATAATCTCAGGTTTATCCCCAAAGGAGATCAGGGAGCATTCTCATCTCTTCATTTTCATTTGTTCTTGATGAATTCTCTTCTCTTTTTCTCTTCATTTACTTTCCCATACCGCCTAGCCAAGAACCATACCTCCACTCATCCCCCGACACCTGTCACCTCCTCCCACGTGTGCCTCCCCTTTCCTTTTTCCCTCCTGTTGCAACGATCGCCAGAGAGCCCCTCGAAGCTCTAATTGCCGATTTCGGAATCGAGCCGGGCGGGGAGAGGACGTAGAGGAGCAAGCAAAAAGTGGGGAAGGACAAGGGCAGCTTTAGGTAAAGAAAGCAAAAGAAAGAGGAGGAGAGGGGTAGGGGCAGTTCTCGTATTATTATGCCGATTGGGTGTGTGTGAAAAAAGAGAAAGTGGGGAAGGGGAAGAGAATAATTCCTTGTGTTTTTTCGGCGATCCCAAGGAGATCGCAGCGACGCCAAGTTAAAACCGTGGCAGTAGCCTTTTCTTTTCCCATCTCCTGCTCTTTTTATCCCGATGTCTGATTACTCATCTATAGTTTTTTCGTTTCTCTATATTATATCTTGGGAAGAGGAGGAATTGGAGAAGGGAGGACAACGACAATTGGTCTGAAACTTCGTATCCCCATGAAAAAGATAAAGGAGAAGGGGGGGGAGAGAGAGATTGGATCGTCGTCTGATGGGGATGTTGGGAACGATCTGGTCCTCGCTTTTGCTTTTGCTTCGATGCACGGAATTGAACCGGGTTTCGTTTTCTGCTTGGGGAAAAAGATTCTTGGGGACAAAATTCTAAGGCGGAACGACGATCGTGATCTCCTAAAGCGTCCCGCTTTATTGACATGGGGGGCATGCAGTTGAGTGACCTAGGGTTCTAGGGTTTTGGAGAAATTTCGAATCTTCCATGGCGGGCTTGGCTCCGCTTGGCTCGGCTTTTTCACCCTACGCATCTCGAGTCTAATCTACGTTAGGCCATAGTCATTTTTCCTTTCCGTTTTTCGCTCCCTAAGGTTAATCAAGAGTTTCAAAGGGCAATAACTCCGGGCGACGGGAGATTTTCCCCTCACGGGCTTCCTTAGATCTTGACATGGGCGTATTTTTAAGTGGTATAGATCCCTAGTGTGTGGAAGCCATATTTCTTGATCAACATGCATGATTGACTCTCGATTTGGTAGAATTAGTGCGGTGCGAACGCTCGGTTGGTCACCGTATCGACGGCCATCGAGGAGAAAGAGGAAATTTAGGACACGCGCATATACTGCTCGGCCCTTGCATCGATCTTCTTGTGTGTGAAACTATGTTTTGCGCGTGTCTCCAAAGCGGCACGTCATTTTTTCTACGAAGTCGTTAAAATGATTGAAAGGAAAAAAGAGAGAATCATCTGAATAGTGGATGTCCGGCTGCCCAATAATTTTGAAAGTTCGCACCTGCACAGGAAACGCCCCGATCCTGCTTTTTCAAAATGGTGGCAACTTGCTTGCTTAGGTGGAGATCTCGTGCAGTACGAGCTTTGACTAGCTCGAGAGTTTGACTTTTCTCGTGACTCAAGCTTTGCTACATTGTGTGAACAGGAAATTGGCATGATGTTTGGCCGCTCCTTCGGCCGTGCTGGCCAGGGTCAATCCTCGCTTCAGGTACGAGTTCGAATCACCCACATCGAATCTCCGATGGTGGCTTGGTGCGCACGAGATGTTTAGAGAGATCGGCTCGTCTTTGTCAGACGAATCATCTCGTTCGGTTTACGAAATTAATGAAATGTCAAAGTCCTTTTGAGAAAAGAGATAAAGAGAGATGGTTGGACGCAAAGGAATAGCTAGGGTTTCGCCTTGGAATAGTGGGGATCGGTCGAGCATTGGCTTTCACTGACCAAATTGAATTATGGAGAAAGGGACTGCACACGGACGTATAGTATTGAGCGCCATAATTTTAGGGTTTTCTCGATCGGTGAAAGGTTGGTGGATTAGATAGACCTGGATCGCAGAGAGAGCGAGAGAAAGAGAGAGATGAAAGTGACTTGTTATTCTACGATGCTTTTGGCCAACTTGCTTGCCTCAACTATAGTCACGCATCGAAAAAACTGTGTTGTTTCTGACTGCGAAAAGCCTCATAGTGATCGCGAGTGACCGTGGTCGAGTTTGAAGTTAATTGCACAAACCTTGACCATGTTAAAGTAACCTAGCTTCTGGAAGAAGCTTAAAAGAATAATGGAGATAATGATAGCCATTGATCGCATAAGACCCACATTGTGTTATTTCACGTTATGAGTGAGTATGATGGGGCCGGTCTATATAATGGATCGGGCGTAGAAGGCAAAATGCTGCCTTTACTTTTGCTTAAGCCTAAACAAACATGCCCTATGTTCAGTACGCAAGAATTCCAAGTAGGTAGAGTCAATTAATCTCATTACATTTTTTTTCTATGACCTAACGTACGAAGTAAACGAATCCATCACTTGCGGGTCACCACATCGATTTATATGGTTCAAATAGTGAGGGAATTTAATGACCATCAAATCAGAACACAACAGTCTACAACGGTCACGTCCCTGCTCGTGTTGATGATGGATCGTGGATTGACCTAACTGGTGGGAAATTGAATAGAGACAGGCTTGAAAATTTGGAAAACGAAGCACAGTGAGAACGATTGATAAGAACTGTCATCTTCAAGACGAAGAACGGAAGCCATGGATCTACCGACTCGTCCTTTCGGATTTGATGGGGGAGTCTTAAGGCACGCGAGTCGCCTTCCTCGTTAGGTGCCGACGGGGGAAAGTTTGGAAGCAGCTGCATAGCTTGGTCGATCGACAATCGCTCGCGTTGACCTCAGCCCAATCGCGATCGCGTGTACATGTTTTTTGGCATAGAAACACGTTCGAGAATCGACATAATGTGTTGCAGAAATGGAACTAGGAACTGAAATGGACTGTGCTAGGGTCCAGGTGATATAAGGAGTTAGGCATGTGTCCTTTTTGCGGGCTCCCACGTTGATGGTCTCTCTTGAATCATATGTTACCTTCTTTGACCATTGCCTCTACATTTACAGGTTCATTTCCTCTACCATTTGACACCAAAGATATTGGCCCCAACTAATGAAAATGAATGTGACATTTGATAAGGAAAAGGGGCTTTGGTATTAAATGACATGCATTATTGCACTCCATAAAGTCCACCTGGTTTTCCCCCACACTTCTTTTATCATAACTGATTAAGCCAATGAAGAATGAATCAAGATCATCTTAAATATGTAGTCCAGCGAGCTGTGATCATCCTTATTGCACCCCGTCGAGAATATTGGGATTGATCTCATTATCGACGTCTCTCGTTTAATATAGTTGATCTCAACGGTGCATGCTTAAAATCACAAATTTTGATAATCTCTTTCTGAGTTTCAGATATGTGAGATAACCAAACATTTTTACATCTAAAACAATACTGATTTTCCTTCAAGAGAAGGGTCACTTTAAATTTCCTTTTTCAGAAAAATTGCCTACCAAAGTTTTTCAAGAAAATAACAATATTTTTCGGTATTTGGCTAACACTTGAAAATGAACTAGAAAATATTTTATATCGTTCAATGCGGAAAATTTGATTTGATTCTCTTCCGTGCACTCTTTTTAAAAAATTTTATTTTTATTTTTTCTTTTGCTTCTTCTTCTTTTGCCGATCGTTGGCCTAAAAAAGGCTCATCAATTTGGTGAGGCTTGACATTGGCAAGGTCGAGCCTTTGGCGAGGCTTACGCTTGCTGATCTGGTGAGTGGCCAACTCGACCTTACTAGAGGTTGGCAAGCCTCGAGCTCACCCAAGGCTGGCAAGCTCAAGGCTTGCTTGTAGTCAATCGCCGGACGGCAATTGGCCAAGAAAAAAAGAAAGGAAAAAGAAAAAAGAATTAAAATTTTGAATTTTGAATTTTTTTTTAAAAAGAAAGAAGTGGGGGCTAGCAGGAGCGTAAGATAAGTGAAAGTGAGTGAGGAAAATGTTTTTCCCTACTTAAAAAGCAAAAGACATTTTCTTCTATTTTAGAAAACGTTTTTATTGACGGAAAATCTTTTCGCTTGATTAGTTCATTTTTCGTAAATCGAATGTCAAAAAATCCGAAAAATGTTTTCCGGGAAGCTGTTTTCCTCAAAACGAACGGAATGTTATAGTTTTTTTTTTTTTTTTTTTTTTCCAAGAATATGAACCAAAACTTTATTAAACTTTTCGATATTAGAAATGGTAAACGCTCTTGTCAAAAAAAAAAGAAAAAAAAAGAAATGGTAAACGCTTGTGATGGATCCAGTTTATGCGAAAGCCCAGTCCATTCCCAACTTAGCCCCAACCTGTCCGACCGTTCGTGAAACGTCGTCATCAGAAATGGACACATTGTAAGTCCCATCGTTCTCTTAATGCGTCTAATCCCAATCATGGGCCATGTGAGCTCATCAAGCCCAACTCGATCCTCTCGATCCGAGCCCGTTTGTTGTCGTTGAACGTCCGTCGCAAATGCAAAAAATATCCAGTGGCATCAAAGTTCCACGTCAGACATGGCGTGACGTGGCCCCCATTTATCAGTCAAATCCACTCATGAATTGGCACATGGCAAACGCATTATAATTAAATAAGACAGTATGAAAACCCGAGCCTACGAGCCATGCATGATGCAAAAGAGCTTCTCGAAAGAAGAATTCAAATGCTGGCCCAAGGAAACTCTCCCTTCACAGAAAAATATTCAATGGTAATAAACCCTCACGTCAGTGGATGGCGTGGTCCGTATTTATCTAGCCAGATCCACTTCTAGATTTATTTATTTTTTTTCAAAAAGCTGCTGTGCATTTATGGCTTGCAAGGTCATATTTTCATATTATTTTATTTAATCATAGTACATTCGCCGTGTGTTAATCAACTTAATATGTGAGTCCAGACCTGAGCAAGTCCTTAAAAGGCTCACGGAAAAAATAGGCGGGAGAACCGCCCTGGGATGAGAGACCCTGCGCTGTTCTCTCTATTCTCTCTCTATCGGGAAGATAAAGATAGACAGGAAATTAGGGAGTCTCACGGTGGTGAAGGTAGACATCACGTCAGGACTTCGGTTCTGGCTATTACCAGGTAGGCAGGTATAGTCTATGTAGCACGGACACTCTCTGGAAGTCTTCGTGTCGTGTCCGACACTCCGACACGTGTCCGACACGCTCCGACACGTCCCGACACGCTCCGACACGCGGTCAACGAGTGTCGAAAAATCCGACACGTGGTCAACTCTCTTCGACACGCTCCGACACGCGAGTCCAGAATTCCGACACGCGATTCCGACACGCACGGGGTCAATTTTAAAAATTTCTAATACTTGTAGGGTCAAAATATAAATATACACAAAAGAAGTAATAAAAGAAGTAATAAAAATGCCATACATATACACGCCTGGGGTCAATTTTTATTTTTCAGTTTTGTTTTTTTAAAATTGTTTTAGTTTTTTAAAAAGTCTTTTACTATGAAAGAAGTAATAAAAAATGCTATATATGATAAATAAATAAATTTAAAAATATCAAATCAGAATTTTTCTTTAAACAATTTTGTTTCCTCTAAGTTTTATGTATTATTGTAACAAATTAAAATAATGAATGATATTATTTAATATTTTTCGTGTAAATTAATTCTAGGCTATTTTTATTATAATTTATTTATGTATTTATAAATAATATATAACGTTTCGGAACGTGTCGAAATTCTCTATTTTTAAGAAATGACGTGTCGGCGTGTCGTGTCGCGTGTCGCGTGTCCGTGTCGGTGCTACATAGGGTATAGTAACTTTCCGTGCTTGGAGTGAGTAAGGGTAGATTAAATGCCCACAGCTGAGTTGGCACGCCTTACGGCACTGTCCTCAACCACAGGCTGACTCAGTTCCCCCGGTTGAGGACAGTGCCTTGAGTGAACATAACTAGATAAATGTGCAACACGTTAGCCGCTGAGGCGGCGCTTTGATGCCACCGAATATTTTCTCGTCACAAAATGGCCGTAATTAGGCCCATGACCAGTTCCCCAATTGGTCCCCCCGGTTCTATTTTTTACGGGCCTCCCACAAAGCCTCACTACGGGCCCAATATTAATTTGGGCTTCAGACATTTGGGCCGTCGGCAGAAGCCCGGCTCGATCTTAGCTTTCTTCGTCAGCGACCCGTCGGCGAGAAGGACAGTGCCAAGGCACGTTCTTCTGCGAGAAATCGTCACCGCGAGGATCGAAGCATCGAAGCGATCGATCGCGAGGAAAAGCTTCGTGTCTGTGTAAACTGCGAACGATCTTTGCGATTTCCGGCGAGCACGATGAGTTTCCTCTTCGGCCAAAGGAAGACTCCTGCAGGTTGCGCAGTTTTTCTCTTTCTGCTCTTCTTTTGGCAGCTGTCGTCGTCGTCATGGAAAGCTGTGCTGCGAGTGTAGATTTCATGCGCTCGTTACTGATTGTGAGCTAAGTTTGAGCGGAACGCGATCGATTCTGTGTAGAAGTCACCGCGGGAGGAGGAATTTGTTGAGGATGTGGCTTTTTCTTGTGTCGAGCTCGGAGGAGGGTTTGATGAGCAATTTGAAATCGAACTGTGTTTTTGGCGGAATTATCGTTGAGTCCTGTCGGATTCTGAAATTTCGGCTTTGGTTGCTTTTTGATCATGTCTGGTGTGTCTGTAGTTGGCTTCGGGTTACATGCGAAAATCCGTTCTCGACGTCTGATTGATTATCATAGATGCTGTGTTGTGAGCGAGTATGCGTTGTTGAGATGCTTGTTTTTCCTTACGGATGGCTCTTGATGACGGATGAATTTAAAAATGCATGCTGTAAGATATGGGCAAAGATGTAATCGATAGGAGTGAGTCCTCTGTTCTTCTTCGTAACCATGCATACGTCTGCTGAGTTCAACAATCTGGAGTGGCCACTTGGTTTAGCTTTGACAGTATGAATCTGGTGATGTGGAAGTTGCTTAGTCGTTGTGGATCAGATCCATGTGAAGTCACACGCTACTTCAACATTCACAAGCACATATTTTAGCATTTGAGGGTGTGTGGAATGCAAGAGAGTATGATAGGCTCTGGCATGGACTTTTATCTCGTGAATCTTAACATCCTTAATAAATATAGTCGCGTGGATTCTCTCAATAAAGATGTAAGTGGAAATCATCTTCCTGGTTGATCTATTGTGTTAATGTTGTGCAAAAGCAATGGCGGACTGAGAAATCAAGGTTGGGGGCCAAGATAAACATTTAATCTGTACATGTTCATATATAGCGTTTTTCTTGGAAAAGCTTATCCCATATAATATGAAAAAACTTTGGACCTAGTAGTAGTCAACTTAGCTTTGAGCTAAATGGCATTATGGAGCCACTTGGCCTGAAAATGGCAATTCGCACTCTTTGTATAAAGCTACAATTTTTGCTGCTGTATAAACTTGGCCATTGTGATTTATGTGAACTACCTGCTCTACTCGGATTTCCGTCTCTGCAGGCGTTAATCTCATACATCCAATCTGCAGGTGCTAAGATCACTCTTATTGCTCCTAAAATTTAAGAAAACATGTGCATGTTTTGGTGCAGAACTTCTGCGGGAAAATAAGCGGATGCTAGACAAGTCCATTAGAGAAATAGAAAGGGAAAGGCAAGGTCTTCAAACTCAAGAAAAGAAGTTGATCAGTGAGATAAAGAAAAATGCCAAACAAGGACAGATGGTATGAAGCTATTTTTCATTGGTTTTATGCAAGTTTTAGTTCTTCTTTGTGGTAATGATACCGCAAGTACCTGAGCTCTTGTCCGTTTTACAGTTGAATACTCATGCTTTTTTTTTTTTTGGGGGGGGAGGGGGGAGGGGGGTGGTGGTTCCAAATAAGGGCCTCAACTTTAAAAATTACATAAGGATAATGCCAAATTGGACACTAACACCGTGAGATAACCATTAACTGTTCATGTTAATGTCCGATTTGGTTTTTTGAAATGAGCACGTCAACAAAGATATATTGGACAACCTAGATCGTTCAAGTAAGCATTCTCTGTCTCTTCTCATCACCCTACACTTATATGGAGCTGTCATAGTTATTGCTTAGTAAGCGAGCCACGTGGAGTGAGTCCTGTAAACAAAATCACATAAAAAGGCAATTTATTTAAATGAGGCTTGACACTGAGCAAAACTTGAAAACACATGTTTGGGATACACTTAAGCAGAGGCAGAATTGGCTAGATGAAGTTTAGGGGTGTGGCACAATATCAATTTGGTATATTGCTGCAGGTTGCCTATTTCCTTTATGAATTATGCAAAGGAAATGGTAAGGTGGTCCTTAGCTGGTAGAGAACAGTGGAAAAAGCAGTTGCTATGATTAGATTTGATTGTAAGTGCTTTGGTTTTCTCTTGCTTTCCCCCTTTGGCACCCTTTTTTGGAGTTTAAAAGATGGTGAACTTAGGGAGATAAAAGAACGATACAGATTCATGAGAAATGTTGAAGGTAACTCTTGGTCTGTGCATAGAAAGCGACTTCATTTCTCAATCTTCCTCAGGTTGGATCTTCATTATTGACTTATCTTTTTTGATCAAACGTAGTAAGTGGACTTGAAGGATTGGTGCGACTGCAGATCTATGTGGTTGATCAAAGTATATTGGGAACTTCTTAATCTTAAGTGGAAGTAGCTAAACACATTTGCAATTGATACTGCACTTATTTGAAATAGCGTTACTTCAAACTGACTAAAAATTATTCATTTTTCAAAGCTTTCTCTCCGGATGTCTGGTTATGTCCCTGTTTTCTTCTTCTTAGCAATCCTCTCATTACTAGGTAATTGTCCTGTTTAATCTCACATTCATCACACTCAAGAGGAAGCTTTGCCAGCTCAGATAACAATCTATCTTCTTAGTCATGGCTCTTTGAAAGTTGTTTATGTTTAGTGATTAGAAATGGTTTAATTGACTATGCAATACCCCCTTTGCTGATTCAAAATTAAGAATCAGCCAAACTATTGCTCTCCTTTCAGGGTGCTGTGAGGGTAATGGCTAAGGACCTGATCCGAACTCGACATCAGATTGAGAAATTTTACAAGCTGAAATCACAACTTCAGGGTGTGGCTTTAAGAATTCAGGTCTCTCTCTCTCTCTCTCTCTCTCTCTCTCTCTCTCTCTCACACACACACACACACACACACACACGTGTGTGTCTGTGTGCACAATGAAATTTTGTAATCAGAAACATGTGACTGGACTGTTCCCCAAAGGTTGGCACAGCTGCACAGTATATGATTGAAGAACTTATTATGCCATATAGCTTATTTATACTCGTGTGTGTGCACAATGAAATTTTGTAATCAGAATTATATGGAGTAAAAGTTAAATTTTTTACATGCATGTGACTGGACTGTTCCCCAAAGGTTGACACAGCTGCACAGTATATGATTGAAGAACTTATTATGCCATATAGCTTATTTATACTTATAGCTTTGGATCAAACTTCTGCAATAGTTTATGTGGGGAAAAAATGATGTGGCAATCATATACCCTCATATGGAAAACATCCATACTTCATCACGACTGTGAAGAAATGAGAGTAAAAACTAATTATACCGTCAGCAAGTTTGTAAATTGCTCAGTTCTCTTCTGCCCTTTTTGGTACGCATACACGTTCATACTCCTTCAGGATGTTCTAAATTTTTCAATATATCCTTTCAGACCCTGAAATCAACTCAAGCAATGGGTGAAGCCATGAAAGGTGTAACCAAGGCAATGGGGCAGATGAACAGACAGATGAACTTGCCATCGTTGCAGAGGATAATGCAGGAATTTGAGAGGCAGAATGAAAAGATGGAGTTGGTGAGCGAGGTCATGGGAGATGCTATAGATGATGCCATGGAAGGCGATGAAGAAGAGGAGGAGACAGAAGAGCTAGTTAATCAGGTGCTTGATGAGATTGGTATTGATATGAACTCAGAGGTAATCCAATGCCCTGTTTCTCTTCTCCACCCCAGCTTAACGTAATTAAGAAAATTACTTACCAATGAATATTATAATCCAACACAGCTCCCAGGGAATCTAATTTATTTCCCCCTTTAAATTGCAGCTTCTAAATGCACCCTCAGGTACCGTTGCTGCTCCGGCTGCAACGAACAAGGTCGCACAAGCTGAATCTGCAGCGACTGGTGACAGCGGAATCGATGATGACTTACAGGCGAGGTTGGATAATCTACGAAAGATGTAAATAATCTTCAAAAGGTGAAGATAAACTAACATTCGGAAGTATGCTTGAATAATGAGATGAATTTGTTCTTCCCATGCCGCTTCTTTGTAGATATATGGGTACAAGACGTTTGCAGATATTAAGATTGTAACATGGGCTGGGAGTGTGATGTACCCTTTCAATCATAGGCAGAAATGCTACATCCTTGTGATAGTCTGAGGCGTTGTCGCGCACGTCAGGAGAAATTTATGGAGGTCTAGGAAGACCCTGATTTTCGGGGAAGAAGGTTACAAAAAGAGCCCCCTTTTAGTTTTTTTAGCAATATATCCGAGTAAACAAGCTCAAAACTCATGTTTAGATATGCAGAAAATCAACCATGTATTGAATTTTAGAGGAAATGAGAGGGTTATAACATATTTTTAGGTGCTTTATTGGGTTTTCATTCTCAAATCTCTGGCTGCACGTAAACTACTGGATGAGCACTGGCTTGGATGGACGGGGACGTCGTGTTTTTTGAGAATACCATACGAGCTAAATAATTGATTGACGAAGGCATATCTAAACCTAATTCAATCTAATTATTCTCTTTCTAGTTGTATTATATATATCAAATTCAACCTATAAAAAAAAAAAAAAACCGGTTGGCGGTGGTACTCTCTTCTTTTCATTAAGTTGGATTTCTATTAGACAAAAAAAAAAGTTGGGTTTCTGAAAAAAAGATTTTTTTTCTTTTTTTTTTTTAAGGATTTTGTCATTTTTAATTACCATCTTTTGGGTGTTTGGTTTCATTTTTGAAACCCACCTTAAGGCAAAGTTTGCCTTGAAAACGGAAGTCCCATGGTCTACTGTTCATCTTCTTCTCCAATGGCATGTGGCCGGTCAACAATGAGCTCGAGAGAGGTTGGCGAGGTTGCAGCTGAGGCTAGCGTTCATCTTATTCTCCAGTGGTGTGTGGCTGGTCAGCAATGAGCTCGAGAGAGAGGTTGGTGAGGTCGCGGCTAAGGCCGGTGAGGTCATAACAACTGTCACCAGCCAATCACGCGACCCTGGTGAGTCGCGACGACCAGATCTGTCACCGAAGGTCGCGCAACCTTAGGCGCAACCCATATTTGGGTCGTCGGAGGTCGCCCGATCCCAGGCGGCCCTCCCGATCGTCTCCAAGGGCTACCTGAGGCCAGCGGCGGCCGCCTACGTTGCCGGCCAACTCTTTTATTTTTCTTTTGACAATTTTTTTTTCTTTTTTTTAATCACAAAATTCATTTGTAAATATAATCTCTCCGAACACTATTTTACTCAAACACATTTCACAATAGACTTTCAAACTATAATTTAACAATTGCATTTTGGAAAATCCCTTTAACTTAAAGTCATTTCCAAAGATTTTCCCAAAAAGTCCAATCAAACGCATCATTTATTGTGTGTTATGATGTACCAAGTGTACCCATTGTGCCTCGTCTTTTTTTTTTTTTTTTTTTTTGAAGTTTTAATTAGTGATGAACTTTCTAGGCATAAAACCCAAAGATATCAGCGAGACTAAGTGCACAGATTGAGCTCAAATAGCTCAGGCTTGGCTCAAAATTAGACGAGTAATCTCAAAATATATAAATATATATATATATATATATATATATATATATATATATATATATATCGAAATGAGATCCAGCAAAGCTATTTGCAAGTCGATTGACATATTTTGTGAAATTTTGAATATTCGTAAGACTGCAATGTACCGGTCTCAAGGAAGAAAATTGTTCCCCACTATGGGAGAAAATAATCTCTATATTCCATGCCATGTCTATCGTATCAATATGGAAGAAAATCGTTTTCCATTATTATTTGTCAGCATGTCTTACCTAGAATATAGCATTACCTTCCAAAGCATCATTATATAAGGAAATACAAAAATAAGAATGCTACTCATGTAATAATCAATAAATTTACGCAAATATTATTGACTTCCATGGATATTGTGTGGATCTTTCTAAATACAATATCTTTCTCTAACGCCTCTTACAAGACCCATAAAACGAGGGCGCCTCGTTCAAAGCAAAATGACGCAAGTTCAGAAGAAAGTCTGCAGTTGGAGTTTGGTTGGAGCATCCTTGCCGTCTTTGAATTACTCTTTATGATTGTTGGGAATTACTGATTCCTTAAAACCGGATTCGACGCTAAATCGAACCCCTAAAACGAATGCGGAAGACGAGCCCAAAAACAAACATGTATCACCGATCAAAGATACACCACGGAATCGAGCGTACCTTATTGTCCACAGATTAGACACCAACGTTGATTTGAGGAAGAATCATGATCCCGTTCTACCGAGAAGCGTACTGTTGCTGTTAGGGGGAGAAAACTCTATCTTTAGGGAGCGTAGCGTCTTACGTTACTTGGAGGGAGAGAGAGCGTCTTCACGTACATACGCCAAAAGGTACGTTCTTTTTCCTTTTTACTTTCCCTCAAAGCGTCTCATCCAAAGAACGCAACCCCTCAACGTAATACTTATACCAAAAGACGCAACCCCTCGCATCGCAACCGTTCCTTCATGGGCCCTTATCTTGCGGGCCATGCTTTTAGGCCCAACATGGGCGGACGGGCCCACTTAGGCCCATCAACATATAAATAAAACCATCATCTCCCACTCGCACGTGGTGGGCCGAACATGATCCTCTTTAACTCTCTACAACATCCATATCGGTGAATAATTCGTGCGACCAGTATACTTTGAGAGCTCGTTGCCATACATCTGTTAGGAATATATAGCAGCTCATAATGGACATCGCAGTTTGAGTAGATTTAGTATGCAGTACCCTAGATCGATCAATCACATTTATATCTCTCTTGATCTCTTTTAAATAATGATATATATTGTATTCACAATTATGATTATCCCAAAGACAATCATAATTGGTCGACTAGTGAATACAAAACTAGAATGTGATTTTCTAAATTCGATCTTCCTCTTTACTTGAAACTCTCAATTTCAGTTCAATTGCTTTTCTAGAAATGTCCCATTAGATCGAATCAATTCATGATCATTGGCAACATACTAAGATAGCAAACACTGAATCTTGAGAATAAATAAGAGTCATGAGGGCATTAAATTGAGGAACTCTTTTCCTCAAGAGTCTCACACGGCATAAAAGTTGAGATCAAACTTTTGCCACTCTTATTGGTCGTCTCATGCATATGTAATATGAAATACGTATTACGGTATTAACTCCTTTCTCATGGAGCGTATGTCTACATCTTTAATACCGTACAGATGATAGTTCAGACATACCCAATGTCTAACTTGAGTTCACATATCTACTCATACACAGAATTCATCAGAACTCACATCTGGCATCATAGACAGATAAGATAAAATATGTGGGTTATTTTAATTTCGGACATAGTAAATATTATGTCATCATCTTAACACTCAGTTAAGGTGACATATGTATTTTAAGCTTGAGCTCTCGATTATCACCTAGATAATAAGCTTAAAAACCGTCTCATCTCTATTTATCACACAGTAAATAGAGGCGATTACCCGTGTGAATGGGCTAATATTTTATCTGTCCGACATACCTTCTCAACTTAATATCATGCACTAAGCATTAAGATGCATAGACTTCAAACAAAGATTCATAGGCATTAATGATTAAAAAACACAAATTCATTAAATGTGAACACTTCAGGGAAATTACAATATTCAGTACATCAGCCTCTACGCAGTCCTAGAAATTTTACATGACCACAAAACACATCTCTAGGTATTGGCTTTGTCATAGGATCTGCTACCATTTTATGCGTAGATATGTATTGTAAGTTCACATCTTTTCGTGCAACCATATCCTTGACAAAATTATACTTGGTATCTATATATTTGGTCTTGCCATGATATTTTGGATCTTTGGTGTACGCTATAGCTGCTTGGCTATCACAGTTAACCAATAATGGATTTGCAGCATACCCAATAACACCTAAATGATCCAAAAATCTCTTAAGCCAAACACCTTCTTGTACTACTGTTGATAATGCCACAAACTCAGCTTCCATCGTGGACAAGGCTATACACGTTCGTTTCTTACTGCTCCAACGTATGGTGCCATTATTCAGTAAGATAACAAATCCAGAGGTAGATTTCCTTTCATCTAAATCTCCTCCTCAATCATCATCTGAATAACCTTCGAGTCGCAGATCCTTTCATTGATAACTCAGCGTATAATCAGCAACTCCCTTTAGATACCTCAGTATTCTCTTAACGGCTTTCCAATGTGCTTGACTTGGATTGGATTGGTATCTACTCACAATTCCAACTGCAAAACATATGTCAGGTCTTATACACATCATAGCGTACATAAAGCATCCCACGGCACTAGCATAAGGAACATGTTTCATTTGTTCCTTTTCTTATGGAGTCCTTGGACACAGTCTATGGCTCAATCCTTCACCTTTTGCAATAGGAGTATCAATGGGTTTACAATCTTGCATACGAAATCGTTCAAGAACTTTATTTATGTAAGTTTCTTGCAAAAGAGATAATGATCTCTTCGAACGATCTCTTGAAATTTTAACTCCAAGGATGTATGTAGCCTCACCCATATCTTTCATTTCAAAGTTGGAAGATAACCAACTCTTGACAGTGTCAACATACTCCATATTGCTTTCGGCAATTAGTATATCATCAACATATAATGATATGATCACAAATTGATCTTTAGATCTTTTGATATATACATAATGATCCTCATCAATCATTGTAAAAACATATGTCATTATGGCATTATGAAAACGTATATACCATTATCTTGACAACTGCTTAACGCCATATATCGATCTCAAAAGTCCACATACATTTTCTTCTTGGCCTTTCATTATGAAACCAGCAAGTTGTTCCATATATATTTCTTCATCTAATTCTCCATTGAGAAAATCAGTCTTTACATCTATTTGATGTAACTCAAGATCCATAATTGTCAATATCGCTAGAATAATGCGAATTGAGGTAAATCTCACTACAGGAGAAAATGTTTCTTCATAATCAATTCATTCCTGTTGATTATACCCCTTCACCACAAGGCGAGCCTCATGCCTTTCTATCGAGCCATCAGCTTTACGCTTTATTTTGAGAACACATTGGTTCCCAATAGCTTTGCGTCCTTTTGGAAGGTCAACCAGTTCCCAAACATGGTTTGACTTCATTGACTCTATGTCATCTTCCATTGCATGCATCCATTTTTCCTTACTATGGCAATTTAGAGCCTCATTAACATTTCTTGGCTCATCCTCATCTTGTGGAGCAACCATAAAAGTTTCCCCTTCAATGTCAAAACGTCGACGATGAATACTTTTGCAACTTGTTC
Source organism: Eucalyptus curtisii (assembly GCA_017140595.1). Lineage (NCBI taxonomy): Eukaryota > Viridiplantae > Streptophyta > Magnoliopsida > Myrtales > Myrtaceae > Eucalyptus > Eucalyptus curtisii. The sequence goes on along the minus strand of CM029503.1, from coordinate 34,419,477 downwards.
GCCGTATGGGAGATTGTACACTTTGCACATCATTCCTCACTATGCTCCCACTAGGATTAGATAATGACGATGTTGTCTCATCATGTAGTTGTAATTGAGAATGAGTTGAATTCAATTCATCACTTCTCATATTACTCCCACTTGGACGAACTCCACTAATATCATTATCTTGATCCAAGATTTCAAATAAGGAGTAATCTTCACCTATTTCGCCCTTCTTAGGAAATTCATTATCTAAGAATGTGACATCCCGTGATTCGAATTCAGTTATACTTCCACTTTCCTACTCACTTATGAACACATATCCTTTTGAGTGTTCAGAGTATCTTATGAAAATACTCTTCTTTCCTCTGGGACCAAATTTCCCAAATTTGTGAGAGGACTCATGAGTATAGGCAGCACAACCCCATGATTTAAGAAAACTTAAAACCGGTTTTCTACCTGTCCATAACTCATATGGAGTGGAAGTAACTGATTTGGAAGGCACCCTGTTAAGTATATATGCAGCAGTTAATAACGTATCACTCCAAAAGGTGATAGGTAAGTTAGCATGCGCCATCATGGACCTAACCATTTCCAGTAGAGTTATGTTCCTTCTCTCCGCAACACCATTTTGTTGAGGAGTATATGGAATAGACAATTGTCTTTCTATTCCCTTTTCATCACATAATTTTATGAATTCATCAGATAAATATTCTCGACTTCGATCGGATCTCAATACTTTTATTTTCTTGTCTAATTGATTTTCTACCAAGTTCATAAATCTTTTGAAACAACTCAATGCTTCAGATTTATGAGAAATCAAATAGACATATCCGAATCAAGTATAATCATCTATAAATGTGATGAAATAAACAGCCCCATGCCTTCCTCTCACATTCATCGGACCACAGACGTCAGAATGGATTAACTGCAAAGGAAATTTAGCTCTTTTATATTTTCCAAATGGTTTCCTTGTCGTTTTCCCTACTAGGCAATGCTCACATATGGGCAAATCGACTTTTTCAATGTTGCCCAACAAGCCCTCTTTGGCTAGTCTATTTATATGTTGTTGGCTAATATGACCAAGTCTAGCATGCCACACATTCACATCATTATCATATGAATTAGGAGACGTGAAAAGGGAATAACAAACATTGGCATTACCATAGTCAATATTTAACACGATGAAACCATCTAAAAAATAACCACAACCATAATAATTTGTTTCTAAATACAAATCCACACCACTATAATGGAAGTTCATGTTAAAACCGAGCTTAACCAACACTAAAACAGACACTAAATTCCGACGAATCTCCGGAGCATACAATACATCGAGTAGGAACAAATGTGCGTCCACCACACATGTTCAATTGGCAGGTGCCAATCCCTTTAACTTCAGCTCTGGAGTTATTTCCTACATAAATCCACATAGTTCCAGTCGAAACTTATCGAAATTCTACGAAGGATTCTCTATCATTCGCTACATGGTCTGTTGCTGCCAAATCTATAGTTCACAAAGGATTAGATTCATTAAGAATATAGAACTTGACACATTAGCAAAGTTCTTAAGAGTACAAGGGGTGAGTACCTTCTTTAACTCACGACAATCGCGAGCATAGTGACCCTTCTAGTCATAGTTGTAACACTTCACCCTTGAAATACTCTTCACTCGAGGACGTTTTCCTCTCTTCTGTTGGTTAGCTCTTGGTTTCTTGCAAGAATGACTTGATCCCTTGCATTTCCACATATTGAACGAATCAATGCGCTTGCGCTTAGAGCTCGAAGCCCCTTCTGAGCTAGAAACAACACAGCAAATGTCTGTTTCCCGCTCAAATGACTTGAGGTGATCCTCTGCTAGCTCAAGGTGGCGCACAGCATCCTCAAGTTCTTTCATAACATGGTCAAGAGTTTTTAGTGCTTCTTGCTTTTCAAGCACATATTGAATTCTCTTATTCAATATTTCAGAATTCTCGCCGTTCATTTTGTCTTATTTGTTCAAATCAGCAATTATGTTCTTAGTTGCTGAAGTCGTTGATCTGAACATATCAGACACATATGCACGAATTATCAATGCCTATCATTTATGCATCCATTTTGCATAGACCCATCATATCAATGAATAATTTCAAGTAAGGTTTCAGAATCAAAAGGTCACTATGTTTCCAATCATCATCCAAAAAATCCTAACTTAAAACTATCATTAATATAATCTTCTATGCAAAATAAGTTCAGCAAAGTCACTAAAAATTTCTTGAACTTCCCACAACTAATTGTAAATTAACATACTAATTTACAACAATAAATAACATTGAACTATCAATAATTAAACATGTCCATTATACTAAGTAACATATCCAGAGGAAAATATCAACACAGAAAGAGATATTAACGCTTAAAAAACATCTCAGACTAATCTGAAAAATAAATAGGGAAAGTCTTTTCTAATCTATCAGCAAAATTCTCTAAGAAATCTGAAGGCACATTAGCCAACCAAGGAAAGACTTTTGGAGAGCTCTCATGCCACCTCCAAGGCGCATTCACTCTGCGCCATGTGGCACTCATCCCAAGGGTTGAAGTTTTAGTTAACTCTATCCTATAGTATTCTCTTACAAAGGCTACCGTAAGCCTCCTATAATCCGGAATGGGCTAACCGTTCCATATGACTTATTGTATCATTTTGTTGACCTCGAGAATATGATCAATTATGTCCCCGCTCTCCCATCGATAATTATTCAAATCGGCTATCAACCTTGAAAGTATTTCCTTTTGTTCGTCGGTAATTGCACGAATAGGTGTGCGCAACTTAAGGAGAGGCATTGTTCCTACAACAAATGCAGAACAAAAAGGTATTACATATAATCCACATAAACATAATTGAAAAAGAAACACATTCTTTTCCTTTTTTTTTTTTTTTTTTTTTTTCCGAGGTCAACGGTCAAAGTCAATTGTCAATAGTCAACGGTCAGACGGGTCGAGGTCAACGGGTCGGAGTCAACCGGACGGGGTCGGACCGGTCGAGCCGGTCGGGCCAAATGGATTGGGTCGGACCGAACGGGACCGGTCGGGCCGGTCGAACAAATCGACCGGCACGTGCCACGCGTGTGCCTGGATGACATCACGGTGACGTCAACCGGCGCGTGCGTGGCACGCGCCAACACCCCGCGTGTGCGTCGCACGTGCCTGGGGCCGAAACAACGCGTGCGACGCACGTGCCTGTGGGGGACCGAATCGGCGCGTGCAACATATAAATAAAACCATCAATGATCTCCAACGCACCATGACATATTTTGGATTTCATGCCTGACCCTCTTCATCGCAAGCACTCCTATCAGTGATGGTCGTATCTTTACGCATGGTGCACGGTCGTATCAGGTAGGGGCAACTTCCCTGCCGAGGGCAATTTTCACGACAACCTCGACCGCCTTTACGACGAAGGACCCATCTTCTGTTTCTAAAACATAACGGAAAGTGAAGATCCTGACGAAATTTATGGCCTCTTCTTCTGCAGGTAAATCACATGCAGAAGGTGTCAGGGCTTGTCCTCTAGGTTCCCCATAAAACCGATACAGTTCGTACCGTACATTACAACTTGGCTGAAGAATTCTCGCATCTCCCCTTCCATAACTAAGAATGGTAGATAACCGTACGATAGCAGAAAGCAAGTAACTCTTACAAGCTAACTTTGATACCCCGCGGTCGCACAGTGCTAGCTTAGCAAGCTCATGGAGGGTCACTGAACTTGAGACATTGCCAAGTCTGTTGCATTCCTCGCCAACAAATCCGTCACTTTTGTCCCAAAGTTGGTCACATCCTTGAAAGTTTCCGCCAAAATCGAGTCGCTAGGGCGGTCCAGTTGACCATGATACAGTCGCCATGAAAAAAGCCAACATTGACTCCATGACAGAGATGACCGATCTGTTAGTAGCGCACGAGACACTGTCGTACCATATGATTGCCTCTCTCTCTCCTAGACATCTTTCTAAGATGTTGCTGGTAGCTGAATCGACGCCAGACAGACATTGATCGGCGGCAACATCCCCTCTAAAGAGAAATAGTAAAGGTTGCAATAGTAATCACTTACATATTGATAGTAATTTTTCGATTGGCATTGGATCACCGCACTTTGTAGAGATATTAATTAAGACCAACATATCAGGTCCATTATAAATCCTTGTACCAAGTGAGATGATTCCAAAGATTATAAATGATAGAATTGAAAGGTATTACTCAAAAATTGAAACTTTAGGTATATTTCGCATGCTTTACCTGTAGAGGACGAGTCCATCGTGTTGTAGAATTCTTCAGCTGAATTGTAATGTACGGTATGAATTGTACCGTTTTTATGGGGAACCTAGAGCATAGGCCCTGACACCTTCAACATGTAATTCACCTGCAGAGGAAGGAGAAAATATTGCATACCCTCAAAGGACCACATCATTTGTGCTCTAAACGATTCACACTTCGACACCTGTCCAGTGGCAGGTCCACGTCTACTCCTCTTCACTTTTCTCCCATACGAGACTAGACCAGAGCACGGCCGGGCGTTCTCTCTCTTCTGTGTCTTACCTTCTCTCTCTTCCGACGACAACAACGCTCGACGCTCTCGGCGCACTCTACCCAATGCTTTGAACTGCGCCGTCTAGCGCTCCCTCCAACGGCCGTCGCTCCCTCCAAAAGGACCAGAGCGCGGGCGGTCGTTCTCTCTCTCCTGTGTCTTACCTTCTCTCTCTTCCAATGACGACGACGCTCTCGGCGCACTCTACCCAATGCACTGAACCGCGCCATCTAGCGCTTCCTCTGACGGCCGTCGCTCCCTCCCGATGATGGCCTTTCTCTCTCCACTCGACGGCCTCATCTCAGATCTGCATTCTCTCGGCGCACTCTACCCCAACACACTGGCATCATCCTCAGATCTGCATTCTCTCGGCACACTCTACCCCAACGCACTAAACCGCCCTGTCTAGCGCTTCCTCCGACGGTCGTCGGTCCCTCCCAACGATGGCCTTTCTCTCTCCACTCGACGGCATCATCCTCAGATCTGCATTCTCTCGGCGCACTCCTACGACGTCTTTCTTCTTCCGAAATCACGCTCTCTCCCGACCGCAAGACAGGTTCGATTTTATTTCCTGAACCCTAAATCTAGCTTTGTCACATAATCGGGTGATTATGGGTGAATTTTCCATCCTAGCAACTAAGACTTAACTTTTTCCAAATATTGTTAATGAACTATCAAACCATAGTTTAGGGCTCGAGAAATGTCAAAACTAAAACAAAATTCACACGTAATCACCAGATTATGTTAGTTGACAAAACTAGATTTAGGGCTCGGGAAATAAAATCGAACCTATCTTGCGGTTGGGAGAGAGCGCGATTTTGGAAGAAAGACGTCGTGGGAGTGCGCCGAGAGAATGTAGATCTGAGGATGACGCCGTTGAGTGGAGAGAGAAAGGCTGTTGTCGGGAGGGACCAACGGCTGTCGGAGGAAGCGCTAGATGGGGCGGTTCAGTGCGTTGGGGTAGAGTGCGCCGAGAGAATGCCGATCTGAGGATGACGCCAGTGTGTTGGGGTAGAGTACGCCGAGAGAATGTAGATCTGAGATGTGGCCGTCGAGTGGAGAGAGAAAGGCTGTCGTCGAGAGGGAGTGACGGCCGTCGGAGGATGCGCTAGACGGCGCGGTTTAGTGCGTTGGGTAGAGTGCGTCAAGAGCGTCGAGCGTCATCGTCGTCGGAAGAGAGAGAAGGTAAGACATAGGAGAGAGAGAACGCCTGCCCGTGCTCTGGTCCGCCTGGAGGGAGCGACGGGAGGAAGCACTAGACGGCACGGTTCAATGCTTTGGGTAGAGTGCGCCAAGAGCGTCAAGCGTCATCGTCGTCGGAAGAGAGAGAAGGTAAGACACAGAAGAGAGAGAACGCCCGCCCGCGCTCTGATCTGGTCTCGTCTGGGAGAAAAGTGAAGAGGAGTAGACGTGGACCTGCCGCTGGACAAGTGTCGAAGTGTGAATCGTTCAGAGCACAAATAACGTGATCCGTATGCAATATTTTCTCCAGAGGAAGAGAGCATAAACTGTCTGGATCTTCACTTTCCGTCGTGTTGTAGAATCAGGAGATGGGTCCTTGATCGTAAAGACGCCTGCAGAGGAGGCGGCCGAGGTTGTTGTGAAAGTTGCCATCAGCAGTGTAGTTGTCACTACCTAAGCATCATGTTGTGTACTGACGGGTATACCTGGGATCAAGACGATCAGGCATGAAGTCCAGAAAGATAATGAAGCAACTTCAAGTAGAAAGGGCAACAAGGATGCTCCATTGCGTCGTTTGCTTTGAATGAGTGCAGCGCCCTTGTTTTATGGGGTCTCGTAAGAGATGTTAGAGAAATAAACTGCATTTGGAAAGATCCAAGCAATATTCATGGAAGCCATCAATATTTTCAAAGATTCATCGGGAATATTACACGAGTAGCATTCCTCTTTTGTACTTCCTTATATAAGTATACATTGAAAGATAATGTTATATTCTCCATGATATATGCTAATAAATGATAGTGGAAAACAATTATCTTCCATATTGATGTGATAGATATCCGACATGATATATAAAGAATATTTTCTTCCCTAGTAGAGAATAATTTTCTTCCTTGAGGCCGGTCGGTTGTGCTCTTACAAATATTAAAAGAACTACAATATTTGTCTTAAATGCACATCACTCTTGACTGACAAATTTATTTTGGTGAAACTGACCATTTAAATAAGTCTATTTTTGCAAACCATTCACGTACTCTTGAACAAAACTCCACATCCAAAATCCCAAATTACCCATCCTTGCAAACTAATTCATAATATGTTCCTTAAGATTTGGGTGGCCGGTTTTTTATTAGATTTTGCGTGATTCGTGTAGGTGTGAGAAATTAGGATTTGGTTGTTTTTTTTTTTTTTCAAAGGAAATGTCGCTTTCATGAAGAAAGACATAATGATAATTGATGTGAAGGTGTAAAGTAGTTTCGAAAAGTAATACTTAAATATTATTTTCAATTTTTTTTCAAAAGTAGAGTTATATAAGTGATAATTCCTAAACAGTAATAACTAATTTTACCTTGATATCTAGAATTTATAATTAATAATAGGATAAATTAACCCCAAAAATCTAATCTGGGAGAGAAAAATAGTATAAAACTCGGAATGTGGCGCTTAAATTGACTTTGTGTATCAAGCTTCGTCGACTCCAATTTTTTTTTTTTCCATTAAGATCGCCTAAATATCTTTGCTCCCCTTTTTCATTGACCTTTTCGACGTTAATTCAAGCATTAAGGAAGTAGTTCAAACGTAAGCGAACCGAAAGAAGCTATCATCTTCTTGACCCTCTCTCCCCGCCGGTTTGCCATGCATGCATGAGTCGTCATCGCCAAGACCAACCGGCCATTGCTCTGCTCAAACATTGCCTCCGAATCAGCAAGACCGTCGACCAACTGAAGCAATCTCACGCTCTCATTCTCAAAACACTGCCTGAACGGAACCCACATCGTCGCGAGGACGAAAGTCTGCTGCCCTTCTTGCTCGTCAAGCTCCTCCGGTTCCCCAGCGACAACCTCCGTTATGCACGCCACCTGTTCGACGAAATGCCCCACAGCAGGACACAGTTCATCTGGGCTTCTCTCGTCCGTGCCCACGTCGCCGGTGGCCAGTTCACCCGGTGCATCTCTTTGTACGCCCGGATGCACCGCGCCGGCGTGTCGCCATCGGCGTTTGTCTTCTCGTCCGTGCTCAACGCCTGTGCTCGTGCGCCGGCCCTGTCCGAGGGCAAGCAGGTCCACGCGAGAGTGCTGAATCTTGGTTTCTTGGGGAACAAGATTGTGGAAACTGCTCTTCTGGACATGTATGCCAAGTCTGGGGCCATATCTGATGCGAGGAGTATCTTTGATGGTATGGGTGGGAAAGATGTTGTGACATGGACCGCAATGATACGTGGGTATTCTAAGTTGCGCATGATGGAGGATGCACGACAGTTGTTTGACGCGTTGGAGACCCGAAACGACATGAGTTGGACGACCATGGTCGCAGGGTATGCAAATTGTGGTGACATGAACGCAGCTAGGGAGTTGTACGATAAGATGCCAGGCAAGAACTGTGTTACTTGGGTTGCTATGATTGCAGGGTATGGGAAGATTGGTGATGTGACTGAAGCGAAGAGGGTATTTGATGAGGCACAAGTGAAGGATGCAGCATGTTGGGCAGCGATGTTAAGTTGTTATGCACAGAATGGCTATGCAATGGAAGCTTTGGAGATGCATAGGGAGATGAGGAAATTGCGAGTAAAAGTCAATGATGTGGCCGTCGTAGGGGCTATTTCTGCTTGTACACAACTTGCAGACATAAAAATGGCAAATAAACTGGCTGTGCATGTGGAGGAAACATGCTGTAGTGAGTTACTTTTCTGCCTTGACCATCATTTTGATTTTCTGGTTTTGCTGTCATATCTCATAGCATTGGTTGAAAAAAATCTGTCACGTAGTTTCCATGTTTCAAGTGAGGAAATTTTCAATGCAGTTTGTAAACCTTGAGGACATGACAACTATGCTAATAAGTAAGTTTGGTAAATGGGTTTCTCATAACATGAATAGGAACAGCAAGAAAATGAAATTTAGGGTATCATCTTTTATTAGCACTTTATGTGCGCAATTTTTTTGGCTGCAACTGAATGCTACATCTGTTCTGGCAATGTTAGAGACAGAAGTGTGCAGCCAAATAGATGCCAGAGCCTATATCGACGTTGCTTTACTCTTTTGATAATCCGTGTCAATTCATTTGCATGATTTGTGATTTCAGGGAGGACGAACTTTCTATCCGGCGCATTGATCAACATGCATTCAAGATGTGGCAATATTCATCAAGCACAGACCGAATTTAGAAGAATGAAGAACAAGGATGTGATATCCTACAGCTCAATGATTAGAGCCCTCAGCGACCATGGGAAGGGTCTTGAAGCTCTAGAGCTGTTCCAGGAGATGCTAAAAGATGGTTTTAAACCAAACCATATAACTTTCATTTCTGTACTTAGTGCATGTAGCCACGCTGGATTGGTGGAAGAAGGATTGATGCATTTCATTCTGATGACGAAGACTTTTGGTATTGAGCCATTGATCGAGCACTACTCAACCATAATTGACCTCCTCGGAAGGGCTGGCCAGCTTGAGAAGGCATATGATATTGTGATAAACTCTCAGGGCGTCTGTGATGCCGGTGTCTGGGGTGCTCTACTAGGAGCTTGCAGGGTCCATGGCAATGTGGAGTTGGGAGAGATGGTAGCGAGAAAGTTATTCGCGATCGAGCCTGAGAATTCTGGAAATTATATGCTTTTGGCAGATATTTATGCATCTGCAAATAGATGGGAGGAGGCAGAGAAAGTGAAAGGGCTGGTGAGCGAAAGAGGATTGAGAAAATTACCTGGAAGTAGCTGCATATGAATGTGGATATATTGGCTTGACAAAATATTCTAGGAAATCTGGTCGGAGAGATATGCTTTTCTTCCCTTTGTTGTTATGGGAGGTTAAGAAGAGAGTATTTTTGGGTGATTATTTGATGACTGCTTCCTCGACGGCATGGGTGATTAGTTTTGTCATCACTACGCAATAGTGGGAACAGCCCCTGGATATCCTTGCTGGAGCCAGTCGAGACGGAAGAATTGAAAAGTCATGATTTTGGATGCCAATGCATTGGTTAAAGTCTCACTAGGACGATGAGCAACAAGAATGCTCTGACGTACTCATGATCTGAAGCTATAACCTTGAATGATCAGTGTGATCTCCACACTTGAAAGGTCATGTCTTTCATAAGCAAGATGCAGAAAGCTCCAGCTTCCAATCCTTTCGATGCGGCATGCATGGTGCGGGACATACTTCCTACAAGGTGGAAGAGTGTCTGAGGATGGTTTACTGCAGAGAATGTAACAATCTCTGCATCCCCTACTTGATTGCATTTGCCAATACTTCCTCCAATTGGGACTCCTAGGCGGAGCCCCTACAATTTCACGCCGCGTTTGCATGATCGCACCGGAACAGAGAACCCAGTCCTGTAGAGGACGATAAGCTTATGCGTAAAGACACTAGCTGCCCTTTGATCACGAGTTTACTCTCTGAAGAAACAAGACGATGAAAATTCTTTCCATTAAACGCATTTGCTTTTGCACTTGATTCTTTGCAACTTGGGGCGATAATACTGTGAACCACATGTTTTTGTTTCCTGGAAAGATAAGAAATTTTTTAGAATAAACACAAAGTCCAGTGCTTACACATAATATATCACGGTTAAGATCAAATTAGAGAAATATGAGATTTTGAGCTGTGAGAGACAGACAGAGACGGAGAGAACGTAATGAGTAAACTAATCCTTATGGTTTAGGCTTTATATTGTAAACTTTGTCGCTGAATTGCATCATCTCCTAGTGATGCTTCATTAGACTCAGACTACCACGTGTTTCTTTAATGATAACCATTTTTACGAAGTAAGATTAACAACACTAAACAATGAGGCTTATGTCTTCAAAGATCATCTTAATCTTGTCCCCATCACAGTACTGTACAAGAACCCTGGACCATTTCACTAATTATAGTAGAGCTCTGAGGATTTCACCCCCGACCATAGGTCAGGGAGTTTGTGCTTCCCAGAAATTCAATCAACTCTAGAGATTACGTCTTTCATCGACAAATGATGCACCAATGGGGTTTCTCCCGAATATAAGGGAAACCATCAAGCACTTCAATTTGCTACCGTAGTTCCATATGTCATCAAAATTTTATGGTGGCTAACGATTCTTGCCACATAGTCCTGTTGGATCCCTTGATTTGCAAATTACGTCTTCAAGGGAGCTTTCTTCTCTCTATCAGATATTCGAGCAGGAGCATTTGAGTGCGACTTGAATCTTCCCCTTCCTCCCTCATCCTTGTCCTGTTCAACACAGATGGCAGTTAGCTCGAGTTTGTTCTCCTCCATGGACATGGAATCAAGTGGCAGGAGTGCAAGAAGGCAGAAAGGAGGACAGTAGAGAAAATAGGAACTTCTTCCTGACCTTTTTCTTGACAACCTGAACAACATCCTCATCTTGGAGAACGTGACTAAGACCACAGTGCTGTGGATAGTGTCTTGCACTAGTACCCCATACCAGAACATACTTCACATCCTTCACCAAACTCCTGTGAATGTGGTTGCAGAAGTCCTCAACCGAACAGCCGCCTCTATCCTAAATCCATGGAAATGAAAGAAAGAATGGGAATTAAAGAAAATTCACGCCAAACTATCGTCAATGGATCATATATTGGCAGGATATACATACTGTGGAAAGAACAAAGGGATCAGTAAAATCTGGCTGTTGGCCTTGTGGCTTTGAGTAAATTCTGACGAGCCCCATCTCTTCCCAAATCTTTGAAAGTAGTCGGTCAAAGTTGAGCTGCTTGAGCAATCATGAAAGCAGAAGCAATTAATTTTCCAAAAAGAAAATGTCAGATCCGATGAGCTATTGCAAACAGATCTAACAGTTCGAACACTGTTAGAATAACATATATTATCATTTGCCTCAAATTGCAAAATCAAATGCTCAGAAGATCTACAGTCAGTCAGCAGTCAGCATGTGGATTAACAACATGCTGACCTCCAATTGCACTCGTAACAAAGACTTGTTCAAGGAACACATCCTATAAAGCGATTTCTTGGGGGCAACAATAAGAATTCATTAGCGATGTACAAACTTCTTCATATCTCAAACAATTTGAACAAGAACAAGATCATTAACTCAAAGTCAACAAAATAGAGGATGCATCAGAGACACAAGGAAAGACTGCCATGAAATTTATAAGAGGGCATCAGCAGCTCTACATGCCCCCACCAACACACTCCAAAAGCAAGATATAACTACGCCAGCCCAAACTGTAAGAAATCACAATGGAACTTGCCTTCAGATTGCAGCTAATGACAACAGAATTTGGCTGCCGGGCCAACCTGTCCACATCATCAATGCCAATCACGTCTATTTTGTTGTAAACATATATGCACTTCATGTATTTTCGGTTTCCTTCAATGACATCTATGAGATCATCTGCAGTAGCATCCTCACGAAAGAGCACCTGGAACCAGTTCCATTAACCTCAAAATAAGGTTCTTTTGGATTTCGAACAAATATCAGAACATCAAATGTTTACAATGCAAAATCCCAGAAGCAAACGGAAATTCATATGGATTGAGTTGAGTTCAAGTAAATCATCAACCCAAATAGTTTTCTGCAATCAAGAATTCAAGTTTAATCAATGAATCAATGACCACCAATCAGCAACCAACTTTTGTGACTTTCACAATTTCAAATGTATATTCTCATTAACACTCACCCCACCCCCCCCCCCCAAAAAAAAAAAAAAAAAAAAAACACGAGGAAAAAGATGTTTCCAACTTTCACTGCATTTCATATTATAAGGTCACGTCATTTCTTTGAATAACAAAAATCAACAAGAATAGGCTGCATAGGACAGGTACCTCCGCATTATGAATTTTGTATTCATGTAGAATTTGATAACAGAGCTTCTCGTCCACATGTGTTAGAGGCAAAGTGCTGTTGAACGAAATGCCACCAGTTTTTTTCTTCTTAAAATATATCTGCCAATGATGTAAAATTTTGATACAAACAAATCCAAGAATCACATGATGTAGTTCAAAGGAGAAAAAAAAAACTTTCACTAGCTATTTGAGGGCTGTTCATCAAATGTTTAAATGCCTTTACAAAAGTATAGATCATCTTGCTCATTAAAAAACAGAAAAGGTGGGCAAGAATCACAAAGTATTATTAGCACAGACCTTTAGCATGAATTTACTGCTGTAATATATCAAATCACCCTCAGCCTCTCCTAAGAGACAATAAAACGCAGTTCTTGGGTTGATACTACACACATCCTCAAAGAACCATCCTCAACTTGTTCTTGTTAGTTAACTCAAGAAGCAAGCTCCAAGCTTCACCAGCTAAGTATCATTTGATATAAATGAAAGCAAAAAAGTGTATCAATCTAATCTAGAACCAAGAATAATCTTCAACTAACCCATTCATTCTTTTCATCCAAATGGATGTGTCAAGAACTTTGAACCCTATATCAAAGCCTCATTAGTATTTATTCCTAGCATGTATATCATCTTGAGGATGAAAGATCTACAACTGCTCCCTCTTTTCCATAGTAATGATGTTTTAACTCGCCAATGGCTCCCATCATCCGTGAGGTTCAGAGATCAACTCCTGGGGCCCTCCCCTACCTCACCTGTCATACGGAAACTGGAACATCGGCCTACTCTGGGTGGCTTTATCAGACCCACAGACTTCTGGAATATGCTCTTACTAATGTCCTCATCCAGGGACTGATTTTCTTGGTTCTTCAGAAAGCCAAATCTTGAACCTTGTTACCCTGTCACCAAAACAAGTTTCTTTTTCTACACTCAAACTATCAAAAGAGTTCCCTAACTATTAGGTTTTTTCTTCTTTGCTCAAGTTTATGACCTCACCAGAATGTCCAAGCTAATCGCGATTGGTGTCAAGTGTGCTTTTTTCCTGTTCACGCCTGGGTAGCATATGCAGAAGTGTTGATTTCTGAGTGTGGGTGCTCTTCTTAGTTCTTGTTAACTCAAATAACTAAAAAGGTGCAAAATGTGTTGTTAGCTTGACAAAAGACATTTTGAGCAGGACGATAGTCTATCCCAGGCAACCAGAAAATCAGTTCATTGAGAAGAGACTTAAATCTATCTTGGAGGAGAAAGTGTAACTGGGTGAGGGGGCAAAAAGAAAAGGATGCTTCGATGAAACTCACTTGAGGTGGCCTCTTGTTCAAACGCAAACCCACAGCTTCCAGCTCCCTTGTCAGTATTTGCCGATGGCCCTCACTCTGCCAAAGTTTTGAGAAAATATCAAACAAGTGCAACAAGACTATAGTAAACAAAGATCAAGGGAGGCTGCAAGTCAAAATTGTGAAGTGTGAATGGCGAATGACAGTCCAACCGACTGAAATTACTTGCAAGGTAAGACAACAAGCACAAGGGACAGCAGAGAACAAATTCTGACACCTTGATGTTAGTCCTCCATGCCAAAAGGGCTAGAGAATATAGTCAATATATAATACAAAAAAACAGGAATGCATCCCATAAGATCAGGACAAATAATTTCATGCAGAAAAGTTGTAATTAATTCTTGATTCGCTCACTGCTATAATCAACATCCAAGGATGCTCTTACCAGCATATGCAGTTTAGATGATTAGAGGATCTGCTAGATGTTACGTAATGAGCATCTGCTAGATGTCCCCAGGTATCATTGCTTGTTAGCCATCTGACATTCATCATTTATCCAATCTTGGTCTATGGGAGTTATTTGAAAATAAAAAATTAAAACCTCCGCTTGAGATTATGTTTTCAAGATCTAGCTCTCTGCTTAGATTGTTCCATGCAGTTATTGACCCAGTCCAGGGATTTTTACCCAAATAACAAAAAATAAAACTTGCTGCTGCCTTTCTCCTATACATATCACTTACTTTGGAGGCATCAAGAACCATCAATACGATGTCGGAAGACTTTGCAACAGCAATAACCTGAGAGATTTCCATTAACATTCAGCTGAGCCCACAAATATGGAAAGTATAACCACGTAGCAAAAGGGAGATCTAATCTAGCTTAGCAGATAAAAATTGAACGAAAAGCATGCTATCCTTCGTGAAAGTTACCTGCCGACCACGTCCCTTGCCTTCGGAAGCACCTTCTATAATTCCAGGAAGGTCCAACAACTGAATTTTAGCATCATTGTAATGTACAATCCCAGGAATGCAAGTAAGTGTTGTGAACTCATAAGATGCAGCTTCTGAATGCGTGCCAGTTAACAAAGTCAAAAGTGTCGACTTCCCCACACTACATATAAAACATCAGCAGAATTTTAGAAGGTTTGCTTGCTAAAACATGCAGGAAATAAAAAGATTATATCTAATATTAATAATAGAAAACCTTGGAAATCCTATTAGGGCCACACGGCCATGACCATATTTTGTAACTTCAAAACCCTCTCCAGCTCCACTAGAACCCTGATAAAACATTTTGAAAGACAACCAGTAAATGATCCGACTCTAACCAGCTACAGAACAAAGTAGTCGAGCAGGAGAGAAGGAAATTGACGAAAACAAATGACTTTGGAAAGTAAAGTTAATTGCAAAAGTAATTTCACTTTTACTACGACTTCTATATCAAACTCATAAACCTTGGGTTCTACTAATCTTCTCTACAGGGAAGTCTAGCCTAAATAATTCTTAATGATCCCGCATATATGTAGGTGAAAGTGAAGAGAGAAATCATCATACTTTTGGAGGCTCCAGCAACTGCGTTCTTAGCTTTGCTATCTTTGCCTTGAGCTGACCAAGATGATACTCTACACATTAAAATCACAAATTCCATAATGTATTCCAAAAAAAATGAAAAGGACAACAAGCAATAAATAGGACTAACAATGCAATAACCAGCAGATGTCGGTGTGCATGTGGACAATAATGCAAACCGATAACACGGATTTTTCGAACAAAGTTGACAGACAAGAAAACAAGATGCATCAAGTTTGATTAGACAGAGCATGGACAGGATTCCTTTCTTCTTAAGTCGGAATTCTTAAGTTTTAAATTATACATGATCCGAAATTCATGCGTATCCACAAGGTTCGGTAAATACGTAATAGAGCAGAAAATACAAAGCACGAACCTGTGGCCTTGTTCTTCTGCGTCCGAGCCATCTCGGCTTCGATCTCTTTGATCTTCTCGATGATCCCCATCGCCGCTCAAAAATTTCACAATCTGCGGACTCAAAGAGAAACACGTGCTCGGGAGTCGGAAAGTCGCTACAAAAAACAGAGGAACGATCACGGCTCGCGACGCCGTGATCATTCGCCAGAAGGACATTCGGCATACACTAAGGAGCGATCGGAGGAGGAGATGGCCAAAACAAAAAAAAAAAAAAAAAGTGAAAAATAAGCGACCATCGCGCATACACCATGGAGCAAGGCGAAGGTCGTACGATCATCAGTAAAACTCAATCGCCTGAGAAGATTCGGCGTACCTCGAGTTCCTTCACAACCTCGGATTTCGCTCGCGAGCAGGTGGAGTCGGCTTGACAAGCTCGGCGAAATTGAGTCGCGAGGCGTCGGCGATGGAGTGAAACTTCGTGAAGCAGAGATGGCGACTAGAGAGAGAGAGAGAGATGAACATGCGAGGGAGAGAGAATTGCGAGGGAAGGAGGAGGAGGAAGAGAACGACAACAGACGAGCGAGCATTACGGGCGTGGGCGGGCTCGGGCCTTCCTTGGTGGGTACGCGTTACGTGCGAGTTCGGGCCCATTTGGGCCCGTTGTTCGGGCCCGCCTCTTCAACCTAAGGCCCGATTCTAGGAAGCTCCGCCCCGGACTCGCCCACGTTTCCCACACCCGAACCCGTGGGCTTTTTCTAGTAACTTGAAGGAATAACAACCCAATGTGTAATTTGATCTATAAAATTTTAATTTGTTTAATTGACCTCTAAATTCTAACCAAATATGCAATGTAATCCATGGACCTTTAATTTGTTCAATGTAATCCCTGAATTTTTTTAACCAAATATGCAATGTAATCGATGAACCTTTAATTTGTTCAAGAATTTTTGTCCATATTCAACATGAAAATGCTCAATGTAATCCTTCAAAAAAAAAAAAACCACAAGCTACATTGAACAAAGGTCAAAGTAAGATCAACGACAGTAAACGATGAGCTTATGTCTTCAAAGATTATCTTAATCTTGTCCCCATCACAATACCGTACAAGAACCCTCGACTATTTCACTAATTATAGTAGGGCTCGGAGGATTTCAATCACGACCAAAGGTCAGAGTTTGTGCTTCCAAGAAATTCAATCAACTCTAGAGATTACATTTTTCGTCAACACACGATGCACCAATGGGGTTTCTCCCGAATATAAACGGAACTATCAAGCACTTCAAGTTGCCACGGTAGTTCAATATGTGACCAAAATTTCCCAGTGGCTAATAATTCTCGCCACAATGTCCTGTTGGATCCCTTGCTTTGAAAATTATGTCTTCAAAGGAGCTTTCTTCTCTCTATCGGATATTCGAGCAGGAGCATTTGAGTGCGACTTAAATCTTCCCCTTCCTCCATCATCACTTTCCTGCAACAACACAAATGGCATTTAGCTCCAGTTTGTGCTCGTCCATGGATATGAAATCTAGTGACAGTCTAAGGCCTGTTTGGTAACCCTCCAAATAGCACCTAATTTTATTTTTTTGTTCCTCGGGATAAGAAAAGAACAAAAATCCATTTGGTAATTTTTTTTCTCAGGAACAAAAATCAGTTTTTTGTTTTCTCACGAATAAATTTGATAGAAAAAAGTTGCTTCTTACTCTCGGGAACAATTCTAGAATTAAGTCCAATTTTTCTTCTTTTCTCTTCTCTTTATTTCTCTTTCCTTTTTTTTTTTTTTTTCTTCTTCTTCCTTTTGGCCAGTCGCCATTGGCCTTGACCATGGCCGACAACTGGCCAAATGAGGGCCGACGACCTCGCCGGAGCATCATCAGCCCCTGACGACGTCGAGCCAAGACAAGGCTCGTCCGCCCGAGCCTCACCAAGCCACCTCCAAGTCGGCATCGCCCAACCAAGGCGAGGCTAAACTGATAATGACTCGGCGAGGTCAAGCCTCGCCGGTGGCTAGACGAGCTCAACCTCACTAGATCTGGGTGAGGTCGACCTCGCCCAGCTCAAGGCGAGGCTCAGGTCGCTGGGGACCGAGAAGATCATTTCTAAGCAAAAATCGTTTCCAAGAGCAGAATGGTTACCAAACACTCCCTAAGAGTGCAAGAAGGCAAAAAGGAGGAGAGGACGGTAGAGTAAGTAGGAAATTCTTCCTGACCTTTTTCTTGACAATCTGAACGACATCCTCATCTTGAAGAACGTGGCTGAGACCACAGTGCTGTGGATAGTGTCTTGCACTAGTACCCCATGCCAGAACATACTTCACATCCTTCACCAAACTCCTGTGGATGTGGTTGCAGAAGTCCTCAACCGAGCAGCCGCCTCTATCCTACATCCGTCAAAAAACAGAGAGAATGGGAATTAAAGAAAATTCACGCCAAACTTTCATCAATGGATTTTCTAATGGCAGGATATACATACAGTGGAAAGAACTACAGGATCGGTAAAATCTGGTTGTTGGCCTTGTGGCTTTGTGTAAATTCTGACGAGCCCCATCTCTTCCCAAATCTTTGAAAGTAGTCGGTCAAAGTTGAGCTGCTTGAGCGATCATGAAAGCAGAAGCAATTAATTTTCCAGAAAGAAATTGTCAGATCCAATGAGCTATTGCAGCAGATGTAACATAGTGAACATTGCGAGAGCAACGTATACAATCATTTGCCTCAAACTGTGATCGCAAATGCTCAAAAAATCCTACAGTCAGTCAGCATGTGGATTAACAACATGCTGAACTCACATTGCGCTCGTAACAAAAACCTCTTCAAGGAACGCACATCCTCTAAAGCAATATCTTGGGGGCAACAATAAGAATTCATTAGCAAAGTACAAACTTCTTCATATCTCAAACAATTTGAACAAGAGCAAGATCATTAACTCAAGTCAAGAAAATAGAGGACGCATCAGAGACAAGGAAGGATTGCCATGAAATTTAGAAGAGGGCATTGGCAGCTCTACATGCCCCGAAAACACACTCCAAAAGTTCAATGCGAAGTTCCTAACCTAAAAGCAAGATATAACTCCGTCAGCACAAACTGTAAGAAATCACGATAAACTTGCCTTCAGATTGCAGCTAATAACAACGGAATTTGGCTGCCGGGCCAACCTGTCCACATCATCAATACCAATCACGTCTATTTTGTTGTAAACATATACGCACTTCATGTACTTTCGGTTTCCTTCAATGACATCTATGAGATCATCCACAGTAGCATCTTCACGAAAGAGCACCTGGAACCAGTTCCATTAACCTCATAATAAGGTTCATTTGGACTTCAGAACAAATATCAGAATATCAAATGTTTACAATGCAAAATACCCAAAGCCACCAGAAATTTGTATGGATTTAGTTGAGTTCAAGGAAATCATCACCCCAACAAGTTTTCCACGATCAAAAATCTAAGTTCTATGAATCCACGACCACCATGCAGCAACCAACTTTTGTGACTTTCACAATTTCAAATATATATTCTCATTAACACACAAAGAAATAGATGTTCCAACCTTTGACTGCATTTCATATTATAGGGCTGTTTCATCGCTTTGAATAACAAAAATCAACAGAAGAATAGGCAGGATAGGACAGGTACCTCCGCATTATGAATTTTGTATTCATGTAGAATTTGATAACAGAGCTTCTCGTCCACATGAGTTAGAGGAAGAGTGCTGTTGAACGAAATGCCACCAGTTTTTTTCTTCTTAAAATATATCTGCCAATGATGTAAAATTTTGACACAAACAAGCCCAATAATTAAACAGATGTATTTCAAAAAAAGAAAACTTTCATTAACTATTTGAAGGCTGTTTGTCACATGCTTAAAATGCCTTCGAAAAAGCATACTTCATCTTGATCATTAAATAACAGAAAAAGGTGGACAAGAATCATAAAATATCATTAGCACAGACCTTAAGCATGAATTTACTGATGTAATATATCAAATCACCCCGTCCGCTCCTAAGAGACATTAAATCGCAGTTCTTGGGTTGACAATACACACATCCTTGAAGAACCACCCTCAACTCGTTCTTGTTAGTTAACTCAATTAGCAAGCTCCAAGCTTTACCAGCTAAGTACAATTTAATATAAATGAGAGCAAAAAAGTGTATTGTCTAATCTTTAGGCACAAACAAGCTTCACTAACCCATATATTCTTTTCATTCAAATGGATGTGTCAAGAACTATGAACCCTATATCAAAGCCTCACTAGTATTTATTCTTAGCATGAATCTCATCTTGAGAATGAAAGATCTACAACTGCTCCCTTTTTTCTTTTTTCTTTTTTTTTCTTTTTTCTTTTTTTTTTATAGTAACAATGTTTTAACTCACCAATGGCTCCCGTCATCCTTGAAGTGAAGAGATCAACTCCCAGGGCCCTCCCCTACCTCACTTGTTATATGGGAACTGGAACATCGGCCTAAGTTGGGCGGCTTTACCAGACCCACAGACTTCTGGAATATGCTCTTACTGATGTCCTCATCCAAGGACTGATTTTTATAGGTTATTCAGAAAGCCAAATCTTGAATCTTGTTATCTTGTCAACACACCAGAACAACTTTCTTTTTCTACACTCAAACTATCAAAGGAGTTTCATAATTAGTAGGTTTTTTCTCCTTTGCTCAAGTTTATGACATCACCAGAATGTCCAAGCTAATCACGATTGATGTCAAAAGTGCTTTTTTACTGTTCACGCCTGGTTGGCATATTCAGAAGTGTTGATTTCTCAGCCCGGGTGCTCTTCTTAGTTCTTTTTGACTCAAATCACTAAAAACGTGCTAAATGTGATGTTAGCTTGATGAAAGACATTTTGAGCAGGATGATAGTCTATCCTATACAACCAGAAAATCAGTTCATTGAGAAGAGACTTAAATCTATCTTGGAAGAGAAAGTGTAACTGGGCAAGGGGGAAAACAGGAAAGGATGCTTCGATGAAACTCACTTGAGGTGGCCTCTTGTTCAAACGCAAACCCACAGCTTCCAGCTCCTTTGTCAGTATTTGCCGATGGCCCTCACTCTGTCAAAGTTTTGAGAAAATATCAAAGAAGTGCAATGAGACTACAGTAAACAAAGATCAAGGCAGGCTGCAAGTTAGAAATGTGAAGCATGAATTGCGAATCACAGTCCAACCAACTAAAATTACTCGCAATGTAAGACAACAAGCATGAGGTACAGCAGAGAACAAATTCTGACAGCCTGATATTAGTACTCCATGCCAAAAGGGCAAGAGAATATAGTCGATATATAATACACAAAAACAGGAATGCATCCAGTAGGTACAGGACAAAAAATTTCATGCAGAAAAGTTGCAAGTAATTCTCGATTGGCTCGCTGCTATAATCAAAATCCTAGGATGATCTTACCAGTATATGCAGTTTAGCTGTTTACATCATGCTGATTAGAGAATCTGCTAGAAGTTACATAATGAGCATCTGCTAGATGTCCCTGAGTAACATTGCTTTTTATCCATCTGAAATTCATCCTTTATCCATTCTAGGTCTACAGGAGTTATTCAAATTCATTTATAAAACCTCCGCTTGAGATTATGTTTTCAAGATCCAGCTCTTAGATTGTTCCATGCAGCCATTGACGTGGTGTGGGGATTTTTACCCAAATAACAAAAAATAAAACTTGCTGCTGCCTTTCTCCTATACGTATCACTTACTTTGGAGGCATCAAGAACCATCAATACGATGTCGGAAGACTTTGCAACCGCAATAACCTGAGAAATTTCCATCAATATTCAGCTGAGTCCACAAATATGGAAAGTATAACTATGAAGCAAAATGGAGATCTAATCTAGCTTAGCAGATAAAAATTGAACAGTGAGCATGAACTGTCCTTCATGAAATTTACCTGCCGACCACGTCCCTTGCCTTCGGAAGCACCTTCTATGATTCCAGGAAGATCCAACAACTGAATCTTGGTATCGTTGTAATGTACAATTCCAGGAATGCAAGTAAGTGTTGTGAACTCGTAAGATGCAGCTTCTGAATGTGTGCCGGTTAACATAGTCAAAAGTGTCGACTTCCCCACACTACATAGAAAACATCAGCAGAATTTTAGATGGTTTGCTTCGTAAAACATGCAGGAAAAGAAAAGGATCATATCTAATATTGATGATAGAAAACCTTGGAAATCCTATTAGCGCCACACGGCCATGGCCATATTTTGTAACTTCGAAACCCTCTCCAGCTCCACTAGAACCCTGATAATAACATTTTGAAAGACAATCAGTACATGACCCAACTCTAACCAGCTACAGAACAAAGTAAATCTAGCAGAAAAGAAGGAAATTGACAAGAACAAATGAGTTCGGAAAGTAAAGTTGATTGCAAAGTGAATTCACATTTGCTCCGACTTCTAAATCAAACTCATAAACTTGTAAAAAAAATAAAACTTGGGTTCTACTAATCCTCTCTACATGGAAGTCTCTCTTCATGGAAGTCTGGGCTAAATAAATCTTAATGATTCCGGAACTATGTAGCCGAAACAGAAGAGAGAAATCATCATACTTTCGGAGGCTCCAGTAACTGCGTCCGTAGCTTTGCTATCTTTGCCTTGAGCTGACCAAGATGATACTCTACACATTAAAATCGCAAAATTAAATCGCACATTCCAAAGTGCATTCCGCAAAAAAGGAAAAATTAATGAAAAGGACAACAAACAATAAATAGGACCTAATAACAATGCAATGACCAGCAGATTTCTGGTGTGGAAATGAAAAGAACACGAAACGACATACATCGAGTTCGATCGGACACACTTCCCTTCTTCTAAAGTCGGAAATCTAAAGTTCAGATTATACATAAATCCGAAATTCACGCGTATTGACAGGTTTCAGTACAAACGCAATAGAGCAGAAAATACAAAGCACGAACCTGTGGCCTTGTTCTTCTGCGTCCGAGCCATCTCGGCTTCAATCTCTTTGATCCTCTCGATGATCCCCATTGCTGCTCAAAGCTCACAATCTGCGGAATCAAAGAGAAACACGTGCTCGGGAATCGGAACATCGCAAAAAAACCGAGGAAACAATCACGGCCCGCGACGGCGGCGTCATTCGCCGGAAGACATTCGCTAAACTAGGGAGCTATCGAATGAAGGAGCAAAAACGAGCGACCATCGCGCATGCATCATCAAGCAGCAAGCGAAGCTCGTACGATCCTCAGTAAAAATCAATCGCCTGAGAAGATTCAGCGTACCTCGAGTTCCTTTTACAGCCTCGGATTTCGCTCCCGAGCAGGTGGAGTCCGGCTTGACGAGGTCGGTGGAATTGAATCGCGAGGCGTAGGCAATGGAGTGGAGCTCCGCGAAGCAGGAATGGCGACCGGAGGGAGAGAGGGAGAGGGTAGCTTCGGAAGGAGAAGGAAGGAGGAGAACCAGCAGCAGACGAGCCAGCATTTCGGGCCTGGGAGGGCCCTTGGGCTGTCTTGGTGGGAAAGCTCTATGGGCCAGTGCCGACCCGATTGGGCCCGATGATCAGGCCTGTCTTTCTAACCCAAGGCCCGCCCATGTTTCCCACACCCGCAGCCGTGGGCTTTTTTGAAGGTACTTGAATGTAGGGGTGTCAGTAACCGAACCGAAAACCGAACCGAACCGAACCGAAAAATTCGGTTTTTTTTTCGGTTCGGTTTTCATTAAAAACCGAAATTTTTCGGTTCGGTTCGGTTCGGTTTTTATCGGTTAACCGAACCAAACCGAACCGACAAATAAAAGTAGAGAAATAAAAGTGGAGAAATATGAGTTTAACGAAAAAAAAAAACGAAAACCGAAACCAATAGTTGAAAACCAAAAACCGAAAAACCGAACCGAACCGAACCGAAATTTCGGTTCGGTTCGTATTCGGTTCGGTTCGGTTTCGGTTCGGTTCGGAAGATTTTTCTAACGGTTCGATTCGGTTCGGTTTTTCAAAAAAACCAAACCGAACCGAACCATTGACACCCCTACTTGAATGGAGTCCGGAGAGAGCTAATCGGGTGCACCCGTTATATCTGAGCCCAACTCATATGGACCGTTCGATCGGGTGAAGCTCGATAGAGAAGATCTCATCATCAAGGCGGGATTCGGCTGGGAAAACCGTGCTTGTATCGAGATAAAATTAACCTCTATGATCATGTCCATCGCACGCAGAAAAAGTCATGCGACGTCATTTATTTTTATTTTTTTTTATCGTTGTACAGATCCTTATCTAAAAAATCAAAATTTAAATGAAAATTTACTTATTCCTCCAACTACCTAAAAAAAAAAAAAAAAAAACAGTGTATTTGGACTTTAGAAATAGTAAGAGAAGGATAAAATTGATTACCGCGCTTCCAATTGAGCATTTCTCGTCGAGTGTAGTTTCCAAGGAAAATTGATAGTAACTTCCACATTTTACCTTTTTGACCTTTTTCTTTGGAAAAGTTTTGCCTTCTTTCTTCGAAGTCAAATACATGAAAATATCAAAGTGTAGATGCTAGCTAAATGCAATTACTTAAACATGAGATGAAACCCACTTTTGGCTCATAAATGTGGACATTTCCATGCTCCAGGCAAGCATCATCTCTCTTTTCCCTTCAGAAGACGAATTTCTAATTACTCTCTTCGAAACTGAACGGGTAAAGTCTGAACGATCAATTCCCATAAATTGCTAATGAACCATGCTCGGAATCGGATTCACACACTGGTACTCAACGCGGACAAAGCTCAGAAATTGATCATCGAGGACGCTCTTGCAGAATTAAGCTCGTTAAATTGGGTCGCCGAGAAGCCGAGTGACCATAACAGTCAGAGACTATTTAGCTAATGGCATACTAGGCCACAACAAAATAAAAGGTAAAAGCCTAGGTCTCAAGTCTCTCAAGCTTAGCCTTAGTATTTTGGCTCCCATCTTCATATAGAATACAGATTTACATGCTTATGTAGCTCCGCAGCTGAAATGTTCCTATGATCACATGCGTCGATACCATAGCAGCTGACGAAACCCCACATCAAACTCGACGTTTGACCCACCTTCTGAAGCTTGATTGCTCATCTAAATCAGGAGAGACCAACAGTTACATACTTACATCTGGTGATCCATCTGATTGCGCCGGCTCAAAGTCTGAGAACTTCGGTTACTTTGGGGGCTGGTTTTTATTCGAAGTTAGACAAACTAAATCTGTTTATTTACAATGGCTACAAGTAACCTGATCTGGTCCCATTTACACTTCCACCACAACCCACTAATTTGCTCGTGCTCAGATTTGGTGAAGCCTGAGCATGCAGCTCTGCTAGTTCTCTGACCCGCAACAAGATGGGAGCTGGAATCGGCGCTGACACGTGTTTCCTTGGATTCATCTGGAGTTTTCACACAAAACATACAAGTTAATCGATAACTGAACTGTTTCTGGATGCAAGTAGACCAATAAAAAAGCCTATACGCATGTGTTGCTAAAACTAAGCATAAAGAAAGCAGGGTCATATGGTAAACCTGAAAGTGGAAAACATAGTAAGCGAACCCAAATCCCCAATGTCACATACAAGTGAGATACTGGGAAGACATGGAAAAAACTAGAAATTGCTTACCCCTTTATCTGTAGGTGCTGGTGCAAAGCTAGCCTTCAGCAAGTTTCTCCATTTGTCCTAGAGAACACACTCTTGTCTTAAGAGACCATAAGAGGAGTACTCTAGTTTTTAAACCAGACACAAGCGTAGTAAATGAAATACCTTAAGATCTACAGAGGTGCGGTATGAATAGGATGCAAAAGCAAGCCGTTTGATCTCAGACCATCTCCCAGCTCCATACCTTGAAACGCCATCTACTAGTCTCATCACTTCTGCAATAGTCCAAGCCCGATGATGTTTCCTTCTTATTCCACCTTTTGCTGTTGGCACAGTAACTATATCGTCTTTCAATGCATCACCCGATGAATCTCCATGCTTCGCCTCTAGATTCTGCTCAGGCTCAACTCTATCAATGGTCATGCATTGGTTATCCTTCTCCACCAACTCAATACCCTGGAATCAGGCCATTGAGACTCAAACTAGTGCATCTAACTAATTGGATTCTTTAAAAATCAAACCAAGATATGATAAGATCATCTCAACAAATAAATGGCACGGAATGACTAATGAAAGAATGCTGAAGTAAAAGATTTGCAGCTCAAAAGGCCCTTCTCATTCGTCTTGTTGAACCAACAGAAACAGAACCACAATCTACATTGACAGAACATCAATCTTACTACATATCACAAGAATCCGAAATTCTCTGAGCTAGTTTCCTCAAGTGAATAAATCCTCTCACATAAAGAATCTGAGTCCCCAGAACACAAAACTTCCAAGGAACCAAGAACATGAAGAAGACTGACATGTTGAATCTCAGCAGATTGTCTACTGCTCACACTTCCATTTTTTCCATTATCATCTTACTATGCACCTCCAGCAATGTCAAATGTGGTCCAAGACTTCTATCATCTTAATGTGAGGGAGACCACAGCCAAGACAGACTAAGACTCTGCATTTCTTTTAATGATTCTCGACAATAACGTGCTAAGTTCTATATATAAACATACTCAACCAGGAAGGCTATGACAAAGATTCGTACATCTTTTTGGTATTATTAACATCCCAATCTCCTTTTCTGGCTCAACTCTAATCACATTTTTCATGTTAATATTAACAGTTCAAAAGCCGAATGTTGAGAAGTGACAGGGAAAAAATATTAAAGAACTGTATCAGCTGTGCCAGCTTCCTCCTTGCATATTGAGTAAAGCTCCCCAGTTCTGCCACAGGATCTACTTCATTACTGCCTTCCAAGATTGAAACACGGACGCCACACAGATGAGAGTGAAGTTAAATGTCCTCATGCAGATAAGCAACAACAACAACCAAAATCTACATAGAAAGAATCACTCAGAAACCGAGTAACAGAAAGTCTGCTTCTCAAGATCGGATAATCAAAGTCCATATACAAGATTTTAATGCATAACATGAAAACAAAAAGTCTAATCTTACTTGGTGCTGTATCTTTTTAGGATCAGAACTCGTTCGAGGGGTCTTGCTCACCAATTTCCCAGACATGCCCCCACTACTATGATAAAATCCCTACCGAGTACAGGCAAAAGAAGCATCAGGGATTGCATCAATTAGAATAATTTCAATCCCTGCTAATGGCTCCATATAAATGATAAGACAAGGTAGTAAAAAGTTCCCACTCAAAGAATTTCCCCTTACTTCCTCTTATAAGCCTTTTGTACATTCTCAAATGAATTGTAATTCTACAAAGAAAACACACGCCAACAGATAAGATATTAAGTGTACGATCCCAAAGATATCACACTCTGACTGGAACTTAAAAGAATAAGAGTCTGCAAATTACCACGAGAGCCATAATATCTTTACGGGGACGGCTTCTTCTGATCCGAGAAACGCATGGGACCTGTAGACCGGCAACAGAATCCAGCCTTGTGACATAAGTTCTACTATCAGGAGAGACATTTTTGGCAGGTCTAGCACCAGATTTTGGAGAATCCCATCCACAGCTTTTAGCTGGAATTACCGACCTCCCAGTAGGCTCATGATGTTCAACTTCAGAAACTTCTTCAATATACCTCCTTGTAGGCTTCCGTAATCTCTTGACAGATTTCTGCTCACGACTTAGAACTTCTGGCTGAGAATCCTCAATAGGCCCATAGTTTCTTAATCTCTTTCCAGAAATTATTTGACAATCTTCCAACTGCTTTTTCTGAGAATTGTCCGAGTCTGTGTGTTGGTCATTTATTGCGACAACATCCTGATCAGTCTCAACAGCACAATTAACATTGTTGGAGTTCTCTTCTTCGCCAAGTTTCAGTATTTGGTTCTCTTTTATGACAAAACTTGTACTTGGAACATCACAAGAGTTGGTCAATCCCATGGCAATTCTTCTTTTTAGCCAAGTCTTGTCTTTGGCAGTAGTCACTCGCCCAAAGGTAGCTCTAAAAGTTTCATGTAGCTCTCTGATAGATAGATTATCTAGGCAGATTTCTCCCTTTAATTTCGAAAAATCAGGCAGCAAGCTGGTAGCAGCACATGGCGACTCACTTTCTCTTATTTGATCGGGAGATTTTGAGCATTCTGCAGCATCTAAAGATTGTTTCATCTGATCCATGTCCAAACTTGGAGCTACAGGAGCAGCAGTTTCCTGCATTCAAATATCAAATAAGAGCTTCTACTCAATAACAGGTAAACTATACTCTCACGAAATTACTGCAGGCCCAATTTCAGTTGTGGAAAAACTATCAAAAGATTTGTAGCATAAGCAGATATTCTATTCCAGTAGGGTAGAAAAAGCAGGGACTATAGTCAAGACACCACCTACATGAATCCAACTACACCAACTCGGAAAAACAGGGGTTGTCGCACATTCAGAGAAATAAGCTTCGCAAGCAAAGCCACAGATACTAAACCCACCCAGGGAGAGCTCTATGTTTATATGCTGTCAAGAGAATAAATTTCATTCTACTAGGACATAAACTGTATTTGCTCAATGAGCACAATAAGATTATAGTAAGAAACCCAATAGTGCCCTCTAAACTTGTAGACAATCACATTGAGTATCATGGAGCTATATTTAACATTACCATTCCGGCTTCAACATCGACCATTTGCTGTGAAAGAGAGCAAACTAGTAGCAGGCATCACACACTATGAAAAGAACTAGAGGAATATAACATCAGGGAAAATATGATGATCATTAAACATCTGAAATAACTAGTGGCATACTTCTGGAGGATACACAACATACTACTAACATATTAAAGTGACTTAGTAGTATTACACTGCTCCCTCCAGTCTCTGATCGCACAATCTGTAATAAAAAAAGATCAAACAAATCACTACCTGAATTGATGATTCCAAATTCTCTGCATCAGCATACACATCCTCAAACTTGGAAAAACCTGGGAAAACAACCAGTGAGATGGAATAGAACCAACTACATATGCCACAAACATTAAGTTCTGATATTAGTATCCAGTCATGTCTAACTAGATGTTAACTATCCAGTAAGTTGCAGAAGCCCACAATAATAAAAAACCACCGCAATCAAGAAAGAATGTTACATGTCATTGTAAACTGCAGGTTTAGAAAATAAAGCAAAAGAACCTACCGATACTACCCTGTATGAAAAGGAAAAAATGAACGAAAAATGATATTCCTTTTATTTGCTGTGATCATGACATCATGAATGCCAAACCCAAAAAGAGCAGAAAGCATGAAGGTCGAACGAAGCTTCTCATATTCAGTGAAATTGACTAATTCAATGCATAATGAGTACATGGGGAAGAAACGAATGAAGGGAATTACAAACAGATATTCAGGCACTAGACACACAACTTTTCTTTTTTAAATCATGCAGAGCACGATCATTTTTCATGTATTATCATGAGCTACGAAGAAGCAATAGGGTTTTGGATGCTAGAAAGGTCTTCGACACTCCGTTGACTGTGCTGGTGGTGAAGACAATATCAACAAATGGCTACAAACCTGATAGCCCTGACAGAGATTTGCCGGAGGAAGAATCCTCAATGGAAATTCCCACAACCTCCATGATTTCATCATCTGTTGCAGGCACTAGGCTCCCATCAACTTCCACCTAAGATCAAATAAACTAATGATAAGAATAAACTGAAAGAAAGGTTAAGATGGCAATGCAGTAGAAAAACGAAAATCTTTGCAATAGATTTGGTGAGAGCTACATAACATGATACCCACAGAGGTAATCTTGTGCCACCTCCTTTCTTCCATCAGAAGGAATTGATTCATGGACAAAGAAAACCAAAGATACTCCATAGAGGTCACCCAGCATGCCTACCATTGGATAATTTGCCTATAAAAGTACGATTGGGATTGCTACTAAAATTATCCCAATTGAACAAGTTTCCACAGTTTCAGATTAACCTCATCGCTTATGCAATTTTAAGTTTGTGCAGAACCAGATTGATTTGCTTCATTCAATTCGTAAAATGAGTCCTATGAAACTTTCCAAAGGTCAGTTTAGGCGTATCCTTGATCAGATACTTGACAATCATTAAAGATAATAAGGTTGAAGCAGAAGAAGTTTGCTGTGCAAGATAAACAATGGAAAAAAAACCAAAACCTTATATCTCCAAATTCAATGACCCAGGTCAGAAGATTTGATTTGCTAGTTCGCTGGTTGAGTTTTGTTTGAAAAGCAGAAAAAATTTCTTTTAATTCAATATTGACGTGCCAACTGATGACTTCATATGGCATCTTTATTTCACGTTCGAATCTGTAATTGACGATATGTGAATTACAGTTCATAAAGATAAGACAGAAAAAGGTATTTTGAAAGCAAATGAAAAGCAAAGCAAACTAAATTTACATTCTAGTCAGTCTTGTTTGTTGGTTTCTCAACTTCTATCTAATGTGGTTCTGGTCTGATTTAAACAAAAATGGGTGCACACCCCTCATTGGTTGTCATTGGCAGATCAGAGATACCATTGGCAATTACCACCACTATAACCCAAATATGATGATAATTTTATCCTCAGTATACAGGTCATGGATGGTAGTAACAAAATTTGATTCCAAATGACCAAGCATCCATTCAAATGTCTACTTCAAATGCATCAATTACGATAGCCATTCGCTCCTCCAGTTAAGGAATCAAGAAACCAAATTCTGAGCATATAACTGCCACCATTTTCATGAAAATGTCAGTCGAGATATTTAACTGCACTAGATTAGCCTTCTAAATCAACTATACCAAATTCCATTCATGAATACGATAAACTTTAACCTGGAAAGGGATGCCAAACACTAATCTAAGATAACAGCTGTAGATAACAATCTCAGCCAATATATAAACAGAGCCAATAAGAGGTCAGCTTTGCTACACTGAATTTTATTTTATTTTTATGGATTACAAAAATTAATCAAAGGTAATTGCTTTTGGTCCCCATCAACTTCTGCGGACATGGAATGTCTACTGAGAGTTGACAAGTTTAGCCAGTTACTGCATTGAGATGGCACATACTCCTAGCACAGCATGTCTGCAACTCCACTTAGCATTACCATCTAAGACATCCAAGAGTACCAGACAGTGTAACATTACCGCAGGCATTCGCATAATAACATTGGTGAAATAATAAAAACGATACCCAAACACCAAGTGCAGCCACAAATATGATAACTTGTTGAAAAATATCTAATATGAGAATGGCCAGGAGATCAATTACCCGGACGAGCTTATAGACAACTGGGTCTGAAACCTGCTTCGTGGGTGAAGTTGAGGGGGAGGTCTTCCCAACCCCACCATCCTCGAACAGGGTTTCATCAACCCCTTCAGCTCCGGCCACTGTTTCCATGGAAAATCCACCACATGCAACTCAAATACACTAACTGGAAACTCGAAAAATTACCAAAAGAAGAAAAAGTAAGAACATTTCTCCTCAAAGTTCAAAAATTTAAGATAGAAACTAAGCTATTCAATTCATCCTTCTCTACCGAACACAGAAATTTCTCATGCATCAAACTCAAATAATTTCATGCAACTCAAGTACTCTAACTCGAAGCTCGAAAATTACCAAAGAAGGAAAAGTAGGAACATTTTCCCTCGAAGTTCACAAATTTAAGATAGAAACTTAGCTACTAAGATCATCCTTCTCTCCCGAACACAAAAAAATTTCTCCCATGCATCAAACTCAATCAATTTGGCCCCCGATCATCAATTCAAGCAATCGCTAAAAACCCACACCAAATTCAACAGCACCCCGCCGCCAATCACCACCGCCCTAAAGAAAGGCATATCCTCCCCCCCACACAACAGACGCGCAAAACATGCACGAGCCCCATCACGCACATTGCGAGATCAAATCACGAAACGCAAACCCGAGTCAATCCAGATAAGCGAAAAAAGCGAGACCCCGCGCGGACCACCAAATCGTCACTCGCCACTTCAATCGGACTGAGAAAGCGACGGACTGGAGTTGGACAGCGAGAGCCGGAGGACTGACGCCACAACTCACCATAGGAGGGACCCGGCGTCGCCGCGGGGGGGCGGACGGGCGACCGAGCTCGACTCAGCGCCACCGGAGAGCGAAGGGAACCCCGCCGGGAGCGACCGAGTTGCGGGACTGAGTCGGTGACTCGGTGGGGGGGGGGCGCGTTCGCAACGGAGGAGAGAGAGAAAGGGAGGGAGAGAGGGAGGGGAAGAGAGAGAAAAGAAAAGACTTGATTGACAAGGAAATGGAATTTGCCGGGAGATATATCGCGACCCCCCCTTTTTCCCCGTTTGCTGTTTGAGGCCTTTTCTTCTCTTTTTTTTTTTTTTTTTTTTTTTTTTTTTTTTTTTTTTTTTTGGTCTGTTTGGTCCTTGCTTTTGTAGTACGCTGAGTCCATATCGCCGCGCACAACTTCCGGACTCGAAGCGCTACTGAACTGCAGTTTTGTAGTTTCGGTTGAGATCCGCGTTGGTTGGGCGTTTTATTGCAAGACCAGCTGAAGTCAAATGGACCATCAGGTCTTCATCGCTTTCCCTATCTTGGCAGTCAATTTAACGAGATCGAGTGCGGATTTTGGATCGAAATTTGTAGTCTGAACACGGTTCGAGATGGATCCGACGGGGTCATGCATTATCACCGGCGAAAGGGGTTGATGCTTTAGTAGCAATGCTTTTTGGTAATGACGCGTCAACAAAAGAGGAATCATTACATGGTCCGGGTGCATGTGCTCTCGAGCATTGATGCCGAGAGTGGATGAAGGAAGGCACCGATCACTAATTTCACCATCCATAAGGAAGGCACGGATCAAGCTAAGAGATGCTGGAAACAAAGTTGAGCACGACCAGAAAAACAAGGAAACAGGGGCTGTGAATTGAGTTTAGCTCTTAGAAACTGGAGCCATCCAGTTAAACTGCTGCTGTGCTAATGCAGCAGAACTCATACAAATCATTCCGCAGTTAAAAATTCGACACGGCACGTCGGCAAACAAGTGCACCGGGCTCAAAGTTTTGAGCTTTTTTCCCAATTCGCGGGGGGAAGTCGCCTTGCAGAGTGCCGCGGTCTCGTCAGTGGACTTGCTCTGCCTGTGAATCCATCTTCCAAATCACACGCTCCCTCGGCACATGGACCCTCCGATTCTCTGCTCATAGCAATCTGCAAGAAGCAACGAACGGGGTTAATTGCGATGCGAAGAGAATTTAAAAGGGTCATTGGGCAAATGATCAAAGTTCCAGCATCTGCAGATGATTTCTAGGCCTTTTAAGTCATCTCTTCTGTGACCGATTATTGGCACAGAAAGATGATTCCGTTGGACGGAAAACCCCCAGATGGTTCTCAATTACTTAAAACAAATTTAAGGGATCAAAGCCGTACTCGAAGAAAATTCATAGAAGCGATCATTAGGTTCAGGGTAAGCCGTGATCGGGACACACGAGGACGATGTAGGAGTTACCGAACTCCGAGAACTGAATGAGCCGTTCAGAGAGACTAACTAACTCCATCGAATTGATGTGAGCATTCTTGAGATCCTCTCAACCATGGTCATTAAGGATGAGAGGACTTTAAATTAAGAATGCTAAAGAACTAGATTTCTCAGATATATACAATATTTCAAATCCTACCAAAAGAAGAACCCATGATGTTAAAAAAAAGCAAGATCAAGACACGGCTAAACGGAAAGAAGATCCCGACATATTGCGCGAATTCGACTCGCTAAAAGTTCATCTTCCACGTGGAAACTATAAAAAAGCACACATCCCTCGTTCATCAATCAAATCATTTCTTTTCTTCATCAGGATCTCGGTCCAAACCCATCTTTAAACAAGAGTTATGTCTTTTAAAGTCGCAGGAAGCAGAATATCCACCTACGGATCATCGTTCTATTCTTGCTTTCTTGGTTCCTGGTTCCTGGTTCTACTGAATTTCCCATCAGTTACACGTACAAGCAGTCAAAACGCGAGTTAAACTAAACAAAACGAAAAGGGTCATCGAACTGCAAGGCATGAAGGCGGTGATACGATAAACGGGGACCATGAAAACTCGAGATCGAGGTGTACTCACTCATCGTGGCGACAAATCGACCGAGGACGGCTTCGTCGAGCCGCGAGAACGGAGGAAGCGCCGCGAGCAGCTGCAGGCGCGAGGCCATGGTTAGGAATTGGATAGCGAGAAGAGGAAAAGCACGAGAGGATAGGGATAGGGATGGGAAGGGGGCGCATTGTGCGGTGGAAATTGGAAGGTAGCGACAAGGCGTGCTGGCAAGAATCCGAGGACAGCAACTGTACAGGCCCTAGACTTATTACAGTACGGTTCAAACTGTCGGAGAAACTTCAAAAAAAGGCTTAGTTAATAAAAAATTGAAGACGAAAAACTTTTTTTACGAAAATAAATGATATAAAATATGTTTTCTTAAAAAATAATTGTTAATATCACTCGAGATAATTAGTTAATGAAAAATATTATTATTATCGACATTAATTTATCAATTTATGTATATAAATTTTTTGAATGATGAAATATTTTTCATTTGATTATTCTTTTCAAAGCGATATAAATAATCATTTATAAATATTATCCACATTATTCATTTTTTGCAAAACAAACTTATAAATGATTTAACGTGAAATCATGCATTGAGTCGATTTGTTCATACAGTTTTTGACCAATGCAATTTTACAAATCATGTATAACTTCTAGTTTGGTAAGAGACTTCTCAAGATGCTCCCACACTAGTACAAATTTAACGATAAAGGAAGGGTAGGTATTGCATGTTTTCGGCGCATGCGAGTTAATTGACATAAATTGTTAAATAATATGTATTCTTAGGGCTCGCCTCGTCAAAGGTACAAAGTCAGAGTGCACAAGTCTTTTTCTTTCAGTAGAATATTTTTTTTTGTCGCAATTATGTCCTGTGACAGGGACGGAAAAGCAAGTCCAGCAAAAAAAATTATTGGGAAGCTTGTCATCTAATAACGTGAGTGATCGAATTACATCAAGTCAAGGACGTGTGCTATATTTAAAATACTCTCTCATTAGAGCGATTCGCACTTCAAAAAAAAAAAAAAAAATCTTTGACATCTTTGACTCATGCCAAGCATTGCTTTTGTGTATCATTCAATAAGGCAGATCCGCTCGAGATAATCAAGATAAGATGATTATTTTTGCACTTTGAAAATTATGTGCATAGCTTTGAATGATTTGACATATTGGCGTTTACCTACTTTCTAAAAATTTAGAGTGTTCAGTAACGAACAAAATCAAGTCCGAGAGATCAACACAGAAGAAAGCCAGAGTTGTTCAGAGGAAAAGTCACTCCGCAAAGGGCAAAAAATGGGAACTGCTTGAGAATTTGGACATGACATGTTGTTCCGTATTGACCGTTTTATATAGACGTTGGTAACGAAAAAGCGACTGATAAATTTCTTGTCCGGTGAAGTGTTAGGTAAGTTGCCGGCTCTTTTATTAAATTGTCAACGTCTATTTTGATTGTTTATAGATTACCAAGAATTTCATAAATCATTGTCCTTTTTTGCGTAACTTCCAAAACGTTGAAATTTTCAAACTCTTTTATGAAATCACCGGTCCTAATTTGAGCAACTTATAATTTTTTTTAATTAAATTATAGTTGATAATAGATAATCATATTTTATTGGAGTCACGTACTAATGTTTATGGGGTCAATTGCGAATTGCCGGCTTTCCTAACGACATGTCAATTGATCCGTTTTCTTGGAGCCACCCACCAACTTCTATCTCTTATGAAAGTAATAACTAGCTTTACATTATCAACTCTCGTTTGATCACCAACTAGCATTGATTAGGTCATTTTTTATAAACAACCTTTCCAAAAACTTGCCAACTTCTATTGAATTTATCATCTCTTACATGAAGTTACTAATCATATTGGAATTACTTGTCAAACTTTTTTCAATGAAGTCACCAAGAAGACCAACAATTCTCATTTGTGCCCCGGTTCACTTAATCGACTCGGAATTATCAATTTAAAGAATGAGAATGCCATGATGGTTGGGGAATTTTCTGGTCACAAACAAATCAGGTCATCTTATCCAAAGCCATTATTCTAAATCAATTTTTTAAACTTTAGAGTTGAGTGAAGAAAAAACAAGGACAACGGATCAATAAAAGAATTTCTAAAAAGTCGTGTAATACAATGTTTTGCTAAAGAAATTGTGATAGAACAAACTTAAATATGACAAGATGTCATTTAGGATATCTCGAGGAGAGACTGGAAGAAAAACCCGGACGCCTATCTTGTACTTCTAGAGATCTAGACACAGGGCAAAAGAGTCACGAGATGAGAAAATCGCACTGTGAAGATTCTTGAACAAGTGCGCATCCGAAAGCAAATAATGATATCAGGCCGAAGACATGGAGTGGAAGTAAACTCGCTACCGTCTCATCTTGTCAATACACGGACGCAAAAGTTACGGGGGCCATGTGAAAGTGGAGCGAGAAAAAATCTCCATCATCAATCCCTTTCAACAGAGAATCATGGAGTCCCAGCTTTCCTTTCGCGTCGCGCCGTCCTTGCAATATCCCTCGCTTTTTAGATGTTTACATGGGTTCCTGCTTTTCCGACCCTCTTCCATGGATGAAGATTTCAGGTGGTCCAAACAAGGTTCGAGGTGCTAGATCATACCGTGACCAAATTAAGCAATTCATGCTTTCCCGATAAGTTCTCGGGTTGAAAGGTAGGTAACGGGTCTCTGGAAGCAGTACAACCATTCCGGCAAGACTTGAAAAGGGGGAGATTCGGTCGATACATCCCCACAAAAGATCTTCCCAGATGAACGTGTTCCTTGGAGTTTCGGTTCGTGCTGACTTTTCCAACACTCGTGCCAACAATCACATCGACAGTTCACAGATCACGCCGCCCTGATAACAGCACGATTAGTGGTGTTGTTTGACAATATCAGAAGCTTCTGATGCACAATAGACAGAGATATTTGAATTCACCGTCATGAAATAATATTCTAACCTACTATTTTATGCCACCCGACTGCACACGAAAGAACGAATATCCTATGCTCACGTGTTTCCAGTGCTTTGATCAATATATTTTTAGTGTCCTTGACTTCCAACAACACCAGCAACATTGCATGATGTTAGTGTGGCGGAGAATAAAATTAGTAAAGCTTCCAACACAAAACTTTGCGTTGTCTGACCCATCCCATGATTGCATTGTAGAAACCGAAAAGGTTTGCTGCACACTACTTTTTCCCATCAATAAAAAGCAACTTAGACTAAAAGCAAATGGAAGCATAAATCACACACATCTGGAGAGACGTGATCAGGCACGCATTCCCAGAGTCGGCAGATTAATAGCACAATCACAGACTATCTTGCTACACAAATTCAGATGACCATCTTCCACAAACTCAACAGCTTAACAAGTATGCCGACTTTGAATAAGACACTAGCTGTTGCGACATTCATTATAAAGGTCTTCCACCCACTTTTTTGCAAATGCAAGTTTAATCGAATAGAGTACATGAATTCCATTTCATCCCATGATCACCTGCAAGCTCTTCCTTTACAGGCTATCAAATCTAGGGGACAATTCAGCATACAGAAAACCTTATACCCTACTCCTACAGCTAACAAGTAGGTCTACTGCTTGAAGAAAACCGACGAGCAGTTATGAGAATGTGAATGTAGTAAAATTAAAATACAATTAAAGCTAATGTGCAAACAAGAAAACCTTGTCCCTGCTAATTGAGACAAAATTTAAGACAAAGGAAAAGCTACAGGCGAAATGAGAATCTAACATACAGGACATAACTCAAGCTAAGCTTCTGTTCTTAAGCCGAAGCATCAGACTCAAAGCATCTTCAACAAAGGGCTTAACGAATCCCAAAGATATACAGGGGGTGCATGTTTAACACAAGCCAAGACATATATAAGGCTGAAGGGATCATGCACACACAAAGTGGAAAAGAAAAAAAAAAAAAGCCATGCCAGGGTCAGACGAACAGCTTAGACCAAAACCATTCCTGTGCCATCAATCAACAAATTCACATCATGGGGATTTCATTTCACATGACAAAAAGCAGGTTGAGAATTCAGATTGATATCTCATACCAACCAAATTAATAGAGAAGTGATCAAGATCAGTCAAGACTTCATATCCAAAAAATTGAGAGAAGCCACAGTGCATAAGTACTGATTGGCTTCAAGTGCAGGTCAAGTGACCAAGCACTAGTCCATTAGACCAAAGCCTAAAACCGTGCCACAAGGTTATGATCCTCCAGAACCAACCTCCATCTTTAAGCCCAAGGCCACGTGTAACCCACACCAAAGTCTCAACTACCTCCAAAATGGGATCCAAACCCCACATCTTAAAATTAGGAAAATAACGTAAAACTCAAGACTGGCTATTCAAAATTGGAAGAATTGATATGAACCTCCATATTGAAATACTATAAGATGAATTTCATCGATTACAATTACAGAGTTGCACGACTGTCATGTTTTTATTCAAGTAACGACAGGTAAAGAAAGAGAAAGTGCCTAAAGTTCTTATGGATTAAACCGTCCAACATTTTGATGCATCCTTCCCTGTTCATTGCATGGTCTACTCTATGGTGAAAGATTAAATGATGGGAATCTTCCCTTCACTGGTTATCCAGATCTAATTCTCTTCTGAATGGATTTACCATCTGATCTAGATTCCCCCTCGGAGGAAGCTTCCACAGACCTAGTAACAGAGCTGGAGAGATCAGCATAGAGATCAACCACTCTTCTGATATTGTTATTCAGCTCTCTAATCAGACCTACATTCCTGCTCAAGTTATCCGGGATCTTCGACTCGTGATTTAGGTTAATCTCGTTGATCAGTAAACTATTCTGATCCAATATGCCCTGAACCTGCAGAAAGCTCTTTTGGCACATCTGCAGCATCTTGGCATCAACCGGCGTTCCATTACCTAAGCCTGAAAAAATGTCACCTTCCATTTCAGTTGTTCTCAAACTGGAACAATTTTACAACAACACCTGAAACAAAGATGATACGAAGAGTAAGAACAATAAAACAAAAAACCCTCAGAGCAAGGCAAAATTCGCAGTCTCAGGCCAAAAATATTGATACGGATGGAGTTCTCAACCATTTTGTGGATGCTGAAAAAGTTGTAACTCCAGGAAATATATCAAATCTTCACTATGCCACACCATATTAAAGAGAAGCTTTTATGGGTTTTCCCTACTTTTACCAGTCCTGCAATTCAGCTGCTATCTTAATTCCATCCACCCATTTGCCAGAAAAGTCAATGGTAAATAGGGAAAGGCGAGACAGACAGTCTAATGAACTCAAATGACTTCAACTTTTCTGTTTCCTTGCTGTGCAGAAAATGGCTCGAATGAAAAACAAAACCCGACCTGATAAAAGCAGACACAAAAGCCTCTATGCAATTAGCACCACTGCCCAAGAAAGAAAATCACCAGCTTTCCAGGTGAATCGTTGCAATCTTCAGCTCTCGTGTCTCATTTTCCTTCATAATTAATTTAAAGGGTGGAAAAAAGAAAAGGTGGCAAGAGGCAAAAAGAAAGGAAAAACCGAAAAAGTTGAGGCCTGCGAATCATAACCCCTTTCTTCCTCCTTAATTTATATGCACCACCACCACCACCCAAAGGAACCTTCCAACTATTTTCTCTCAAGACCCACGTCGAGTCCTTTTCTCGGAGCGACGAATCTTCATCCGCCTTAGATCCCGAAGAAAAGGGCAGGGCAAGTCGTCGTCAAGCGTTGACGAACTCGCGAAGACTCCGATACCCCCCCAAGAGAAGCTAACAAGGACCCGCGATTACGCAATCGAGAATTCGCGAAGACGCAGACCAAAGCAAATCACCGGCCACGATAACATCGCAAGCAAGCTGCGAACTTGCGAAACGGGGGAAACCCAGAAGAAGCACCGCGGCAGTAGAGCCGACGAGCGCGACGAGTTAAGATTGGATTCCACGGCGCCGGCGCGCTTGCCTTACCTCGGAAACTGCGCCCTCGTTGCCCCGCGGCATTGTCGGCGACGGATTTGAGCAGGGGAAAGTCAATGCGTCGATGGTCCCTGCGAATTTTCCCGAGAAAGTAGAGAGAGAAAGTGAGAGAGAGAGAAAACTGGCCGTGAAATCGAGCGCAGGGTCAGAAATCCACGAAAGGAACGTGTAGAGAGAGAGAGAGAATACGAGATTTTGTCGACGCTCGCTCGTTCTGGTCGGAGAGCGAAATCCATTGGTTTGGAGTGTACTTTAATCTTTTTTAGGCCGTTTGCACCGTCAGCACCATTAGTAAGATCTTGTTAATGATAAAATATTTTATTTTCTAAGCATCATTTTGCATATTAAAAAAGAGTATTATATTCGATTGCTTGATGAGTATCTCAAAATCACTTGTCGACAAAACTCATTCCATCTCAATAAAACATATTTGTTTTATCACAAGACGAAATTAAGAGATATCATTACAATGGAAGCAACGACTATTAAATGGATGAGAGCTTTTATCGTTTTATTTAGCATTTCATTACTTCTCTTTTCTCCATTGATTAGTACATTATTACTTTTCTTTCAATTAATTTGGCTGAGAAGTAATTTCATTTTATGCGAAAAGTGATATGAGAGTGGACATAAATGTTAGAGTGTTTACTAACAATAGTTGACTTGAACACACAAGATAAGCCAAGACCTCATATAAATTTCAACATGCTAGTTCCTAAATGATTTGCCTTAGTGATCACCAAATTGGGTTATAAGCCATTCAACTCACGCATATTTGATGTGCTTATGAGGAAATTCTATTCACCTAAACCCATCACATGCTTATGCTTGTCTATCCAAAGTTTGAGTAGAACTTGATTAAGTTCTCTTATTCATTTTCTAGTTAAACGATAACAAAATGGGTATTCACGATTAAAAATAATTGATTTCAAAATGAGTCAATTCTCAATTTGTGGAATCGGGAGTTGCTCACTTTATCCTGAATTCACTCAGGAATTGGCCATATTTTTTTTCCCCCAGTTCCCCCTCTTTCTACTGTAAATGGGTATGCTCCCTACCTATCAATCCGAAAAGAACAAAAGCTTTTCGATTATTAGAGTTTCATCTATTATTGTGGCCCTTAAGACTCGATTGAACTCCATCAATCCCTCGTGTATCTATGATAGAGTGATCTCTAACTTTATAATCACAACATTCAGTAACTTCTTAAATCCATATGCAAGGTCACTGTAGACCGTCATCCCCAAGGTCCCAAACACCAACAGGCATGCAATGCTTGCTAGGACAAAGACAAAAAAAATCAAGAGGATAGAGGATTCCCAGTTAACCATACTTAGTTAAGCATCTATTATTCCTTATTATGAAATTATGGTGTGAGCGTGAGAGAGGCATGAGCACTGTGTGACTGAGACTTAGAGAAGTGAGAATGATAGGTGTGAGCAACAAGCGTGCGTGACTTAATTTAAGTAAAAAATAACGAGAATTAGGGTTTTGGAAAATTAGAATAATAAGAATTAAAAAAGTTAATTTGGTTTGGGTGGGTGCGTCAACACTTAGAATTAAATCGATGTTCATCAGTCCCAAATTTCAAGAATTAAGATTGTCCAAATCTTAGCTGATGCAGTATGATTCTTTTACTCACCCCTACCCCTATTCACAATCACAACTACATCACTCCAATTAGTTGGTAGGTTATTCATTTATTATTATTTTAGGTTTCATTTATTTTGCAGAAAATGGATGATTTAAAAAATATTTTCTTAAAAATATTTTCTTATACGCTATAAAAAATAAATGAAATAATTATTTTTATTATTGATGAATATGTTTAGATATATATATTGTTGTTGAAAATATTTTTCTTTATTATACAATCAATAATTTAAAAATAACTTTATTTATTTATTTTTCATAAAATAAACGGAATTTTAACAAGTAATTTGTAGCTCATACTCTTAAAAAAAAAGAAAAAAGGCGTCCGATGCCCTGACTTCAGTTCATCTCGCCCCCCCGTGCGCTTGCTCTCGAGTGCTTCGAGCTCGGGCCCACCTCAAAAAAAAAAAAAAAATGTAACAGGTCGACCTCCCCATGATAATCGAGCGGACCGGTTTCGAATCCCGGACCTCTCCGCCTCTCTCCCCGCCAGTCGCCACCACCTCGCCTCCGTGAATTTTCCCGGCGAAACACTTTCTCTCTCATCGCCGCCAAACGCCGCACTCTCTCTCTCTCTCTCTCTCTCTCCCCATGC
Source organism: Eucalyptus curtisii (assembly GCA_017140595.1). NCBI lineage: Eukaryota > Viridiplantae > Streptophyta > Magnoliopsida > Myrtales > Myrtaceae > Eucalyptus > Eucalyptus curtisii. Next base: position 34,377,517 of record CM029503.1, on the reverse strand, counting down.
CCTCTCCATCTCATGGACTCCATCGCCTCCTCCGCGCTCGAGGAAATCTGCTCCGCCGGCGCCGCCGGCCTCTCCCTTCCCGTCCTCTGGTCCAGGCTCGCCCCGGCCCTCGCCGCCGGCGGCCTCGACCTCTCGCCGGGCGTCAAGGCCTCCGTCTGGGCCGCCCTGCTGGGGAACCCTAGCCTCGAGTTCCGCGCCCGCGGCCGCTCCCTCGGCCCGGCCGACGGGGCGATCCGGCGGGTCGAGGACGCGGAGGAGAAGGCGGATTTGAAGGTCGTCGCCAGCGAGAGCCTGCGCGACGTCTTCGTCGGGCTCTATGACGCGCAGCTCGCCACGGCGAACGTCAAAGGCAATCAGCGTCGGGTTCTCGAGCGTTTGGCTCTCGGCAGGTTAGTTCCTTCTTTAGCTATTCTTGCGCGGCTGTATAAGCACATTAGCTAGTTCTTATGGTGCGCAAATGTGTGTGCACATCGCGAAGTTGCAGCAGTCGTGTAAATTGCGCATCTTTTGATATAAGGGCGTTAGACGTTCTGCAACTTCTGCTCAAAGTGCATTCAATTCTTAAAACAATGCATATTTGTGTGGAAGTATGTTCTATTAGAACCGCCAAAACAGTGCCGTTTCAGATATATTTGTTTGAAGCACCAGCGTGTCGCTCCATTGGACAAGTACATTTGGTTGCCTATTCAAGCAGAAAGTGCTCGATTGCCGTTTGGGTTGTCACTGATAGTTTGGGTTATTTTGAGGCAATCATAAGCCAATCAGCTCTGAATTGACTTCACTAGAAGCTATGCCAACTCTTTGCCTCATGTTTCTTATACTCACCATCCCTCTTTTGTGTAAAAGAGAAGGCCCAAAGGCCGTATATGAACTCAAAATAATATTACGCCGTGAAAAAACTCCTACTCGATCGCCAAATAGCATAGGAATCAATTCTGTAGGTGGAAAAGTTGTTTTGCTGCATATCGGAGTTCAAAGCAAAATTTGCTATCCAATCTGCGCAAGAATTTCCTTCTCCGTACACATGAAAAAGCCTCATGCGATCAAAATGCTATGGCAGATCTTGGATATGAGGAATAAGACTATCTGCAAAAGAAGTTTACTTAGATCTCATAGTCCAATTTTGGGCGAAATTGAACTTCACGGAAGAGGGTCGTTTTGAACAATTAGTTTGAAAATGATGTCATTACTCTCAGTGAAGTAGATGTCTTTTCCTCAGCCAATCTCGAGTTTGCCTTAGTCAATCATTTCCGACAGCCACGTAGGAAAGAGAAATGATTAAAATAAGCCATCCAGTTCGGAAAAACAGATGGAACTAATGAAGAGATTTGATTGCACAATTTTCACAAGCTTTAGGACATGAATTAACTATTGGAAATCTTTTAGGACTTGGTTGCACTTAAATGTAAGCATTAGGATTTTTTATGCACCTATCCCATTTGTCATTAACAGTTATGATGTTTACTAGTTGCAATGGCTGTGCTCAGGATGAAGGGAGTGACTCAGAGTCAGCTTTGTAAGGAATTCGGCATGGGCGGGAAGTACATGTTCTATATACTAAAAAGTCTCGAGTCTCGAGGCTTAATTATGAAGCATTCAGCTCTCGTACGAACTAATGAACCTGGTGCTGAGGGAGAGTCTAGAAACAGTTCAAGTGTGACGACTAATGTGTTATACTTGTATAGATACGCAAAGCAATTAGGCCTGCAACAAAAATTCGAAATTACCAGGGATGAAGAGCAGACTTATGAGGGTTTTGAAGATTCTGGTGAAACTTTCGTGAGTGAAGAATGTTTGCCTGGAGATTATGCTAAAGAAAATGTGGTTGTGAAGGATTATCTACCAGCAATGAAAGCTATATGTGATAAACTTGAAGCCACAGAAGGCAAGGTATGCCATATCTGAAGTTTTTGTGGCAGAAATTTACTTACCCAATTTCTTTACATATTACATACCTTTGCACTGATTTCGATTGTATTGAACCTTCCTTTTATTCAAGGTTCTTGTCGTCTCAGATATCAAACAGCATCTTGGTTATCATGGAGCACCTTCAGCCCATAAGGCTTGGAGAAATGTAATTTTGCAACCACTGTCGCGCTTTATCATTGCTACTTGAATGGAGTTACTGGTGAAAATGTTGGTGGTGAAATTCCTCTAATATTCCTCAATTTCTTATTCCCAGATTTGTCGCCGATTGAAGGATGCTCATTTGGTGGAGGAATTTGAGGCAAAAGTGAATGGGAAGGTGATAATGAAGCATCTAAGTTGGATTGCGCTTTCATTGACTATGTTTGCTTGAACACACACACACACACACACACATATATTCCAATGTTTGCTTGAAGGCAAGGTGTTAGCTTGGTTTGTTGCTGGAAATAGGTTGTTCTGCATGTTTTAGTTTTACCATTCTACCAGTAAAGATATCTGCATATGTTTTTACAAGAAATTGATTGAATGATCTAAGTTGAATTACTATTGCTTTTCATGCCCGTACCTCTTCCAGCTTTTAGTTTGAGGTTGGCATGGAGGTGAACAGTGCAAAGCTCCCTCTTTTCTTTTGTTAGTGCAATTATCCATGAAATGTAACTTGATGAATAATTCAAACTGTCCTTTGCAGGTTCAAAAATGCTTGCGGTTGCTCAAGAATTTCCCTCCAGAAAGTATTGAGCCTCAACCCCTAGGAAGTGGAAAGAGTGATCAGGGTGAAGAGTTTCTAAACTTTGGGAGGAGATCTCTTGTTACTGAGCAAACTATAGAGCTTCCTATTGAGCATCAAGTTTTTGACATGATTGATGCTGAAGGACCTAAGGGGCTAGTGATGAAGGAGGTCTCTGTACTTTCCTCATTCTTTTGAGAAGCTTCTTATTATGTTTTCACATTGATAATTTGCCGTGGTTATGATTCCGCGGGAACTTCAATTCCTCTGGAGAATGGTTTGATGTACTGAGAAAAAGGACTAGAGGAAAGGAAAGAGGGATTTACAGTGCGTTTGGTAATCATTCTCTTCCTGAGAACAATTTTTGTTTAAAAATGGTCCCTTTTTTTTTTTTTTTTTTTTTTTTTCAAATTCTATGGACGAGTTTCTGAACATTTGAAGGTATTTGATAATTTTACAAAATTTCTATTTCCGGAATAGAATTGCGTTTGGTACGACCCTCAAATTTTTTCGTGACTTAAAATTTCTTTTAACTTTTTAATAATTTTATAACATTTTTCTCTCTTTTTTTTTTTTTTACCTTTTCTTCTTCTTCTTCCTCTAGCCTGAGCCTTGCCGGTGGTTGGGCCTCATCGAGGGCCAGCGAGGTCGCTAGCCCTTGTCTAGTCGATCGTCGGCCATTGCTGAGGCCGGCGAGGCTCCGGTGAGGTCGGTAGCCCTTGCCTGGTTGGTCGGCCATCGCTGAGGCTGGCGAGGCTCCGGTGAGGTCGGTAGCCCTTGCCTGGTCGGTCGTCACCATCACTGAGGCCAGCGACTGGCTAGAGGAGGAGGAAGAAGAAGAAGAAGAAGAAGAAGAAGAAGAAAAGGAAAAGAAGAAAATAAAAGTGGGAAAAAAAGAAAAAGAAAAGGCTTAATTTTGGAGTTATTCTTGGGAACAAAGAAGCAACTTTTTTTTTTTTTTTTTTTTTTTTTTTTTTTTTTTTTTTTTTACTTTTTGATTCTATTACAAATCTATTCCCGAGAATAAAATTTGTTCTTGGGAACAAAAAAGTTACCAAACGGATTTTTGTTCTTATTTTGTTCTGGGGAACAAAAGAATAGAATTAGGCATTGCGTGGCACGTTACCAGATGTGCCCTTAGCTACTCTTATACACAAATTGTTTCAGTACATCTCACATCTTGTTTTCAACAGGCATGCAAGAGGCTTGGTATTGGCAGTAAACAGAACCATAGTCGGCTTCTTAACATGTTTACTAGATTTGGGATACATCTTGAGGCTCAAAATAGTAAGAAAGGTTTTGTTTATCGAGCCTGGACCCCAAAAAACTTCGATAAGGTTTCAGCTGATGCATTTGCATTCGAGGAAAATAATGTCGATCGCGGCAGTGGAAATTCAAAACTAGACCTGGTTGACAAAGTAGCTCCATATTTACCAGAGAATTTTACCTCAGCTTCTGAAGACCCCTTTGTTCAGCTGAATAGCACGGAAACTTTATCAGAGCTTCCTCATGGAAATAAAGAAGGTGTAGAGGCTGATGATGTGCTTGCCTCAGTGGTTGAGCCCAAAGGATTAGTCTATCAACCTGAAGTTTCTGGTCTAGATTCAGAAGTTGACTTAGTGGTTTTGCCAAATGAAAAAAGCATTGTCCCTTCTGAGCCAAGTCCTCCTTCTTCTTCGAGATCTCGTAAATCAGAGTTACATCAGAGGTATCCATGTTTATCCTTGACTGCTGATGGTGCTAAGAGGGAGCAGAGGATATTGGAAAAAGTGCAGGTCTTGTCCTCCATCTTTTCTGGAGGCTTTGTATGAATCTATTTATATTTTCTCCGATGACAAATATATAATTGGAGTTGTTTTCTGTTGTCTTCTGCAGAGGGAGAAGTTTGTCTTGAGAGGTGAACTATATAGGTGGCTTGTGAGTTTCGAGAAGGATAAGTGCACAACAATGGACAGGAAGACTATAGATCGCATAGTAAACAAGCTACAGAAGCAAGGGAAGTGCAAATGTGCTCATTTGGAGGTCCCAGCTGTCACAAATTGTAGACGTATCCGCAGCATTCAGGTGGTTCTTCATCCATCTATCGAAAATTTATCTCCTGAACTGATCAGTGAAATCCATGACAGAATGAGGTCCTTTGAGATGCTAAGTCGTGGCCATGGCTCATCAAATCAGAAGAACAAGCAATCTGTTCCTGTGCTTGACAGTGTTGAAAGGATTCAGAGTTGTATATATTCTGATGTGGCTGCTACCAAATCAGAAGCAATGCGTGCTAATGGGTTTGTGTTGGCAAAGATGGTCCGTGCTAAGCTGTTGCATTGCTTTCTTTGGGATTATTCGCACACTTCTTCTGGTCGTGATCATGATTTTGTGCCTACATCAACAAGTGATGCAAACAATCCTCATAGCAGCTGTAGACTGTTTTCTCTAGATGAGGCTATTAAAGCCATTCCACTGGAGTTATTCTTGCAGATTGCAGGTTCCACTCAGAAGTTTGATGACATGATTAACAAGTGTAAAAGAGGCTTTTGTCTCGCAGATCTTCCTGATGAGGAATACAGGGTCCTAATGGATACTCAGGCAACAGGGAGACTATCTGTGATCATTGATATCTTACGGAGGTTGAAGGTATATTAACTCTTGGACCGTGTGTTCCTGCAACTAGTTTTTGATTTGTGGGACAGAAACATGAACATCGCCCACAATTTATATTCAGTTATGTTTGCATGTGGGTGATGTCCATAATTGCATGCTTGAATAATGGAGGACCATCCGCATAGATGCTAGTCTACGTTGTTTCATTGTTGGTCCTGATTGGTTCTTAGTGAAGAGTATGGCCATAACCACAGCAAACTTAGCTTTATCTCCTTTTATGGGGTTTTATGTACCATTTTACTTGACTGCTGTCTTTTCTAACTGCCTCCTCCATGTCCTTTTAGGCTTCCCCTACCCTTTTCGTTCGAGTGTCCATCTTCTAATTATATATCAGCCTTGGAGTACTCTGAGGTCTTGATTGCATGGGTCCAGACAACTCAAATGACGTTTTTCATTTGGTCCTCACTTGGGGCCAAGCCACCTTTTCTCTTATAAATTCATTTTCAGTTGTCTTTTCTTTCTCATGCGTCCAACAAGACATTTTCATTCTACTATGCATTTTGTGCACGAATTGGCATTTGTTGGTCACATAGAACACCAGCCTCATTTGTAGATCTTTCTTCTGGGCTATCCTTCAACTCTAGATCTGTGAATACCATAGAGTATGAGCAAGGCTGCTTCTTCATATACTAATCCTGAGAAAGTTCTTGTCTATGATACAAATTAAGTGCGTATAACTTTCTAGGACTGTTCACTGCTTTAACTCCTCAGACTTCTATAGCTAGATCACATGGTTGCTTTGAATAGTCAATGGGACCTGCTTGATCCTTCTGAATTGAAATGCAAATTTTCACTTTGAAGTCTCCCTCCATTTGAAGTTAATGTGCATTCAAAAATATTCTGAATGTTATAAGGTCCTGACTGATAATTTATTATGTAGTTGATCAGATTGGTGAATTATGGGCATAGGGAGGATGGAGTCAAGGTTCCACATGCAGTTTTAACGGATGCACTGGAGCTTAAACCTTACATTGAGGAGCCACTGTCAAGTGTTGCAAAGTCAATGAGTCTTGTATCTCTTGATCTCCGCCCTCGCATAAGACACGATTTCTTTTTATCAAACAGAAGTGCTGTTGACGAATACTGGCAAACTCTGGAATATTGTTATGCTGCTACAGATCCAAGGGCAGCTATACATGCATTTCCTGGATCTGCTGTTCATGAAGTACTTTCTCTCTCTCTCTCTCTTTCTCTCTCTCTCTCTCTCTCAGACTTAAGCTCTTACAAAAGAAATGGAATGCAATGTTATTTTGGTTTTTTTCCCCTCGTCAATGATGGTCCTTACTAGAGACTAGCTTTTGCATAGCAGCTTGCATTTGTAAGCTACTGGATTCTAGGACATTTAGCATCTCTCAAATGGTCAATGCTGTAGCAAGGGGGAGTGTCTGATGATGGGATACTTAAATTTTGCAGGTCTTTTTTTTCCGTTCATGGGCCTCGGTTCGGGTCATGACAGCTGAGCAACGAGCTGAACTTCTTAAGCGCATTGTGACGGATGCCAACGAGAAACTTCCATACCATGAATGTGAGAAGATCGCAAAGGATCTCAATCTTACCTTAGAACAGGTGATTATCCCGTCTATTCTGTATCATCAACTTTCTATCTTGCCCCACTTATTTTATATGCCTATATGTATACCCGCTGGTTCATATTTCCCTTCCAATTTGGCCTGACACACTTAACACATAAACATCATTCCATTCAATCAAATCTCAACAGAAAATTTTCTTACATATAATTTGCATCACTAGTTTTTTCCTCTCATCAGGTGCTTCGAGTCTATTATGATAGGCGCCAAAAGCGTCTTAATAGATTTTATGGCACTCAAAATGCGTCCTGCAAACGAAAGAGATCTTCAGAAGAGGTGCTGTCAGAGCATGATGGAATCGGTGTACTGACCGAACTTGGCCATGGTAACAATGATCTAGTATCTGATAGTGCCGAGCAGTTTATTGAAGAGCAGGTTAAGTTCTTACCTTCATTAGACAAGCCTGGATTTCAAAGTCAAGATGGTGAACTCGTTGATTGCTTGGAAGAACCTAGGCCAAATGAAGGAGTTGAAGGGTGCTCTTCCAGAAGTAGCCAGCATGAGCCTACAGGGATGAGAGCAGCACGGCAAAGAAGGTTTTTGTGGTCAGATGAATCAGATAGGTAAGTGAGTCCAGAAGAAAGGCTAAGAATCATTAGTAGGTTACCTCCGCAATCTGTAGTTGACTGTGTGGAAAGCACTGGTACTTTGTAGAATGCTTGCCTGATTTCCCTACCAGCCGTCAATTACTTTGTGGCAGCTTACTGGATCTGCTAACAAGATTTTACTGCCCCAATGAATTTTTTAATTTTAGAAGGTAGTGAATAGAAATAATGCTTCGAACGGGTCCTATTGAAACTGGGTGTATAGAGACAGTAGTTACTCCATTTGTTGCATACATCCAGAGGATAACTCAAGTCTGAGTGCTGAATTATTTATTTTAAGTACTTGAGGAAGTGGTTTGGCAAATATAGTCAGTGAAGTTTTGTCGAGCTTATAAATGGACAATATTGAACTTTGCCTTTTCCACAAGTTTTTGTGGGAGGCATTAGCGATTGGCAGCCTTCAATTGAATTAGTAGCATTGTAATATTCTCTTCATATTTGATACTTGTTTTCTTTGTTAAATCCTTATAATGTTCTTGAATGTGTTTTTTTCACCTTTTTGAATTCACTAGCATATCTCTTCAGGCAACTGGTCATCATCTATGCAAGAAACCGAGCATTTGTTGGGGCAAAATTTCACAGGACAGATTGGGCTTCTCTTCCTAACCTTCCTGCACCCCCAAGTACCTGTGGCAAACGAATGGCATCTCTTAACAAAAGTGATGTTTTTAGGAAGTCTTTAATGAGGCTCTGTAACTTGCTTAGTGAACGATATATCAAGCACCTGCAGAAGAGTCAAGAAAAGCCATTGAATTGTGGTGATGATGGACAACTTGTGCGAAGTATAGTTGAGCATGGTCACAGTGCTCATTTCTCTACCATATCTCAAATCACTGAGCATAATGCTTTTGAGGAAGATCGATGGGATGACTTTAGTGCTGAACCCATCAAGACAGTGCTTGAGGAGGTTCTCCAGTGCAAGAGGATGAATAAGTTGGAGGTCTCTAAAAGTGTTGGTTCTAGCACTAAGGAATGGTCTAATCTAAATATTGGTTCCCAGCATGTAAGTGGTAGCTTCTTGCTTATACGTTGTATTTCCTCTATTAGAGAAAGAAAAATGAGTAGATTAAAACTCCCAACCCGAATGCATATTGAAGCACTTTTCCAGTGGCGTATCCACACAAACTTTGGGTAACATCTGCCAGTGTGTTAAACTTGCTCCATCATTCATAGATTCCTTTGCTTGCTTCCGTTTAGTTTGCTTCTTTTTGAAGGCTTTCATTCTACTCATTACCATCCTTTTTGGTGCCTAAGCAATTGTTCCATGTTAGTTTTTGTGCTGTCAGGTGATTTGTTTGCTATACTTCGGAATAATTTGCTTTACTCACAGGATTCCCAAGTTTTGGGATATGTTTCTTCTGCTAATACCCATAAGGATAGCCAGAAGAAAACTGGTGGCCAGAATAAGGGTACTCTCCGTAGATCTAAGTCCAGCTGCCGTCGTCTTCAACGGAAATTTATCAGGCTTTGGAATGATGGAGGGCATGTCAGTGGACATATATGCGAATCATTGGCCGTTTCAAATGCCATAGAGCTGTTCAAGCTTGTCTTTTTGAACTCCTCAACAGCACCCGAAGTGCCAAGTCTTTTGGCAGAATCTCTTCGGCGATATTCCCAACATGATCTTTTTTCAGCCTTTAGTTATCTCAGAGAGAAAAAAATCCTGGTAAATCATTCTTGTTTTAATAATTCCTCATTATTGATGAGATCATTTTAACTTTTCATACATTGATTTTCTTAATACATTGTTCTAGTTGCTAAAATGTTACTAATGACATGCAATTACTTAGTTGCTCTCACTGAATATTTGCTTGGTCGGTGCCATTTATGGACCCTTCACACAATTACTTGGTTTCTGGAGATTATTCGTAATCTGTTACCTTTTGCATAGCATGTTCTGCCTTGTCTGAATGTCACTTATTCTGAATCTACAATGGATGTGCTTTCCAGTCCTATAACTAGTTGAAGGCATCAATCAGTCATGTGCCTTAATTTTGGCATAGGAATCTAGGAATTCATTATGAATTCATTCTTAGCGCCATTGGTCGAGTAATTAGACATGTATCTGCCATTATGAGCTAGCTTCATTCCCAGAACCACGGACTGATCTGACAGAATCTTTCGGAATTTTGTTTATGTGGTTATTCCAGACTATTTAATAACACTTAGAACATCAAATGAATTCAGAAACTGCAGCTGGATCACCATGGTGCACATGCTTAATTCTTTTAACTTGTTATGTATCAGTCAACCTAAATGCTGCTCTTACTTCTAGCACAGAATGTGCTTGAGGAGGCCATAGGCATTTTTTAAAGCTTTGTTTTGGTGGTTACAAGATGTTTCTTGTCTTAGCTGCCGTTGACGCTTCAAAGTTCTGACACAATAGCCAAAAGATTTATGCAGCACATTCATGTGAAGTTTCATCCCCTTCTAAGCCTGTGGTGTAACTGAATACTTTTGTAACGCTCTCACAGGTCATCGAGTAATCCCTTCCCTCTTTCTTCCTTCTACTGCTTCCCATCTTAATGAATTTATAATGACACCCACAGTGCTTGCTGAAGGAACTGAGGTCAAGTATGGTATGGGTGCATCAACGCTGATTATAAATTAGAGATTCTCTTCATCTTTGGAAAGGAACTTCTATGTTGGATGTTGCCACGATGTTTATAATTTTGTCTAGTTAACTATGATTATCGTCTTAAGGTATATCTAGAATGACTTTTCTATTACTTTTTTCCTTTCCCTTTCCTTGTAGCTTTTCAATTGGATTTCTATTTGATGTGAATGCCCGAAACCTTTTAAAGCATAAAAATGTTGAGATATAGAGTTATCAGTATTATTTTTTGTGAGTTTTAAATCTCGAGATCTTTTTGTCTATAAGTAAAATTCAATTTATTTGTTTTCACATTTTCAAAGTTCTGGAGGGAATGCAGAACACAACTTCTTCTCCTGTGCTGAGAATAGACCCTTACCTTTTCCTTCTCTTGGCAGATTGGGGGTAGTGGAAGTCAACCGTTCACACTTTCTCAGAATTTTTTGCACGACATTTCAAAGTCTATGTTTCCAGCCAACACTGGAAAGAGAGTTGCTAAATTTTCAAGGTGGCTTCATGAAAGGGAAACCGATCTTGATAACGAAAAGATTGTCCCTACGGATGATTTGCAATGTGGGGATACCATCTACTTGTTTGCTTTAGTATCTTCAGGTGAAATTTTTCTCTCCCCGTCTTTGCCAGAGGAAGGTGTTGGAGAAGCTGAAGAGTCGAGAAATTTGAAACGTAGAGCTGATGATAATGAATCTTATGGTGGTAGTAATTATAAGAAACTTAAGTCTACATCAGAATGTGAGGTAGTTTCCCGTAGGGAAAAAGGATTTCCTGGTATTATGGTATCTGTACAACGTGCTACAATATTAATGGCTAGCTCTCTGGAGTTGTTCAAGGATGCAGAACTTGGTGCTGGACATCAGAGTATCCAAAACAATGATACTACATGCTCTATGTTGCTTCAGACAGAGAGCAATTCATCTAGTTCTGATTGTGTGAAGGAAATTGTCACTTCTGCCAACACTATTAACATTTCAGGGGTTGCTAATGGAACAATCTGGGATTCTATGACAAGATATGCAAACGAAGTTAATTTTTCCCATACTGTTCTCGAACAGGAAAGTGTCATTGATCCTAATGTCTTCAGAGTTTTGTATGGCGCAATTCATAGAGCTGGTGATCAAGGACTGAGCATGAGAGAAATTTCAGATGGCGTAGATATGCCTGGTATGTTGGTTTTCTTGTTCTTGTCTAGCTAATTATCCATAAAACACTATTTGATGAAATTTGTTTATAATCTCCTATTGTTTTACATCGTTTTGTGTTCCTCCTCAGGGCTAACTACGCCAGAACTTCTTATTGAAGTGCTGCAGTTGTTTGGCTTGGCATTAAAGGTTTGTTATACTGTTTTAAAGCAAATCTGGAACTGTGCATTCCCTTTTAAGAGTTTCTTTACGCTGTTAATTTTTCAGCAGCAATGTGGCTGGAATTAGTGATCTTTCCTTTGTGTGAGCAGCAATGTGGCTGGAATTATTGATCTTTCCTTTTTGTATCTCTTCCTTGGCATCTCCTTCTAATGTCTTGTCTGATAATAGTTGCCTGACAATGGTAGCAAAGTAGACCAGAGCTAAATTTCACCGATTTGCCAAGTTATATTTTGGCTGCACGTGGATATTCATTTCATAAGTGAACAATCACATGGGATCTTATTGGCTTGTAAAGAGCTGGTTGCAAATTTAGTTATGCAATAAATACTTTTTAGTTTACGAATATTTCTCTACTAGACCAGAAGAACCTTAAATTAGGAATAAAAGCTGCAGCGTAAGAAATTGAACTTGGTGTTTGCCCTGTCACAATGATGGTGTATCGCAAACTATGTACTTCTGATACTCTAATGCTGTTGAACAGGTCAATTCTTTTGACTCTGTTCGTGTTGTTGACTCTCTGTATCGTTCCAAATATTTCTTGACGTCAATCACTGGTTCTCATCAAGACCGGAAAGAACTATCGTCAATGGAGTCATTGATGAGGATTGAAGAAGATCACCTGATTTGTCCTCCCAAGAATGATGATCTGTTTGGTGATAATTCTGAGAGAGAAACAATAACAAATATTGATCAAATGCATAAAATTACCATCCTTAATCTTCCCGAAGAAAGTGACGTATCTGCAGCTGAAGTTCAAAATAATAATGTGCTTGAAGAGACTATGGAGGGAGAAGTCAATCTGCCAAGAGGCACACTTGAGATTGAATGCTCCAACTTTTCACCTGGCAGGTTATGTATGCCCATATTGCCTTGGATTAATGGAGATGGAACTGTCAACAGACTTGTATACAGGGCACTCGTCCGCCGCGTCCTTGGTATTGTGATGTTAAATCCTGGGATATTGGAGGTATGAGCTTTCTTGAAGTTCTTTTCCTCCTTTACCAAATCCTTGCCGTAGTTACTGCACTTCTTTTTTACTTCAGTCTGCCATTTGTGTTGTGGCAACTCCTTCCATCCATTGTAACTTCAGCTCATTTTTAGTGATGCTTTTAATGTTAGCTGTTGCCATATAAGTCTTTTTGCTGCTGAGAGTGAAGCCACCGACTTAATTAGTTCACTATGTCATTTTTTGACCCTTGTAGTTCTTGTGAGACGTTTGTTTTTGGCTTGAAGTTTAGTTGACAGCTTGTGAGGGGACTGTCATTTGATGTTTGTTGTTGAGATTCTTGGTTCTAACTTTGTCTCCTCCAATCTGCAGGATGAGATAATTGGCCGATTGGATGTTCTAAACCCTCAGGTATGCACTTCTAAACATTCAAATTAGCCCACAATAAATGTGGAGGTACCTTATGTGTCTGAACCCCAATGGAAAAAGAATATACCATATGGAGTTTGAGATGATAGTTGGTCCCCTCCAAATTTTGAGAATAAATTCTAAAGTATAATCAGGAGTTGGTAAAAAAGAGATCACCATTTCAACTAGTCTGTCAGTATTTTGATGGAAGGAGATTCTCATATGACAAATTTGCAAAACATGTAATTAAGAATGCTGCTTCAGTATTTGTGGGTTATTGCATCCATGGATGCATTTTTTTGCAGTCAATGGTCTGTGAGACTATGGTTGATCTTTACTTGTGAATGAAGGTTTGGTTATTATTCTTTGCTTATGTTGTCATCTGGATAGACTGTTAGTGCATCTCTTTGGCACTCTTTTGTGGACTGTGGTTGGGTTGACTAGTGTCAAAACTGTTGACGTGATACAAGTAGAAGTTGGGTGATCAAATGCATGTTTCATTTCTTAATTGGCGAGATTTTCTCTGTAGCTCATGTCCTTCGAAAGGCATCTGCCTGATTTGAGAAACGTCTGGTGCACCCCTTTTGTTATGTTGAGATTGGCAACTAACATTGTTTTTGTAGCAGTTATTTTTCTCGTTTGTACAGAAGTAATTCTTTGAAACCTTTCTGCAGAGCTGTAGAAAATTGCTAGAGCTGATGGTTCTGGATAAACACCTCATTGTCAGGAAGATGAATCAAACTCTGGGCTCTGAGCCTCCTCGTGTAATGAGGTCTCTTCTTGGTGACCATTTCAGAAAACCGAAGTTCATCTGCCGTGAGCATTTCTTTGCTAATCCAATGAGCGCATCACTATTATGATGATGTTGTACTCCATTGTATCTGTGTAGCTGCCTCTGCCAAAGAGAATAGGAACAAGATTCGTCAGTGGACTTCGCATGACCTTGCAAGTGTTTACCTTATTTCCTTCTCACCTTTTTTGACTTTTGTAGATCTCTCACATGTGTATAGTGGTATAGCTATGTATACTAATGTGCTTCATCTCCGGCAGAGAGACCTTAACTTTGCTAAGCCGTCTATCTGGATGATGGCTTTCAAGCATGTATGTATTTGTTAAGATTGATGTCGATGTTAGCCTAGCAATTACATATCCATCCTTACCCTTTATTCGTTGCATGTTCTAGTTGATCAGCAGCCATACAATTTTGAGTTTTGCGACAGCACTTTGATCAGTTCATAAGCGAAGTGGTCTCTCAGCTTGAGCATGCATCTTTCCTGGTTAAACTTCAGAATTTTAGGTTTTGGGCGATTGGGCTTTGTTCAAATTGCGGCAATGGTACCCCATTTATATTTCTATACTGCATCGGTAATGTAGGTTGCCGTGGCTATGGGTGAACAAGTTAAGACAAGATGCTTCAAGCTTGGCGATTTAATAGATGGGTTGCGTCGGTTGTTGATGATGTGTGATGCCGATACGTGTGATAGCCGATATGGAAAGCAATGGTGGGATCAGGGAAGTTCATTGTTCTGCTCTGCCTTTTGCGCATACTTAGTAACCGAAAAATTTATTGGAGCATGTGGATGTAAGTGTCCAAGAGGCATTTTGGTAGCCGTTTGTGGGCGCTAAAAGAAGGTACGGTAAAACGAACTCTGCCATGTCAACGTCGGCCTTCAAATAAAAGACAACAAAAAGAAAAAAGACAAAATCAGAGAGAGAGAGAGAGAGAGAGAAAGAGAGGGGTTTGCCCACATGATCTTTGCCATACCTAAGGAGCTTTTACCTGTGGAACAAAGCCCGACGATTTACGAAAATGCAGCTTTAGCCGGGTTTGGTAGCAAGGCTAGATGCGCTCCGAAAAAGGCTTCATTCCGGCCACATATACCGCGAATTGGACCTCAGACTCGATATCAGAACTAAAATAGATCGCAAGTGAAGAGGAGGGCTCCCAAATGGAGGAGAGAGAGTACGAATATGTTTGCATGGACAAGGTATGTTCTATACCAGAATGTTGGTGGTGTGCTGTGTCCGATAAATTAAAATGGTTGGTCCAATCCAACATATTGCCACATGCAATCAGTCTTACGTCGACCTTTGGACCACCGGTCCATCCCCTCTCTCGCAATCGACAAGTTAGACGGTAACGCAGTTCTTTGATTCCTCTCGTTTGGGCGTTTGACCTCTCTTGTCCCCTAGCCTCCATCAAAGAACCAAAACTCGCAGCAAACGATGGAATGCCTCTTCTATCTCCTTCTTGTCAAGCTGTCTGATTGATGTTGCCGTCCAACCAAGATCGGTCCAAGAGAATTTCTCACTTGAAAAGAACATGTCTAATGACAAAACTCAAAAGGGGTCTTTGCAAGCCCTTGGATTCAGCTTAACTCGGCTTTGCGCTCAAATTTGGAAGAAGATAAATTTGCACAAACCTTGTTTTTCCGCGTCACCATATGCGATTCCCCCTACACTAATTGTTATGTAATTACGGATTTTTTATCAATGAACCTGCTTTTATCGCCTGTTGGTCGTACAAAGCTGAAGGAAAACAAAGGAAAAGACGTTCTTTGATCTTTGTGTAATCCACACTCATTGATTGTGATGGTCTGAGACTGTAGCTACAAGCTACAATCACAAGTTATTCCATCCATATTGATTCTCCGTTGTGAACTGAAGAAAATTACATTGACAAAAAAGGTAGTATCCGTCAATCCGAGTGTTCTCTCTTTTCATTTTTTTTTTCGTGGATGAGGTTTTATATTTCAATTGGACGCATTCTAAGTATACACACCATTTGTAGTCACTGAACAGTAAGTCAAACATAAACTTCGGTTGTATGATGCTGCTACGCACCGTCCTCTCCGTATGGAAACCCCACGTTATTTAGCAACATCTCTCTCTCTCTCTCTCCCCACGTCATTTTTCACATGCCTGCCCTGTCCATGGCCATTTAATGCATCTGATTACAACCAAGCCCAGCTTCTAAAATGCCAACTATTTAGAAGCGAAGTACCCACCAACAAGTTCTACACCGGTCTTGTAAACTTTTGAGGGACAAAGTTTTGGGAAGAGAGAGAGAGAGAGAGAGAGAGAGAGGAAAGACGGTGAGGAGACCATATTGTGAAATGCAAGGGATGAATAAAGGAGCTTGGTCTGCTGAAGAAGATGAAATCCTCATCAACTATGTCAAGATTCATGGTGAAGGCAAGTGGGGACGTGCTGCTCAGAATGCTGGTATTATATATCCTTATAATTTTTTATCCCTTTTTTATGTTTTCTCTTCTTTAATTTGATGGAATAAAGAGTTTATTTGAGAGTGCTTAGGTGGTAGGAACTCAAATTTGTATCAATGTGTGTCCTTTTTGTTTTTTTGGGTTTCTTCCTTCCTTCAAAATACGATTTTATTAGAGAAAGTTCATTTGTTACGTAAATCTTTTTAAGATTTTGGATCTTGGGATGTTGCTTGGAAGGTTTGAAGAGATGTGCCAGGAGTTGCAGGCTTAGATGGTTGAACTACTTGAGACCCGGCATCAAACGAGGCAACATCACTGAGGACGAAGAAGATCTCATCATACGGCTCCACTGCCTTCTTGGCAACCGGTCCGTAAACCTCGTATATCCTAAAGTAGACTCACTCTGCTGTTAATTATTTGATGTGGTGGACAAAATGAATCATAACACTGGACATATCGATGTTCTTTATGTGGATAATAAGGTGTGAGATGCAGCGCAATGGCCGATCTCTGGAGTTTCTTGTGAACAAATTGAGTCGTTCTTCCACGCTTAGAGATCCAGATTAAGCTGCTTCGCGCAATGCTTCATTTGCTGACTCCACGAAGTTCGCACAGTGTAGTGCTCCACTTTTCGCTGCACTCAGTGGTTCTAAATGTCTTCTCGCTCAAAGAGTTGTATGATATGTGTCATTAGAATTTACTTTCACGATTTCGTGCATGCTCCATTCATGTGGTCCACTCGAATTAAACCGATCAGTGGCTGGGGGAGAACTTGTCCTCATTCATTATTGCCCTGGTCACTGTCAAGAAGTCTCAACTATCTTCTAAACTCTTCCTCCACGACAAATATAATCAGAAGATTTTGTGGTAACTACTTCGTTTTCAACGTAATTTTCATGCACATGCAGGTGGGCCTTGATTGCAGGGAGGCTTCCAGGACGAACAGACAATGAAATAAAGAATTACTGGAACACCACCCTGGCCAAGAAGTGCGGATCTTTCTCGCCAAAGTCTTGTGTGAGAAAGGTGAACCACGAAGAGGAAACTGCGCAATGCCGAAATCATGGGTCCATGAATAATTTCGATCTGGTTGGTATAGACCAGCCATCAGTGGCCGGCATGTCCGGAATTCCTGTTCTACCCCAAGAAGAAAAGCACTGTTTTGTAGACAACGGCATAGGCTTGATGAATAACAGCTGCAGCATCGACAATCAGGGCTTGTTCTCTTCGCTTTTGGTCGGAGATGATGGTGATGAGAATCATCCGAGCTTTTTGATGAACATCGACAATGATAAAGATTTTATAATGGGAGTTCCTGACATGGATTCGCTGTTAATTCCTGATAATAGAACAGTGCATGAAGATAATAATTATGACATATTTGGAGGTTATGACAAGAACAATGTCATGTCTTCGTCTCCTTATGATACCACTTCTGATGATCAAGTAGTCAGGGTTGAAACTGAGGTGATGCATAATCAGCAACCGTCGCTACATGTGGAGCTGAAGAAGCTGGCTATGTTTCTTGATTTGGAAGATGAATGGAAGGAACCCTGACTTGACAAGAATTAGTAAAGAGAACTAGTAGCAATAAAGATTGACCGACATATATTTGGGTTACCTAATTCTTACAATGTAAGCATTTGATCAAACGGTTGTCCTGTTGTTGTCTCTCTTCTAATAAAACAGCGACATTTGTATTTTGGTTTGGTTCCGTGAAGGCATTCGTTATACCCTTTAATTAATAAATAGAGGGTAATGATACCCCAATTGTCCTTGAACTTTTACTACAATATTTGATTTGACGACCAAAAAAAATTTTCCTCTTGACTGGTAAGAAATGAGAGCGTACGCTTAGAATTAAAGGGAAAGAATGGAAGGAAGAAAAAAGAGAGACTGTGAGGAAAGAAAAGAAAGGTAGAAAAAAAAGGTGAGGAGAAAGAGGAGTTTTCACGTATACTTGCCTTGGACGTCCCAAAAAGTCGGTATAAACTTCGTTTCGTAGCATCCAGTAAGGATTCGAAATCTTTGTTCATTTAATTGGAATAGTTTTCGAAGTTAAGTCATAAATTCGGATTTATGTAAATTTTGAATTGCAATTTTCTATTTAGGAGTTGTTAAGCTGTGAAATTATGGGAAAATAGTTTAGAGCGTAGTGCAGATGTAGAGATGGATAGAAATCGACTCGTAGTTAAGGTTTTAAGGTTTACTTAGAGAAAATTTTTAAAGTTTCACACGCATAAATCTACTTTGTGCAAGCATTTTATTAGCACGCAAGAGTCTTTTGTCAGCGAATAACAGTGAGGGCCAGTAAGTCAACCTCACTAGTGCTGGGTGAAAACGAGCTCGCCTCGCCATGGGGCAAGCTCACTCTTGCCAATGTTGGCGAGGTCAAGCCTCGCCTAGGCTCGCCCAAAGAAAATCCTATCTTGGAAGAAGACTGGTCATTAGAAACCAGGTGAAATTTTGTCCACGACCAGGGGAGAACAAATGCTTTTATGTGATGTTGATAAGAAGTATGTGGAGAATATTGCACGGGGCGAGTGAGTGTTTCATTATTAAGGCTCTCTTTTTTTAATAAAAAAATGAATGATTTGAAAAATATTTTCTTAAAAATTATTGCTATATTGCTTATAAAAATAACTGAATGAAAAATTTTTCATCTATAAATTTGTTTAAATATAAATTATTGTTGATAATGAAAATAATTTCCATTAGCTAATTTTCTCAAGTGACACAAGCTATTATTTAAAAAAAAAATAATTTTCAAATTATTCATTTTTCGTTAAATAAACGTAGTCTAAGAGGCCTAATAAAAAAATTGCAGTTCTTAGTTGTAACTCCACTTACGAACTGATTTGTGATGGCTTTCCGCATGTTACATATCTGTTAAGAAGATCGACGTCGGTGTTAGCATAGCAGGTCCATATCCATCCTTACGCTTCATTCGTTCAGTTGATCAGTAGCTACACAAAGCATAGCAGTTTGGTCGGTTTTATTTATTTTTTATTTATTTATTTTTGCGAGGCAAGAACGCTTCGTGAAAGGCTTCATTCTGTCACCGCGTACCGCAAATCGAACCTTGGACTAGTGAGTTAGAGCTAAAATAGAACGCGAGTGAAGAGGAGAGCTCCAAAATGGAGGAGAAAGTATGAACAGGGTTCTTGTCTGCATGGACGAGGCATGCTTTATACAGATTACAAGTTTGCCGTGTCTGATACAGTAAAGCGACTGGTCAGACCCAATAAATCGCCACATGCATAAATCTTTCGTCGACTTCTGGACCAACAATCCATCCCCTTTCTGGCAATCCACAAGTTAGACGGCAGATGCAGTTCATCCTTTCATTCCTTTCATTTTGGCGTATAACCTCTCGTCTTTAGCCCCCAAAAAACAACCAAACTTGCAGTGAACAATTGAACGCCTCCTCTGTCTGCTTTTTGTCAAGCTCTTTGATTAGTATTGCCGTCCAATCAAACAATGGGTCTCTAGAATTTTTCACTGACAATAACATGACCAATTAGAAAACCAAGAGGGTCTCTTTGCCTCGGTGAAAACCTTCAGATTCAGCCAACTTGGCTTTGCACTCAAATTTGGAAAAAACGATTGTTTAGATTTCACTTGGAGGCATTCTAAATATATGATACACCATATGTGGTCACTAAACAGTAAGTTGAAATAAATTTTGGTTATGAGACTGCCAACCGTCTTGGATAATGAACATTTCTCTGGTTATTTTCTACTCCACGTGATCCAAAAGACCATACTTACCATTTTCTCCGTATTTAAGACCCCACGAAACCAAAATCTCCACCACCCCCCCCCCCCCAATCATGTGTCTGCTCCGGCCATGGCCATTTAATGCATCTGATAAAAATCAAGCCCAGCTTCAAAAATGCCAACTACTTAGAAGCGACATACCAACCAAAATGTTCCACGCCTCTTTCACAAAATTTTGAGGGACAAAAAGTTTTGGGGGGAGAGAGAGAGAGAGAGAGAGAGAGAGAGAGAGGAAAAATGGTGAGGAGACCATGTTGTGACAAGCAAGGGACGAATAAAGGAGCTTGGTCTGCTGAAGAAGATGAGGTCCTCATCAACTATGTCAAGATTCATGGTGAAGGCAAGTGGAGACGTGTTGCTCAAAATGCTGGTAAGACCCTTCTTTAATTTGATGAGTAAAGACATTTATTTTTCAGAGTGCTTGGTACGAGTTCAAATATGTATAGGTGCATGTCCTTACTCTTTTTTGGGTTCCTTTCTTTCTTCAAAATGTGAGTTTATTTGAGGATGTTTACTATCTTTTTCAAGATTTTGAATCTGGGGATTTTGCTTGGAAGGTTTGAACAGATGTGCCAAGAGTTGCAGACTTAGATGGTTGAACTACTTGAGACCCGGCATCAAACGAGGCGACATCACCGAGGACGAAGAAGATCTCATCATCCGGCTCCACCGTCTTCTCGGCAACCGGTGCGTAAAACACGCGCTCCACTCTTAATTATATGATGCGGTGGACACAATGAATCATGGCATCAAGGTTTATAGCATTGTTCTTTGTGTGGATAATATGGCGTAAGATGCAGTACAATGGACCATCATCTTGAGGTTCTTGTGAACAGATTGAATTATTCATCCGAGCTCAGAGATCCAGACTGAACTGCTTTGTGCAATGCTTCGTTTGCTGGCTCTCTCTCTCTCTCTCTCTCTCTCTCACATATCAAAATCCATATATTTATAGCGTTCTGCCGTTTAGCTGCACTAGGTGGTTCTAAATGTCCGGATTGATCTCTTGATATTGTCAACCCTTCTTGCCTAAATAATTGTACAATATGTGTGTATGATTACTTCCACATTTGTATGCATGCTCCGTTCACGTGGTCCATTATGCTCCCGAGAACAATTACTGATAATAAATTATTCCTTTTGATTCTGATTAAACTGCTTTGTCCGATGCTTCATTTGCTGGCTCTCTCTCTCTCTATATATATAGCGCTCTGCCGTTTAGCTACGCTAGGTGGTTCAAAATGTCTGGATTGATCTCATGATATTGTCAACCCTTCTCGCCCAAATAATTGTACCATATGCGTGTAGGATTACTTCCACGTTTGTGGGCATGCTCCGTCACATGGTCCACTTGAATTAAACCACCTAGTGACTAGGGAAACTTGTCCTCCTCATTTATTATTGCCCCTGGTCACTGTCAAGAGTGTCAACTAACTATTTTCTAAACGCTTCATATATTACAGATATAATCAGAAGATTAGGTCATGATTACTTTGTTTACAACGTAATTTTCATGCACATGCAGGTGGGCCTTGATCGCAGGGAGGCTTCCAGGACGAACGGACAACGAGATAAAGAATTACTGGAACACCACGCTCGCCAAGAAGTGCGGATCTTTCTCCCCACGGTCTTGTGTGAGAAAACCGAACAGCGAGCAGAAACTGTTGCATTACCAAAATCATGGGCCGACGAATAACTCCGATCGAGTTAATGCAGACCAGCCATCAGGGGCTGGTACGTGCGGAATTGCTATTATACCTCAAGAAGAAAAGCACTGTTTGGAGGAGAAAAGCATTGGCTTGGTCCGTAACAGCTGCAGCATTGACAATCAAGACTTGTTTTCTTCACTTCTGGCCCGAGATGAAGGCGCTGAGGATCATCTGAGCTTTTCTATGAGCATCGGCATCTATAAGGATTTCATAACGGGAGTTACCGGGTCGGATTCACAGTTATCACAGTTATGTCCCGGTAATAGAACAGCGCATGAAGATAATAATTATGACATTTTTGGCGAGCTCCACAATAATAATCTCACGTCTTCATCTCCTTCTGATGTCACTTCCGATGATCAAGTAGTCAAGGTTGAAAGTAAGGTGATTTGCGATCAGCAACTGTCGCTACATGTGGAGCTGAAGAAGCTGGCCTCGTTTCTTGATTTGGAAGACGAATGGAATTGACAAAAATTAATAAAGTGAAGTAGTTGCAGTAAATATTGACCGGCGAATTGTTGGGTCACATGACTTCTAAATTGTGAGAATTTGATCAACGATTGGTGTCTGTCTCTCTTCCAATAATATTATATTATCCTAAATTGTGAATTATTGCTACTATCCTATACAGTTTGAGGTGCAACATGATGCGTTTATACACCATCAAATTTACTGCATTTTCGTCTGGAAACATCTAATATCTGTCGGTAGGCCCTCTAGTGGACAGAAAAGACTTGTGCTCAACTCGAGCCCAAGATCTCATGCTCAGTCACGGTGGCGATAGAGAGAGACTTGATGGGAGTCTTTAGGTATAGTAAATACGACAACCGAGTTCTAAACTTTTTAAGCAATTCCATTAGTAAATGACGCCCCTAGGGACGTCCAGACAGAAAACGCCTCATCATTTTAAACGTTTCTGTCCCTTCGTCGCCAAAAAAGTAAAATGGCTCTTGAAGCAAGAATCGTTTCTCTCGTGAGACAAGGACAACTAAGGGTATGCATGACAAAATTTTTGGAATAGAAATTGATTTCTGGCCAGAAATTGAATTTTCAATTTCTATTTTAGAAATTGAGAAGTTAAAAATTTTAACTTATGATTTCTTCTTTAAATCTATTTCTGGAATAGAAATCTGTTCCAGAAATAGAAAAATCAAATTGCGTTACCAAACACATTTCTATTCCAAATCTGTTCCAAATCTGTTCTAGGGAACAGAGAAACAAAGAAATAGAGAAGTATAAATTTTATCATGCGCGCTCTAAAAAGGTAGTGCCCTACGTCACAGAGCCACGCAATGATTCACCTGACCGGCATTATTTCGGGGCATGTGGATGTGCTTGCGACTATAACGGAATTGCTTTGGAGTAGATATGTAATGATAAACAGAAGATACGTTAGAAGGAGAGTGGCGAAAAACAAAAGAATAAAAGATCGTCTAATCTTGCACTTATAAGAATGTGTGTTGCGTATCATATAGAAAACAGAAAAATACTCGGATACTATATTGCACTTAGAGAAAATTCGCCATCTGCTAATTTCCTAATTCATCTCAAAATCAATATACAAATTTTATAGTTTCGAATTTCAGCAGTGGAGCAGCTTGGACTTTACTACATTGCATGAATCATTTCTTGAACTTCTATTTCGTGACAGGGTTGATGACCTATCGGTTTGGGCATTTTGATAAGATTTGGAACTTATTCTACAAGACCCCCCCTTTTTTTTTTCAACTCGATGGTATGGTTTCCATAACATTCTGAAATGATACACGGTGTTGGCCACGATGCCTGGGTGGGTCCAATTGGAGTTACTGATCTCCAAATTTGGGAATTTCCATTTTTGCTGGTGATTTAATATAAATGAATTTGATTAAAGGGGGAACTTTGCCACCAACTCTCCGAAATGACAATTGATCACATAATTATTGCCAAGATATCATCCCCGCGACCACATATATTAATTGAGAGTCGGAATCACGCACAGTGGTATTAAATGCTTAGCATGCCATTCCCTATATTACTGGTGGGGCCAAAGTCAGGCAATCATTGCTTTGAATTCTTCGATCTAATTCAAGCTTGTCATTCACGACGTGGCAACGGCTTGCATCGTAAAAAATCAAAAGCTTTTATTTTATTATGAGCTGCCCAAATGTCTTCACAGTCTAGTTTTTTTTTTCGTCCTAAGTTCGAATCACCGTCCTTGTACACTCTTTTAGAATTAGTCTAAGATATAGAATCGCGTGTTTCATTAGCTACTCACTAGCCCCTTAAATGCTTGACAGTATAACAGAGGGCCAAGCTTTCCTACAACCTAGTCAAGCATGAGCAATATTTATAATTTGTAACCTATCAATAAATAGTATGCTCAATCTACTTAAAAGGTGATGTTCAAACTTTATCTTGCTCACTAAATTGTAGGTAGTTGTGTCATATTTTGATTTGCTCACTCGAAAGTATGTGGTTCGTCTCAAATAGAGTGTGGAAATAGTGTTACCTTTAAAGAGATTAATTTTGTCCTAATCTTATGGGTACTTTATCATTTATGCACATCATATTAATATTGGTAGTGATATAGGTGGTCGTTGAACTTCTTTTTGGTTCAATCTAATTTCTGAACTTTAAAAGTCTGCTTAATTTTATCCTGTCGTCAAGTGCATCACCACGTGATATGCACTTGTCTTACCTGGATTGCTACGTGAACGCTTGTTTGGCCATAATAATGAAAGTGCAATCATAGTGATA
This sequence comes from Eucalyptus curtisii, assembly GCA_017140595.1. NCBI lineage: Eukaryota > Viridiplantae > Streptophyta > Magnoliopsida > Myrtales > Myrtaceae > Eucalyptus > Eucalyptus curtisii. Next base: position 34,353,234 of record CM029503.1, on the reverse strand, counting down.
TAAAAGGCCTCTTTGTTTGACAAACTTTTTTTTTTTTTTTTTTTTCAACTTTTGATGAGCAACTAAGTATTTCCTACTCGCGCGCTTTTAAAAATCAAGACTCAAACCACCAAAAAGTCTATTTCACGTTAACCCAAGAGGGAAAAAAAAAGTGCTCCATTATTAGCATTCCCCTAACTTCTCGCTCATGCATTTCGTCTTAGCATGATCAAAACTTGGCTTCTACTATTAAATACTGGACGGCTCGAGGAACCTTTTTAACATTTAACGCTACCAAAAGCTATGTGAAAATTATTGCCAAACTTTTTGAAAAATGAAGTTATATTCTTTAAATAATTTATTAGAGACTCGAAAACGGACACCTCACAATTTGGAGGTTAAAAAAATAAAAATCGACGCCTTTTAGTTTACTGAAAGGACGTAAAGCACCTGTTCCAATGGAACTGGTTGACGATGTAGCTCAAAGCATGTCAATCCAAATTGGACGTGGGTAAAACGTGATGATGGATTAGGGTTAATCGCTGTTTCTCGAAATCTGTGTGAATCAATGCCTCCCGTGAAATTTCTTCAGAGGCAGCTGGCCAACCATGGTTCCGTTCATACTACAAACCATCGATCTAAGAGACTTTAACATCACGAAAATTGCTATGCACAGAGAAGAATTTTCCTACCGTTGGGATGCTAACTAAAGTGGTTGTATCTGTGCTATATAACGTATTAAGCAGAAAAAATAAGCAAATCCGAAGACCTTAAAAGTGGTCCATTGCTTTTATATATATATATATATATATATATATATATATATATATATATATATATATGATATACGTATGTATGTATTTTAGGGTTCAACTGCACTATATGACAGACGACAAGCCATAAGTTCTTCAAATCTCCAAAGGACCAATCATACTACTCCATAACTTTTCCGCGGAATGAGAAGGCAAAATAAACTCACCAATCTTCCCCTTTCCTTACTGTCCACATACTATTTTATTTCTAAAGCCTGCCTCGTCGACTGCGCATGGCCGTTTAGTGCAGCTATGAGCGCAAACCAAGACAAACAACTTTCATAAATTTCGAGCTATTTAGAGGCAATCTACTCATAAAAAAGTTCTGCAACCCGTGTGTGATTTCTCTTTGTGCGTTATTAGAAATTGTACTGTGGGAAAACAATAGTAGTGCAGCACCAAAAGTATCTGAGAGAGAAACCAAGGAAAGAAAAAAAGATGGTGAGAAGTCCATGCTGTGCTAAGGTAGGGATCAACAAGGGAGCTTGGTCTTCCCAAGAGGATGAAATCCTCATTAACTATGTCAAGATTCATGGAGAAGGCAAGTGGAGAAAAGTTGCCCAGAATGCAGGTACTGTGATAAATCACATGATATGTTTGAGGTTGTTCCATTGAAGATTTTCACAAGTGAAAGCATAACAGTTCATATATCCGGGTTTTATTTGTCTTTCCTGATTTTCTTCCTTCGCTCTGTTGGTAAAAAAAGGTTTGAACAGATGCGCCAAGAACTGCAGGTTTAGGTGGTTGAATTACTTAAGGCCTGGCATCAAACGAGGTGACATAACCAAGGATGAAGAAGATCTCATTATTAGACTCCACCGGCTTCTCGGCAACAGGTGCAACTTCAAATCCTGCATATCTTTGTGGAAACTAATAAATGAAAACTATCATCAGTACGCTTGCTCAGCTAGTTGACGTGATCAATTTGATTATCTAATCGTGGTTAGATCCAAAGATGCCTCTGCCAATGTGGGAGTTCTATTATATGTTATATGTGTGATTAGGTTATCATAAAAACTTCAATTATGTATACTCGTGATTCATTAGGATCATTCCACGCTCGCCACAACAAATTATAAGTTGTATAATTGTTGGAAGATACGCAGAAGTTTGGAAAGATTTGATCAAATCAAATCATAGGGATTTTATTTGAATCAATTAAGATAAGATCTAATATGTACATTGTATCCTTTCCTTTTTCTTCTACACATACTTTGTAATATAATGTAACTCTGTACATTGAATAGATTCAGAGAAATACACAGAAATTCCTACACTTCTTCCTCTCGACTTGCTTTTCCCTTCACATTTTGACATGGTATCAGAGCTCCAAAGACTCTGACATTGCTTCCGCTCCATCTCTGTTGATTGCCTAGAGGAACCCTATCTTGCAAAAGGGTTGCCGAGAGGAATCAAAATTCTTTTGAAGGGAAATTTTGTCAAACATGAACCAACCAGAGAACCTCACCTCCAATCCAAATGAACCAATACCAATATCGACGACCCCACAAACTTCCAGTGCTATTTCTGTGACCGAACAACAATTCGGCCAGATCCAAAACCAACATGCGTATTGGCAGAATGCTCCGGCTCAGTTCAATCTGGGTCAGCCATTTTCGGCGTATCCCTACCAATGGATGCCATATCCATGGATCCCAGGGATGAATCCAGTCATATCATCGCCGGGTTTTCAGAGTAGTGTGCCGAGCGACGAAGGTCTACCAACCAATATTGGGGCAGACTCGACCATCGGGCCGGAGCAGACGGGCGGATCAAATCATTCTGGAACGGGATCTCAGGGGCAATCTGGTGCGGGACTTCAAGGACAATCCCAGGGAATACCACCTGGTTTTCTTCCTTTTCCTTTCGCGGCCGCCATGGGTCGACCAGAGCCCGGCGACGCGCTTTACGTTTCCACTTCCGACGGACCGGAGTTGCGGCTCATCAGCCACCCTCTCACGGGTCCAGAGAATTACTCAACCTGGGCGCGGGAATTTCGGCGAGCCCTAATCACAAAAGACAAAGAAGGCTTCATCGACGGGACCGTTCCGATCCCGACCGACGAAAAAATGGGAAAACAATGGAGAAAATGCAACCAATTGGTCAGAACATGGATCGGGAACTGCATCAACCCAGAAATCGCGGCTGGGTTACCACCCACAGAAGATTCAAAAATAATTTGGGATAGCATCCGAGAAATGTACGGCAAATTGGATCGGGCAAAAAATTTTTCGCTCCATCAATCGCTCAGCGAACTGAAGCAAGGAAACACATCGGTGACGACGTGCTTCAACAGCTTTCAAAGACTGGAACGAGTTGGAAGCCGCTGAAGAAAAACTGGAAGGGTCCGAATCAACCCTCCAAAGCGGTATGGCTATGAAAGACAGGGAGAAAGCGACTCGTTTCTTACTCATTTTGAACGACTCGTATCTCACCTTCCGATCGCAGATTCGCGATGGAACCAAAGACCCACCCTCGGCCGTATCTTCCAGCTTGCGGTGCAAGAGGAGAATCAAAGGCTTGCTTCGTCGGACAGCAAGATCTCCGAAACCCTAGCGCTGGCGGCGAAAGTGGAGAAGGAGAAAACCCTAGAACGAAAAGGGCAAGAGAACAGAGAGCGAGAGCAGCTAGGGTTCGCGGAGAACCGAGGGTAGCTAGGGTTCGTGGATAAAAGGCCCTATAAATGGGGCAGCTCGGACGGCTCAGATCGCATGTCGCGATCCGACGGCTCCAGGGGCGCGCGAGCTTCAGCCGATCTGGACGGTGGAGATGCGTCCGTTTTAAGAGGATCCAACGGTCCTCAAAATCCGAAAGGATATGGGCCAAATTTGAGAAATAAAGGCAAATTATTTTGCGATTTTTGCAAGCGGCCCCACCACACAATCGATACCTGCTGGAAATTACACGGCAGGCCTGGAGAAAAAGACAAAAGGGGAAAAGAAACATCTGCAGCAGCCTATCAAATTTCAGGATCATTGAATTCTGCCAATCAACCTATTACACATGGGGAATATCAACAACTTATGCAGGCCTTGCAAAAATTGGATGTCCAGAAACAGGGGAGCAGCTTTACAGGTATTTCTTATTGCCTGGCAAGCACTATCTCTAGAAATACCTGGATTATAGACTCAGGAGCCAGTGATCATATAGCATGTGATAGAAGATTATTTTCTGCTATTAATGAAGAGTTAGAAAATCCTGTCACTGTGCAATTACCCAATGGAAATGCTGCCTATGTCACCACAACAGGAACAGTCAAACTTAATTCCCATGTTGTCCTTACCAATGTCCTCTATATTCCGGATTTCCAATTTAATCTCATTTCAGTGTCTAGAGCCTGCAAGGAAAACTCTTGTCGAGTTCTTTTCAACACCGATACCCGTCTGCTTTCGTGCCCTTTCGATCGGGACACCGATGGGTCAGGGTAGTCTCTCTGAAGGATTGTTTTTCTGGAAGAGCTTGCCTGCAAATTTTAATTCTTCTTGTAATAAGAAATCATTGTGTAACTCGACTTCCAATGATAGAAATTTCCTTTTGCACTCCAGATTGGGTCATAGCTCTCATTTTTCTTACCCTCATTGTCAAATTTGCCCGCTTGCAAAGCAGTCGCGTAATCCTTTCCCTTTAAGTCAAAGTCGTTCTAAAAATATCCTTTCCTTACTGCATATTGATGTCTGGGGACCCTACCATACAGTAAATCATGATGGATCTCGATTTTTCCTTACCATTGTGGATGATCACTCCGAGCCACCTGGATTTTTCTCATGCAAGTCTAAAAGTCAAGTTGTGTCCAACTTAAAAACCTTTCTTTCCTTATCCAAAACTCGCTTTAGAACACCCGTGCAAAAAATAAGGACAGACAATGGGAAGGAATTTTTTAATCATGAATGTGCGGATCTCCTTTCATCACAAGGGATTTTACATGAGAGCTCCTGTATTTATACACCACAACAAAATGGAGTGGTGGAAAGGAAGCATCGTCATCTCTTGGAGGTTGCCAGAGCTTTAAAGTTTCAAGCTTCTATTCCAGATACCTTTTGGGGGGATTGTATATTGACTGCTGCTTATTTAATAAATCGAATGCCGACCAAGGTTCTGGATGGACAATCTCCTTTCCAGATACTTTTTGGAAAGAAGCCTGACTTGAGCCACTTGAGAGTTTTTGGCTGTCTGTGCTATGCTGCAATTGTCGGGCCCAAAGATAAGATGGGTCCACGTGCTCGCCACTGCATCTTCATGGGATATTCTACCTTACAAAAGGGATATCGAATTTTTGATCCGAGTACTGGAGAATTTTCTGTCAGCAGAGATATTATATTCCAAGAAACTATTTTTCCTTTTGCCCACCAGAACAAAAGTGGCACCGAACCAGGGCATTCTACAACTTATTCTGCGTCAAGATAGATCTCGGGTTCCGGATATATATTTCTTCCTCCGTTGATAGATACACAAGGTGTTCCCAACTCCACTATCAACACAACACCTTTAGAGGAAGTCCAGGATGAAAGACTAAATGATGATGAAATTCCTTCAGATCTGCTTACTTCAGACTCGCTTCCAGAGGAAATTCCAAATCATGCTACGTCTTCAGAAGATGATCGACCCAGACGTTCTGGACGTGCTACTCGACCACCTACCTGGACTAAAGACTATATATGTGGAGTCGAAATTCACCAGGTATTCCTTTTCCAATCTCATCTTACGTTTCCTTCGATCGTTTATCCCCAATGCATCGATGTTGCATTGCTCGTATTTCTGAAGAACAAGAACCATCCAACTTCCATGAGGCAAGCACTGATCCACGATGGCAAACAGCAATGGAGGCAGAATTGAAAGCCCTCATGGATAACCATACATGGGATCTTGTTTCCTTACCTCCACATCGTAAAGCAATTGGATGTAAATGGGTCTACAAGATCAAATATCGAGCAGATGGGTCGATTGAACGATACAAGGCGCGACTGGTGGCTAAAGGCTTCACACAGAAGGAAGGTTTCGATTATCACGAGACTTTCTCCCCCGTGGCCAAGGATGTCACAGTTCACTCCTTTTTCTCTGTAGCAGCTTCTCACGACTGGTCGTTACATCAGATGGATGTTCATAATGCCTTTCTCCATGGTGATTTAGACGAGGAGATATATATGGAAATACCTCAAGGTTTACGGAGACAGGGGGAGAATAAAGTATGTCGTCTCCGCAAATCCTTGTACGGACTCAAGCAAGCATCCAGACAGTGGTATGCGAAATTTGCTGAATCACTAATAGCTGCTGGTTTCCAACAATCCAGATTTGATTATGCTGTTTTTACTTGGACCCAAGGTACGTCATCTATCTACTTGATGATATATGTAGATGACATACTCATTATGGGGAATGATGAAATGGCTATCAAAGGCCTTAAAGGATACTTGCATTCTACTTTTCATATTAAAGATCTGGGATCGCCAAAATATTTCCTTGGGATTGAAATTGCTCAATCTAGCCAAGGAATCTCTCTCAGTCAGAGAAAATTTGTCAAACATGAAATAATGTAAAAGTATTACAAAGTAAATGCGTGCACATCATCCTCCATGGAGGTTCATTAGGGTTTGGTGGTTTTAGTCCCACGAGATCAGATCTCGCAGGGTTGTTAAGCAAGGGTGGATCTGGTTGAGAGCACAACCTTCCGAACTGTGGTCCTTATTATTGCCTTCCTGGCCGAACTTCTCCACTAATCAATTTGCTCATGTATATAAGTTGCAAGAGAAAAGGTTCTTGGTGAAGATTCTTTGCTTAATTATTTACGTGTTGTACATGTTTCATGTGATCCACCGACATCAAGCCTCTTCTAGCTAGCTGAATGCATTATCATATAATTCAAGTCACCGTCTGAAGTCCCGCCAGGATCTGAACAGAAGAGATTAATCAAGCTTCCGGTCTTTACGTAACTAATTTATTTCATGCAAGTTCAGGTGGGCCTTAATAGCGGGGAGGCTTCCCGGACGAACTGACAATGAAATAAAGAACTACTGGAATGCAAATCTGGCCAAAAAGTTCGGGTCTTTTTCGTCACAGTCGTCATGCACAATGAAATTCGACCAAGACCTGGGAATTCAGGAATATCAAGATCACAGAACGATGAATCATTCTCCGGTTGATCCGAATGAGCCACCGGGCATAAGTGGTATTCCCATTTCAAAAGAAGAGGAAAAGCCTTTATTGGCGAACGAAAGCACGAGCTTCATAAAAAATGGAAGCAATGATTATGATCAAGACATGTTCTCTTCACTTCTCGTTGGAGACGATGATGATCTAAGCTTTCTTATGAGCATTGATACAGATTTCGGAGAGGGAGTAGCAGACTTTGATCCGCAGTTGTTTCGGGACGATCAAGCTGCAGTTCGTCAAGAAAACGATGATCTCGGAATCATTGTTAGCCGAGTTGATGGCAATGATGGCATCTCTTCATCATCATCTCCTTGTGGATATTCTTCATTCCACTCATCAGGACATGATCAAGTGAACGTTGAGAAAGGGTTGATGAGTGGTCCGATACCATCGCTACATCTGGAGCTGAAGAAACTGGCTTCCTTCCTTGATTTGGAAGATGACTGGACGGGACTCTGAAACTTTCTTTTTTTGTAAAAACAAGCAAGCATTTTAATAATGAGGACCGACCAAATAAATTGTTTGGATTGCATTCTTGAATGAGTAAAACCTTATTTCACTCGACGTTCTTCCTGTTCCAATAATACGCCAAATTTGTGAGGTACATGTGTGAGGGTGTTATGAAAAAGGAATCCAACATTGGGGATGCAATTTAAAGTGGAACAGTTAATATACCATTGTTGATTACTTATTTGACCTAATATTTTGAATGAATATGAGTTCAATTGGATATATTAATGGGTTCAGATTTGAACTCTCTCTTAGTAATTTTCCTGTACGAAGATATTGGGCTTCCATTGAACCCCTAATGATAACTTTTCATCCAACTTAGGTGAACTTCTTTGTAAACTCGACCTTCTAACTCAGTGAACAAGGCCGTCACGAAAGACCAGAATGAACAATCTTAAATTTGCAATGTCGCAAAATTTTGCCAGGTAGGGTTTTACCGGCGGATCAACAAATGGAAATGGCAACATCTCTTAGTTGAAAATGCGAATGCATATGCGATGATTCAAGGGCTCTTTGTCGTTCATATCTCTGGCTATCTCACTTTAGAATATGAATATAATAGTAATGTTTCCTTTTTCACATTCAAGCAGAATATTCTTCTCGTTCAGCATAGGAGGCATTATAGCCCCCCCCCCCCCCCCCCCCCCCCCAAAAAAATGTTTGTGAGGTTAGATGTATTAAAGAGACATTTCTCGTTAGCCAAAGCCGCTCTATTTTATTTTTATTTTGTAAACTTAATTAGCTAGAATGCTGAATCACCCAAACAAAGAAAGAGAGAAACCAGAGAGAGAGAGAGGGAGAGTTCATAAAGCAAAAATTGTAATTTAGGGTTTGGAAAAAAGAAAAAATTAGATGATCCTTAAGGTGATCTGAAAAAAGAAATTTTTCTTAAGGTCCATCAGCAGTATATTTAGAAAAAAATAAATTATATAAAGAGTCTTGTTCTATCTTATGAAAGGGAGGAGCAAATGTCCAAATAGGAATGGACACTTTCTAGTGGACCCGTAAAGTTGCGTTTGATAATACTTCTATTATCATGAACAATTTTTTAGTATTTTAAGACGTTTGACAACTATATAAAATTTATATTCTCGAAGCAGAAATAAGTTTGGTACAACCCCAAATATTCTTATAACTTAGAATTTCTTTTAATTTATAAATACTTTTATTACATTTTTCTTTTCTTTCTTATTTTTCTTCTTCTTCCTCTAGCCGGTCGCCAGCCTTGGCCATGGCCGGCCAGCAACTGACGAGGTCCCCCCGAGCTTCCCCGTGGCCATTATCGAGGCTGGCAACCGGTTGGGGGAAGAAGAAAGGAAGAGAAAAAAGAAAGAAAAGAAAAGAAGAGAAAAGGAAAACTTGTTTCTTGATCGTTTTCGAGAACAATAAACAATTTTGTTTTATGTTTCCTGTTTTTATTCCAAATCTATTTCCGAGAACAAATTGCTCTCGAGAGCAAAAAAATTACCAAACTCGTTCTGTTCCATTTATGTTCCAGGGAATAAAAGAACAGTAACACTTATTCTCGGAAGCGTTTCATGAGAGCTATATATCAAACGCTCCCTAGATATCTGAGTGCTGTGGTGTTATTGAATGACCCGGTTTTCCCAGGTCCTGGACCACAAATATTTCTATTTGTTGGGGGCAGATGAGGCCAATTTATTTTCATTTCTAGGTCCTTCCTTTGTCCTCACATGCAAAAAGGCAAAAATAACATTCCAAAAGAAAAAACCACATCCTCAGAAAAGTCGATTTAATGGCCGCTTTTTTTCGTGGGCCCTCCGATTTGAGTGATGGGGTTTTTGCCTTCACGACCAAGAACACGGCCCTACAACTCTTTTTTTTTAATTCAAGAAAGATTGTCGCCCGAACTCCGTTGTCTTGTGAGATAATATGTACCCGCGTGCTTGAACTTTAGCCGTGCCGTGACCATGGCGTATCGAGCCGCTTAGAGCATTGGGAAACGCCATAATAATTGAGCTTTAACCTAATTAGAATAATTACCCAACTAGAACGAGAAACCGGCGTCCGAAAATATTTGCAGAGTTTCGCGCGCCTATTTATATGCAAAATCCAAAGAAAAGAAAATGGTATAAGTAAGTGGCCATTCTACACATAGATTACTGGAGAATGAACAAGAAGACGGTGAAATGACATTCCTTAGAAAACTTTCTTTGAATTTCCTTTTATTTTCCAAGACAGTAGAGAAGATAAGTGAACTCTCTCTTTCTCGTTTCCTTTTGTAATGATATTTCCTTTTGTTTTACTTTCAAGATAATTGAATGATATTTTGACTAATCTTTTGGTGTTAAGATTAGTCTGTAAAAATATTTAAATATTAAATCATGCTTTCCCTTAATAACTTAAGCTTTTAGAACCGTTGATCATAATTCTACAAAATTTTACATAGAATTAGAGTATGCGGTCTTGAGTTAAAATACTTTCCAACCTTACCTTTTGTTTTGTGTTTCTTATTATGAAAGTGTTTTACGATATGCAAAGAATGCTTACTCATTGTCAAACTTTGATCTGCCGTGTTAGCACAAACTAGCCTAAGCAAGAACATATGTTGGGCAGTGCATGGAGAGAGCCCAAATTCTAATGAAGGGGACGTTATCTTTTACATTCTTCATTTAATTGTCTAATTAGTATTTACTATTGTTTTAGATTTGTTTAAGTGATTTCATCTTTTTCAAAGATGCCAAAACTTAATTACCACAATATTAGTCCATGTAAAATAAAATTAAGAAAACTTTATTAGTAATCACACACAAAAAGCAATTAAAAGAACTTTTGTCATTGGCTGGTATATCAAAGAAAAGAATAATAAACAAGCAAAGATGAAAACATCATACACATGTCAATAAATTCTTCAAATTTTCGAAAGACCAAACGTACCATCCTCTACCCCAACATGCCTGCACCGTCGACCGTGTAAGGTATTTTCATGCCAGCAATCAGCCAAAACCCACGCCAAGAAAAACTTGTATGGAGTAGGGGGCTACTAAGAAGCAACCTAATCGAAAAGATCTGCAACTCGTACGTGTGTCGTCTCTCTCGGTGTGCGTTTGAAATTTCCTTTTTCTTTTCCGAGGAAATTAACAATAACAGTAAAGCATGTTAGAAGATATGCGATATTCCTTTAGGAGATTTGGATTTGATTTGATTATGTACATATCAATTAAAGATTAGATTTAGATCTAGATTGATACATAGAATTCTTTATTTCCATTAATTGTACAAACCTAGCTCTATATCTTTAGGATCTGTACACTTTACACATATATTGAGGAAAATACAGAAAACCTTTACTCCTCTCTTCATCACCTTCGGTTTCTTTCATGGTATCAGAGCCGCCAGGCTTCTGATTTGCTTCCGCTTTGTTCTTCTGCCAAAAAGTTCTTCGACCTACAAAAAAGGGAGTTGTATTTGGCATTAGAATCAATACCCGAAGGAACTCTTCTTTTAACTTACCATGACCTCCCCGCAAACCAGCACTCCTATCTCCGGAAATCCACTAACTGGAGAAGTGATACCCCAAGATTTGCAGGCTGAACACCAACCCGCGATACTTCCAGCCACGGATCGCGAGATACAATTACAACCAGTACAGTGGCGGCCCATGCAGACTCAGCTCAATGTGGGGCAACCCTTGGCGGGTCAACCATACCAGTGGATTCCGTATCCACTCTATTTTGGGCCAAGCCCAAGCCCATCATCGTCTGCATATGTGGGCCACCAGAGCTACGTCCAAGCCGATGGGGGCCCACCAATCACAAATGGGGCAAGCCCAACCATCGGATCTGAGCAGTTGAGTGGGTCGGGAGAGCCGGGTATTGGAACAAGTCCTTACCCGGGTTTTTATCATGCGGGTTATCCATTTGGGGCAAGCGAATCGGGTCAAGGAACGAATATCTACCCGAACCTCGCGCCCGGTTTTCTACCTTTTCCAGCGGCGGCGCTAGCTGGACGACTAGAACCCGGCGACCCATTGTTCGTTTCTAATGCCGACGGACCAGAATTGCGGCTCATCAGCTAGCAATTGACCGGGGCAGAAAACTATACAAGATGGTCGCAAGAATTCCGGCGCGCCCTGGCAACCAAAGACAAAGATGGTTTCCTCGATGGAACCATTCCAGTTCCCGTGGACGAACACCTAGCTCGACTCTGGAGGAAGAGCAACCGCCTGATCCGAACCTGGATCGGCAACTGCGTCTCCTTCGAGGTCGCGGCCGGACTCCCACCAACAGAAGATGCAAAAGAAATGTGGGAGAATATCCAGGAAATGTACGGGAAGCTGGACTAGGCGAAAATTTTTAATCTAATGCGGGAGCTCGGCGAATTGAAGCAAGGAAATATGATGGTCACAAATTTGTTTTTAACAAGCTCTCGTCTCGTGGAACAATCTCGAATCGGCCGAGGAGAAACTCGTGGGACCGGAATCCACTCTCAAACAATACGATCCATCAAAGACGGGGAGAAAGCTACACGCTTTCTCCTCATTCTAAACGAAACATACCTCGGATTCCGCTCACGATCCTTGCCATGGATCCCATGCCGCCGATTGGGCGGATAATTCAATTGGTCGGGAAGAGAGCCAGCGACACGCGACGCCGGACCACACAAGGAGCAGCGAGAGCGTTGCACTCGCAGCCCGCGGAGATCGGCGAGACGCGGCCACCAAGGCTCAAACCCTAAATCGAGAGAGGGAGAGACGAGCGGCCAAATTAGGGTTCGCAGAAGAGAAACTCCGGCTATTTAAAACAGATCAGATGGACGGCCAGGATGTGATGCGAGGATCGGACGGCTCGCAAGCCTTCGATCTCCCGATAGGATCCAACGGCGGACAGGAGGCCGCAATTAAAGGATCGGATGGTCAGATCCTAGCTGCGATTAAAGGATCGGACGGCCAGATATTTGCCACGTCATCAAGGAATTTCGGAAGAAATTTTGAAGGCAAGAATAAATTATTTTGTGATTATTGCAAACGTTCTAATCACTCAATTGATAATTGCTGGAAATTGCATGGAAAGCCCGGTGAAAAAGAAAAAAAGATTTCAGTAGCTTACCAAGTTACTGGGTCGACCGGTAAAAAACCGACCAGCCTATCTCATATAGTCGGATCATCGCTTGATGGAGGCACTTCAAAAAATGGATACAACGAACGAGGAGCGAGTTTCTCGGTATTACCCATTGCTTGATTAATTCAATATCCAAAAAGGCATGGATAATTGATTCAGGGGCCAACGACCATATTATATGTGACAAGGGATTTTTTTCAAGTATAAATGACATATTGAATTTCCCTATTTCCGTGCAATTACCCAATGGGGATATTACTCATGTCCATGAAACAGGGACAGTCAATCTCAGCTCACAAATTACTCTTAGAAATGTTCTCTATGTCCCAGAATTCCAATTTAATCTGATCTCTGTGTCAAAAGCTTGTCAAGAAAACTCATGCCGGGTCACTTTCAATGCTAACACATGTTTCTTTAAGGACCTTTCGACTGGGAAACTGATGGGCTTGGGTAGTCTCTCTGAAGGCCTTTTTTTCTGGAATAGTTTCTCAAGTAATTTCAATAAACCATCATTGTGTAACTTGACTACCAATGATAGAAATTCTATTATGCATTTGAGATTAGGTCACAGTGCTTCCTTTCCATGTCCACAATGTCCTATATGTCCCCTTGCTAAACAATCTCGTGCGCCATTTCCGTCTAGCAACACACGAACTAGTGAAATTTTTTCCTTAATTCATGTGGATATATGGGGACCCTATCACACATTAAATCATGATGGGTCTCGATATTTTCTCACTATAGTCGATGATTTTTCTCTTGCGACATGGATTTTCTTGATGCAATCTAAGAATCAGACTTATTCTCATTTGAAAAGTTTTCTCTCACTCTCAAAAAATCAGTTTGGGAAATCCATACAAATGGATTCGTACGATAATGGAAGAGAATTCTTTAGCCATGATTGCTCTTCATTATTTACTACACATGGCATACAACATGAGAGCTCATGTATCTATTCACCACAACAAAATGGCGTGGTAGAACGGAAATATCGTCATCTATTGGAAGTCGCACGAGCCTTGAAGTTCCAAGCGTCAGTTCCAGACGATTATTGGGGAGATTGCGTGGTCACAGCCGCTTACCTAATCAACTGAATGCCGACTCGGATACTTAAAGGGAAAACCCCATTTGAGTTATTATTCCGAAAGAAACCGAGCTCCAAAGATCTCAAGGTCTTCGGATGTCTCTGCTTTGTTGCAACAAAGGGGACCTAGAGACAAATTCAGTCCACGTGCTCGGCGATGCATTTTCATGGGATATCCCAATTTGCGTAAAGGATATCGGGTTCTTGACATTTCCACCAAGGAATTTCTGGTGAGTCGTGATGTCATCTTTCATGAAGACATTTTTCCTTTTTCTGAGCAGACAACTATAGATACAAATACAGGGATAACAACCTCTCCTCATAGCATCCTATCTGATGAAGCAATGCCTCAAGGCCCTACATATATTCCAATGGCAGAATCGAGGTATATTCCTCCCACTAATTCATTTCCTCCAGTATCAATGTCCACTCCTGCTGAGAGGACCGACTGCTCAGAAGAAAGTTTAGAACCACAACCCGAAGATTCCCATGATACTGAAGAAAGTCAGCATATTGAGTCGCCATCCACTAATGAGACAAATACGGACACTACTCATCCAAGGCGTTCCGGTCGCACTACACGACCCCCCACCTGGACTAAAGACTATATCTGTGCAACACACCATTCTCTAGGTACTCAGTATCCAGTCTCATCATATGTTTCCTTTCATAGATTATCACAGGAACATAGATGTTGTATTAGTCGACTATCAGAAGAACAGGAGCCATCTTGTTATGATGAGGCATCTATTGACCCAAAATGGCAACAGGCCATGAAGGCGGAACTTCAGGCACTGATTGACAATAAAACATGGGATCTTGTCCCGCTCCCCTCTGATCGCAAGCCAATTGGTTGCAAGTGGGTCTACAAGATTAAGTATCGTGCCGATGGTTCCATTGAACGATACAAGGCACGGTTGGTTGCCAAAGGATTCACACAAAAGGAAGGTTTTGACTATCACGAGACCTTTTCTCCGGTTGCCACCGATGTCACAGTTCGTTCCTTTTTTACTTTTGCTGCTATTAATAATTGGACTCTACATCAAATGGATGTGCATAATGCTTTCTTGCACGGCGATCTAGATGGGGAAATTTATATGGATATTCCTCAAGGCTTACGGAGACAGGGGGAGAATAGAGTATGTCGTCTCCGTAAATCCCTTTACGGATTGAAGCAAGCATCCAGACAATGGTATGCCAAATTTGCAAATGCTCTTACAACAGCAAGCTTCAAGCAGTCTAAACATGACTATGCTTTATTCACACGGACTGAAGGTACGTCATCCATTTATTTGATGATATATGTCGATGACATACTTGTTATGGGAAATGATAAGGCTGCCATAGACAAATTCAAGGATTATTTACATGCTACCTTTCACATTAAAGACTTAGGAGCACCTAAATACTTCCTTGGAATTGAAATTGCTCGATCTGACCAAGGGATTTCCCTTAGTCAACGGAAATTTGTCTTAGAAATTATATCAGAAGCAGGCCTATCGGGATGCGGACCAATTTGTGATTCCTATTGAGCAGAACATTAAGTTGACTACTGCAGAATATGATAGGGGTACATCACAAAATGATGATCCCATACTCAAAGATCCATTAGGGTATCAAAGACTTGTCGGGAAACTCATATACCTGACCATGACTAGACCTGATATCTCTTATGCAGTACAGACACTTAGTCAGTTCATGCATAGTCCAAAGCGATCTCATTTGGAAGCTGCATTGAAGGTTGTGAAGTATTTGAAAAAGTGTCCAGGACTTGGGATTCTTTTATCCAAACAATGTGACATGAAGATGAGGGCATACTGTGATGCTGATTATGCTACATGCCCTACTAGCCGGAGATCAGTCACTGGATACTGCATCAAATTAGGAGATTCACTTCTCTCATGGAAGACCAAGAAACAACCTACTGTATCTTTGTCTTCGGCCGAAGCTGAGTACCGAGCTATGGTGAAAACCACTTGTCAGGTTGTGTGGATACGAGGGTTGCTTAAGGACCTCGGAATACAAGTACGAGGAGCGACAAAGTTATATTGCGACAATGATGCAGCTCTCAAATTGGCAGCAAACCCTATAGTGCACGAGAGAACTAAGCACATAGAAGTGGACTGTCATTTTACACGAGACAAGATTCAAGAAGGGGTGATTGAAACGAAGGAATTGGCACAAAGAAGCGACAAAATAGACATCTTCACCAAACCCCTATGTCATCGACAAAAGACGCATATCTATTAAACAAGCTAGGCGTCTTGGACATCTACAAGCCACCAGCTTGAGGGGGAGTGTTAGAAGATATGCGATATTCCTTTAGGAGATTTGGATTTGATTTGATTATGTACATATCAATTAAAGATTAGATTTAAATCTAGATTGATACATAGAATTCTTTATTTCCATTAATTGTACAAACCTAGCTCTATATCTTTAGGATATGTACACTTTACACATATATTGAGGAAAATACAGAAAACCTTTACTCCTCTCTTCATCACCTTCGGTTTCTTTCAAAGCACGCAGAGAGAAAAGGAAAAAAATAACAAAATGGTGAGCAGGCCATGTTGTGGTAGGGAGTATTGAAACTTTTCGAAATTTCCTTCCATGTCATATTAGACATTCCGACGTGTACTTATTCACTACTCTTCGATACTCGATCAATATATGTCAGAAAATTCGACACTTGATCAATTTTCTCGACACTTTTCGACACTTGAGTCGGGAATTCCGACACGTGAGTTCAGAATTTGACAGGTAATTCCTACAAGTAAGGGATTACTTTTAGAAATTTTCAATAAATGAATTGTCAAACTATAAATATGTAAAAAGATAAAAAAAAATAATAAAGGAGAAAAGAAAAAAGAAAACTAATCTTCTATTTTGTTCTGACTCTCGATTTCCATGATACAATTCACTCTCAAGTTTGTTTTTCTTTTCTTCTTTTCTGATAAGCTTTAACATGCGAGTCCAGAATATGGATTGCCTATTTTGTTTTCTTCCAAGTTTTATGGATTATTGGAATGACATGAATTTATCAAATTGAAACGATAAATGATATTAACAAATGATAGATTAATATTTTTAGTATAAATTCATTCTAATCTCTTTTACTATTATTTATTTATTTATGAATTTGAATCAAATTAATTTGATTGAAATAATTATAAAAATGATAATTTATTATGTATATATAAAAAATATACATTTAATATATAATATGTTCCAACATATTATAATTCTCTATTTTTTTTAGAAAAAACGTGTCGACATGTCATGTCGTATTGCGTGTCGTGTGTGTCGATATCGGTGCTACTTAAATTATGCAAAGATAGGGATTACCCAAGAAGCTTGCTCTTCCTAAGAGGATCGAATTTTTGTCAACTATGTGGAGACTCATGGACCAAGAAGATCTCGTCGTTATACTCCATCGCCTTCTCGGCAACAGAAATTGTTAAATTATGTTTCATGTTTGAGATGGATATACAAGATCTGACTCGGATTGAAATGCGTGAGAGTCCATATAGAAAAGCACGGGATGATCCGAAAAAAGTTGATTCATGCGGTTTCTTCATGGCTCGTAGACATAAATGTGTATAAATTCTTGTGGGGACAAGGCACATGGCTCACTGAAAAAGAGAGAGAGAGAGAGAATAGAAAGAGCATCTCCGATTAGAGGGAATGGAATGTCGACCATAGGATGATATGATTTTATGGTTGGTGCTTGCATAAACCAAATGCTTGACGTTAATCGATTTATTGCACTCGTGAGTATTTCATGAATTTTCAAATAGCTGGACACCTGCATGAGCTCGTGTAATTGGGTTATCAATATATATAGTTGATGATATATACGCAATTAAGTGGCTGAGGTCGTGTATCTCTGCTACAGGAGTAGTGGACTCTATACGTGAAATCTATATCCATATTTATTATGAAGTGGTTGAAGTATATGCATGTTGATCAGTGTGTGATAATTCTGTTCTTGCTGTCTTGTTATTATATATTGAGAGGATTTATGCGTATGTGTAGCATGGTCCTGAGAATCATAACTCATAATCTTTAGTCATATAAACTTTTCTATATTCCAAGAAAGAAAACTCTATAATACGTTAGACCATTTAGCCCATTTATTGATTCTAAATCGATATTTAACCATAGATGAAACGGTTTTTGAGATCGAAAGGGTGTATAACATGTGATATTTCTCCACTAATTCAACATATCATGCGAATGCGTGATAATAAGTTTGTCTATCAACGAGGGACAATCCACTCGGAATAATTGCACATTGTACCGCATGCCACTTTCCCTGTGTTATCATCCCAATGTGGGCTATAGTTCCGTAATTGTTGGTTTGGTAATCATACATGTAGATAGCGTAGTTTACAAAAAAGATATGTCTCGATATATGATAAATCTAAGTGGATAATGGAATAAGTGTTTTTACCCTTTTTTTAAATTTTTTTTTTATTAAGGTAGAGCATTGATCGAAGGCACAAAGTATACATATCGATCTTTTCTAAAGTTATTCTAAGACAAAGGAAAACGGACAATCGCGATAGAGAATTGCCTGCCTATATTCTGGAGGATTTATCAGAAGATCTAAGATTAGCATGTTTATTCTATTACCTATTTTGGCAATGTCCCGTTCAGTGTGACTAATGTTGGGCCCTCCAAAGGCTTTGAGCCAGCAATGCCTCCATGACGGGCTCTATGGTTGACGGCTCATTGTCAATGGATGGCCCATCCATGTTGCCCGGCTTTTGAAGCGACGACACTCACTAAATGATAGGCTAATGTAGGTTTCGTTTGTTTTACGGAAAAACTTATAGGAAAAAGTCTTATGGACTTTCTTAAATTTGTTTTACAAAAAATGAACCATTTGGGGAAAACATTTTCTATCAATGGAATATAATCTTCTAAAATAGGGGAAAATATTTTCCACTTTATCTTCTTCTTTTTTTTTTTTTCACAAAACACCTTTTCCTTTTATTTTTATTTTTATGTATTTTTTGAAAAATCGAGTCTTTATTTATTTTTATTTGCTTTTTCTTTTTTCCTTTTCTTTATTTTTCTTGATCTTCTTCCTCAGCCGTCGCCAGCTATGGTGGCAGCTGGCGATTGGTCATAAGCGAGCTCGATCCTTGCCATATCCAACTAGGCTCTAGCAACCTCAGGCGAGGCTCAAGCTCGCTTGGTGTCGATCACTAGTCATCACCATGGTTGGTAACCAACCGAGAAAGAAGAAGAAAAAGAAGAAAGAAAAGAAAAAAGAAAAGGAAACAAAATTAAAATCTATTTTATAAAAGAATTTAAAAAATTATTTTAATAAATAAAATAATAAAAAAATATTGAAAGGAGTGCATGAAGGAAAATATTTTCTATACCAAGCAACATAAAATATTTTTCACTTCAATTTTAGGGTTCGATTGAACATCGGAAAATATAGCTATTTTCTTGGAAAATGACTTCTTAGAAATTTTTTTCTAGAAATACTATATTTTCCACTAAATGAATAGAGCCATAATATCATAATCGAGTCAAATCGAGTGCATCATCGATGCTTATACTGAAATTCAAATAAATGCTTGGTGATTTCCTAAAAGACGTTGCAAACATGTGGGTGCAAACTTAATTGGAGTGTTGGTATAGTAGTTGGTAAATCTCTATATTTACGTTCCATATTGCCAGGCCTTTGATGTCATATCACCGGCAAAGTAATAGGCGAACATAGTTGTATCATAATCAAGTCGAGTCAAGTATGTGTTGACATTTAAATTTTAATTATTCATTTAGGTGCAATTGCATAGAAAATTGGAGATTAATTTTAACCTTTAAAAAATTGAATAAATTGCATAACATATAGATTAGGGGTGTGCAACGGGAATCACTCCAACCGGAAACCACCAAGACTAGACTGGACCGGCTAATTTTGCGTAGTCCTCATGTGCGATGGTCTAGTTCCTAGTTCCTATTCTTGAAACCAGTGACTGGTTGGTCCGGTTTCCGATTTTGGGACCAAAACCAAAACAAGTGAATCGGATCGACTATATCTATACATTTTAATGTCTTAATAAGCCCTAACTTTCCCAATTTACCATCCCCTCTTGTTTCGACATACTCATATGTCTTTGTTTCTTGTGTGCTCCTTTTTGTTGCTTTATACAGTGCTTGATGGTTGGGTTTGTCTTCAAAGGAGCGAAAGAGGGGTGAGGGAGAGGTTTCCTCAAGCAATTGTTTTTTTTTTTTTTTTGCATATTTGTGATTTGCTATCAAAGTCGAATAGAGACCGGTTTCGTTGGACCGGATAGGACTAGTTGAGCTGTCCAATTCCCAGTTCCAGGACCGGACGGTCTGGTCCCAAATCCCCAAAACTGGAAATTGATCCTCTTGGACCCCAATTGGTTCGGCTTTCTCAAGGGGCTTTGGGCCTCTAAAGCCCATTGGGAAAAAAAATTGGTGTTTGGTTTAGCATTTGAAGCCCCCCTTCCCCAAATGCTTGCATTTGAAATGCTGAAAGCCCAAAGCAGGTGGGGACTTGCTTTGGGCATTCGACATTTTTCCGAATGCTAAATAGGCACTTAATGATTTTTTTTCTCTTCCAATATTGCCCTCACTGATAATTGCATTTTTCCTCTTTTGCCATAAATAATTACTGTTTCATCGTCTTCCTTGGACTTGAAGGGCCGTCGGATCTGCTCAGGCGACCTCGGGCATCGACCCCCCGCACCGCCGTCGCCTGGGTCGCGGCTTCAGGCGACGCCGGTTGGGTCGCGTCGGCGGTGTGTGGGGCTGACGCCGGCTGAGTCGCGTGACCCAGGCGATGGCGGTGCGTGGGTCGCTCGACCTAGCTGGCGTCGCCTGGGTCGCGGCCTCAGGTGACGCCAGCTGGGTTGCGTCGGCGGTGCGTGGGGGTGATGCCGGCTGAGTCGTGCGACCCAGGTGACGGCGGTGCGTGGGTTGCGCGACCTAGCCGACGTCGCCCGGGTCGCGGCCTCAAGCGACTCAGCCGGCGTCGGCCGAGGCCGCGACCTAGGAACGGCGGTGCGGGGGGGCCGCGCGACCCACCGGCTCCCCCCCCCCGGCCACTAGCTCCGCCGCCTCCGATCGTTCCCCTCTACCCGCGCTTCAACATCTCCTCTTCCTTTTTCCTCTTTTTTTTTTTTTTCCTTTTTTCTTTTTACCTTAAAGCTATTTTGCAAAATATACCCAACCAAACATACTTGCTTTCACCAAATGCCCCTTCACTCAAAGATACTTGGGAAATGGCTTTGCATTTTGCCAAAGTTGAACCAAACCTACCTTACCGATTCTTAGTTCCATTTTGAAATCGAACCGGATTGGGACCCGATTACTCTTAATATAGATATTAGGAGCATTTGCATCAATAGAAGTAGAATTTATTAAAATTCTTGTTTTAAAAAAAATTAATAAATCATCTAATTTTTAATTTAAAACAAAGAAGAAGAAAAGGGGTGGAGCCGGAACGAGTCGAGTCGGCCCCTTATTTCTTTTCCCTGTTGGGCCAGGCCCAGCCGGCTCATTTCCTCTTTTCCTGGCTCGACCCGCGCGCTTTTGACCTTTCCGCTCCCTTCGCGTCTTTGCAGCGAAGGACTGATGAGACAGAACAGGACAGGAGCAATCCGACCACCGTACGTGGTCGGGGGCAGACCGGTAGGGGTAGCTGGCGGAGGCCATGCGCGCCCGCCGCTGCCATTAAAAGGAGAGGGAGAGTGAGGTCGAGGGGGGATTTTCGGAGAGCGAGAGCGGGGAGAGCAAGCGAAGTGGGATCTTGGCGCGCGTTCGAGTCCCAGTTGGGCCGGGAATCCCTTGTTTCGTTTGTGCATTGTACCTGCTAGTCAATGTCAAAATGCCTGAATGAGATCCGTTTTCGTTTCGTCGTTCTTGGTCGGAGTCCAGCTGTCTGTACTGAGCCTCGCCTTGTCGAGGTGCTTCCGAGGAGTCGAGCTGTTGTCGTTTTTTCCAGCCAAGGAGAGGGTTGTCTCGGCCGGCTACATCAGGGCCGACCGAGGACAGCCGCCAAGGTCAAGGCGTCTCAGTCGCTTGACGGTGAGGCGGCCGGTCCGTGGCTGCCGTGGCGTCGCCGGTCGGATTAGGGCTGACCACCCATTCTGCGTCTCCAAAGGCGACGCCTAGGCACACCCCCGCTCAGCCAAGAGCATCTTTTCTCTTTCCCCTTTTTTCTTCTTCTTCTTCTTCCCTTCTTTTCTTAAGCTGAAGCACCCACTTCCCCTTTTCTTTTGACTTTTCAGCGTTTCTTTTTTTCTTTTGCTTTTGCCTTTTGACTGGGTCAAAAGTCAAAACCCATACATTACATACAGAGTTGAACATTCGGCTCCGTAAAGCTCATATTCCGCTTGCATTGTGATTTGCCCAATGCGCTTTAAGCCTCTACGTTTCACCTTGGAAGGAAGCAAGGTATAACATGGATTCTCATCTGCACTTTATTGATCACATTCCCTCATGGCAGATCTTCACCAGGCAAATGCAGTCATGCTTTAATCAAGATCAGTGTAATGCGGAGAGAGTTTGAACTTGCTAAGTACAGGCAATGCTCATGATGATCTCAGCAGTTCTCTTTAATGTGTAATACTTACTGTAATGGAAACTCTGTAATTTGCAGTAACTATGGATTCCTAATTGCTGCGAACTTTTGAGCCCACCCAGTTTCACAATGTCAACTGGTAAATGTTTCTCTCTTGCGCTGTTCTTGGTTAATGTCTGCCCCTGGTCGATCATTATTTACTTTGATTCACCGCTTAAATATTACGATTATCGACCGAGATTTTATGCGCTTTCAGTCGCCAGTGGCCTAATCTTTCTCACTGCGAGGAAGGCCATTCAGATTTTCCCAGAAAATGTGAAGAAGCTGTGGAGCAAATGGGAGCTCCGGGTGATGATCATAGTTAGTCTTGTCTTGCAAATCGTGCTCGTGATGTTCGGTTCAAGGCGGAAATCCACAAAAGCCAGCTGGATCGCGTTCCTCGTCTGGTTATCGTACTTATTGGCAGACTCCGTCGCGACCCTCTCACTGGGGCTTGTCTCAAGCAGCAGCGGAGGAGATTCCTCAGACCCGAACAGCAGGCTGCTGGTGTTTTGGTCCCCGTTCCTCCTCTTACACCTTGGAGGCCCCGACACCATCACCGCTTACTCGACTGAGGACAATGAGTTATGGTCGAGGCACTTGCTCGGCCTAGTGACCCAAGTAGTTGCTGCCTTTTATGCCTTCCTCACTTCTTGGAGCACAAGCGTTCTCACATTTATAACGATCCCCGTGTTCATTTCTGGGGTAATAAAGTATGGAGAGAGAACTTGGGTGCTCAGGTCTGCGAGCTCCGACCACTTTCAAGCCCCCGAACTGTCAGCACCTACTCAGTTGCTAGCCATGAATCTAAGGCCCGGCGAGAAGTACCTTCACGAAGCCTTTTACCTGTTCGGCATGTTCAAGCATCTTTTCACTGGGGTCATCCTTAACTCTGATGAAGCCGAATACAGCTACAGTATCATTTGCAAGAAGTCAGCTGAAGAAGCATTCAAATTGGTCGAAGTCGAGCTGAGTCTCATGTATGACCTGCTCTACACGAAGGCAAAAGTAGTCTACTCTATACCTGGCATCCTCCTTCGTTTCATTACCTTCTCATCCGCTGTTTCTGTGCTGATTATCTTTTGCACTGCCATTGATGAGCGTGTTCACTCGCACATTGATGTGGCAATAACTATGTTATTGTTGGTGGGAGCTATTGCTTTGGAGGTTTACGCAGGATTTACTGCTGTATTTTCTGATTGGACGATGCTGTTAATGATAGAGCCGAGGAAGCCTTTGGGGGATTATCTGTATCGAACAATATCGTCTTCCTGATTATTTTCGTTTTACAGCAAGAGGTGGTCGGGATCCATGGGACAACTCAACTTAATAAGCTATTGCTCAACCGACAGGTTTGTGAAGTTCATCGAAGATGAGCCATTTGGCTTCTATTTCACGTTAGAAACATATTGGCAAGTGATGCAGGTGGAAGTGAGCGTCCTTTTAAAAGAACAGATCTTTAAGCGACTGATAGAGAATCATTCTAGGTGCAGCAACTCGGGGTTTGATCCCAAAATCATTTAGGAAACGCTTGGTGAAAGAGGTGATTTCGCTCTTCAGAAGAGGAATTGTCTCAGAGAACTCCAGTGGAGCACCATCAGTGTAGACTTTGATCAGAGCCTCCTTCTTTGGCACATCGCTACTGATCTCTGCTATTACTCCGACCTCAACGAAGACAGCCTTGCTGCTTGCAAAATGAGCCAATTACTGTCTGATTATATGCTGCATATCCAAGTCACACGTCCCTTTTTGCTACCTAAATCAATCGGCCAGACGAAATATCTTGAAGAAACGTACAAGCAGGCGACGGCTTTCTTTCGGCAAAGAGGGTTGAAAACAAAGAGTGGAAGAGATGCCCGAGATCTATTGATTAAGGAATACAAGAAAAACTTGCATTCCCTGCAAATGAGTAAAAATAGCTTGGTGCTGCTAAATGGCCGTAGGCTCGCCGAAGGATTGCAGTCTCTTGCGACGGAGTTGGGTTGGACAAAGGAGCAATTATGGGACATGGTATGCGAAGTTTGGGTTGAGATGCTGATTTATGCAGCAGGCAAGGGCGAGTGGACCAACCACGCGCAGCAACTCCGACAAGGTGGAGAGTTGCTGACTCACGTATGCCTCCTCATGGCACATCTCGGCTTAGCAGAACAGTTCCAAGGAAAGCTGGTGAACATTAAGGTCCCGGAAATGACGGATGTTCCTGATCTTGCAGGAAGGAGCGTAGACGATCCCATGTTCGACGTATTTCCTGCATAATCAGAAGGAAGAACAGTGCTCGGTAGATTGTTTAGATCTTTTGACTGTCGCATTCTTACATATCAACCGACGAATGATTCGCGTAGACGCATGTTATCATCTTCTAATTTGGTCTCTGGAGTTCTAGATACAGATATCATCTTTTCACTGTCAGATTTCTTTCCCCTAGAAATTCTGCCAGTCCATGAACTTACTTAGCTTTCTGGATTTATCACCTCACCAAGCCGACGTCTCAAGCGTTTGATCTCCAAAGTCACCTTCTCTCTTACGTTCGAAATGCAATCGTCCTTACCTTGAAGAAAACAGAAACCAGTACTCATTCTTTGCAAAGTATGACATAAAATTTAGAGTAAATCACTCTGACACGTCTTCAAATTTGCTACTATATTCAAACTTCCTGTGAAATTTCAGAAACTATCCTGACACCCATTTCAGAAATATTCTAAATAGAAGATTGATAAAAATAATTTACATTTTACACTTTAATGCTTTCTTATTAAGATGCCTGCGATTCGATGATGTGGGCGCCAGACGACAAAGTCGCGGTCCACATCGACGGCGGACGAGGAGAGAGAGAGAGCTGGGTAGTCATCGCCTCTGGCGATAGGTGGTTCAGCTCCGGATCTGGTCGCCGCTTGGCGCTCACCAGTGAGCAAGACCAATTCCTATTCTTCAACTTTGTTAATATAATGCCTGAAGTCCAATGATCTTTCTTGCCGCAGTGGCTGTTACCATCACTCATCACTCAGGCCTGTCTGTTCACACTTGAGCAATACAGAAAGTACATATATTTTTTCAGTTTCCTCCAAAATTTCAAGTATTATTCCAGTTTCATAAGATCAAGAAAACGTCATCCATGAATTTTACATGTTGAATGGAAATTTCCGGAATTTCAGGTTTAGAAAAGTCAAAGTGGGCGTATTGCAAGATTCGGATTAAGCGAAAGGAGAGAACGTAGAAGTCAGTCCGGGCGGGAGACCAGTCGTATGCATAATCTTTTTCCCTTGCCGTCCATGGAGCCTCCACGTCTGATGTATTCCTCAGAGAGGTCAACTTACACAGCATTTTATTGTCATCACTCGGTCTTTAGACTACAAAACAGACCAGGTCTTCAACATGAATCAGAACCTATAAATGGTGTGAGATTTGTGGGATCATTACTAACTATTTTAAAAATTTAAATTGTTAAACGAATGCATGGTTTTATAAGTAATTACTCTACAACGCTTTCCGTCACTCTCACGCTTAGTCTGGTTTTTTTGCTTAGTATTGAGCATGGAAATTTAATTCGAAGGTAAATGTGACTTAGAAAGATTCCAACATGGAGGATTTAGAGAAAATAATTGCGACAATTCCACGTGTTTGCCATACCATGATCATAAAGTTATTTGGGGTGCGTTTGCTAACGATTCTGTTTCCGGGAACAATTTTTAAGCATTTTAAGCCGTTTGATAGCTGTCCAAAATTTCTGATTCTGGAATAGAATTACGTTTGGTAACGTGCTCAAAATTTATACTCAAAATAATTTTCTTTTAATTTTTAAATAATTTTTTTACTTTTTTCCTTTATCTTTTCTTTTCTTTTCCTTTCTCTCTCCTATTCTTCTTCTTCAAGTGGCCTAGACGAGGGCCGGTGACCTCACCGGAGCGTCGCCGGCCCTTATCGGCCGAGGCTCGTCGGCAGCTAGGCGAGGCTCGCCCAGCCCCACCGAGGCTCGACCTCGCCGGTGGCCGGGGCTTGCCTCTCGCGAGCTCGTCGAATCGGTTGCTAACGACCGACGAAGGTGGGCGGCGACGGCAACCGCGCGGTGGCGGTAGATGATGAAGAAGAAAAGGGAAGAAGAAGAAGAGAAAATATGAGCTTGATTCTTAGATTTGTTCCCGGAACAAGAATCAATTTTTTTTTTTTATTATTGATTCTGTTCCAAATCTGCTTTCGAGAACAAAAAATAATAGAAATTTGTTCCCGGAACAAAAATTTTACCAAACACGATTTTGTTTCAAAATTACTCCCTAAAAAAAAGAATAGAATCGACACTGTTTGGATGATTACCAAACAGGCCCTTATAGGACTACTAAGGAAAAACAAATCCGAAAATTACAGCTCTACTCCCTCGACTAATTAT
Source organism: Eucalyptus curtisii (assembly GCA_017140595.1). Classification (NCBI taxonomy): domain Eukaryota; kingdom Viridiplantae; phylum Streptophyta; class Magnoliopsida; order Myrtales; family Myrtaceae; genus Eucalyptus; species Eucalyptus curtisii. The sequence goes on along the minus strand of CM029503.1, from coordinate 34,326,626 downwards.
TATTTACAGCTATTCCCTAATAATTAGGACCTAAAAATTAGGATCTAATATTCCTTATAATCAGGTCCTAGAAATCAGGACAAGTCAACAAATCGAGGTCTAAACGGATTTCCACCGCCTGAATCTTCTGCTCCACTGCAATCGGTCCTCATTCATCGAAGCAACAGAGCGATTAAGCTTCAAATGCACATGCAAGAATTCGCAGGAGGACATCTCTGGCCATTCAGCTAGGAATCAGTTTACATACAGGCATCGAATTCAAGAGTTAACCGCTTGTCTTCCGCACTGCAAACCATCCTAGAGCTGTTGACATGTAATCATCAGCACCGTGTCAGAAAACAAAGAGAATGCAAGCGAACACGACTCCAAAAATAAAAGACCGAACCAATAGGATCTGGTCAACATGGAGCAGTGTTGAGGGGTGACCCGACTTTGGGGATAGCAACAGAAACGGACAAGAAAAATGCTTAAACTTAAATATCCTGAACGGAGTATTCTAACCTCGAAATGTCATGCAGAGGCCAACCTTCAGAACGGACAAAGCAGAGCACATCAAAACCAAAAGAATCCCCTTTGTTAATTGTGCGCTCGCCGGCTCTTGACTATTCAAATTTCAGCCCGTCTCTGTCGCGGGCTCGCTCTCTCTCTCTCTCTCTCTCTCCTACATTCATTCGTAGATCTCAACCACCATGCCATCCAAGAGAATAGGTTAATGGCCAGAACAAAGGAGCATGGAGGATTCGCGTCTTGCTGCTCCCCCTTTTTTTAAGACCTCGAAAGAACCTCAACAAAAACATCGCTAGTTCCAAACGAACAGCACACCAACAAATAAAGAATAAGCTCCCCACCGTCCTCTTCCCGAAAATATCACTGCCCAAAGTAATTTTTTATGGCAGCGATTGTTGATCGCCATCTCTATCCTCCTCCTGCTCGGTCAATGATCGCACGCTCCCTTAAACGCAAACCTCTCTCCCCCTCCTCCTTCTCCTTCTTATCTATCTCTCTCTGCCTCGCCGAGTGCCCGGTTGTCGTTCCTATCGAGCGAAAAATGACCATTGAAGAAGCGGAGCCGAATCCTCACGTCCTAGGCTGGGTAGAGGACTCGGTGTCGCTCTTCCCTTCGTTTCTCGATGACCCATATGACGCTGCCGAGATCAATGGCTACAACTGGTGGGATCCAAATCAAGATTTCCCGCACGATCTCATCAACACCAGCTCGGCTTCCATTGCCAGCACCGTCACCACAGCAGACAGCAATACTCACGCTGATACAACCGCAGTCACCACACACACGGCCACAAATCCTACCGCCGCCGCCACCGCCACCGCCACCGCCACCACTAACCATTCAGAAGAGTCGATCAAACAGGAGACGTCCAAGAAGAGAAAACCATCGTTAGGTAATCAAGATCACACCCGAAGGAGAAACCGAAGTGTTAGTACCATTGAGAACCCCGGATCCTTCGATGTGAAGGCGGCAAAACCAGTGCTGGGAGGAGTGAAGAGGCCTTCCGGCAAGAAACGCGCAGCTATGTCCTCGGGAAACAACAGCAACGGCGGTAACAAGGAAGGGAGGTGGGCGGAGCAGTTGCTCAACCCGTGCGCAGCTGCCATCACTGCCAACAACCTCACACGGGTGCAACACCTCCTCTATGTTCTCCACGAGCTAGCCTCCCCGACCGGTGATCCCAACCACCGCCTCGCCTCACATGGCCTCCGTGCCTTAACCTACCACCTGTCCCCATCCACCTCTCTCCCATCATCAGCTCCTTTCACATTCTCAACCGCAGAGCCGCGCTTCTTCCAGAAATCTCTCCTCAGGTTCAACGAGAGCAGCCCCTGGTTCGCCTTCCCGAGCAACATCGTGAACTCCTCCATCCTCCAAGTCCTCAGCGAAGAACCAGACAAGTCACGGAACCTCCACATCGTCGACATCGGCGTCTCCCACGGCGCACAGTGGCCGACGCTGCTGGACAACCTCAGCCGCCGCCCCGGCGGGCCCCCACCGCTAGTCCGCCTCACTGTGATCTCTCCCACGGGGGAAGGTGGCAACGCCGACACCCCCTTCTCCATGGCTCCCCCAGGCCACGACGTGTCCCCGCTCCTCCTTGGGTTCGCCAAGACCCTCAACATCAACCTCCAAATCAACCGCCCCGACAACCTCCCCCTCCAAAGCCTAAATCCCCAATCCATCAACACCTGCCCGGACGAAACCCTTATTGTCTCCGCCCAATTCCGCCTCCACCACCTGAGCCACAGCGACTGCACCGAGTTCCTCAAATCCGTCCGAGCCCTGAGCCCGAAGGGCATGATCCTGACCGAGAACAATGGGAACTGCGCATGCGCAGGGTGCGTGGACTTCGCGACTGGGTTCTCCCGGCGGATCGAGTACCTGTGGCGGTTCCTGGACTCGACGAGCGCGGCGTTCAAGGGGAGGGAGACCGAGGAGAGGAGGTTGATGGAGGGAGAGGCAGCGAGGGCTCTGACAAGCACGGCGGAGATGAACGAGGGGAGGGAGAGGTGGTGCGAGCGGATGAGGGAGGCCGGGTTCATTGGGGAGGGGCTCGGCGAGGACGCCATCGACGGAGGCCGAGCTCTGCTGAGGAAGCACGACGGGAACTGGGAGATGAAGGTGGAGGAAGACGGCGGGAGCCATTGCTGTGTCAGTTTAGGGTGGAAAGGTCAGCCTGTGTCCTTCTGTTCGTTATGGAAGTTGAGCGGTGGCGGGAAATGACGAGCGATTCATTAGTGAAAAATTGTGGGGGCTAAGAGATTATTTAATTAGATTAGAGCCTAATTAATCAGCTTGTAAAATAGTGAAATTTGGTGCTTATTGGCTATTATTCTTGCTTTCGCTTCCTGCGTCTGCAAATGCAAAGGAGCATGAAAAGGTCAGTAGTATATGGTAATGACGAGTGCCGTTTGATTTAGCAGATGTCTAGGTTTCCTGCCTTGTGGATTGAATAAGGTTTTCTGCATCTATGTTGCAATAACGTGTTGACGCGATTTATAAATAGTAGCTCCAACTTCGCCGGATGATTATTGAAGATTGACTCCTCCGATGAGACTTGGTCTTAAGTAGATGTCGAACTTGATACGGTACCTCCTCGACTTCAGCTCAACAGGCTGAAGAGCCTGATCTCCTATTCGAGCTTCCATTGTTTTTTCCTTAAATAGTTAACAATTATAAATATTGATTCACAGAAATCTTTAAATGCATGTCCTAAAATATTTGAGCACATTCTGGTCGAGCTCAAGCTTGCACTGTGTATCGGCTCGATTGAAACTTGATTCCGCCTGCTGACATGGTTTCGAAACGTAGAACTTCATTAGAGAATAATGATAATCACACGTTGTGATGGCGAGTTGTTTGTCTTCTCCATGATGGAGAATGGGTTGGGTTAGAAGAAGCCAGGATCTTCCCTTTGTTAATGTCAACATTTTGAGCAGTAGTATCGATGAAGGAGTTTGATGAGAAGCAGCAATCAAAAAGATTCTGGACTACCAGTATCGAGATCCACATAACATGACATATAGTAGAGCAACGTTGAAGTGGTCAACCCACCACGGCGCATGACGTGCTCGATAATGACATTATTCTGTTGAATGAGCAACTTGCTCATCTGCCGACTCGTCTATGAATGTTATATCAGCATCTAACGCACCTGATAGATACCCCACGGATGTGATCGAACGGCTTCGAACAAGTAGGTATTCACTCGTTGCCAATCCCGAGAAAGCGTGAACAGTTCGCCCTGATGGTATACATGCTTGGAAATTATATCCATGCAGGGATAAGAGCAGCCCTTGTCTCATGCTCTAATTTCCTAGTCTACTCAAATCTATTTCGTACGGATAGTACAATGTTCCTGGTTAGTGAGACGTGGGCGGGCATGAACCCTCTGTGCCTAACCCTCCAATTGCTTCGATCAAGAGCTACTCTCATCTTTGCAGGATAGAGCACGTGCCTGAGCGCTTTGCTTTCTGCATTGTTGTTTGACTAGTGAAATGCAAGCAACAAATCGAACTAATAGTGAGTTATGCGGGAATAGCCCCAGCTTGTTTAGATGATCCTCGGAGATTGACTTGTCTGATGCGACTTGGTCTTAAATTGCTATCGAACTTGATCTAGTACCTCATCGAATTGAGCTCAAACTCATCCATAATCATCTCGACAGGTTGAAGAGCCTGATCTCCTAATCAAGCTTGCATTGCCTTTCCTGAAAGAGTTAACAACCATTGAAGTTATTCACAGAATTCTTTAACTGCTTAAGTTGATGTTGAACTAGATACGGTACCTCCTCGTCTTCAGCTCGACAGGCTGAAGAGCATGATCTCCTATTCGAGCTTACATTGTAATTCCTTAAATTGTTAATAGTTATAAAAGTTATTCGCAGAAATCTTTAAATGCATGTCCCAAAATATTCGAGCACATTGAGGTCGAGTTCAAGTTCCTCGGGGTATTGAATGCAATCAGATCAAGCCGAGCTCAAAAATGAATTGTCGCCATCAGTTGAGCTCGATCTTCCGCTGTATCGGCTCGATTGAAACTTGATTCCGCCCGCCGACATGGTTTCGAAACCTAGAACTTCATTAGAGATTAATGATAATCACACGCTGCGATGGCGACTTGTTTGTCTTTGCTAGGACGGAGTATGGTTAGGTAGAAGAAGCCAGGAGTCCCCTTGTTAATGTCAACATTGTGAGCAGTAGTATCAACGGAGTTCGATGATAAGCAGCAATCAAAAAGATTCTGGACCACCGATACCGAGATCCACAGAACACAAACACATCATCCACAATTCCACAGGCACTACGTATCGAGGCTCCGTAGCCCCTCCTCTCTGTCCTGTTTGCCCTGCTAAGTTCGTAGAGCACCACTGAAGTGGTCGCGCAACCACGGCACGTGACGTGCTCGATTACAACATCATTCCGTCGAATGAACGGTTTGCTCGTCTACCGATTCCTCTATGAATGTTATATCAGCATCTTATGCACCTGATACATACCCGTAGGATATTATCGAACGATTAAGGGCATACATAGGAACGATTTTGTTCTTTTATTTTTATTTTCTTTTACTTCTCGGAATATAAAAAAAAAAAAAAACAGAAATTTGTCTAATAACGTCAATTAATTTTTCTATTTTTCATAATAAAAAAGTGGTCGGAGAAAAGATTTGGAATAAAAATAAAAAGCAGAAAAAAGTAGTTTCTTGTTCTCGAAAAAATAGTTTTTTTATTCTTCCTCGCTGCTTGCCGCTCCTTGCAACCATCGCCCGCCAGCCGCCACTGCTGTCTGCTGGTTGCCGCCATCCATCGGCGGCCACTGCCGTTGGCGGACAACAAGGAAGAAGAAGAAGAAGAAGAAGAAAATCTTAAAATATCAAAAGAAATTCTACATTACAAAAAATTATGAACAGTATTAAACGCATTCCTATTCTTTTTCTATTACAAAAATATAAACTTTATTTAGTTACAAAACACGTTATTTTATTTAAAAATTGTTCTATAAAATATAAATAGAAAAAAATTATCTCTGAAAAGATTCTTTCTCGTAATAGAAATATTATCTAACGCACTTTTCATCGCCAACCCCGACAAAGTGTGAACGGATTCGCGGCGATGGTACACGTGCTTGGAAATTATATGCATGCAAGGACAAGAACAGCCCGTCTTATGCTCAGTTCTCCTAGTCTAACTCACATCTATTACGTACGGATAGTACAATGTTCCTGGTTAGTGTGATATGGGCGGGCGTGGACCCTCTGTACCTAACCCTGCGACTTGGTCTTAAGTTGCCATTGAACTTGATCTAGTAACCCATCGAATTGAGCTCAAGCTCATCCACAATCAGCTCGACAGGTGAAGAGCCTGATTTCCTAATCAACCTTGCATTGCTTTTCCTTAAAGAGTTAATAGGGAAATGCATAATGTAAGGACCCAAGGGTATCACTCTGTAGCATTATCTGCTTTAGTTCTAGGTCTCTGGCCCTCACAACTTTAAAAGCCTTACACAGTATAAAAAATCCAAACATTATCAATTAGCCTAGGATTTCCTTTCTTGGCAGATCTATGATAAAAGACATGCACTTAGCCTCACTTGTTAGCATAGGCTCCCTTCCACATTGCCCACATTAGGTTGTAACATTCTTCACCCCTTACAACATAAGGCTCTCATTGTGGCCCCACACGCTATTAGGAATCAGCTTTGATACCATATGTAAAAACCCAGGAGCTACACTGTATAATATTATTCGCTTTGAGCCTCTAGCCCCTGTAACTTTAAAGCACGTTTCACAGAGTAGAAAACTCAAGTCTTACCAACTAACCCAGGATTCCCCCTTTAGTGATGTGGGATAAAAAATATGCACTTAGCCTCACCCACTTTTGGGTCACAGTCACCAATCAGCGCAACCTCCCCTACCATCCCGGCGATGCTACCCATCCTTGGGATCTGAGTTGTCACACATAATATACCCAATAACATATAGAGAGGGAAATTTATTCAAATTCATTATGCTCAGGTTCAAGTTCCTTCAGGAATTGACTATATTCGAATCGAACTTAGCTCGAAAATGAATTTCAATCATTGATTGAGCTCGAGCTTGCATTGTATTGGTCTGACTGCAACTCGATTTGACCCCTCATCATGGTTTCGAACCTAGAACTTAATTGGAGACCAATGATAATCATACGCTGCATGGCGAGTTGTCTGTACTCTCCAAGATGGTGAGTCTTCAAGTCGAACGTAATTAATTAGCTCTAAAACTAACAACTTGATTGGTTGATTGATAACTTTCCAACATTGATGTTTTCACATTTCAGCGTGGACAACAAGTTCTGCAATTCACTGTATCAAGATATCATTTGGTTAGTTAAATTTTCTCCTTGAGATTGCATTGTATTGGTTGATTGATTGATAACTTTCCAACTTTGATGTTTTCACATTTCAGCGTGGACAACAAGTTTCGCAATTCACTGTATCAGCGTGGACAAAGTCCATTTTGATTCGATTGCCAATGGAGGAGTTATACGAGAAGCAACAAGCAAGAAGGTACCTGATCCCCAATACCAACATCTGTAGACCATAATATATCATCCACGAGCACGAGGTAGCTAGGTCCCATGGTCCCTCATCTCTGTTCTGTGCCACACTATGTTCATGGAGCACCACTAAAGAGGTTGCTCGATTATGACATTACGCCACCGAATAGACAGCTTACTCATCTTCCAGTTCCTATATATCATAAATGACACAAGAACGTTATATAAGCATCTTAAGCATCTGATACATATTCCTAGGATGTGATCGATCAACTTTGAATGACTAGGTATTCTCTCATTGCCAACCCCGACAAAGCGTGAATGGATTCATCGTGATGGTACACGCACTTGGAAATTATATCCATGCAAGGACAAGAATAGCCCATGTCTCGTGCCCTAGTTTCCGGGTCTACTCAAATCCATTCTGTACATATAATGCAATGGGCATGGACCCTCTACCCAACCCATCAATCGCCTCAATCACAAACAACTCCTCTTTCCAGGATTCCTCCCAATTGATCATGTTCACATTCGACATTCTGTGTTCAGGCCACATCAGTCAATTAATGCAGCCCCAGAGACAACAGAAAAATTGAAGGCGACTGCTGGAAAAAAGTGCACATGCTCAAGCGCTTCGCTCTCTGCATTGTCCTTTCACTGGCGGAATGCGGAATGCAGGCAACAAATCATTCTAATATTGACCATGAGTCTCTCTTGCTTCCACGTCAATGTCCATTTCATTTTCTGCCAAGATCTCTCTCTCTCTCCCGTGACCATTTTTTGGCCATTTTTGCAAGAATTTCCACCACCCTAGTTTCTCTGCAGGACAGGTCTCGTTCCTAGGTTACCTCGACTCTATAAAATCAGACTATGGCCTGCTCAAAAATCTCAACATGAACTGTGTTAAAATGGAATCGAGAAAGCTTTTGCCATTCACTGCACACCCTGTCATCTTCAATCTCTGCCTCCTGCTCCCTTGCACTTACTTCACTCTCTCTCACTCTGCTAAACTAGGGAATGACACAGATAAACAGGCCTTATTGGCATTCAAAAACCAGATAACCCATGATCCTTTTGCCACGCTGAGCAATTGGAACGATTCGGTCCATTTTTGCCAGTGGAACGGGGTTATTTGCAGCAGTCGACATGAGAGGGTCGTGGTGCTAGACCTCCGTTCCAAGAACTTGACAGGTACTATCTCACCGCATATAGGAAACTTGACATTCTTGAGGAATGTCAATCTGCGGAATAATTACTTCCATGGCGAGATCCCGAAAGAAATGGGAAGTCTGTATCGACTTCAAGTGATCGGACTGACCCAGAATCTTTTGCAAGGTGGGATTCCTATAAATCTCACTCAGTGCTCGGAGCTGAGGATTCTCGATTTAGTCACAAACAGCCTCGAAGGAAGAATTCCGGCGGAGCTGGGCAAGCTTGAGAAGCTTACGGGATTAGGACTTGCTGTCAACAACTTGACAGGTCCAATCCCGAAATCACTTGCCAACCTCACTTTTCTCAGGGAATTTTCTCTATCTGAAAACAGACTCAGTGGCGACATTCCTAAAGAGATCGGCCAGCTGAGGCAGCTCCGCATGTTCCAAATCTCAGCAAACGGATTCTTGACAGGTTCGGTTCCTGCTCAACTCTTCAATCTCTCTCTTATGGAGTACTTTGTTGTGTCTGAGAACCAACTTGTCGGAGAAATTCCAACCGATATAGGATTTACTCTTCCAAACGTTCGGATGCTTCTCTTGGGAAAAAACCACTTTTACGGTTCGATTCCAAGCTCCATAACTAATGCAAGTAAGCTCGAGTGGCTTTTTATTTCATTTTGCCAGTTGACCGGTTCAATACCTCAAGATTTGGGGAAGTTGAAAAACCTCGTGAGGTTGAATCTAGGGATGAACAAGCTTGGAAACGGTGAAGGGAATGACCTTGGATTTCTTTCCTCGTTAGTGAACTGCACGAAACTTGAGGTCCTCGCCTTCAACAACAACAGTCTCAGTGGGGTTTTGCCAAATCAAATAACCAATCTCTCTACAAACCTCAATTACCTTCTGATGGGAGCCAATAGAATATCCGGTAGCATCCCGAACGACATTCAAAAGCTCGAAAACCTGATCGAGATCAGCATGGAGGAGAATCTCTTTACCAGAAAAATCCCCGCCTCCATTGGGTTTATCAAGAACCTGCAGGTTTTGTCAATTTTTGGCAACAAATTTTCGGGGGAAATTCCTCAATCCATTGGTAATCTTACTTCCTTGGTAGAACTTGGTTTGGATGACAATTCTCTCCAGGGAAACATACCTTCAACCCTAGGAAACTGTCAGAGTCTTCAGAGGCTTTCTTTGGCAGATAATAACCTTTCAGGTACTATACCTAAAGAGGTCATTGGTATTCCTTCCATAACAGATTGGTTAGACTTGTCTGCCAATAAGCTAACTGGCCAGATACCGATAGAATTAGGAAAAATGAGACAGATTACACATCTAGACTTATCAGACAACAGACTATCAGGAGAGCTACCTAGTTCCCTTGTAAACTGTGATAGCTTGGAATTCTTGTATCTAAGCGGAAATCTTTTCCAGGGATCGATTCCTTCCTCCTTAAAAAGTCTGAAGGGGATTCAAGAACTCGATCTCTCGCGCAACAACTTCTCAGGCAAAATTCCCAATTTCCTCGCCTCTCTTACATTCCTGAAAAATTTGAACTTGTCATTCAATAATCTGGAAGGTGAGGTCCCGGAAGGTGAAATCTTCAAGAACGCGAGTGAAATCTCAATTGCAGGAAACAGTAATCTTTGTGGGGGCCCAGTGACATTGCATCTGCAGAAATGCACACCCCCCAGAGTTCATTCCGGGAAGTTGTGGCGACATTTGTATTTCAGGATATTGATAATCCTCATAATTTCTGTTGGAACATGCGCGATCTTGATATGTTCCATTTTCTTACTTTATAGGAAGAAAAGTGTTAGGAGGAGGAAATCGTTTGAGACGACTCCTACAGAAGATGAAAAGAAATTTCAGAAAATCACATATGCTGAGCTTTCCAGAGCAACAGATGGCTTCTCTTCAGCTAAAAAGATAGGGACCGGCAGTTACGGTTCAGTGTACAAAGGATGCAGCGGAGAATCGGTTGTTGCAGTGAAAGTGCTCGACCTCCAGCAACGTGGAGCTTCAAAGAGCTTTATAGCAGAATGCAAAGCCTTAAGATCGATCCGGCATCGTAATCTCTTGAAGATAGTCACTTCTTGCTCGAGCATCGATTTTGCTGGGAACGAGTTCAAGGCGCTGGTCTACGACTACATGCCGAATGGCAGTCTGGAGAGGTGGTTGCACGTAGATAATGCAGATGACCAGAATTCTGGCCGAGGGCAACTCAGTTTTGTGCAGAGGGTAAGAATAGCCATTGACATAGCTCAGGCTCTGGACTATCTCCATCACCATGCGGACCCTCCAGTTGTTCACTGTGATCTTAAGCCGAGCAATATCCTCCTTGACAATGACATGACTGCGCATGTCGGCGATTTTGGATTAGCGAGGCTCCTCCATGATAAGAACCCTCAGATTCAATCGAGCTTGAGTACTGGTGCCTTTAAGGGTACTATTGGGTATGTTGCTCCAGGTAACTTCTTTTTTTCCCTATAATCCTGGAAAGAGATACCTATTAATGCTTCATTTTTCGGGAACCATTTTGCGAATATTGAACAAAAGGCATTTCAAAATTGGACTGCAGAAGTTGACCTCTTTTCTCTTCGGAATGCTCATATACCAATGTTTTGGGATTTTATTTGTTGAACTTATGGCAACCTGGTAATGTGTTTTGGTGAAGAATATGGAATGGCTGGTGAGATTTCAACTAGGGGAGATGTGTACAGCTTTGGGATTCTAGTGATGGAGATGTTCACTGGGAAGAAGCCAACTGATGAGATGTTCATGGAAGATTTCAGCCTCCATAGCTATGTGAACAGGGCTATTCCGGATGGAGTGGCCGAAATAGTCGACTCGGGACTACTCCAAGAAGTCTTCCACCAGCGAGACATCAACAGGGCAACTACTTCGAGACAGCAAAGCAAAGCTCAAGAGAGCTTGACCTCCATACTGAAAATCGGTACCTTATGCTCTGCCGAACAGCCCGGAGAACGACTTGACATGAAGGAGGTCGTCATGAAGTTGCAATCACTCAGAGAAATGATCTAGAGATCTATGGATGTGTAGTAATTTTAGTCGGTTGTAGTAACTTTAGTCGGTCATTATAAAAGTAATGCGACGGGTGAGCACCAGAAGTACTTAAGGATGTAGTAGATGAAAAAATAAGTTAAAAGATATGCTAGCTAGGGTCGAATTATATTTCGTCTTGTAAGGACTACCCTACTCCAAAACCCATGGTTGGACAATGAAGTAATCTTAAATTTGCATGGCATTTACCTTTCTCTGTGATGCCGTTTAAAATTGACTTTCTAAAGTAAACTTAGATGCATCAATAGGATTACTTACCTTTATAGATACTCGAAGGATTACTTGAATCAGAAAGCATGAGCAAAAGCTCAGATCTATTAGGGAAGCAGATTCTACTTCTCTAGTCGTCGAAATGCACAACATATTCCTAATTTAATGCTGAAAGTTACAATCAAAACGCTAACTTCTTTTATCGCGTTCATTTACTGAGGATAAAGGCTCTCATAAAAAATTTTCAAATCTCCCGGGGATTCGACGTTTGCAGCATGACCTGTGTCCTTGATGATCTCTAGCTTCGACTTGGGTCCCCGTTGCCTGACAAATGTAGATTTAAGGTTTTCATATTGGTAACGTTTGAGCAAACCATGAAACTGATTTAAAGAATACACACTAAGAAAACCTTACTTTTGCAAGTGATGTGCAAAGCTTGTAACAATGTGGATGAAAGATTGTAGAGAAAAGGTTTTCTGTATTCTCACTATGTTTCTATACGTACAATGTCAGTGTTTATATTACAAGACATGTATAATGAAAAAGGCAACTAAATAATGTACAGACTAATTTTGATATAAATTGAATCTTTGGTTATCTTGATTGATCTGATGAATATTTAATGTGATCTGAAGATATCTTGCATATCTTCCAACACTCCCCCTCAAGCTGGTGGCTTGTAGATATCCAAGACGCCGAGCTTGCTTAAGAGATACGCATGCTGACTTTGACATAGAGGCTTGGTGAATACATCTCGCAGGTTGTTCTTCCGTTCCAATCCCCCGTGTCTCGATTATACCTTCCCCGTATTTTCTCTCGAGTGAAATGGCAATCCACTTCTATGTGTTTCGTTCTCTCATGCACAATGGGATTTGATGCTAGTTTAAGAGCTGCATCATTGTCACAAAATAATCTGGTTGGTCCCTCGATTCGTACTCCAAGGTCCCGAAGTAATCCCCGTAGCCATACTATCTCACATGTCGTTTTCGCCATAGCTCGGTATTCTGCTTCTGCCGAGGATAAAGAGACAGTTGGCTGCTTCTTGGTTTTCCATGAAAGTAAAGAATCTCCCATCTTAATGCAGAAACCGGTTATGGATCTCCTGCTCATCGGACAAGTAGCATAATCTGCATTACAATACGCTGTCATTCTCATGTCACATTTCCTGGAAAGAAGAATCCCGAGTCCATGACATTTCTTCAAGTACTTCACAACTTTGAGTGCAACGTTCATGTGAGACTGCTTTGGCTTGTGCATGAATTGGCTGAATGTCTGTACAGCATAACTAATGTCTGGCCTGGTCATAGTCAAATATATGAGTTTCCCGACAAGTTTTTGATAACTCAATGGATCTTTGAGTACTGGATCTGCTTGTTGAGATACTTCAACATCGTAATCTGCCGTAGTCAATTTAACATTTTGCTCAATTGGAATCACAGCTGGCTTACATCCTGATAAACCTGCTTCTGATATGATTTCCAATGCAAATTTTCTCTGGCTGAGAGATATTCCTTGATCTGATCGTGCAATTTCTATTCCAAGGAAATATTTGGGTGTACCCAAATCTTTTATGTGAAAAGTAGAATGCAAGTATTCCTAGAAAACTTGGATAGCCACTTCATCGTTTCCCATAATAAGTATATCATCTACATATATCATTAAGTATATAGATGACGTACCTTTAGTCCGTGTAAAGACGGCATAGTCAAATCTGGATTGTTGGAAATCTGCAACTATCAGGGACTCAGCAAATTTGGCATACCATTGTCTGGAAGCCTGCTTAAGTCCATACAGGGATTTGCGGAGACGACATACTCTATTCTCCCCCTGTCTCCATAAACCTTGTGGAATATCCATATAAATTTCTTCGTCTAAATCACCATGTAAGAAGGCATTGTGGACATCCATCTGGTGCAACGGCCAGTCCTGAAAGGCTGCTACTGAGAGAAATGAGCGTACCGTAACATCTTTAGCGGCGGGAGAGAAGGTTTCATGATAGTCAAAACCTTCCTGTTGTGTGAACCCTTTAGCCACTAATCGAGCCATGTACCTTTCAATCGATCCATCTGCTCGATATTTGATCTTGTAGACCCATTTGCATCCAATTGCCTTCTGGTCTGGGGGTAGAGAGACGAGTTCCCATGTCTGATTGTCCACTAAAGCCTGCAATTATGCTTTCATAGCTTGCTGCCACCTCGGATCAGTGCTCGCCTCATCATAATTGGATGGTTCTCGCTCCTCAGAAATGCGAGAAATGCAACAACGATGCTCCGCCGACAGCCGATCAAATGAAACATAAGAGGAGATGGGAAAAAGAATACCTGGCAAGTTTCGGACTCCACACACATAGTCTTTCGTCCAAGTTGGTGGACGTGTAACTCGGGAACGTCTAGGTGGGGTATTTGCGGTGATAATTGACCCGACCCGGCATCAATAGGAGTGGATGAATGATCCACACTAGCATTATTTGAAGTAGAATCAAGCACAACTTCATCATTTGAGATGTGGTTCGTGGGCTCCAGTGGAGTTGCCAAGTCCATGACTGATGCAGAGGAGTCCCTTCTATCTGTTGATGCAGGAAGGAGAACATATCCTGGATCATTTGCAATTTCTTCAATATGAGGTGAAGAGTGATGTCCTCGGTTATCTGTCCTTGGTTCTTGTGTAGTAAAAGGAAAGATATCCTCCTGGAACGAAACATCCCTACTAACAAAGAATTCCCCTGTAGATGAATCATAAATCCTGTATCCCTTTTGTAAGGTGGGATACCCCATGAATGTGCAACGGCGTGCACGAGGACTCATCTTATCTCTAGGTCCCACTATAGTGGCATAACATTGGTAGTCAAAAATCTTCAAATGATTCATATTTGGCTTCCTCCCAAAGAGCAATTCGAAAGGACTTCGACCGTTGAGAATCTTGGTCGGCATTCTATTGATTAAATAAGCTGCAGTTAGAACACAATCTCCCCAAAATTTGTCGGGGATGGAAGCTTGAAACTTCAAGGCGCGAGCAACATCCAATAAGTGACGATGTTTCCGTTCCACTACTCCATTTTGCTGTGGAGTATATGTGCAAGAACTCTCATGTAAAATCCCTTGAGATGTGAGCAAGGCAGTACACTCATGGTTAAAGAATTCCTTCCCATTGTCTGTTCTTATTTGGCGGATTGTTTTGCCAAATTGAGTTTTCGATAAAGAAAGGAAAGTCCTTAAATGAGATATGACTTGACCCTTAGACTGCATGAGAAAAATCCATGTGGCCCTTGAATGGTCATCCACAATGGTTAAGAAAAAGCGGGACCCATCATGGTTCTGTGTATGGTAAGGACCCCAAACATCAATATGAAGTAAGGAAAATGAATCATCTGCACGATTTGTGCTCAATGGAAAAGGAATACGAGACTGTTTGGCAAGTGGATAAATATGACATTGAGGATAAGGAAATAAGGAACTGTGACCCATTCTGTAATGTAAAAGGAATTGTTTATCATTGGTAGTCAAATTACACAATGATTGTTTATTACAATGAAACTGATCAAGATTTGTTGAACTCTTCCAAAAGTATAGTCCTTCAGATAGATTACCCCAGCCCATCAGTGTCCCAGTCGAAAGGGCACGAAAGACACAAATATCGGCAATAAAGGAAACCTTACAAGAATTTTCCTCACAGGCTCTAGACACGGAGATACTGTTAAATTGAAACTCTGGGACATAGAGGACATTTGTAAGAGTGAGTTGAGGGCTAAGATTGACTGTCCCTGTTATGGACACACGAGCAACATTTCCATTTGGCAATTGCACAATAATGGGACTATCCAGTTCTTCATTGACAACAGTAAATAGTTTCTTGTCGCAGGTAATATGATCACTAGCTCCAGAATCGACAATCCAAGTATTCCTCGATATGGTATTTATTAGGCAATGAGAAATACCTGTAAAGCTGCTCCCCCTTTTTGGAATATCCAATTTGTGCAGTGCTTGCATTAATTGTTGATACTCAATATGTGTGATTGATTGATCAGTTGATCCTGTGGGTTGATAAGCTGCTGCTGCTGATACTTCCTTCTTTTTTTCTCCTGGTTGGCCATGCAATTTCCAACAACTGTCAATTGTGTGATGGGGCCGTTTGCAATAGTCGCAAAATAGCTTGCCTTTATTTTTCAAATTCGATCCATAATTAGATCCATAACTCGGCCCATAATTGGGCCCATAATTCGACCCGAGGTTCTTCGAAAAAAAAAAAGAACCGTTGGATCTGTTTGATCCGGAACCATCCACGCCGTTGGATCTGTTTGATCCGGAACCATCCACGCCGTCCAGATTGTCCGCGTAGCGCGGCCCTTTAGAGCCGTCAGATCGCTGCGTGCAATCTGAACCATCCATCGCCGAGCCTTTAAAAGGCTTTTGTTCGGCGAACCCTAGCGACGGGTTCCGCCTCCTTTCTAGGGTTTTCACTGCTCCTCTCTCGGTTCTGGCCGCGAGAGCCAAACCCTCCGTCGCTTTGTTCTCTGTCGAGGTGAGTCTCTGGCTCTCCTCCTGAACTGCAAGTTGGAAAATTCATCCAATCGACGGCGGGGGCTCCATGGCCAGAATCTGCGACCTGAAGGTGAGGTAAGAATCGTTGAGTATTAGCAAAAAACGCGTCGCTTTCTCTTGGTCCTTGATCCCCTTGTATTGTTGGAGGGTTTCTTCGGGTCCGATGAGTTTTTCTTCGGCGGCTTCAAGCTCGTTCCAAAGGGCTGAAAGCTTGTTGAAGCAGGCCGTCACGGTCATGTTTCCTTGCTTCAGTTCGGAGAGGGCTTGATGCAACGAAAAAATCCTTGCTTGATCCAATTTCCCGTACATTTCTTTTATACTGTCCCAAAAAGATTTAGAGTCCTCTATCGGAGGCAATCCGGCGGCTATTTCTGGACTGATGCAATTCCCTATCCATGTCTGAACGAGCCGGTTGCATTTTTTCCATTGTCGCCCTAATTTCTCATCGGTTGGAGTGGGAACTGTTCCGTCGATGAACCCTCCTTTGTCTTTGGTGATAAGGGCTCGGCGGAATTCCCGCACCCAACTCGAATAGTTTTCGGATCCTATGAGATGGTTGTTGATGAGCTTCAACTCGGGTCCATCGGCTGTGGAAACATATAGCGCGTCGCCGGGTTCGAGTCGACCCATGGCGGCCGCGAAAGGAAAAGGGAATCCTGTTGGGAACCCTGTGCTGTTGGTTGTCTACCCCGAATTGAAAAACCCCGCATTCGAATTTGCTGATCCGCCCGTCTGCTCTGGGTCGATGGCTGAGCCTGCTCCAGTATTAGTTGGTAGGCCTCCATCGGCCTGCACGCTCTAGTAGCCCGGCTGTGATGAATTTGGATTCGATCCATGTATCCATGGGTATGGCATCCATTGATAAGGATAGCCTGAAAAGTTGAACCCTGGATTGAACTGAGCCGGAAAGTGTTGCCAGGGTGTGTGCTGAGGGTGAATTTGCCCTTGAATAGTTTGATGTTCGGCCAAGGAAGTAACGACAGTTGGTTCTGGATTGGGGGAAGTAGGAGGCGTTGAGGTAGGTATTTGTGGGTTTGCCAAGAGGTTTTAAAGAAAAAAATTGAAGTAGTTCTGTTTTGCAGGTTGAACAAAGCACGAAGGCTAAAAGATGAATTCCTACCGGAGGCTGCTTCGCTTTGCAAGTGTTGCAACAGCAAAGACAGAAAAGAATCGGAGGCAATTCGAAGAAATTTGCGGAAGCAATACCAAGATCGAAATCGTGCTCGATACCATGTAAGAATGTGGATGAAAGATTGTAGAGAAAAGGTTTTCGTATTCTCACTATGTTTACGTACGTACAATGTCGGTGTTTATATTATAAGACATGTATAATGAAAAAGGCAACTAAATAATGTACAAACTAATTTTGATATAAATTGAATCTTTGGTTATCTTGATTGATCTAATGAATATTTAATGTGATCTGAAGATATCTTGCGTATCTTCCAACAAAGCTCAACGGGAAACCTTATCCTGATTCCCCCCATATAATCTAACGTTTCCTGCAAATACCACCCAAGATCACATATGATGTCTTTTGAGTACATTGGTTCCCTCCCTCATTTCTCTCTTCCCCTGTCCCCTATGCGGCCAGGCCACCCCCACCCCACGCCACCCCAAAATCCCCCCTCGGTTTCTTCATTTCCCCGGTTTCGTCTCCCCCACCCCACCCCACGCCACCCCACCCGCTAGCCCTCTCCACCCCCAGTTTCTTTCTCTCGTCCCTCAGCACCCTCCTTCTCTTCTTGCTAAAATCCTAACCGTGGCCTCTCAGCTCTCTCTTGGTTGCCTCATCGCAGTTGCTTGCCGCCTCACCTTCGGCCCTTCCTCCTTCGCAGTTGTAGCCTCGCTGCCAGCCCTCCATTGGGTTTGCATCTTGAAAATTCGCGAACCCCATTTATAAAAAAAAAAAAAATTGAATCGCATTTTGCAATAATTGGATCGCAATAGACTTCATGCAACGCGTAATTATTCATACATCATAACTTCCCATGAAATTTACTTAAAAATGCCATTTCAAAGAAGCATCCGATGAGTCTGACAAAAGGCCCTAGGTCATTAATGACAAACGTTTTATTTGCTTAACATCATAAAGAAGAGAAAGTTAGCAGTAGTCGACATCTGAAGCTTGATAAGAGGATAGATAATAGTGTACTTAAAAACAGCGCGGCCTTCTGGATCGCCTCGATCTATGCTCTTCCTCTGACCCTCCCTCGCCATCGCAGCCTTGCCTTCACCTTCCATCGTCTTCTCCAACAATCCTCTCTCTCGAATACGCATGTCTGAACGTGTCGAAAAAAGTTGACCGCGTGTCCGAACGTGTCGGACACGTCAACACGTGTCGAACACGACACGGAAGCTCTGACAACATGTCTGTGCTTCATTAGTTTTGGCTCAACTGAAACTCGATTCGACCCCTCAACATGATTTCGAACTTGGAACTTAATTGGAGATCGATGATTATCATACACTGCGATGGCAAGTTGTTTGTCGTCTCCAGGAGGGTGAGTATTCAAGTCGACGGTAATTCATAAGTGCTAAAACTTACGACATGATTGGTTGATTGAAAACTTTCCAACTTTGATACTTCCACGTTTCAGTGTGGACGACAGGTTTCTCAATTCAAAGTTACTACCAATATCACTGCATCAAGATATCATTTGATTAGTTACCTTTTCTCCTCGGTTATTTCCTCTAAACAGGAAAAGTTCATCTTGATTTGATTGCTAATGGAGGAGTTTAAGGAGAAGCAACAACCAAAAAAGAGTCCTGACCACCGTACCGACATCTATAGACCACGACATGTTCATATCATCCACAAGCACTTCGTAGCTAGGTCCCATGTGGTGCCTCATCTCTGTTCTGTGCCACACTAAGTTAATAGAAGCACCGTCAAAGTGGTCGCGCCGCCACGGCGCGTGATGTCATAAATGGAACAAGAATATAATGTCAGCATCTTATGCATCTGACATATGCCCTTAGCATGTGATCGCATGACTTTGAACGACTAGGTATTCACTCATCGCCAACCCCGATAAAACGCGAACGGATTCGTCGCGATGGTGGCGGGGTAAACATGCTTGGAAATTATGTCCATGCAGGAACAAGCACGGCCGTTGTCTTATGATTTAATTTTGTGACATCTATTCAAAAAGTCCTAAACCTATTAAATAATAGCTAATACAATCATAAACTTTTTAATTATATCAATTTATATTTAAACATTTTGACAACTTTTCAATTTAATCCTAAACCTTACAATTGTGCCAATGTAGTCATAAACCTTTTAAAATTTTGCTAATTTAGACTTAAATTTTCAAATGAGTTACTAATATAGTTCTTTCCGATATCACTAACATGGTGGTCCAATCAATACCAGTCGTCCTATGCGGTGCCGCAAACACTAACATGGACAATTTTAAAAAATTTTAGATTTTTCTAAATTTTTTATTAATTTTTTGTTTTTCTTTTCTTTTCTTTTTTCTGTCTTTTCTTTTTTTTCTTTTTTTATTCAATGTCCCAATAGCTGGCTAAGGGATAGCAACCTTCGCTAGCCCTTGTCCACCCTTGCTTGGCTAGTGTGAGAGCCACAACCCCCTCGCCGCCCTCGCTATGACCAACAATGGTGCAATCGGCAAAGGCTTTACAGTGCTCAACAATCCCACCGGGAGGAAAAGAAAAGAAAATGATAATTAAATAATTCAAAAAAAATTAAAAAATTATTTACATCAATGTCAATTATGTCACGTACGATAGTGGGCTTTGATTGAATTGTTACGTCAGCAATTTTGTCAAAATTAGCTAGAATTACTATAGTGGCAATTCACTAAAAAGTTAATAACTAAATTGGCAAAACCAAACTAAATTGACATGATATAAAGATTAATGATTGAATTGATAAATTGTTAAAAAGTTTAGGACTAAATTAACATAATTAAAAAAAATTTATAATTAAATTTACTACTATATAATATAATACGTTTAGAACTTCTTGCAGAATCTTTCTCCATAATTTCCTAGTCAACTCAAATCTATTTCTTGAATATAATACGATGGGAATGGACCCTCGGTACCTAACCCACCCATTGCTTCAATCACAAGTAACTCTTCTCTTTCCAGGAAACCTCCCAATTGGTCATGTTCACATTCAACATTCTGCGTTCAGACCACATTAATCAACTAATGCAACTCCAAAGTCAACATTAAATTTGAGGGCGACAACTAAAAAAAGAGCACATGCTCAAGTGCATGGGCATTGCTCTCTGCATGATTCTTTCACTGGCAGGATACAGACGACTAATCACACTGAAATTGTCCAGATTCTCTCTCATGAACACTTTTTGGCCATTTTCGCAAGAATTTCCACCGCCCTAGTTTTTCCTCCAGGACAGGCCTCGTTCCTAGGTTAGCTTGACTATAAAATGAGCACATGACATCCTCAAAAATCTCAGCATGAACTGAGTCGAAATGGAGTCGAGAAAGCTTTTGCCTTTAACTCCACACCTCGTCATCTTCAATCTCTGCCTCCTGCTTCCTTGCATCACTTTTTCTCACTCTGCTAAACTAGGGAATGACACGGATAAACAGGCCTTATTGGCCATCAAAAACCAGATAACCCATGACCCTTTTGCCACGCTGAGCAATTGGAACGATTCGGTCCATTTTTGCCAGTGGAACGGGGTTATTTGCAGCAGTCGACATGAGAGGGTCGTGGTGCTAGACCTCCCGTCCAGGAACTTGACAGGTACTATCTCACCGCATATAGGAAACTTGACATTCTTGAGGAATGTCAATCTGCGGAATAATTACTTCCATGGCAAGATCCCGAAAGAAATGGGAAGTCTGTATCGACTTCAAGTGATCGGACTCACCCAGAATCTTTTGCAAGGTGGCATTCCTATAAATCTCACTCAGTGCTCGGAGCTGAGAATTCTCGATTTAGTCGCAAACAGCCTCGAAGGAAGAATTCCGCCGGAGCTGAGCAAGCTTGAAAAGCTTACGGGATTAGGACTTGCTGTCAACAACTTGACAGGTCCAATCCCGAAATCACTTGCCAACCTCACGTTTCTCAGGGAATTTTCTCTATCTGAAAACAGACTCAGTGGCGACATTCCTAAAGAGCTCGGCCAGCTGAGGCAGCTCCGCATGTTCCAAATCTCAGCAAACGGATTCTTGACAGGTTCGGTTCCTGCTCAGCTCTTCAATCTCTCTCTTATGGAGTACTTTGCTGTGTCTGAGAACCAACTTGTCGGAGAAATTCCGACCGATATAGGATTTACTCTTCCAAACGTTCGGATGCTTCTCTTGGGAAAAAACCACTTTTACGGTTCAATTCCAAGCTCCATAACTAATGCGAGTAAGCTCGAGCGGCTTTCTATTCCATTTGGCCAGTTGACCGGTTCGATACCTCAAGATTTGGGGAAGCTGAAAAACCTCGTGAGGTTGAATCTAGGGATGAACGAGCTTGGAAAGGGGGACGGGAATGACCTCGGATTTCTTTCCTCATTAGTGAACTGCACGAAACTTGAGGTCCTTGCCTTCAACAACAACAGCTTCACTGGGGTTCTGCCAAATCACATAACCAATCTCTCTACAAACCTCAATTACCTTCTGATGGGAGCGAATAGAATATCCGGTAGCATCCCGAATGACATTCAAAAGCTCGAAAACCTGATCATGATCAGCATGGAGGAGAATCTCTTCATCGGACAAATCCCTGCCTCCATTGGGCTTATCAAGAACCTGCAGGTTTTGTCAATTTTCGGCAACAAATTTTCGGGGGAAATTCCTCAATCCATTGGTAATCTTACTTCCTTGGTAGAACTTGGCTTGCGTGATAATTCTCTCAAGGGAAACATACCTTCAACCCTAGGAAATTGTCAGAGTCTTCAGAGGCTTTCTATGGCAAATAATAACCTTTCAGGTACTATACCTAAAGAGGTCATTGGTATTTCTTCCATAACAGATTGGTTAGACTTGTCTGCCAATAAGCTAACCGGCCCGATACCTATAGAATTAGGAAAAATGAGACAGATCACACTTCTAGACTTATCAGACAACAGACTATCAGGAGAGCTGCCTAGTTCCCTCGTAAGCTGTGATAGCTTGGAATTCTTGTATCTAAGAGGAAATCTTTTCCAGGGATCGATTCCTTCCTCCTTAAAAAGTCTGAAAGGGATTAAAGAACTAGATCTCTCGCTCAACAACTTCACAGGCAAAATCCCCAATTTCCTCACCTCTCTTACCTTCCTGAAAAATTTAAACTTGTCGTTCAATCATCTGGAAGGTGAGGTCCCCAAAGGTGGAATCTTCGAGAACACGAGTGAAATCTCAATTGCAGGAAACGGTAATCTTTGTGGGGGCCCGGCATCATTGCATCTGCAGAAATGCACACTCCCCAGAGTTCAATCCGGGAAGTTGTGGCGACATTTGTATTTCAGGATATTGATAATCCTCATAGTTTCTGTCGGAACATGCGCGATCTTGATATGTTCCATTTTCTTACTTTATACGAAGAAAAGTGTTAGGAGAAGGAAATCGTTCGAGATGACTCCTACGGAGGATGAAAAGAAATTTCAGAAGATCACATATGCTGAGCTTTCCAGAGCAACAGATGGTTTCTCTTCAGCTAAAAAGATAGGGACCGGCAGTTATGGTTCAGTGTACAAAGGATGCAGCAGAGAATCGGTTGTTGCAGTGAAAGTGCTCAACCTCCAGCAACGCGGAGCTTCGAAGAGCTTTATAGCAGAATGCAAAGCCTTAAGATCGATCCGGCATCGTAATCTCTTGAAGATAGTCACTTCTTGTTCGAGCATTGATTTTGCTGGGAACGAGTTCAAGGCGTTGGTATATGACTACATGCCGAATGGCAGTCTGGAGAAGTGGTTGCATGTAGATAATGCAGATGACCGGGATTCTGGCCAAAGGCAACTCAGCTTTGTGCAGAGGGTGAGCATAGCCATTGACATAGCTCAAGCTCTGGACTATCTCCATCACCATGCGGACCCTCCAGTTGTTCACTGTGATCTTAAGCCAAGCAATGTCCTCCTCGACAACGACTTGACCGCCCATGTCGGCGATTTTGGATTAGCGAGGCTCCTCTATGATAAGAACCCTCAGATTCAATCGAGCCTGAGTACTGGTGCCTTTAAGGGTACTATTGGATATGTTGCTCCAGGTAACTTCTTTTTTGCCCTATAATCTTGGAAAGAGATATCTATAAATCCTTCATTTTTCGGGAACCATTTTGCGAAAATTGAACAAAAGGCATTTCGAAATTGGACTGCAGAAGTCGACCTCTTTTCTCTTTGGAATGCTCATATACAAATGTTCTGGGATTTTATTTGTTGAACTTATGGCAACCTGGTAATGTGTTTTGATGAAGAATATGGAATGGCTGGTGAGATTTCAACTAGGGGGGATGTGTACAGCTTTGGGATTCTAGTGATGGAGATGTTCACTGGGAAGAAGCCAACTGATGAGATGTTCATGGAAGATCTCAGCCTCCACAGCTACGTAAACAGGGCTATTCCGGATGGAGTAACCGAAATAGTCGACTCGAGACTACTCGAAGAATTCTTCCACCATCGAGACATCCACAGGGCAACCACTTCGAGACAGCAAAGCAAAGCTCAAGAGAGTTTGACCTCCATACTGAAAATCGGTACCTTATGCTCTGCCGAACAGCCCAGAGAACGACTTGACATGAAGGAGGTCGTCATGAAGTTGCAATCACTCAGAGAAATGATCTAAAATCTATGGATGTGTAGTAATTTTAGTCGGTCATTATAAAAGTAATGCGTCAGGTGAGCGCCAGAAGTACTTAAGGATGTAGTAGATGATAAACTAAGTAAAAGATATGCTAGCTAGGGTCGAATTATATTTCGTCTTGTAAGAATTACCCTACTCCAAAACCCATGGTTGGACAATGAAGTAATCTTAAATTTGCATAGCATCTTACCTTTCTCTATGATGCTGTTTAAAATCGACTTTCTGAAGTAAACTTAGATGCGTCAATAGGATTATTTACCTTTATAGATACCTGAAGGATTACTTGAATCAGAAAGCATGAGCAAAAGCTCAGATCTATTAGGGAAGCAGATTCTACTTCTCTAGTTGTCAAAATGCACAACATATTCCTAACTTAATGCTGAAAGTTGCAATCAAAACGCTAACTTCTTTTATCGTGTTCATTTACTGAGGAGTGAGGATAAAGACTCTTATAAAATTGTTCAAAGCTCCCGGGGATTCGACGTTTGCAGCATGACGTGTGTCCTTGATGATCTCTAGCTTCGACTTGGGTCCCCATTGCCTAACAAATGTGGATTTAAGGTTTTCATATTGGTAACGTTTAAGCAAACCATGAAACTGATTTAAAGAATACACACTAACAAAACCTTACTTTTGCAAGTGATGTGCAAAGCTCAATGGGAAGACCTATCCTGATTCCCCCCGTATAATCTAACGTTTCCTGCAAAGACCACCTAAGAAGTGAATGCCAAGCGGTATAGTCATTTTGCACTGATGCGATTGTGCATGGATCTCACATATGATGTCTTTAAGTAGTGCAAATGCCATGTGAATGGACTGCCTGAGTCAAAACGGGAAGGTTGCTGTCTGCTTTTCTGAACAGCAGGTATTCTGCTAGATCCGATTTTTCTTTCCTGGAGCTGTCGCACATGACCTGAAAAAGTAAAGCCCGTGAATACAGGAAAACGAAGGAAGCTCTAGGTGGCGACTAAAGTTGATCATTGGGCGGGTTCGGAACAGACCAAAACGTCGGGCCAACGTGTTGCTCAAACTAACCCATATCATAAAAACTGTAGAGAAAGAATTTATGGATTGGCCAAGCCAAAGATAAGCCAGCTAGGTTTCCTCGTGTAAGAACTTTGCCCAAATTTACCAATTTACCTCTCTTCTGCTGTTGATCGCTTTTAAGTTGCGTTTGACAATTAGAATAAAATTTAGGATATGATAAAATATATTTTATCTTGCATTTGATATCTGCTCAAGATAAAGTGAGATATAAAAGAGATATAAACCAGATAAAATTATTCCATGGAAGAAATAAGATAAATGTGAATATGATTTTTAACATTCATAATTAAACTGTTATATTTCTTGAATAACAAAAATTTTCAACAAAATTAAAATTATATTTCAATATAAATAACATTTGAATTCTAATATAAGATATTAAAAATAACTAAAAGTAAAAATTTAATTATTTTTATTTATATATTAAAATTTAATTCTACTTTACAATATAAATTCTATATATAAATATAAAATATATTTATATTTTTACATATTTTAGGTATTTTAGTATTTTAGGTATATTAATACAATTTACTACTTAATAAAATTTTATTAGAGAAATATGGAGGAGAAGAAAGAAATAAAAAAGAAATTAATTAAAAATGAGAGAAATAAAACTCAAAAAGAAAATAAAAATAAAGTGGACAAGAATGTCACAAGAGATTTTTACTATCTCCATTTGTAAAAAAAGAATGTTCATTTTACTAATATGCCGTTTATACCAAAAAAATGTACATGATATTATGTGAGTATATCTTATCCAGTGCTATTTTGGTTAAAAATCCGGATGACTAAATGTAGCTTAAGAGATTGTTTAATTAGATTAAGCCAATGAAATTGTAAAATAGTGGAATTTGGTGCTTTTGGTTATTATTTTGGCATTTGCTTCACGCGTTTGCAAATGCAAAGAGCATGAAAAGGTCGTATGGTATGATGGTGCTTTTGATTTAGCATATATCTAGGTTTTCTACCTTAAGAATTGAAAAGGTTTTGCGTCTTTGTTAAAATAACGAGCTGATAGCAGTTCATTAGTAGCGGTTGTAAATTGCCAATGGCAATGGTACATAATCGAGATTAGGGAGAAACTAATTCGAGTTACACGCGAGTAACTTCGAGTTGTTTAGATGATCATCGGAGGTCGGCTCATCTGATGCGACTTAGTCTTCAGTTGCTATCGAACTTGACCTCGTACCTCCTAGAATTGAGCTCAAACTCATCCATAATTAACCCGATACGCTGAAGAGCTTGATCTCCTAGTCAAGCTTCCATTGTTTTTCCTTAAATGGTTAACAATCATAAAGTTATTCACGGAATCCTTAAAATACATATTATACCCAAGAATATATATATATGTATAGGGAAAATAGTCAAGCTCATTAAGCTCAAGTTCCTTCATGAATTCACAATAATTGAATCGAACTAAGCTCAAGAACGAATTTTAATTATTGATTGAGCTCGAGCTTGCGCTGTTTTGGCTCGACTGAAACTCAATTCGACCCCTCAATATGATTTCGAACTTGGAACTTCATTGGAGATGAATGATAATCATACGCTGCGATGGCAAGTTGTTTGTCCTCTCCAAGAGGGTGAGTATTCAAGTTGACGGGAATTAATTAGCGCTAAAACTTACAACACGGTTGGTTGATTGAAAACTTTCCAACTTTGACACTTCCACGTTTTAGTGTGGACGACAAGTTTCTCAATTTGAAGTTACTACCAATATCACTGTATCAAGATATCATTTGATTAGTTACCTTTTCTCCTTGGTTATTTCCTGTAAACAGGAAAAGTTCATATTGATTTGATTGCTAGTGGAGGAGTTTAATGAGAAGCAACAACCAAAAAAGATTCCTGAGCACCGTACCGACATCTATGGACCATGACATGTTCATATCATCCACAAGCACTTTGTAGCTAGGTCCCATGTGGCCCCTCATCTCTGTTCTGTGCCACGCTAACTTAATAGAAGGACCGTCAAAGTGGTCGCACCACCACGGCGCCTGATGTCATAAATGGCACAAGACTATAATGTCAGCATCTGCATATGACATCTGCCCTTAGTACGTGATCGCATGACTTTGAACGATTAGGTATTCACTCTTCCCAATGAGTTCGAGTCTCAATAAGAATTGGAGTTTTTACTGTATGTTCATATGTTATGATATGAATATACCACATCAATTCGTTATGTATGGATGATCAAATTCCATTGATACAGAGCCAATTCCAATAGACTTATTGTAGGGTCCCATTGGCGTGCATCCAGTAGGAATTGAACCTACAAATTCGCCAATTATGAGTTGAGCGCTTTAACCATTCAGCCATGGATGCTTAGCGGGGATCCTCGTACATGGTGAATAACCAAATTCCAATTGAAATGAAATCTTTAGGAGAAATCAATGCAATTTAGGAGAAATCAATGAAAGGACATCAATTCAAATCCTGGATTTTCGAATTGAGAGATGTCGCGACCTACCCTCGGGGGGAGGGAACAGGTTGAGGGGTATTGCCTAAAGGACGGGCCTAAGGCCCATTATTAGGCGCGGGCTCTCCCAAGACCATACCCCGCGTGATGTTGGGATATATTTTAGGAATTTTGCACAAAGAAGTCGCCACTAGCCTATTGGGGTCGGCTAGAAACCAAATGAGGCATGAGAGTGTACCTCACTTCCTACGCAACCAGAGAATCTAAGGTCGGGGACTTGATTACACTAATTGACTAATTAGTGCCCTTTCGGTACCTAATCTTGTTCATTTTAACAAAACGATTTTTTTGGCAGGCAGTTTGGATTGATTTTATACCTATCCACTAACATGTGATGTGATCATGCAAGTGCGCAATCATTAAAGTAACAATCATAACTATCGAGATCCTAATTGCAATAAAACTAACACATGCCACTAAGCAATTGCAAACATAATCAAACAGGTAAATTAAACATGTAATATAATCAATATACGAGTAATTAAAGGCCTAATTACATTATGAAAGCAATACATGGTCATTCCTAATCAAAATCTGCATTTTTGGATTTTTGAAATTTTTAAATTTTTTTTAAAAAATTTAATTAATTTTTTATAAATTTTTTAATTTTTTAAAATATTATTTTAATATTATAATCATATAATATATTTAAAATGAACCGGGTCGGATCCCCGGGTTGGGTCCGACCCGGTTCGGTGAACAGGGCCCAGGATCGGGCCAAACGGCCCGAACCCGAACCGGGCTGGGTCGTAGAAACCTAGCTGAGCTGGGCCTGATATGCAGGCACAGTCCAGTCTAATTAATTTTTTTAAAGAAGAAATAAGCCCACTAAGTCTAAAAAACAAAAGCCAAAAATCGGCCCGTAAAGCAAAACAGGCCCAAAAGCCCAAATGGCTGTCGTGACAAGCCGAAACGAATGAAAACCCTACCCGAGAATTTTACCCGACCAAGCTCGCGCGACCCGGATTCTGGAAACCTCGAGCTCGGTGACCAGCGGCATCGGAGGGGTTGGCTGAGACGTTGACGGCGGCGATGCGACGAATGGCGGGACGTGGTGGACGGTGGCTTGGGTTCCGAGTGGAGCGGCGGTGGCGCGAGGAGGCTCGGGCGGCGTCGAGCAGGAGGGGGTTCGGCTGAGGGACAACGTCTGGTGGCGGAACAGTCGCAACGGGAGACGACAAGGGGAAAGCGGCACGGCGGTGGTCGGCGGCGATGTCAAAGGCCCCTCTTCTCCTCCTTTGCTCCTCCCTGCTCTCTGTTTTCCCTCTTGCTCCAGATCTGGATTCCTCGGGCAGCAGCGACGTCGCTCGAAGGGGAAAATGACTCGGACCGGCGTGGAGGGGGGTCGATGCTCGATCGACGAACGGAGAAGGTGGGCCACGACGAGGGAGACGGAGTCGTGACCGGGCGGATCGCGGGCCGGCGCGGGCTCCGAGCGAGGTGGGGGTGCGGCGTTCGGAGACGGCGACAGAGTCGAGTCGACGAGAAGGGCAGCGGCTCGGACGGCGTTGGGCAGCACCGCCGCTGCCCTCGTCCCCTCCGTTCCTTCAAGTCTGGGTTCCGAGGTAGACGGCGGCGAACGGCGTCGATTGGGAGGTTCATCGGCGACGGTGGCGGCGGCACGGCTCCCTCTTCCCGAGCTCTCTCCCTCGAGTTCTCTTCGTGTTTTTCCCTTCTTCTCTCCCCCGCTTCCTCTCTCTCTCGCTTCTCTCCTACTCTGTTTTCTCACTCTCTCGAGATCTCTCTTTTCTGGTTTTTCTCTTCTTCTCTCCTCCGCTTCCTCTCTCTCTCCGTTTTCTCCTCTGGTCTCCCTATGTCTTCCCTGTTGTGCCCTTTCTAGGGTTTTTTGCGCGAAGATGGAGGAGGGAGAAGGCTGGCGTGGGCCAGGCCAAAGGGGAAACGGGCCTGGGCCGCACAAGGGAAAAATAGGCATTTTTCTTTTTCTTTTTCTTTTCTTTTTTTTTTGTTGTTTTGTTTTGTTTTTGTTTTTGTTTTTGTTTTTGTTGTTTTTTTTTAACGACTAATTCCTAATTACACGATTAAGTCCTAAATAACATTGTAAAATTTAGGTGTCAACAGATGCCCCTCTTTGAATGAGAGCTCGAAGAGGTTCCTTTCAAAGACAAAAGACACCTGAATTATTTTGACGATAAAGAGACCCCAGGTGCATAGGCACGTGTCAAGTCGGCGAAAAGAACTCATAACCATGGAAGTGCGTCTTGTCAATAAGAGGAAGAAAGACTCCGGGCTACAAAGCACACCGTGTCATAGGAAGAATGACTCCGGGTTACAAAGCTCTTCGGGCTACAAAAGCTCTCCGGGCTACAAAGCTCACCGTGTCATAGGAAGAAAAACTCTGGGCTACAAAAGCTCTCCGGGCTACAAAGCTGTGGCATCCTAAAACTTCATGACAACCCCTGGATATACCACGAACCTTATAAGTTGGATTTTATCGATTATTGTTGCAATTTTGTGGCCAAGTGAATAAGTGTAATTAGGTATTTATATAAGTGAAAACTAAGGTGGATTATTAGGAATAATTGTGCGCTGGGTATTTGAGGACCGAATCAGCCCAAGACAGCCCACAATCACCCACCATTCGATCGGCCAAGCCCAGCCCAAAGGAGCTACCGTCGACCAAAGGGGGAGAGGGAGAGGCCCGGCCCATTTGGCCCATCAACCTGCATGGGAAAAATGCCAAGTGGCGAAAGGGACTTACCAAGTGGCGCCGGCATGCAAAGCTAATGATTTCTAATCATGAGTGGAAGGAAGAAAGGGGGAGAGAGAGGGGCGGATTGCTCGAGGGTTTGAGCCGAGAGAGAGAGGTGCCGCACGCGAGGAAGAGAGGAAGAGAGAAAGAGAGAAAGCGGGCGTGCGAGAGAGAAAGAGGAGGAGAAGACCGGCCGCCGTGCACCCGCCTAGTCCCGCCGTCGAGCCCGCCTTACCCTACCGTTTGCTTGCTGCGATTTTCTTTGAACTAGAGGCAAGTAGAGTCCATTGATCTACACTTTGCTTACTGTGATGTGTGTGTAGTGAATGGTAAACTTCGGATGTGGTAGAAGTGAGGAATTTTCGAAGCTTTGGGGAGAAGTGTCTTAGCCTAGCAATATGTTTTCTAGAAAGGCAGTCCGACCTTTGATGATTTCGTGAGCTGCATGCAATTTTCTAGTTGGAATCTCACTTCGACTTCTTGATGAAAGTTGTAGAGAACTTCTTGGAGAGTAACATATGAAAATTTTAGAATAAATGAACAAGTATAGACCGGTGAAACTATTTTTCTTCGAAGAAGTTAGATCTGGAAGTCGTAATGCTGACCTAGTGTGATTCTGTAAATTTTATAAAATTATCCGGTTGAAATTTGATCTTGTGTTCTGAATGAAAGTTGAATATTACATGTTAAGGAGTAATATAATAAAATTTTAGAGGAAATGGACGAGTTTAGGTTGGTGAAACGATTTTTTATCCGAAATGGTTAGATCTGGAATTCGATGCCGAGGGTTAGGGACGGTTATGGTAATTATATTTTTTAATATATCACGAATTTGATTTTTAGTTCCTCATGAAATATTTAATTCTAAGATTTTTCTATAACATATCAAAATTTCAGAATTTTTGGAGCTGATTTAGGATTTTTACCAAATTTGTGAATGAAACTGTGTATGGCAATATTCCGAAATTATAAAGACTGTGATGCATGGACTGTACCGAATTGTATGAAACTCTTTTGATATAGTGTTCTTCATGAAATATTTTCTTCTAGATCTTGTATATAACATGTCAAATTTTTAGAATTTATTAAGACCGTTTACTAATTTTTCAAGAATTTTAACTAAAGGAGTGTATTCTGTTTTTATCCGAAAATTGCTGTATTTTCAAAAATAAATGAATTTGCTCTATGAGATATAATGTCTTGAGTGATTGATTTTGCTGCATATGTGGTGACATTGGGCATGTCATATTATATCAAAAAGTTGAATTTGACCTTTGTTACTATTACATCAAATGCCATGTTGACATTGAGACACATATGTGAATATAAATTATTATAATGATGATACCGTCGGAGGTGTGAGCCGACGATGCCCCCCGGGAGTGTCGGGATGCCTGGAGTGTGGGTGCCGGATGCCCGGTGTGTGTGAGCCGGATGCCTCGGGAGTGTCGGGATGCCCGGAGGTGTGTGCCGGAAGCCCTGGAGGTGTGTGCCGGGGGGATTCCTCGTGATGCCAGTTGGGGTACGGGATGCTCAGAGGTGTGTGCCGGATGCCCAGAGGTGTGTGTCGGAATCTCCTCGCGATGCCAGGTTGGGTGCGAGCAATAAATGGGGGATGCAAACATTGGTCCCTGCGAAGAAAAAAAATGATGAGATACAATTGAAAGATAAAATTGGAAATTGAATCATGCGCATGGATGTGTGCATATGACATGGGATGAACCTCATGGAAATGCAAGCATGAATTGCATGGTGATATATGCATGGCTGCTTGATGATAAATGTACAAGTGCATGGTGGTATATGCACGTTACATGGTGATATATGCATGGCTGCTTGATGATAAATGTACAAATGCATGGTGGTATATGCATGTTGCATGGTGATATATGCATGGCTGTATGGTGAGGTATGCTCGAATGCATGGATGATATGTGCTTTATTCGTGATACCTTGATTGTTCTGTCTGACGCATCATGTAGTTCGGTGGATATTTACTGCTGAGTGGTTGTACTCACCCTTTTAGGGATTAACATTTCAGATTGAAAGATGCGTCTGCCACCAGTCGCGCGTGGTACTTACTATGGCTTGCCATCTGATGTTGAGGTGGAGTGCTTGGAGCATTGCTGTGTTAGTGTACCTGGTCTGGTGTTTGTCCGAGTCCGTGTCTTGGTTATCTACGATGTGCGTCTTGCTGATGGCCCTGTTATCCAGGAGTTTCTGTCTATTCACGTCCGACGTGATGGAGTGATGATAGGGATGCTGCCGCCGCCTCCGGCCGATGCACCGGGTTGGGTGTGATCGAGCGTATGGCTGGTAGAGGACGACACTTTTTGGTTAGCCGACACTTGATGATGGATAGGTGTACATGTCTAGTGTAGGGTCGAGCTTCTTTTGAGTTATAGCCGAGCATAGTTAAAAGCCTTGGCCTTTTGCTGTACCGACCCGAGATGTCCATCATGATTATGTAAATAAAAGTGACTTGGCTTTATCTTTTTATCTAACGCGTAGTAGGTGTGCATTGCATTATTGTTGTTGGAGATGGGATAGGGAGATTAGATTATGCTTCCGTTATATGAACTGCACTGGGACCAATTAAAAAAAAAAATTTAACCCCCAGGATTTATGGACCCGCTATAAATAAATGGTATCATAATGGTATATTAATTAGAACAAGTGAAAGAGAACTGTGGCGACCCGAGCGAATCGGGGGCCGTGTCGAGGGGTGCCACAAAAGCACACCGTGTCATAGGAAGAAGAACTTCGGGCTACAAAGCTCTCCGGGCTACAAAGCTCACTGTGTCATAGAAAAAAGGACTCCGAGCTACAAAGCTCTCCGGGTTACAAAGCACATCGTATCATAGGAAGAAGGAGTCCGGGCTACAAAGCTCTCCCGGCTACAAAAGTTCTCCGGGCTACAAAGCTCACCGTGTCATAGGAAGAAGGACTTCGGGCTACAAAGCTCTCCGGGCTACAAAGCTCGCCGTGTCATAGGAATAAGGACTCCGGGCTACAAAAGCTCTCCGGGTTACAAAGCTCACCGTGTCATAGGAAGAAAGACTCCGGGCTACAAAGTTCTCCGGGCTACAAAAGTTCTCCGGGCTATAAAACTCTCCATGTCATAAGAAGAAGAATGGGAGGAATGATGTCTCACCATGTAACAACGGGTTTCAATTGGAAATAAGATTTCACCGTGTACAAACGGGTTTTGACCGGATGATAGTCTCACCGTGTACGAACGGGTTTCGACTGGGAAGAAAGGTCTCACCATGTACGAACGGGTTTTGACCGGGTATGGTAGTCTCACCGTGTACGAAC
The DNA here is from genome assembly GCA_017140595.1 of Eucalyptus curtisii. Lineage (NCBI taxonomy): Eukaryota > Viridiplantae > Streptophyta > Magnoliopsida > Myrtales > Myrtaceae > Eucalyptus > Eucalyptus curtisii. The sequence goes on along the minus strand of CM029503.1, from coordinate 34,293,264 downwards.
GAGTTTCGACTGGGAGAAAAGTTTCACCGTGTACAAACGGGTTTCGACCAAGTATGATAGTCTCACCGTGTACAAACGGGTTTCGACCGAGTATGATAGTCTCGCCGTGTATAAATGAGTTTCGACCAAATGATAGTCTCACCGTGTACAAACGGGTTTTGACCAGGAGAAAGGTCTCACCGTGTACAAACGGGTTTCGACCGGGAGAAAAGTCTCACCGTGTACGAACGGGTTTCGACTAGGAGAAATGTCTCACCGTGTACAAACGGGTTTTGACCGGGAGGAACGTCTCACCGTGTACAAACGGGTTTCGACTAGGATGAAAATGCATGGTTTGAGGACAACCAATGAACCTTTGGAGATGACATGGTTTAAAGCTGACCATGAACCTTTGGTTTTTTTAGGGAAGCACCCGCTAACCCCTTGAAAATTGCGTGGCTTCATTGAGGAATCCTGTCAAATTCAACTTGAGCAAGTGTCATTAGAGACGTCATCAAGAGACGTATTGGCAATATTACAGCATTAATTGAACAAGCTAATCAAGCTAAGTTCGACTGTTTTTTTTAGTTATTCAATGTCAATTAGCATCATGTAACGCAAAATTGTTATCTTGCTTGGGGATGTATCATTAATCATCAAATTCTCTAGGAGTCAAGTTCTTATCAGAACGGCTACGACTCGTGAAAAAGACTCATTAAGCATGCCAAACTAGAACTTCTTAGTCAGAAAGGATTTCTCAAACTCTCGATAGAATGGCCGTTTGATCCCACCCATTCATGTGGGAAATAACTGATTGTTGAGGGTATCTCACATAACCCATGTCAAAGGCTTTCAGAAACATTTGCGATGAGCACAATCTGATCGATCAAAAAGATCTTTTGATAGGACCGCAATATAGGCTCGATTAGGGCTTACACAAAGGAATTATTACTTTGAGGCCAATAAATGAACATTTGTCGCTATCTTCATCGGGTTTACAAGTCGAGGACTTGGAAGATAAGACAAGATAGAATTACTTTCGCTCCTTTAAGCAATAGCTTCTTTGTGGAATTCTCACTTTCACTAGAACCATCCCAATCAGAAGAGACTTCGGAGGAGGGTTGTAATGTTGGCTCGGGAGAGGCTCAAAAGGCTTAAAATTTTCAAGAGGGTTTTTCTAAGAGTCGGTGATCATCATGGCATCGCGATCAGGTCACTCGACCTTTCGAAAGCATTTGGCTTTTGAAACATTGCACATCTCAAAAGTCCCTTGACTAATCATTTATGCATGAGAGCTTTGCTCTTTTCTCTAATTTCCTTCGCCCTTGCGATAATTTTTTTACGCAGGCACTTGGACTTTGATAATTTTTTTTCACATAAGATGCAGCCTTCTGGCTTCTTTTTTTTTTTTTTTTTTTTTTTTACGGACATTGGCTTTACTTTTACTAGGCACACTGCTTTTTTATGCCCCTAGTTTGTCAAACTTTTTTGCTCTTTGACTTTTGTAGCTTTTATGACTTTCGAGATGCTTTTCACATTTTCTCGTGACTGTCAATTGTATTTGGTCAAGTGACAGTGAAGGGAGATGATCACCGCTCAGGGTTCAGAAATGAATAATCAGGCCCAAATTGGTTTAAACAATGGGTATTAGTGTTTGGATAGAGAATGAAATGCTCTTCTTCACCTTGGGACGAGTCAAGCTTTAATGAGAATTCCTCTGAAGCTATCACCAGAAGATTGATGCAAGTGAAAGTAATAGAATCTTTCTCAATCTTTCACTCTACAACACGACTGTAACCTCCTATGTTGCCCCAATGTAGGGACGTTCTTGATAGGGATACTTTGAAGGATCATATTTATTCTACCATAAGGGGTAGCAAGAGATTAGTGCAATGCTTGGGATTGATGAAGGAAACGCCTTTATCATTTCGATCTTTGCGCTCAATGCGAATGAATCATTCGTCTTAAGAGAATGTCGTTTTTCACTCAACTCTCAAAAGTGTTTGAAAGACGTATTTGGAAATGGGCTTACCTTTCTTCATCCTAAGCACTTCTTGTTTGGCACGATTAACATCTCCATTTCACTTTGTATTGATCATCTGAGTAGATCAATCTTCATAGGGAAATTTGATTTAAAATAAATAACCCACAAAACGAGAAAACAATGTTGAGATAAAAATGATACTTAAAAAGTTTGAAGAATTTTTTTTTTAATTTTTCATTTATGTGCTTATCTCTAGGAAATTGCCAAATGTTTTTTTTTTTTTTTTTGTAATGGAAATTCTCTTTTTATTTTTCTCTTTTTTCTCTTTTTTTTTTTACTTAAAAAAAAATTGAGAAGAATGGTACTTACCTGCGGCATGGTGACCCGGTAACCCTATAAAGAATGTAAAAGAATATGTTAGTTCAAAAATCCTTAAGGGTTGAAATGTTGGAAACGATACATCATTACCCTTCACTCGCTTTTATCCTTTGAGAGCTAAAATCTCTTGGATTCACCTTCGTGAATATTTGGTAACTCGACAATACCCTTCCCTTGCATTCACATTTAAGTGTTTGATGTTTTCCTGATTCCTTGGTAGAAGGCGCTGCTTCTACGTTCAATGTGCAACTTTTTTCATTTATCACCCTGTAAGAAGAGGAGATGAAATAGGTTATCTCCATACTTAAATAGGTTCAATTGAGGAACGATACATCCTTTCTTGATGAATTTGACAATATTGTTCTAGCACACTTCATTGGTGGGGGAAGCATTGGTGGGGGAAGGAGCGATTTTTCTCTAAATCAAACGTTGTTCTCCCGCTCTTTATTTGACAAACGGTTGTTTTGTTCGAGTCTATCATGTACCAAAGAAAAGGACATGTCATTTTTTTATGCTAAAGAGAATCAAGTTTAGGAACGAGATACATCATTTTCAAAGTCGAGCGATCAACATTCCAAGGTATCTCTCGTGGAGGAATGGATAATATTGCCCCCATGACTCAATAACGCTCCATCGCGTTTGTCGGAACGTTACAAAACTTGGAACCCTTGATGTCTCCTTGACAATTAAAAGAAAATCATGTCAGAAACGGTATCAGAAATGGATAATTGGAATCGATACAGTCTATTATTCCTTCAAATTCGCCCTTTTGAATTCTTGGCAACTCCCTTCATTTGTCTCATCATGCAAAGTGAGGGCTATTTTGGCACCTAAGGCATTTGCATCACGAATCTCTAATGTTGATTGCAGAAAACTCTTACAGCCAAATGTTCAAATGCTTTAATTGCCAAAATGCGCAAGAGCCCTAATACTAGCCTTTTAGTAACATATGATGCGGCTCTTGATAAAACTCATAAAAAACAATTTGGTACTGGCGAAGCTCAATCTCCAAATAAAGAAACTTTTTAGAACAAAATTCAGCTTCGTTTTGCCTCTATGAAAAATTGGCGCCTATGATGCCTCGACGCATGCTTACTCCTCAAATTCCATGAGCCTACACTTTTATCTTTTATAAGAGGCAAATGTCGATCTCAGATAAACTCCTCATCCTACCGGAGAAAGCGATTTCGTGTAGAGAGGGCCTTGAGCAAAGCTTTCTTGAAATTCATTTTGGAAGGTAGACGTAAAGATTCACTTGAAACACTTCTGAATTCGTTTTTTTTTTTTTTTTTAGGGATGATTTTCATGAAATTGAATTCTATCATAAAAAAAAAAAAAAAAAAATGAGTCGCATGATTTACAAAAGCATAAATTGGATCCGCAATCAAAACTTAGAATGGAAAACAAAATTCTTAACAAGAATAAATACAATGATAAAATACAAGAAACTCTTGTATAGATAAGAGTAAAAAGCAACTCTCGCTCTAGCTCTAGAATTCACTTCTCTATGTGGTCAAACACGAGAATGTCATGGAGCATCACGCATAACCTGCAAAAAGATGACAATGTCAGTATGTGGAGTATGTGAAAATGATCTCTCAATAAGGTCGCTTCTTACAGCAAAATCGAGGCGACGGTACATGCCCCATAGACCTTATTATAGGGTTTTAGTATTTCGCCAAGATTTTGTCATGAGAGAAGGGACATCATTAAAAGATCGATCGACGGCTATCAATCGAACGTCCACTCTTATTCTAAAAGTTTCAAATGCAAAAGGCATTGAATTTTTTTCTTTTTTTTTTGAAGAGATTGATTTTCTTATTTCTCTTGCAAAAAAAAATGAAGTGATTTCTATTTTGAGAAATTTGCACACAAAATGATTTGCATTTTAGTCCAAAATGTGAGAATGAGAGAATTTGATTAAAAAAATGCAATTTCAATTTTCATGCCCCAATTATAAAATCACAACTTGCAAGTTTTTTTTTTTTATCAAAATGATTTCGAGCCCATAACTAGAAATTTAACAAAATCATATGTTCAACAGGGCCAAATCAAAGTGTTTAGAACTTGCATTCAAGAATGATTACCAACTTTTTTTTTTAATCAAAAGCCTACAACACCGAGGGCATTCGATTGATTTCCGCGAATGTCAAGATGAAAACGCAATACAAAATGAGCAAATAAAAATAAAAAATGATACTCACAATGGGTGCCGACCTTTGTCTCTTTTTTTTTTTTTGACATAGACATGCACATGAGAGGTGGTTCGATTTCTACTCTATCCGGCTCAAAATGGAGCCATGGGATCACCGGACTGAACCAACAAGATTGCGGTTAGGTCGGGTTACCCATGACTCCGGCTTCGTCAAAGAACCGACCCGTGTCGCGCGCTTGCAAACCGAGGTGGGTACCTTCGACATGAAAGAAGTTTTGGGGTTAAGATGAGCAGCTCGTACTACATGCTTGCAGTTGGAGCGGTATCCACCTTAACACCATCCTAAGTGATCCTATGCGACCTAAGTCCGGCGGCAGGTTGTGTGTGCTAAGATGTAGTGCAATGCAAAGACACATGCACAACAATTTATAAGCAAACAACACTCCGTACATGAAAATAAACCATACATTCCTACACCTCCCTGCAAGACAAAGGTGAGCAAACACTTCCCCTTATACCTCCGATTCTGCAAAAACATTTAACACCCTTAATGTTAGGGGTATACCTGGAATCATCGCTACCAAGCAAAAATATTTTTGAACAAGATTAATTTTGGCCTAAGTCCTCTAAGGTTTAAAACTAAGTCCCCAGCGGAGTCGCCAAGCTGTCACGACCTACCCTCGGGGGGAGGGAACAGGTTGAGGGGTATTGCCTAAAGGACGGGCCTAAGGCCCATTATTAGGTGCGGGCTCTCCCAAGCCCATACCTGACATGACGTTGGGATATATTTTAGGAATTTTGTACAAAGGAGTCGCCACTAGCCTATTGGGGTCGGCTAGAAACCAAGTGAGGCATGGGAGTGTACCTCACTTCCTACGCAACTAGAGAATCTAGGGTCGGGGACTTGATTACACTAATTGACTAATTAGTGCCCTTTCGGTACCTAATCTTGTTCATTTTAACAAAATGATTTTTTTTAGCTGGCAGTTTGGATTGATTTTATACCTATCCACTAACATGTGATGTGATCATGTAAGTGCGCAATCATTAAAGTAACAATCATAACTATCGAGATCTTAATTGCAATAACACTAACACATGCCACTACGCAATTGCAAACATAATTAAACAGGTAAATTAAACATGTAATATAATCAATTTACGAGTAATTAAAGGCCTAATTACATTATAAAAGCAATACATGGTCATTCCTAATCAAAACCTGCATTTTTGGATTTTTGAAACTTTTAAATTTTTTTAAAAACAATTTTAATTAATTTTTTTTTTAATTTTTTAAATTTTTTAATTTTTTAAAATATTATTTTAATATTATAATCATATAATATATTTAAAAAATATTAAAATGAACCGGGTCGGATCCCGGGTTGGGTCCGACCCGGTTTGTGAACGGGCCGGATCGGGCCAGACGGCCCTAACCCGAACCGGGCTAGGTCGCAGAAACCTAGCTAAGCCGGGCCTGATATGCAGGCCCAGTCCAGTCTAATTAATTTTTTTAAAGAAGAAATAAGTCCACTAAGTCTAAAAAACAAAAGCCCAAAACCGGCCCGTAAAGCAAAACAGGCCCAAAAGCCCAAATGGCCCGTCGTGACAAGCCGAAACGAATGAAAACCCTACCCGAGAATTTTACCCAACCCAGCTCGCACGACCCGGATTCTGGAAACCTCGAGCTCGGTGACCCGCGGCGTCGGAGGGGTTGGCCGAGACGTTGACGGCGGCGACGCGACGAACGGCGGGACGTGGTGGACGGCGGCTTGGGTTCCGAGTGGAGCGGCGGTGGCGCGAGGAGGCTCGGGCGGCGTCGAGCAGGAGGGGGTTCGGCCGAGGGACAGCGTCTGGTGGCGGAACGGTCGCAACGGGAGACGGCGGGGGAAAGCGGCACGGCGGTGGTCGGCGGCGGTGTCAAAGGCCCCTCTTCTCCTCCTTTGCTCCTCCCTGTTCTCTGTTTTCCCTCTTACTCCAGATCTGGGTTCCTTGGGCAGCAGCGGCGTCGCTCGAAGGGGAAAATGACTCGGACCGACGTGAAGGGGGATCGATGCTCGATCGACGGACGGAGAAGGTGGGCCACGACGAGGGAGACGGAGCCGCGATCAATCGGATCGCGGGCCGGCGTGGGCTCCAGGCAAGGTGGGGGTGCGGCGACGGAGTCGAGGCGGCGAGAAGGGCAGCGGCTCAAACGGCGTTGGGTAGCGCTGCCGCTGCCCTCCTCCTCTCCGTTCCTTCAAGTATGGGTTCCGAGGTAGACGGCGGCAAACGACATCGATTGGGAGGTTCGTCGGCGACGGTGGCGGCGGCATGGCTCCCTCTTCCCGGGCTCTCTCCCTCGAGCTCTCTCCGTGTTTTTCCCTTCTTCTCTCCCCCGCTTCCTCTCTCTCTCGCTTCTCTCCTGCTCTGTTTTCTCACTCTCTCGAGATCTCTCTTTTCTGGTTTTTCTCTTCTTCTCTCCCCCGCTTCCTCTCTCTCTCCGTTTTCTCCTCTGGTCTCCCTCTGTCTTCCCTGTTGTGCCCTTTCTAGGGTTTTTTGCGCAAAGATGGAGGAGGGAGAAGGCTGGCGTGGGCCAGGCCGTAGGGGAAACGGGCCTGGGCCGCGCAAGGGAAAATAAGGCATTTTTCTTTTTTTTTTCTTTTCTTTTTTTTTGGTTGTTTTGTTTTCTTTTTCTTTTTCTTTTTTTGTTTTTGTTTTTGTTGTTGTTTTTTTTTTAACGACTAATTCCTAATTACACGATTAAGTCCTAAATAACATTGTAAAATTTAGGTGTCAACAAGAGAGATATTGAGAGAGATCAAGAATTCTCACTATTTCTTAGATTCATGGACCCATTTCAATTCCGTGGGATCTTTCATTCACTTTTTTTTTTCCACCAAGAACGTTTTAATCGCCAACCCCGATAAAACGCGAATGGATTTGTCGTGATGGTGGCATGGTAAACATGCCTGGAAATTATGTCCATGGAGGAACTAGCACGGCCCTTGTCTTATGCCTTTATTTTGTGACAATTGTCCAAAAAGCCCTAAACATATTAAATAACAGCTAATACAATCCTAAATTTTTTAATTATATCAATTTATATATAAACATTTTGACAACTTGCTAATTTAATCTTAAATATTTTAAGATTTTGCTAATTTAGACTTAAATATTCTAATGAGTTACTAATATAGTTCTTTCGGACATCACTAACATGGTGGTTCAATCAGCATCGGGCATCCTACGCAGTGTCGCAAGAACTTACATGGACAATTTTTTATTTTTTTAGATTTTTCTAAATCTTTTATTAATTTTTTTTGTTTTTCTTGTCTTTTCTTTCTTCTCTTTTTCTCTTTTTTAATTCAATGTCCCAATAGCTGGCTAAGGGATAGCAACCTTCGCCAGCCCTCGTCTACCCTTTCTTGGCTAGTGCGAGGGCCAATTGCCCCTCGCCACCCTCGCTTTGACCAACAATGGTGCAATCGGCAAGGGCTTTACGGCATCTGTCCAGTGCTCGGCAACCCTGTCAACCCTATGTAGAAAGAGGAAAAGAAAAGAAAATAATAATTAAATAATTCAAAACTATTTTTAAAAAATTATCTACATCGGTGTCAGTTATGTCACGTAAGACAGCCGACTTTTATTGAATTGCCACATCAGCAATTTTTTATCAAAAAGAGTTAGAATGACTATAGTGGCAATATAACTAAATTGGCAAAACCTCAAAAGATTTGAAACTAAATTGGCATAATATAAAGATAAATGACTTTATTGATAAATTATCGAAAAATTTAGGACTAAATTAGAATAATTAAAAATTTTATTATTAAATTTACTACTATTTAATAGGTTTAGAACTTGTGGCACAATATTTCTCCATAATTTCCTAGTCAACTCAACTCTATTTCTTGAATATAAGAAGACGGGCATGGACCCTCAGTACCTAACCCACCCATTGCTTCAATCCAGGAAACCTCCCAATTGATCATGTTCACATTCAACATTCTGCGTTCAGACCACATCAATAAACCAATGCGACTCCAAATTCAACATTAAATTTGAGGGCGACGGCTGAAAAAAGAGCACATGCTCAAGTGCATTTGCATTGGCATTGCTCTCTGCATAATTCTTTCACTGGCGGTATACAGACAACTAGTCCCACTGAAATTGTCCAGATTCTCTCTTTTTTCAAGGTCATTATCTGCCAAGATCTCTCTCTCCCTCTCTCTCTCATGAACAATTTTTGGCCACTTTCGCAAGAATTTCCACCGCCCTAGTTTCTCCTCCACGACAGGCCTAAAAAATCTCAGCATGAACTGAGTCGAAATGGAATCGAGAAAGCTTTTGCCTTTCACTCCACACCTCGTCATCGTCAATCTCTGCCTCCTGCTTCCTTGCATCACTTTTTCTCACTCTACTAAACTAGGGAATGACACAGATAAACAGGCCTTATTGGCCTTCAAAAACCAGATAACCCATGACCCTTTTGCCACGCTGAGCAATTGGAATGATTCGGTCCATTTTTGCCAGTGGAACGGGGTTATTTGCAGCAGTCGACATGAGAGGGTCGTGGTGCTAGACCTCCAGTCCAGGAACTTGACAGGTACTATCTCACCGCATATAGGAAATTTGACATTCTTGAGGAATGTCAATCTGCGGAATAATTACTTCCATGGCAAGATCCCGAAAGAAATGGGAAGTCTGTATCGACTTCAAGTGACCGGACTCACCCAGAATCTTTTGCAAGGTGGGATTCCTATAAATCTCACTCAGTGCTCGGAGCTGAGGATTCTCGATTTAGTCGCAAACAGCCTCGAAGGAAGAATTCCGGCGGAGCTGGGCAAGCTTGAGAAGCTTACGGGATTAGGACTTGCTGTCAACAACTTGACAGGTCCAATCCCGAAATCACTAGCCAACCTCACGTTTCTCAGGGATTTTTCTCTATCTGAAAACAGACTCAGTGGCGACATTCCTAAAGAGCTCGGCCAGCTGAGGCAGCTCCGCATGTTCCAAATCTCATCAAACGGATTCTTGACAGGTTCGATTCCTGCTCAGCTCTTCAATCTCTCTCTTATGGAGTACTTTGCTGTGTCTGAGAACCAACTTGTCGGAGAAATTCCAACCGATATAGGATTTACTCTTCCAAACGTTCGGATGCTTCTCTTGGGATTAAACCACTTTTACGGTTCAATTCCAAGCTCCATAACTAATGCAAGTAAGCTCGAGTGGCTTTTTATTCCATTTGGCCAGTTGACCGGTTCGATACCTCAAGATTTGGGGAAGCTGAAAAACCTCGTGAGGTTGAATCTAGGGATGAACGAGCTTGGAAACGGTGAAGGGAATGACCTTGGATTTCTTTCCTCGTTAGTGAACTGCACGAAACTTGAGGTCCTTGCCTTCAACAACAACAGTCTCAGTGGGGTTTTGCCAAATCACATAACCAATCTCTCTACAAACCTCAATTACCTTCTGATGGGGGCCAATAGAATTTCGGGTAGCATCCCGAACGACATTCAAAAGCTCGAAAACCTGATCGAGATCGGCATGGAGGAGAATCTCTTTACCAGACAAATCCCCGCCTCCATTGGGCTTATCAAGAACCTGCAGGTTTTGTCAATTTTCAGCAACAAATTTTCGGGGGAAATTCCTCAATCCATTGGTAATCTTACTTCCTTGGTAGAACTTGGCTTGCGTGATAATTCTCTCCAGGGAAACATACCTTCAACCCTGGGAAACTGTCAGAGTCTTCAGAGGCTCGCTATGGCAAATAATAACCTTTCAGGTACCATACCTAAAGAGGTCATTGGTATTTCTTCCATCACAGATTGGTTAGACTTGTCTGCCAATAAGCTAACCGGCCCAATACCAATAGAATTAGGAAAAATGAGACAGATCACACTTCTAGACTTATCAGACAACAGATTATCAGGAGAGCTGCCTAGTTCCCTCGTAAGCTGTGATAGCTTGGAATTCTTGTATCTAAGAGGAAATCTTTTCCAGGGATCGATTCCTTCCTCCTTAAAAAGTCTGAAAGGAATTCAAGAACTCGATCTCTCACGCAACAACTTCACAGGCAAAATCCCCAATTTCCTCGCCTCTCTTACCTTCCTGAAAAATTTGAACTTGTCGTTCAATCATCTGGAAGGTGAGGTCCCCAAAGGTGGAATCTTCGAGAACGCGAGTGAAATCTCAATTGCAGGAAACGGTAATCTTTGTGGGGGCCCAGCGGCATTGCATCTGCAGAAATGCACACTCCACAGAGTACATTCCGGGAAGTTGTGGCGACATTTGTATTTCAGGATATTGATAATCCTCATAATTTCTATCGGAACATGCGCGATCTTGATATGTTCCATTTTCTTACTTTATACGAAGAAAAGTGTTAGGAGGAGGAAATCATTCGAGACGACTCCTACGGAGGATGAAAAGAAATTTCAGAAGATCACATATGCTGAGCTTTCCAGAGCAACAGATGGCTTCTCTTCAGCTAAAAAGATAGGGACCGGCAGTTATGGTACAGTGTACAAAGGATGCAGCGGAGAATCGGTTATTGCAGTGAAAGTGCTCAACCTCCAGCAACGCGGAGCTTCGAAGAGCTTTATAGCAGAATGCAAAGCCTTAAGATCAATCCGGCATCGTAATCTCTTGAAGATAGTCACTTCTTGTTCGAGCATTGATTTTGCTGGGAACGAGTTCAAGGCGTTGGTCTACGACTACATGCCGAATGGCAGTCTGGAGAAGTGGTTGCATGTAGATAATGCAGATGACCGGGATTCTGGCCAAAGGCAACTCAGCTTTGTGCAGAGGGTGAGCATAGCCATTGACATAGCTCAGGCTCTGGACTATCTCCATCACCATGCGGACCCTCCAGTTGTTCACTGTGATCTTAAGCCGAGCAATGTCCTCCTCGACAATGACATGACCGCCCATGTCGGCGATTTCGGATTAGCGAAGCTTCTCCATGATAAGAACCCTCAGATTCAATCAAGCCTTAGTACTGGTGCCTTTAAGGGTACTATTGGATATGTTGCTCCAGGTAACTTCTTTTTTTCCCTATAATCTTGGAGAGAGATATCTGTAAATCCTTCATTTTTCGGGAACCATTTTGCGAAAATTGAACAAAAAGCATTTAAAATTTGGACTGCAGAAGTTGACCTCTTTTCTCTTCGGAATGCTCATATACAAATGTTTTGGCATTTTATTTGTTGAACTTATGGCAACCTGGTAATGTGTTTTGGTGAAGAATATGGAATGGCTGGTGAGATTTCAACTAGGGGAGATGTGTACAGCTTTGGGATTCTAGTGATGGAGATGTTCACTGGGAAGAAGCCAACTGATGAGATGTTCATGGAAGATCTCAGCCTCCATAGCTATGTTAACAGGGCAATTCCGGATGGAGTGGCCAAAATAGTCGACTCGAGACTACTTGAAGAAGTCTTCCACCATCAAGAAATCGACAGGACAACCACTTCGAGAGAGCAAAGCAAAGCTCAAGAGATCTTGACCTCCATACTGAAAATCGGCACCTCATGCTCCGCTGAGCAGCCCGGAGAACGACTCAACATGAAGGAGGTCGTCGTGAAGTTGCAATCACTCAGAGAAACGATCTGAAGTCTATGGATGTGTAATCGATAGCATTTCACCTTTCTCTTTGATGCTGTTTCTAATCGACTTTCCTGAAGTAAACTTAGATGCATGAATAGGAATCATTTACCTATATCGATACTTGAAGGATTACTTGAATGGAAGAGCATCAGCAAAAGTTCAAATCTATCATGAAGCAAATTCTACTTCCTAGTTGTTGCAATGTACAACATATTCCTAACTCAAATAACGAAACTTACAATCATAATGCTCACTTCTTTTATCACGTTCATTTACCAAGGATAAAGGCTGTTATAAAATTATTCAAAGCTCCAGGAGATTCAATATTTGCAGCATGACCTGTGTCCTTGATGATCTCTAGCTTGGACTTGGGTGCCAGATGCCTGACATATGTAGATTTAAGTTTTCAGATCGGTAATGTTTAAGCAAACCAAGAAACTGATTTAAAAAATATACACTAAGAAAACCTTACTTTTGCAAGTGATGTGCAAAGCTCAATGGGAAGACCTTATCCTGATCCCCCCATATAATCAACGTTTCCTGCAAATATCCCCCAAGAAATGATTTCCCAAGCGGTATAGTCATTTTGCACTAATGTGATTGCACATACATCTCGCATATGATGTCTTTGAATACATTGGTTCATAAGTAGAACAAATGCCCAAGTGAATGAACTACCTGAGTCAAAACAGGAAGGTTGCTGTCTGCTTTTCTGAACAGCAAGTATTCTGCTAGCTCCGATTTCTCTTTCCTGTAGTCGTTGCACATGACCTGAAAAAGTAGGCCAGTGAATACAGGAAAATGAAGGAAGCTCTTGGTGGTGACTAAAGTTGATCATTGGCTGGGTTCGGAACAGTCCCAAATGCCAGGTCAATGCGTTGCTCAAACCCGCACATATCATAAAAATTATAGAGAAGGAATTTTCGGCTGGGCCAAGCCGAAGGTAAGCAGGCTGAGTTTCCTCATGTAAAACCTTTGCCCAAACTTGCTAATTTACCTCTCGGGTCTCAAGGACCAAGCAAGCCATTTGTTGTTGATCACCTTTAGTGTTGACCTATGAACTAATCATAGAAGCAAACATAGATGATGGATCACCAAAACTAAGTCATACTAGGGGTGTGCACTAGGTCCCATTCAACCCAAGAAGCAGACAAACCGGCTTGGACCGATTGTTGCAAGGCCAAATCTAGGGCTTCTCAGTTCTAAGGCCCGAACTGTCAATTCCGTTCAAACTTTTGCAACTCTCTGAAAGTCAAACTAGTTCTTCAACATGAAGAAGCAAAAACACATATTGACAGCGAAATACTTTTCTAGTTTATTATAAAAATTTGGTCTTTTACACAAAACAAAAAAGGGGCCAGGACTTGCCAAGTCTAGATTTGGCCGGTTCGATTCTTGATTCCAATTTTTTGGAGCCAATAGTCACATTGTTGATTCTTGACAATCTACCCAAGAACAACACCTAATTCAAACAACACTTCTTGGTAGCAGAAGTTGTGGAATTTTATGGAGAGATTCCAATTCAGGTAGGGTAAACGGATGAAAAAAAAGCTGTTTCAAGGAAGTCCATTAGTTACAACCTGTCAAAGCCAGGATCCAAACCAAGGAAATTCTAATTCCACGATAAAATAACTGATGATGACATTTCGATTCCAAAAGCCTAAAGTCACTACAATACGGAGCCAAAATTCTCAAAATGCCCTCTCTTTAGCTGAGGAAAAACTCCTAAAGATTCATGCCCTTTCCTTTTCACTTTATTTTTCATCAGTTCAGGTCTTTCAAAGTCAGCATATGACTGCAAGACAGAATAAAATTACCAGCCAAATTCTTCTATAAACTGATTTATCTAGCAAAGCAAACACAACTTGAGTGGACACCTCAGAGCCTGAGACCAGCAACTGCAAGCAATAAACAGGGCACAACTTTGAAGGGCAATATAAGAAAAGAATGTTTGCTCACATCAATGAACTGCTGGAGGAAGAAATCGGGGACCCATTTGAAAGGATTGAACTTATAGATAGACAGATTCATCAGACCCCTCAAATCCTGAGGCTTCTCGGGCAAAAGAAGCTCCAAGGGATTCCTGCCAATCTTCCTCAACTGCTCAAACTTCTGCTCATCTGTACACCCAATCCCAGTGCTGACAATCACCACTTTCTCAACTCCATCACCACCAATCTCAGCCATCCTATACCCCACATACCCACCATAGCTGATTGCATAAATCGAGTACTTATCAACCCCAAGTTTCTTCAGACCCTCCACAATGCATGTGGCCTGAAACACATCGCTCCTTTGAGGACTAAGCGTGTGTGATTTCCCAAAGAAGAGCAAGTCAGGTATGAAAAGGTTGAAACTTTGAGATAGAGGGCCCACTTGGGCCCAGAACTGACCCTTGGAGTTGCCTCCATAGCCATGGATGAGGACCAAATATGGCTTCTTGGACATCCTGTGAGCGGAACACCAGAAATGGATGGTGGTCTGCCTGTCGTCCAGGTCCACGGTGCAGGGTGAGAGGCCACACCACCAGAAATAGAGTGACAGGAATATTTCAAGGAGATTGACGAGGAGTGGCGTCCTGTGGAGGGTGGTCAGACGTGAGAGCAGGTTCTTGAGGACGTGGATGGTGGTGGAGAGATAGAAGGAGAGGAGGAGGATGAGCTTGGAGGAGTCCATTGAAGTGGGCATGGAATGTGCTTGGAAAAAAAATGGCGTTTCAATTGTTGCAGTCAGGCCTCTTTTTTGGCCATTTGAAGCGTGCACGATCACATGCTGATGAAGGAACAAGAGAACAAGATCGGTGACAACACACGCACGTCATTGTTCCCCTTCTCTCTTTCCTTTTTTATGTTATTCTTAAATTTCTGAACGCAACAGACGCATGTCGCTGTCGATCGGAGAAGAAAGGGTCAAGCATGGAGGAAGCGAAGGGCAAGGGGGGACCGTGCCGTTGGTGTTTTTTATCATTCTTTTAGAAAAAGGGGGTTGCCAACTTGTTTTCAAGATCAATTATTTTACTTCTTTCCTCTCTCTCTCTCTCTCTCTCTCTCTCTTTCAAAAATTGATGTTTAATGCTGTTTAATTATAGAATGAGGGTCTTCATGTCAGATAAATTTATACATTATACATATAGATACTAAATGCGATAATTAAGCTCAATTAATTGATGTTAAGTATAGATGGTTTATGATGATTTCGAAGCACTAAATGGATAAATTTTTAACAATTTGAACTAATGTGCAAAATAAATTTAATCTAATATTTTCTTTCAAATTACTACCGAATTAAGAAGGATATAGTTCAAGGCAATTCTTGGACAACACACCATAGCACGTCAATTTGGCTTGGACTTCATCACAGTTTAATGCATTCTGTCATAATGCATCATAGCCAATTATTTTAAATGTGATGTTTCTTCAATAATGGTAGTAGTAGGTAGACTACAAAACAAAATCAAAGGAATACACGGATTACAATTAATCATAACACGCCATTATCGTACGTCGTAGCGTATACATATTGGCTAAATTTCATCATAATTTAATGGATTCCATCACGCGCATAGTAGGAAATGGGCAAGCAGATAGATAGGCAAAGCGATTTAAAGAGTCAAGAAGTTGTTTCTTGCAAGATTGGATTTCACTAACTCCATATATTTCTCTGTTAAACAGAAAACTGCTTTGCAATGTGGCCATCGCCCATGCAAGCAACATGTCCTGTCAAGGTTGACGCATGATTGACACTAATTACGCACCTTTAGTCACGAAAACCGTTATTTTATTTCGATAAACCCCTCCAATTCTGCCGGTTGCCGGTCTCTTCCATCGATTCTCTTCGCCAAGCTTGTCATCATTCATAGCTTGACTTCGCATCATGTCATCCACCGTGAGGAAACAGTGCAATGATGCGATCTATTCCTGGCGTGTGGTTTGAGAGTCGTGCAAGAGATCTTTTAGAGAACATCTAGCCGCAGTTTAGTAGATCCAATGTGGTCGAATGACGAATTCCACCCATTTCTTAGGTTACAATTCAGGATGCATCAAAAGAGATCCTGCCACGTGTTGGAATGAACAGGGATTAGAATGCAAATGAAACAAGATTTGAAGATTCAGAAAGAAAGATAAAGATAAGCCGACTAAGCAAAGAAAGACATTATCTCCAAGAAGATTTGTGTACAGCTAACGATAGCTAAAGCATCGCTTCCTGTCACATAGATTAAAGATTCAGAAAGAAAGACAAAGATAGCTCACTAGGTAAAGAAAGACATTCACCTCCAAGAAGATTTGTGTACAGCTAGCAATAGCTAAAGCATCGCTTCTTGTCACATATGAACACACGCCCACTGATACCTTGCTTCCACTTTGTTCCATTCTCATCTTCTCACTCATTCCCTCCCAAAACTTTCAAAGCCCTTTTTACTTTTTCACGCTTTTTCCTTGTTCCACTTTATGGACGGCTGCTTTGTTTATGAACCTCTGTCACCCAATGAAGACTTTCAGGCCCTTTCCACCGGGATTCCTTTCCTTCACCAGATGCATCTCTTTCCCCTTATAAATCTCCCAGCAAACACAGTTCCTCCTCTTCAGAACTTGTTTCTTCCATTTGGCTCAAGGGTTCCCCTTCAGAGCCCCACCAATGGCCGCTCATCTTTACGCCACCCATAGCTCATCTCAGAGAGGAGTGGCCATGGTGTTGGCTCTTGTATCAGCAATAGTACTCTCTCCACTGTACATTGACAGGAAGGGTGAAGCTAAGAGCTACCATGAGGCCAAATGGAGTTCTGGGTTTGTTCTTCCTGTGGTTCTTGCCGGGCTCATAATTGCGATCAAGACCACTTCATCATCATCTTCTTCTTCGGCATATAGTCAGAGAGGTTCGGTGGTTCCATCTCCTGATCCTTCAAGGATGCTGCGAATTGGGAGCTCATCCTGGGGACTCACTGCGGTTCTGGTGATGCTGATGCTTGTGCTCTCTTGGCAACACTCTGTTCAAAAGTTCTTGTGGAGATAGAAAATGAAAATGCATTATCATGCTACTTCATGACTTTCCTCTCTGTAGTGGTACTAGTGGTTGTATTTATCATGCGAGTAATAAATTACTTTAAATTACCAAATATGATTTGGATGGTACATTAGCATGAGGCTATCTGTCTATTTTTTCCGTTCAATGTGTGGCTAGGATTTAGGAGTTGAACTGCTTGGAATTCAGGCATTCTATCCTCTGGTAAAAAGTTCTGAGACATGGCCTCAGTCCTTTCTTGAGAAGCCACAGATGATGACCACGTCTTTGGACGCCAGATCTCCAGTGACGTCGTAATTCATTTACAGACCATAACAATCACCAAATATTACCAAAAGGGGGAAATAACAAATGCTTTCCGGACCGTGCATCTTTGAACAGAACAGGATGTAGCTGCCAATAAAGATACAGATTGCTTGAATGCCGGATTTGGGAGAATCAAATTGTTCAGAGTCCATTCAAGAGCAAAATAAAATGAGAAAGAATATAACTTTCCAGACAGAAAGAGTCCAAATAACTACAGAACGAGAGTCCTGTTCTATATATACATACATATTTACAAGCCCACCTGATTTTGACAAATGATACAATCACAAAGGAATCATCTCAAACGGGTCAACTCCTCCAGCCAACCAAAGTGCTAGTAGACCGCCCCGGCCTCGATATGGTAAGGTCATGATCATACATTCGCTGGATCTCTTCCCTATACTCCGTCAATGACTTATTGGGTAATGCAGGAGTCAATTCCACGACATCCCCCATCTTCAACTTGCATGTAGGCTCACCAACCGGCTCGCGATTCAACCTTGGCCTCAGTTCTTCTTTGAGAGGGAACCTGTAAGGTGACCATTTCGAGCTCCCCATCCCAGCCCTTTCCAACAAATCCATGACTGTAGAGTCTGGAGGAAATTCTTGGACTGACATCTGCAGAATCCAACCATCAAAGTACTTAAAACACATCCATCATTAAGCAAGGCAGGGTAATTATTTATTAGCATACTATCCAAGCCAAACTTCAATTACGCTATCCAAGTCATCAAGTATTTCATGCACCAGAGCAAAATTTGTTGAACCGTCCTATGACAATCAGGTAGCACAAGCACCAACTTTAGAAACAAGCTGCATTAGGAAAAAAAAAATGGAAGTTGGAAAGTACCTTATCGTTTTCAATCATAATGATAAAAACAGGCCTATCCTGATCAGAGAGAGGTTTGTACGAGAATGGACAATCTTCTGTGTGAGTTGGGAACGTGCAGGTTGGCTTGACAGAATCAGCATGGCCAACCGATGACTGATCATTTCTCATTGCCTCACACTGCCAGCTAACAACCCATCGAGCCCACTCGACCATCTGAAGCACGAAAGCAGAGTGCTTACATTCACCTTCTTTATATCTCCAATGAGCAGCAAATCCAAATTCAGCCTGCAAATGCATTGCTTTTGTTCGGATTTGAACTTCAAGGGGAACCATCCCATCACCCATCACTACAGTATGAAGTGATTGATACCTAAATAATAAAATAGGAATGTTAAGAAAGCAAAGGCCTAGACTCTTAAGAGTGTATTTTAGCAAACATACCCATTAAGCTTTGGATGGGCAATGTAGTCTTTCGATCTTCCAGGAACTTCAGGCCACAAACTTTGGACAATGCTCAGTGCCTCATAACAGTCCTCTTCATTTTCAACAATTAATCGCAAACCATGTATGTCATGGATTTCATCCATTGTAAGCTTCTTCCTGCCAAAATGATGATCTCCATTAATAACACCAATTAGCACACAAGTTACTTCTACAAGAGAGACTGGAAATCTATACTAGGTGTGTTACTGCAGCTGCTCAGAGTGTATATAATTCTTCAAAATATGAGCAGCACTTATTGCTTGCACCAAAAGATGTTCCAAATATCCAAGTCTTCAGCTTCTTCAATCTTTAGGCTTTTAGTCATCTTTGGGCTTCATGGTCTACTCTCCAATGCTATAAGTATGTTTCTTAGGCTGTATTTTCAGTTTCTAGTGCCCCGTTTTCATTTACTTCAGATGTACTACAACAGTGCATCTTTTAATAAAGTACCTTATAATTAGTAAAAAGAAAGATGAAACATCATCCACCCTAGGCAGCAGCTTTTTTTTTTTTTTTTTCTTGGCCAGAAACCTTTAGCTGCTCAAATATTGAAAACTTTGTAATAAATAGTACATAAATTGTGTTATTTTGTTCCCTAGGGTTCTCAGTTAGCAACCAGTCCATGAAAATCACGTAGGACAACCTATCAACAAAGGAAAGCATTCCTTCAAACAACATATAAAGGATACGTGATAGAGGGAGGGGCATACTTTAACATTTTGCTATATATGCTATGTAAGCTTTTGTGCCTTCCTGATAAAGAGTGGTACGAAATGGCTTTATCCTTGAGAGCTAGCTCCAATTTCTCAATAGCAGATGCAATCATTGCTTCATCAAAGGACTCAAGAAGCTGCGACGATAATTGTGCGTGCATGTCCGGGTAGAGATGCTTAAAGCACAAATTCTCTAGCTGCTCCTTCCAACTATAGATTCCCAAACGGTTGGCCAAGGGTACAAATATCTCCATTGTCTCCTTAGCAAACCGTTGTTGCTTGACCAAAGGCAATGCATCCAGAGTTGCCATATTATGAAGTCTATCAGCCAATTTTATGAGGACAGCCCGGGCATCTGCCATAGCTAGGAACATGGTATGAAGTCGATCCGCCTCAACAGTCTTGCATGCTGTATTGTTTTCCCGTGCAAGTTGGCTAAGTTGGCTTAGCTTTGATACCTAGAATAACCATACGTAACTGACTTAGATTAAAGTTTCTCTAAAACATGCATGCATAAGAGTCGCCATGCAAACAAAAAGAATTTAAAGCAGCAACAGTGCATTACTTCAGACAAGCAGCAACATGGATGGAAAAGTAAAAAGAGACGAAACAATCTAGAGGTGAATGCAAGCACCGTGGTTGACGTCTTATCTTTCAAACTAAAAACGTAAGCTTCTGAGGGTTGACTAAAGAACAGCGAGCTGTCAGAAACAAAACCCAGAGCACATCTGCTAATATTTTGCTCAAATGTCTCTTTACCATTACATAAACCAATTTGCAAATTTTTTTTGCACTGAAAAAGTGAAACATGGGAAAGTAAGCAATATCCCTCGTTGCAGCCTTTCCAGTGGCAAAACCATCAGAAAAGTTCATTTAGGAATGAGTCTTCCTGAATTAGAGAGTGAAGAGACTATTAACTTCCCAAGATGTCTACATAGTATAACTCTTACTTTGCAAATACAGTATTCCTGGACAAAAATCGCTAAATAGGAGAAGCAATTACAACAACTACCACCAGCTACGAGCGCAATAGCATTCTGTCGACAAGATAATTCAATCGTACAACTCGGTACACTCACTTTCATGGAAAGCATTCTTGGAAGGCATTATCTAGAAAACTATCCATTTACATTAATATTCATAATGAAGGCCCCAGCACTCCCTGCAGATAACTATCAGTAAGCTTAATGAGGTCATTTAGAGGACATCCTGAACTGAATCTTACTCAATCAGGAAGCAACTATTTGAATAGTTCAGTCAACAACCTGAATAGATATTGTACTCTTTCAGTGGCCTAGAAATAGTTGCACAAGGACATAAGCCACGAACAAATACTTGGAAGTGGCGTGTAGTAAATTATGTATGCTATTTATTTAATTTATTACGCCCCCCCCCCCCCCCCCCCCCCCCAAAAAAAAAAAAAAAAAAAAAAAAATTCCAGTGACAGATAAACAACAGAAACAGCTCATGAAAAAATAAATGCCAAATGTTTAAGTTAACTTCTTTTGGTATTCTTGTTTGTCCAAACAGTTCACACAAGGAATCAAGTTCTTTCTTACCCCTACAATTAAGTCAGCCACACCAGCTCCAAAGTTCCTCAATACATAGTCATAACTCATGAAGGTATCGTCAAGTGTGTCATGCAACAGCCCTGCGGCAACCACGGTAGAATTGGCCCCAATTAGTGCCAGCGACACAGCTGTTTCAACGCAATGCTGCAGATATGGATCACCACTGGCGCGCACCTACATCGCAAACACATCCAAACCTATCAAACAATCATCAAAATGTCCCAATGAACAAAGGCCATTGTACACTCGAGAAGTATACCTGCCCTCTATGTGCCTTTTCAGCCTCATAGAATGCCTTAATGACAAACTCGTCGCAGAAGATCTTATGCCTCAACTGTGCATTCGCCAACAACTCCTTCGCATACGGCTCAAGATTGTTCTCCACAAAGCAATCCTCCAAATTAAACGTCAATTCCTCCACGTCAGCAGCTCCACCACTATCACCATGCACCTCAACCGCCGGCATTTCTAGCTCAACACAAGAAGCCACCGCCCTCCGAACAAACCCACTGAACATCCCATTATAACTTCCTCGAATCGAGCCTAGCGCATTAACGTCATTTCTATCACGCGAAGTTCTCACCGGGAAGCTCTTTGCACTACAGTTTCCACTACTGCTATTGCTACTACACGAAACAGGTCCGTGAAGAACCGAGACGGGGCTCTGATGATCTCGCTTCCACGAACCCACAAATTTACTCGGCGAATAGCGAAAGGAGCTGCTCAATGAGCTACTCAGCTCCCTAAATTCATCACCTCTCTCTTGCCTCGCCAATTCATCTCCTCCGCCCCCAGCGAAGCTCGACGACGACGACGAGTGCTTCGCCACCGTCGGCGCCGGCGAAGCGAAGAGGCACGAGAGGCCGCCGACGATCGGCTTCTGACCCGAAGAAGCCGTCGACGAGGCCGCGGACGGCGACGACCGGGAGTTGAATTCGAAGTCGCACGACACGTGGGCGTTGATCTGGTGCGACGTCGAGCAGACACTGCTGGGCGGGCTGGCGTACAGAGCCACCGTCGGGACCGCCATGGGCATTTGGGTCGGGGCTGGATTCTAGGGTTTCGCGCGACCGAATTCCGACGGAGACGAGGCGGTTTCTCGACGACCCAGATCCTTTTCCGGCGAGACGGGGCGATTCCTCGGAAAAAGGAGGCGAATTTCCCCAGGAAAAGCTGCAATTTCCTTTCCTCCGGCGAGCTTTCTGCCGGCGAGGGGAGCGGAGAATCGACCGAGGAAGACGGCGGAGCGCGGCGGAGGACGGAGCCGGACGTCTTGCGAGAATCCTTGGACGTGAGAATTCACGAGCGAGTTCTTGGCGAGGAGGATCGGAATGTACGGAGAAGAATCGAGGTCGGCCGGTTCTCAGATTTTCCAGAAGGTTTGAGTTTCTCTCTCTCTTACTTTCTCTCTCTAGACTGTGTGTGGCCGAGAGACAAGATGACTGGGCATTTACGACGCTGTCCTCGGATTGCACCACGAAATTCCGGCCGCCGAGGGTGGAATTTTTCTTTTTCTTTTTTTTGTTAAAAGTAAAAATGAACAAATTTCCGAGAAAATAATGTTGGCCAATCAATAAAATCTAAGTGTGCATTTGGTAACGATTTTGTTCCCGGAAACAATTTCTAAACATTTTAAGTCGTTTGGAATCGTCCAAAATTTCTAATTTAGAAATAAAATTGCGTTTGATCGCGTCTTTCATTGACATGCTCCAAATCAATTTCTTTTAATTTTTAAATAATTTTTTCTCTTTTTTCTTTTTTTTTCCTTTCTCTCTCATGTTTTTCTTCTTCAAGTGGTCGATCGCTGGTCCGGCGACCTCACCAGAACGTCGTCGGCCCTCGGTGAGGCCGACCCTTATCGGCTGAGCCTCACTAGTAGGCGGACGACGGCCCCGCTCGGCCACCGAGCTCGCCCGCCCCCCGCCGAGGCTTGGCCTCATCGAACCTCGCCCTAGCCTGGCGAGCCTCCGGCGAGCTCACCAAACCAATTGTCGGTGACCAATGGCGGTGGGCAGCGGACGGCAACCGCGGGATGGCGGCAGATGAAGAAGGAGAAAATGGAAGAAGAAGAAGATAAATATGATCTTGATTCTTAGATTTGTTCCTAACAAGAATCGACTTTTTTTTTATTCCGGATTACTGTTCCAAATCTACTTTCGGGAACAAAAAAATAGAAATTTGTTCCCAAGAACAAAAATTTTACCAAACGCGATTCTATTCTCAAATTGCTCTTAATAACAAAAAATCAGAATTAGACATTATTTAGATGGTTAACAAACAGGCTCTAAGTCTAGATCTTTGCATTTTCCTTTTTCATTTGGTCTCGCTTTAATATGTGATTTTAGGATTGAAGGGAAGAGAGAAATTAAATCCCGAATTTTTATTTTTTTTTATCTGATCTTATCTTATTACAAGCTATTCATAGTGTACATCAATTGTGAAATCTTATTTTTCTATGCACACATCGTGGTCACAATCCCAATAAGGTGAAAAATCGTATTCTCAAATGAAAAGTGGCTAAAGAGTAGCCACTGAGGTAATCTTCTGCAATTAAAATCTCGAATTGACCTTTTGCATTTTCATTTTCCTTTTGCTTTTTGGGAAAGAAAAATCAAATTATCGCTTGAAGCTAGATATAAGAAAAACTAAAAAATAAAGGAACTTTAATCAAATCAAGGCAGGTAAGCCATAACTCGTCATAGACCATTTGTGTAGAAAAAGTGGAATTTAGTATCAATACATGCTCGAGGAAGTCGCGGAATAATCGGTCTGTTAATATATTAAGAGAGAGAGAGGATTTTGATTAAACATTTTGCAGAAACAGTGTCGTCCTTTTATATAATCACCGAAAATAAAATAAAATAAAATAATCAGCTGAGCTGGAGCGGGGAGGGAGATGACAAAGACAACCCCATCGCTTGCCAATTTTTTGCCCATCTGTCACTTCCATCCCCTGATGGATGCGGTCGCCACGTGGCCATGTCCGCGAGTGGGCGAAAGCCACGTGTCCCGCATTAACGGACACCGGACACTGGACAGACAGACAGCAGCTTTTGGTGGGCCAAAACTATTAGGTGGCCGGTCACGCCGAGTCACCGTGCGTCGGCGCAATCAGGAAGCGACACGTGGTCGTTGTGGTCCAATCAGCAAGCAAACATCGTTCCCTCGTCTCCCTTTCCGTTTCGTGGTCAAAGTCAAAGAGTTTCCTCCGGTCAACGAACGAGGTCACCGCGAGCGGGCCGCGCGCAGGGAATCTCGCACGTGTGGTTCCGGTTCCCCTGTAAGTCTCTCATTTGACTAAAAAGCCCCTGAAGAAAAAGAACGCTCAAAACATCCACCCAAGTTAAACGGCCCAAAATCGAAATCTCGTCCGACTAATCAAATTCAAAGCATTTTTCGACGTACATATACAAAAAAAATGTTTAATCATTGGATAATTATGGATTAAATTACAATAATGACACCCTTTATTATTCAATTAATTTAGGCCCATCGATTATGACTAAATGGTACCATTTAACTCAATTATTTGTGATTACGGCTTGGATACATCAAGAATGATGGGTACTTGCGCGTGAATTGATATTGAAAATTTTCCTTTTTTTCCTTTTTTTTGGGTCTTGAAGTTGATAAATTAGTCAAGCATGATGAACCTATTGAAATGAAGTTTTCCCCAGTATTGGAAAATTAGTGAGGTAAGAGGAGGACCCAGCTCATTAAAACTTTTGTATCATATCTTCCTCTGTAATCGCATTTAGCAAATCAACTTGTGCGGCCCCATTTCATTCAAATAATGCAAGTCGTTAGATGCACGATACATACCGTCAATTATATGCATTGGGCTGTTAATCGCGAAAGCGATATATAATGTTACGATGTTTCAACTTAACAGCTACATGATTGCAACATCAAAGAGCAGATCTTATTAGCTTTTTTTGATGCTTAATTATTTGGGAGTTACAGCATGATCCAAGGCAAGATCTTAACATCACCAAGTTTTCCCTCATTAAGGTACGGGCAAGGCAAGCGACAACAACACTAGAGAACACAAAAACAACACCGGCGCACAAATTCACATGGAGTACATATGTTCCGGCAACCTCGGCTCGGCCACGGCAACGAGCGGGATCTTCTTCGGCGTCGAGAGCCCGAAGATCTCCTCCATGTCCAAGTCCTCATTGCTCATCCCCTCCGGCAACTTCCAGTTGAAGCCATGCAACAGATTGGCCAGGCTCGCCTGAATCACCTTGAGCCCCAGGCTGTACCCCGGGCACATCCTCCTCCCGGACCCGAACGGCAGGAGCTCGAAGCTCTGGCCCTTTACATCGATGTCGTGCTCGAGGAACCTCTCCGGCCGGAACTCTTCCGGGGCGTCCCAGATCTCGGGGTCCCTCCCAATGGTCCACACAAGGACGAGGATCCGGGTGCCCTTGGGGATATCGTAGCCGTTGATATTGCAGTCTTCCCTTGCCATCCGGGGCACGAGCATCGGCGCCACCGGGTGGAGCCTCATGGCCTCCTTGGCAATGGCGTCGATGTAGGGCAAGTTCGCAATGTCCTTCTCGCTCACCCACCTGTCTCTCCCGATCACCCTGTCCAGCTCCTCGGTGGCCTTCTTGAAGATCTCCGGCCTCTTCAGGAGCTCCGAGATCGCCCACTCCACCGTCACGGCCGAGCTCTCGGTCCCACCCGCGATCAGGTCCTGCAGGCAGTTCGTAAATATTATGGAAAATCATTAAGACATGCAAGTACTATGTCTATCGTTGATCGGTCCAAAAGAGGAGTAGCTCTTGGGTCTACATTATTAATTCGCTGTCCCAACTTTTACGATCAATTAAATCACCCGCACATCTCATATCCGCTAAGCTCCAAGATCTACTCCCATCCTATCTGACATCTCAGTCCCCTCCAACCGCAAATGCAACTTGAGATTCAACGAAGTTCCCTCTTTCAATGAAGTTCCCTCTTTCTGAGGAAAACACGCAGACTTTTCCTCTCCCCTCATTATATAGTTAAATCCGATATTTGCATAAATCGCCAGATCGATAGAGCCCAAAGTGAGTGGTCAAGGGAGCGAAATTATATCGAACACTTACGTAAAGCTAAAAAGACGGGACGGTCGAGAACGACACCGGGACATTTATCCTAATCTGAACAGAGGAAAAAGTCACTGAAAACCATGAGGAAAATGACCGTACTTTGGTCGGGTTGTCGCTTTCCAGCTTTGAGCTGACGATACGCTAAGCTAAGCTAAGCTGGACTGTACCGGCCTCAACCCAACTTGCCTTTAATTAGTTTTATGCTGGATTAAGTCTGCAAATTAAAGAGAAGAATTGGTGTCGTGCGGGGCAAATGTATAATACCTGAGTGAACCCTTTGACTCCTTTCCTCTCGAGCTTGACATCGAGATTCGGATCGTCGGCGAACTGCAAGAGCACATCTACCATGTCCTTGGCGACGTAGTTGGCGACCCCACGCCGCCTCTCATCGTGCTCATCCAGGACGTGCTCTAAGAACCGGTCGAACTTCTTGCTCAGCGCCTTCATCCTCTTAATGTAGCCCTGGAGATCCAGGAAGTCGAGCCACGGGATGGAGTCCCCGATGTTCAGCGCGCCGTTCAACAGGAACAGCTCGTCGAGCATCTTCTTGAACTCGTCCGGCTTGACGATGGAGTTCTCGGTCTCCACGGTGTACTTCTTCCCCAGGACCATGCGGCTTATCACGTTGAGGCTCAGGTCGGTCAGGTGGTCCTTCAACGTGAGGTGCGCGCCCCTGGAGACGTACAGGCTCCTGAGGAGGGACATTAGCTCTTCCGTCCGAATGTACTCATAGGACTCGAGGCGCTTCGCGCTGAAGAGCTCCATGATGCACAACTTCCGGGCCTGGCGCCAGTACGGGCCGTAGGGCGACCACGTGATGTCAGAGTAGTTGTAGGTGGTGTACTTGCCGGCGGCCGTCTTGGGCCGGCCAGAGAAGGCGACGTCGTGGGTCTTAAGGAAGGCCCTGGCCATCTCGACCGAGGAACCCACGACGACGGGGAAGGATCCGAACTGGACCTGCATGAGCGGGCCATAGGTCTTGGTGAGCTCGTGGAGGGATCGGTGCGGGAGGGAGCCGATGAGGTTGAGGTTCCCGATGATGGGCCAAGGTTTTGGCCCTGGGGGGAGGTTGTAGTGGCGGCGGCGGAGGCGGCGGGAGAGGAGGAGGAGGGCTAGGGTCGCTAGCCACGCAGCAGCATAGGCGGTCCAAGAAGGGGAATCCATTGGTGGTGGTGGTGAGTGGTGATCGGAGTGGCTGATGCGGTGATGGGATGATGGGGTGATTCGTCGGAGGGGGGAGGGAGCATTTATAGAGGTCCGGGGAGGGGGCATGATTTTTTAGTCGCCCTCATTTATTCTTTACTGTAGGTGAAGTCTCCCCTTCAAAGTCTTCGCGGAATTAGCAAAGTAATGTGAAATGACTACTATTTGCTTGTCGCTAGCTACTCGTGACTCGCGACGCGAGCAGGCGTCCCTTTCCACGTCTGTCAATGTTTACCGTTTTATAGACAGCAGGTTAGGCCACGCGTTGCCTCGACCAGCTCACCTTTCCTACGATCTTCGAGCGCGCCTTCATGCCAGCCTGGTACATTCACTCCTAAAGTATTCATTCCCAACAAGATGTCTATCTCGAAATCTTAAATGAGAAGAGCAAACTCTCCTGTCATCCATGCAAACGCCAGGACGACAACGTTTCTTCTTAGACGCAACTAACAATAAAAAGAAAAGTCGATGGTGATTTCCAACTACGTAAGCGGCTAAAACAATAATAATGATGATGAGGAACAAGGCAGTTGGTATGCGTAACTTGAGTTGGCAAGGTAGTGGAGATCAGACCATTTGTCAAACAATAGTTGTGAACCGAACTTAATTAACATGCATTGAGTCATTTATATTCACAAAAACCATCACGAGTTTCAAAAAATTTATAAGGTCACATGTGAAACCTCAAATTAAGCGAAGATGTATACGACTCCAAGTCACAAACTCGTGAAAAGAGTACCGCTTCACATCAGTTCCCACTTCTAGAGCACAACTGCAGAGTGCAAATCCTTGTACTTCTACACTGACTTCATTCGGGGGAGAGTGCATGCACGTCATTCTTAATGGCCGCAATTTCTACATGGATTCTGGTCACTATAGTCAAGATAAACCCTAGTCCAGTCAAAACCCATTTGTAACATTCAAGTCTCTCTAGCTTTCCAGGAAACAACCCCCTTCCCACTTTCTCACCAGAATCGACCCGCCACCCGATCAGCTCCATCGCCGGGAAACTTCAGCACCCTTTTCCTGAATTCATATGCAACTTCTCAGTGGGAGTGAGAAACGCCCAAAACTAATATAAAAACAAAAAACTTGCCACGCCACTTGACTCCTGACCTCGTTGACTGGCTCCATTTTCTCGGATCGGCGGGTCGCCCGAAACTTTCCGCTCATTTTCCCGGAAACTTTTTATGGGCCCCAAGAGGCATTATTTTTTCCCGCAGACTTTCCGGTCGGCCTGAGTCAGAGCAGCCGGGCGGAGCATCCTCTTCGTCAACGAGAATCACATCTTTGGTGGGCGGCTCCAAGACCATGTGGCGGGTAATCTGTCTTTTTTATGTCCCCGATTAAATATTGAGGAAATGATGCCCCCGGGATTAGCTACTGATTCATACATGGAGTCGTGACGTCAGAGTCCGGGTTAGGGTTTAGGAAAATGCAACCGAAAAAAGATTGATGATTTTGTACCGAACGATTCGATTTGTAAGATGCGACATTCCCGAGAATTCGACTCACTCTAGTTGCTGTCAGCTTTGGCTCGTCATATACCGAGTCTTGCGGCTTTCTCTTTAGCGGTTGGGTTCCGGGGCTAAACAATGGGCTATTCGGTAAAGCATTGCTCAAGATAATTGTGTCATTGTGCCTAGGTTGTAGAGCTCTCGACCACGTGAATAGTTCAACATGCTTGTCAGTGCCTAACCTTGCGAATGTGGATCATCCAAGGCACATTAGCATAGCATGCTTCTCCTGTCCAAATTGGGATTGCAATCAAACCTCTTCTTAAAAAGACAGATGGGCCGATTCAGGTGACATTTAATATAAATCCAATTTTCTATTTTAGTCCTGAAGGATCCTACAACTCGTCTCTTTTAAGAATCCATACATCCCTCATTAATGTATGGACAGTTATCTCTCAAGTACACGCTACGTCATTAAACTCATCTTATAAGATAATTCAAGTTTCACATATATAATCCATCATTATTTTCCCTTGTCAGGTGTGCAATTCGACCAATTCCCTACCCATTTCATTATCCAAGAAGCTTGTCAAGATCCGCTCCTTCCGACGATCATTCCCCGGCTCATTAGACCGGGTCGTTATATCAGAAATTACAAGCTTGAATCTCATTTCGCACCAGGTCATGAATCGATGTCGACATCACCGCCGGACGTCCTCACAACCACGGTAGGAATCTTGAAGATGTCAGAAATGACAGTCACGAGCGTTTCGTGCATCACGTCCGTTCCCCACCATTCGATCACGAATGGCCAGAGAAGGGCTCCGCCAATCGGGCCCAAAGAACGTCATTCAGTCCCATCTACATGTGGACATACCGCATCTCAGCTTCAATAAGTAACTCCAAACAACCCGCATGCTTCTGCACTATACATATCAACTATGTGCTAAAAGAACATGTTACTTCAGTCTAGAGACGGAGGTAGGGTGTTTGTGTATTCGAAACCCGAGAGGAATGAGGTTCCGCGCATCGTATTCTTTAAATCACTGTTTTTACTCGCTTAGTAAATAGAGTTGGCGAAACGATTTAGCCTCCTCTAAAAAAGACGGTCCAGCTTCGGAGGCTGGTGAGCTAAGACAAGAATGAGCTTGACTGCTGGGGTCGGGGTGGGATCGGATCGGATCGGACTCCAAGTACTCCACCGTGAAGTCGAGCATGGGAACTCCTATCTGTAGGGCGGGCTTTCAAGACAGAGATGCACTACTCCACCTGGAAAAGAGCTCTGTCATCGATGGCGATATAAAATCGGGCGGTATGGCAGGGATTCTCCGAGATTCATTCTCTTTTCAGGCAAATCAATCTCTTTCTCGAAAAAGAAGCCTAGAAGGGATCGAATGGAAGAGCCATGCCTGTTCTCCTAGTGAGGAGCAAAAAAAGGTCGGTTACCCTACTTGATAATCAACCACTAAAGTTCGTGTCTTCTTGCGATCAATCAATGGTGATGAGAAAGGAAGAAGGGAAAGGAGCTTTCTAGGCATTGTTCAAAGCATGACCCACGCTCTTTCATCTTTCATCATTATAAAAGAAAACATTATAATATTTTCTTTTATAATAATGAAAAGTAAAAGAGCGTGGGTCGTGCTTTGAATTATATAGTGGTTGCTTTTCACGCTCCAATTAAAGCAATAGACGTCATCAAGATGACGATCTCCACCTTATGATCTCTTTGCATAGCACGCAACAAAAGTGCTGCCAATAATAGCTTGACAAAAAAGATAAGTTGGACCGTCTTGTGCTAAATCGAACGACATTCACAAACTGGGGGAGAAAAACGAATTAAAACTCCGGAAAGGTGTCTCGTCCGAGTAAATTGGAGATTCCGTGGGGGCGTAGTTGCAAAGCGGAAGACAAAAATATCAAGCGTGTTTTCAAATCAAAACTCAATTCTGACCGACCCAAGCCCAAAGCGCCATAGTCACGAATCTCAGAAATGAGCGGGCCCGGGCCATTGAGACCTCAAAGGGCCGGGCCTGTTCGGGCCTGGACATCATTTCGTTTTCTCAACCTTAATAAGCCCAAGAAAGCACAATACAAATTAGACCTTATGTGATTCTAAATATCCAACATTAATGCACAAGACATACTAATCTCTTTAATTATTTTAAAAAATCATGCTTTCCT
Organism: Eucalyptus curtisii; assembly: GCA_017140595.1. NCBI lineage: Eukaryota > Viridiplantae > Streptophyta > Magnoliopsida > Myrtales > Myrtaceae > Eucalyptus > Eucalyptus curtisii. The sequence continues at coordinate 34,262,314 of CM029503.1, read as the reverse complement.
ACAACAAAAAATTCCCCTTTTGTCCCCATAAGCAAGTCGTTAATTCCTCCTTAAAATGAGGTCGATATGAGGTTGTGATATAGCTATTACTTAATAGATCCACATGCATATAACGTTGTGATGCCTCCTTGACATAAGTCTTCCTTTTCCCTCACTTAAGTTATATACAGAGAGAAAAACTATTATCATTATTATTATTATTATTGAGAAATGTATAGGAGTGAGTTTGGACTTTCAAGGCTCTCATGATCGCATAGACAACATGTGCCTCACACAGTCATCAGATAATGGGGCCGTGCAGAAGTCAGCCAAATCATGATTAGTACCAAACTTGGGAAGATGGATTGCTGAATCGATAGGGGGTGATAAAGCACATCATTAGAGAAGTGGCGATTTCTTTTGACACGACCTGATTCGACTAAACTTTTCTACAAGTAAATAACTGTGAACTCAATGGCTACTTCTCTCTCTCACTCTCACTTAGAGACACACGAAATAGCGAATCGCCAATGCTACTGTCTTGCATATTGAGTTAACAGAAATTCAACCTATCAACTTTCATTTACGGAAAAGGTGCAATCATATATGAAAAAGTGTAATTTAAGGGTGTGCTCGTTTGAATGAAAAAAAAAAAAAAAATTGGCCAATTAGTTTTCTAGATCCTTCACACGTTTGGCTTGCTGAAATTATCAGTCAACGAAAACCATTTACATTCAAAAAATATGTATAAAGAAAGTTGGGAAAATGAATTTTCTATCCTATATTGGAAAAAATATTTTCCTGAAAAACATGATATTCCTAAAAGTATTTTTCTTTATCATAAAGTTTTCCCTGAAGCAAATATGCCCTTAAAATGCATTGATTTTTGAAGGAGACATATGTAGATTATAACTATTTCAAAGAAATTGATCGCACTGTTTGAAGACTTCAAAAAACTTTCTCACGGACCTTCCTCCATGCAATCGATGATCGGTTTCGGAGAAAACCCATTAAGAACCGAAATTGCAAACTACCCATTGATTCTGTGGACCCACTCGGAAACTTGTTCCGAGGTGCATCCATGGAACCGGTCCAAATGTCCCCACTTTGGAAAAGACGTGAGACTTGAGAGCGAGCAACAAGGTTGGAGGCCGAAGGCAATCGAGAACGGAAATGACAGATGATGTGATGAGGCCAGGGGCAATCTAGAGCAAGAGTGAACAAGCGATCGATGAGGTTGGAGGCCCACCAAGAGCGAAAGTGGGAGAGAGAGGCGAGGCCTTGTGATAAGCAAGGCAAGAGACCGAAAGAGACGAAGAGGAAACTAGAGTTTTGATGTGAGAAGTTAAAATTTTAAAATTAATAAAAAAAAATTATATATGTGTGTACTCATCTAGCTCGGGTGAATGAATAGGCGGTTCCATACCTAGAACTGAAAACCGGACCAGTCACCATGGAAACTGTTCCCGAATCTTTTGCACAACCCTTACTATCAGCCTTAGCTTCCACAATCCATAGGCAGGGCTGCTCCTCACTCATTCCAGTTTCCGTCGTCGTTTCTTCTGCAGAAAAAGGCTCCTCCAACCATCTCTGAGGTGACTGAGCCCCACCATCCGACATCGACGGCGAACCCAATGCCATTGGCGTCTCCAGGAAATAAATGCGCGAAAAGAGAGACAGCAACATCCCCCCACTTCGGATGAGGAGAGCAGGCAGAATGATGGGAGTCCGTTCACCTAGTCAAAAACAGCAATGAACGTGAAGAATGACGCTTTCATCGTGCATCACAATTTGCATCATGCACGTGTTTCGCAAAGGAAAATATCGCCTGCCGTCACGGCCCGCCCTCACCGGAGGGATCGCCGGTTTCCTTTCATAGGTTCCGATGAGATATCCAGAGTGCAAAACAGAGACCATTGAAAAGCACAAGGAATTGGGCGCAGAAGCAGCTTCTGATAACAAAAATGAATAAAAGCAAAATTTAGGCGACGCCGAATTCAGTTAATAGTCATGTGTAGATTTGGCCAGAAAATACTCGGTATGTATTAGGCCGAGTTCTCGACTTAAAGTGTGATTAACACTAATGGGTCCGCCTCGCGTAACTCGGTCTCTATACATGATACGGGTATGCATTATCGTGGGCATATCTCTGCTACTAATAACTTACATGGTGCGTCTCTTACGTGAAACCTCAGTAATAAGGAAATGTAACAGGCTTCTCATTCTGTTCCAGACATCTCTATCAACTGTCTTCATCAGCCAACATTCTGGAAAAAGAACTAAGGCAAGCATACATCTATGTACTGCAAATGAAGTGCCAACCTCTAACTTTTGTGGGGATAGGACAATGCAACGAGTCTCAACTCCGAACTTTTGTAACATAATAAGTACTGTATTATATAATACAACTCTAATGCTCATGAATCCTACTGCATATACAATTCTAAAGTTCGACAAGCATGAAAATGCACTTAGATTAGCATCTACATACAAACATGGTGATATCGTTATGCTCTCCTTAAAATCTACACTTATGTACCCCAACAGTTTTCTGAGGCATGTCTTATTGAGACTGAGTTATAAGCATCACGTCCATCATATGGATATACTGTTCGGCACGCCTCTACATGTTACACCCGGTCCTGAGCTGGGTGCGAGCAGCTCGTAGGGTAACACGCCCGCCCCACACCGATTCCTCAGGCTAGGATCATTATTTCTTCTCTCGATCTCCTTCTCTATCTGCCTGATCTCTGCTGAGTACTCATAGAATGCCTCAACAATCTCGGCATCACCTGTCCAAACAGACGGTTGTTGTCGCTCTCCAAGGTACTCCTCATCGGGCGAGTGAGTCGACAGTGTGTCCACCACAGCCATAAATTTTGTGGCTTGGAGCAGACTAGGCAATGCAGACAGGTAATACTTTTGCGGGTCAGCTACGAAATTTGTATATTCAGGGTCACCTTCGAAGGGAATCAACCTCCTCATCAGGGGTGGGCGGTTTGGCACAAATCCACCATAGGGATACTGCCCAAAATTGAGGGCTGCATGGACGGCCGAGGAAAGCCAGATGATTTTGGTGAGGATTGAGGTAAGATCTTCCGGGCTTGCCAGTTTGGGCCACCAGTCTGCGTGGCGGATATCAGCGTGGCCCACATTGACGGACTCAGCATACCAAGCTTGGAGCTCCTGGTCGTTACAAACTACGGCGGGAGTAGGGTAGTAGTAGTTTACGTATGTGCGCACCCAGTTCTCGAGCGCAGACCAGATCAGAAGCCCATCTGATGCATATGGGTAGTCTTCAATCAGGAGTCTCAAGCCATGTGGTTGTGTGGAATCAGGCACAGCCACTCCCCTGTAGTAAAAGGTACAACATTGAGTAGAGTTAGGATGATCGGCATAAAGGAGAGTATTGAAACCATAGACAGACTAAGCAAACAGAAGCAACCTGACTGAATTGAAACTGAAAATGTTTTTGCAATATACTGCTGTTACATTTTATATAGGACCAGAAAACGGAAAATTTTGCTTTTAATGTGCAATTATGCCATGTATGTTTTTGTGAAAGTTATATATATATATGCATCATTTTTTTTTTAACTGTCTGCTTGAATGAATCCAACTCGATATCTATCAATACCAACATTTATTCAGCAAGATTTCAGGAACCCATTAACTGTGTTCAATGGGATGTTTGAGACATTATGCATTCATTTCGTGTGGTTATGTGAAGGTACCTTCGAATCAGATCAGAAGGGAGGTCCTCCTTGTCAAAGCGCCAGAAGCTTTTATATGCAGCCGCGCTGATTTCCATGCAGTAGCGGCCAGGAGTGAAGCAAGACTCAATGACACCATCAGCACTGATCAGGCTCTGACGTGCCAAGGCATTGATCTCCAGCGTATATCGCATGTGTGGATCCAACAGCTTGAATATTGGATGCATCGCACTCATTTGCCTGTGCGCAGCCAGTATGAATGGTTCCATGCATGCGTGGGTGCGTAACCTGCAGAGATTAAGTCCATGAGACGATGAATTATGATGTGAATTCTGAGTCCTAAGCTGACCTGTAATAAGTCTCATAAGATATAGCGGTTTGCTCACCAATGATTCACTAGTTGGTGAACCCCAGCATCGTTGGAGTTGACATGGGCTTTAGCAAGCTGCCACATCCAATTAGAAGTAGCATCAACTGGTGGTGTTACCACCCGCTTCGACCGAGAACTAGGCCCTTGAGGTGGCAAACTAAGCTCTATGGCAATCGGTTTAAGTGTTCCACGAGGGGTCAAGAAATAGATGGTGCGAGTCGCATATGTTTTGCGGCCATCAAGGGCGTTGATACGGTCCAGAAATGGAAGGTATGCATCATGATAGTCCACGATGAACAGTTTATTTTCATCTATGGCCTGTAAAGAATAATTGGCAAAATAAGAAAAGACCTATTAGCTATTGACAAGGGATGAATACCATATCCGTCAACTGTTAAAGTACATATAACTTAGGGTAATGTGACTCAAGTTAATGTCTTTGTTGTTACCTGTTGAACAGACATGCCATTAAGATGGCCCAAAATGTGTTCTTCTTTGAGAGCAGACTCTAGAGGACCATAGACTTCAGGGTCAAGGTTGCTTTTTGGAGGAAAAACTGTGAGCTTCTCGATGTTCACAGGGTTTACCCCTGCTATCGCTTGACGGGCGAATTCATCATCTCGGAGCCACGCAAATCTGTCCTCTGAATATTCAGCCAAAGGTGAAGTCAGCAAATTAATCTAGGTAGCTTAGCAATGACATTATGTCCACCTGTAAGATCCCCAATCTCTAACTGAAACATGCTTCATCATTTACAAGGACGGCCCCATTATAGAAATAGGCACAATGAAAACATCGGATCAGAAATAATAATCGTGACTGATAAAACACAGCTATGAGACGTATTGCACTCCCCATCATCCAAATAGATTTAGATCCTTTCTTCTTTGTATAGAACAAATCGGAAGATCTCTTTTCTTCTGCCTTTGTATCTCTAGTATGTGATGTCCAGGTAGACATTGTAAGTGCTTTATGCTTTTTCATTTTTCATCGAAGGGAACCAAAGAAGAAAAGAACTTCCATATCTAGATGATACTCACTTGACAATATCTTTGGAGTGTCGTATTTAAGAAAGCCTTGGCTGGATTCTTGGACCACCTTCGGCAACGGAAGTTTCTTCAAGAGTTCATCTTGCAAACCAACCTTCAGAAATAGACCTTCTTTGTAGAGGCTGTCGATGTCAGAAAAACCATTGAAGTCATGGTTATTTGCCGAGAGGCTGGCCTTCAAGGATGGTAGTAAGTTATGAAGCACAGCTTTGAGCCTCCCAGCAGAAAATGTGTTTTGTTTTGATTCCTCAAACCGCTCATCTCTCGGCACATACATGGGCAACGGCTTCTCAACCCTGCTCTCAGCATTAATATCTGACAATATTCAAAAGAAAGATTGCTTCAGGTTCAATGATGTTTTACCGAGAACTGAAGTTGTTGCACCAAGCAACTAAGTGCATATAAGCCTGTGCATCACATAGCTGCATTGCCGACAAATGAATGACAGAAAGAGACAGAAGACAAGGGATTAGAAAAAGAAACAATAGTGTTTTGACTGTGATGCACAAGATCAATGAGATTACACGGCATTGTCAAGTATGAATCCACACTATGGTAGTACATGCAGGACCTATATTTATTCAATTATCAACTCATAAAAATGAGGTATCTGTAATTGCATAGTCTACTTATATGTCTAATTGCCGTCAGGCTGACCGCCATTGCCTCATGTAGTCATTGGCATATTGTATTCAAGAAAACTGGAGTTGGCAAACTAACTGACCTGTGTAACTAGGAGCACGGCCAGTACGGCAGCGTCTTGGATAAGGGATTTTTGAGCCTCCAAGGGTCGGCCGAGCAAAATCAATTCCTTTGTCCGGATTACCCAAGTCATTATACAGATCGAAGTCATATATCCTGTCAGATAATTTTCTTTCTCCCTTCCCGTCACCCCTCAAGGATTTCAGCTCTTCTTCTCTCATTGCTTTTAGCCCGGGAGGCGTCTCAGATGGCATATAAGGCTGCCCAAGAAAACCACAAACCGCGAAATTTATTTAGTTACCGAAAATAGGGGATAAGTTCAATAACATCTTGAAAGTCGCCATAAATGTAAATAAAAGTGGTCATGGCCATCTCAGCATAGACGAATAATCTGTGACATGAGAAGTGTCCTATTCAACTCCCGAAAAAAACCATTCAGCATTTTTATATCTGTGTAATAGTGCACAACTATCATTATTGGTTTGCCTATGCCAACAGATCTACAAATGCACTGTGCTGTCCCGTTTTGGGCCACCTAGGAAGTAATATCAAGTGAGAGTCAATGTGAATAAACAATACTATCTAACGGTTCAAGTTGCTCCCTGAGAAGATTAAGATGCCAAAATATGGGGTTTGACTTTCGCTAGCAATGATACCGAGATTAGCAATCTAAAAAATGCATTAAAAACCCAAAATGAGAAGCACTATCATTAATGACAAGCACCTTATTGGAAAAGAATATCCTCTTGCCAGGATGATCTTTCTTAGATTGCACCCATGAGTTGCAGGGGAAATGGACTGGACCACAGGCAAAACCTTCAATTGTCATGCTCTCCAAGAAGAATTCATTCTGGTGCTTATTTGTCACTGTGATGGCCCCGGGAATGCCAAAGTTCGAGTCCACTGTGAATTCGGCTGTGTAATGAACCTTCTCAGCTTTCACCTGTGTTTTCTTTGACCAGTCCTTCAGCACTGCTTCACTGCTTTTTCTGGGAGCCTTGGTTTCTGAAGTCATTCATGGGGAAAAAGGTTTACAGAAAAATTAGCAAACTTTACTGCGGTCTCATAACATCAAGAACTAGTCAATTCAAGTGACATGCGGGATTTCAATTTGCAGCAAAAAAAAAGTCAATAAGAAAAGCAAATCCAATCTTGAGTGAGTAATGGTGATAGGAGCCGAGCCTTTTGTTACTTATGATCTCTGAAAATTTATGCAAACGAAACGAGATATGTAAACCCACGTTAAATTTTAATCCTTTTGACTGGGAAAACTTGCACAGTTCCCATCAGAAGCTTTGAAGGGGGTGGTTGATCAGAAGATTAGGAGCCCAGAAGAAGAAAACCCCAATAATCTTGAGACTCCAAAAGATGGTCTCGAATTAGATATGTTCACAACGTACAGAAAGACTTTTCTTTTCTTCTTTTGTTGGGGAAGAAAAAAACTTACTTGGATCTACTTCAGTGCTGATAAGCTGCAAGACAACGTTCCGGCCAATCCTATCGGTGAAAGCATCCAAGTGCTTGGCAATGGTCTCCTTCAAGTCCTCCTTGTTCTTCTGCCTCACGGTCAGCACGGCTCTCACCTTGAACTTGACAACATTCTCGGGCACAGCTTTCACCAAATCCTCACTTATGGCCGCCACGGCAGCAAGACCTCCCAAGCCCTTCCTCAGGCTCACTCTTCTCTGCTGGATCAAAGCTGGGTTGAACCCAAGTTTCGGTTTTGCTTGACGGGTGTGGCTCAAAATCACCTTTGAGGTGGAAACAAATGAAGATCTTTCAAGTACTGAGCAACCCATGATCTCTTTAGTCAGTGCCATCTCTCCACCCTCTCCTTTTTCTCCCTCTCTCTCTCCTTCTTGGCACTACTTCTCTGCAAAAACTCTCTCTCTCCCCCTCCCCCCCCCTCTGAGTGAGTGCAGAGGCTCTTCTGTTGCAGAGGGCGAGGGTGAGGAAAATGAATGAGGGAAGTAGAGAGTTTCGGACAGAGCATATAATGGGTCTACGGGACAGAAAAAAAAAAGGGCAAATGATGAATGGGAGTGTATAGGGTCTACCATATATAAAAAGCTCCAAGACACATGAACACCTCGCCAAAGAGGCGTTCTCCAGCACAAATTTCTCTCTCTCACCGTCCATACACGTTTTTCAAATTCCACTATTCGGGAGGCCAGGCCCCTTGTTTTTTACTTTTCCAAAAAGACACTTCTCTCACTTCTGTTTAAAAAGCCTTTGGGATTTTTCCCTGGGGCTATTGCTAACTACCCCACATGCTTTGCGAGCTCCGCCATTGGCGAGGACTGGTCTCGTGCGGGGGGCAGGTTTGGGGCGGAGACGTGGCTGCTTAGGTCAAAGAACAAGTAAAGGACGACGCGGTAGAGGAAGCCAGAACGAAAGTCAGATTTCTCATGGTTCCCTGTTCTTTTTTCTGAATATGTTATGATTAATGGTGGACCAAACGTTTTCTTGTCTTTCCCCCCCTTGAAATGGCGACTCAGTCCCTCTTGCCCCAAAATTTGCTTCATTGTTCTTGCAAATAGGGAGAAATGGGAACAGTTGTGGCATAGGACCTTAGAATTTTGAGCAGCCCCCTCTTCCCTTTTTGTTCTTTTACTCTTTTGAGGAGGAGGTTTCTTCGAGTAATTTCTTTCCTTGATTTTTTTTTAACTGTTATCGTCGCCACGCATAATCACATCTGTCAAATCGTACGAGATTTTTTTAGATTCGCTTCGGCCTATGGTAAAAAAAGTCTAGGGCTCGAGGTCTATGATGTCTTTCCTTTCAACACATTAGTCATTTCAATCATCTTTCACGTAGAAAAAAAGTTTTGGGTAAAGTTTTTTAAAGTATTCATCAGCACGAGAGGTTGTAGGGGAGGCAAGCAAAAATTATGTCGGGGGTATGCGATGGTTGACAAAGGTGTCAAAATGATCGATAGTGTTAAGGGTGATGAGGTGAGGATCAATAGTAATTGTGACGATTGGTTAGAAGAGAACCAGTGTTGATAACGACCATTAATTATAAATGGGTGAGGAGTAATAATGGTAACTCCTTGAGACAACAGCAACTATATGTAACGGTAGTAATTATAAATGAGAACCAGTGTTGATAACGACCATTAATTATAAATGGGTGAGGAGTAATAATGGTAACTCCTTGAGGCAACAGCAACTATATGTAACGGTAGTAATTATAAATGAGAACCAGTGTTGATAACGACCATTAATTATAAATGGGTGAGGAGTAATAATGGTAACTCCTTAAGGCAACAGCAACTTTATGTCGGGCGCCAACGGTAGTAATTATAAATTGTCACAATTTGATCATATCCTAATGAATTTTAAAAAAAAAATTGAGATAAAAACATGATGAGTGTCATAACTTTCGTACAACACTAATTTAAATGTCATTATTTTTATTTCGGTTGCTTAAATATCATGACTTTTGAAAAAATGTTTGCAAGAGTGTTGTAACTTTTAATTGATCACTTAAGTGTTAAAAAAATTTTAAAAACATTCCCCAAGTGATAGAGATTCGATGTGACGTGGCACATATAGTGAATGTTTTTAAATGTCATAGCACCCAAGTTATTAAAATTTAAAAAAAAATTTATGTTATTCAAGTAAACGCCATACGAAATTTATGGCACTTGCACCATCATTTTCTCTTATCTATGCCTTTAAAAGTAGGTCATGTCTTCGGATTTAAGTACTTAGTGCTGTTGATTGCAAATATATAATCTGGTTAAACTATTTTCTTTATATTGCGCCATAAATAGAAAATGAAAGATCTATACATAAAGTAAATATTCTGACCGTTTCAAGCTTAATGTTTTGTTAAAGAATTTCATAAAACCGCCCAATGATACTAGTTACATTAGTTTCATAAACCCGTTAATGTTTAATCAATTTGTTCTTTTTAAATTACGAAATTTCTTTCACATTCGACAACAACCTTCCTAAGAAAATCCAAATATTCCAATGCTTCCCGTCCTTTAAAGTAATGAGAATGGGTTTGCACTCGTTTCCACTTGGTGTTGACCATAATTAAAGTAGTAATAGACAAGTAAAATGAAAGAATGGTACTTTGTAATTTATTCCTTTATTTTTCCTTGGAAAAACCAAGGGAGAGAAAGTCTTTCTAGTCATTTTTATATCGTCTCTTAAGTGATCAGCAAACTTAGAATTCTTTTCTACCAAAAAAAAAGAGAATAAAATAGATCAATTTGAAAAAAAAAATTATCTAGCTAAATTGCATGTGGGAAATGAGAAATCTATACCATAATCAAAGGATCATTTCCATCCTCATGTCTGCCACATGACTTCCATTAGTGGTTTAATAAATTAAAATAAACTGAGTTGAACATTAAGAATTCAAAAGGAGTATTTACAAATAAAAGTTACTCCTATGAAAGTCAAAATTATCAGATGACTATGGATCCACGTATTCATACATTAGGGTCGACTCTCAACCTCGATTCACATTGTCTTCCACTCCCAATAATTTTTGGACTATGCATGCCAAACATCTCGACGTTGAGATCTTACCTACCCAACAATGCGAGTACACAGGAATACATATGAACATCCATGAAGCCAAAACATATGTACGTCCACGTGGTTAATCAAAATCAAACGCCATGATAAACCACACAATTCGAAATGATGATATGAGAAACGTACGCCTGACATCCCGAGATTGAAATTCTACCCACCGGAGGACTTTTCGCAAGCTACCCCACCACGGTCCATCGTTATCTATTCTAATCAACATGTATTTTTGGTTCTTTGTATCTAAATCAAGTTCTATATAGCATCAAAACATGAAATTTTGCGCCGATGCAATGCACTTTACGCATGAGATAATAAAATAAACCCTTATTGGCTAAAATTATTTCTCACTTCGACGCCCGAGATGGAATCTAATTTCCCTTGAGATTAGTCAATTACTATGGTCATTGATTAATCAAGAAAGGACGAACTCGATAATCACGAGTATATTCATCAAGGAACTGACATGCCAATACCAACAAAGTGGGGGGGTCACGCCAATAAATATGTCAAATATTTAACTCATTCTGCAAATGAAAGGCGTGCCGGAATTGAAAGAAAGAAAAAGGAAGCCAAAGAAAAAACAAAAGAAGCAGTCTTTGTTTTTTCGGTCGTTGAGTTGACTGCGCATCCCCCATGCCGCCAATTTGGCAGCCAAGGGGGAAAAAGAACTGTACACGTGGCCTTTTCTGATGGCTCCCTCGTCGTGTGAAATTAAAGGCTAATCTCGAGTAATTAAAACCCTAATGACACTATAAAGATGAAAAAAGGTGCACGCTCTTTCAAGAGCGGTTTGCGGGAAATAAATATGAAAATATTTTCCTTTTGAGTTCGAAAGATGATGGCGTAGTTGTGCTCTTCACGTAGTAGTGGACAGAAGAATATTCCCTTTTTAATGATCACAATCCACGTGAATAATTTTTTTAAAAAATACACTAATTAATGGGGATTATGCATTATAATATCTAAATCAGTAATAACCACACTTTGTAATCCGTCATATTAAAAAAACAACAAAACTAAAGTGATTCCGTCTTTTTCTTGAAAAGACGCCGTTAAAGATAAGAGGATAACATTGCGGCGTGGTCGATCAGAAGCCTTTGATTATCTTATGACGTTTCCGCATAATCGACGTCAAGTCTAGCTTAATAGGAACTCAATGATGTGAGTTACTAAAGTGCTAATTGCGTGAGGGAATTTCAATGGATGATTGTATAACTTTCGGTCAAATTTATGGTCGACGCAACGTGTTTAGCAATAAAAGCAAATGCAAGAACGAGTTGCATACAACCTTTGTCGAGCAGGTTTAATGGATGATTGTGAGCTTTTGGTCGGATTTCTCACCGACACAACGTGTTTAGCGATAAAAACAAATGCAAGAAGGAGTTGCATGCAAGCTTTGTCAAGCAGCGAGGAAGTTTAGGGTGCGTTTGTTTGTGTTTGTTCTTTTTTGTTAAACTAGAAAAAACTATTTCTTCCTAATAGTTTTTGAACAAAAAAATGCGTTTAGTAAACTTGTTCCTAGAATAAAAAAAGAACATAAACATGTTTGGTAAATTTGTGTTCTTTTTTTATTTCTTTTAATTTTTAAATATTTTTATTTTATTTTTCATTTTTTTCTTTCTTTTTTTTTTCTTCTTTTTTGGCTGGTCGTCGGCCTTGGCCATGACCGGCGACCGGCCATGCCATGGCCGACGAGGGCCGGCCGACCAGCGCCGACGAGGCCGAGCCCGCCGTGGTTGGCGAGGCTCGGCCCGCCTAGGCGAGCTCGGCCTCGCCCGGGCGAGCCCGAGCTCGCCCGCCCGAGGCCGAGCCGGGGCCGGCGACGCCTCGCCGGGGGCTCCGCAACGCTCCGGCGAGGTCATCGGCCCTCGACGGCCGGTCGCCGGCCATGGCCAAGGCCGACAACCGGCCAAAGAAAAAAAAAGAAGAAGAAAAGAAGAAAAAGAAGAAAAGAAAAGAGTGGAGAGAGAAAAATTGTTCCAAAAAATTGTTCTAAAAACGAGAAACAACTTTTTTTTTTTTTTTGTTTACGCTTTTTGTTCGTTAAGGGAGAAAAAAAATAGATTTGGAACAAAAACGCAAACAAACGCGTTTACGCTTTTTTTTTCTAAAAAAAAAAAAATGAATTTTTGTTCAAAAACAAAATGAGGAACACAAGCAAACAGCCCCTTAATGGATGATTGTACGGCTTTAAGTCAAGTATCTCACCGACACCGTGCGTTCAGCTATGAAAGCAAACGTAAGGACAAGTTGCAAGTGAGCAAGCTTTGTCAAGACCACGACGGGGCCTTATCATGTTCCGACGCAGACGCCATCTTTGTTACGTAAAATTTTAGAACTTGACGTTGTACTACGAGATTTTTGCTCTTTTTAAGGTTGATTTGGCCTCCACGTATCGGAAAATATTCCACCCCCTGGAGTGGATGGAGTTGGCGCAGACCCACTTTTGTCTATGTGGTCCTCGTCAAGCTCCTCGATATCTCGTTTAGTATAAGCTCCGATAATTATTATTATTTTTCGTATTCCGTATAGCTTTGATCATAAGCTGTTCAAAGTATGGTCCCATATGGAGAAGTGCCGCCATGGAAAAGCAATTTTGAATTGTATAAGTTGTGTCGCATTTGGATTAGTGTCCTCGAACACTGTATAATTTTTCCTTCAAACATCGACTAAGACCGTTACCGGTGCCCTTGGACGTCTTCATGTCGCAAAGACGCGTGAACATGACTTCACGAGTTAGATGTATATCTTTCTTCTTCTTTTTTTCTCAATGAAATTATTTTCATTGTTTTGGGATTCAAATGGTTATGTATGTAAAGGATGATCCTGCATGGTTCATCGTCATCCGCGTGTAAGAAACCCAACATTAAATAATTGGAGCGGTGTAAAGGGATTATTATGTTTATCGGACTTGTAATAGAGTGGTCTAAACTTATGAGTTGAACCGGTTCGGGTCTAGTAATGTCAATGAACTTGAACTTGGCTTACTCGGCCTTTGTAGACCGTCATTAAATCCTTTCACAAACGCTTTTTGACACCCATTTTAGCTAATGCTCACAAAATTGGAGAGAATTGTAGCAGTAGCCTTTGTCGCAATTAATATATATACATAAAAACTAGCAAGAAAAATACATCCAAGATGCCAATAGATTTCAATATTCCCGGCCATTGAATTAGACTGTGAAAAAAGAAATGGAGAATTATTCCTGTTCATCATTTTGACTGACAAATATTCTGCAGATTGAAATTCCGTAGTTAATATTTGACCCCGAAATACATTAAACCCGCCAGGGAAAATTAAAGTTCTTAAACAAGATGATGGAGACACGTGAACGTAGTTCACACGCAAAAATGAATAAATAAATAAATGACAAAAGAACTGATCGAGGCTTGGTATATGAGTTGGAGGATCGAAGAGCCTGCCAAGATTTGACTCTTGAAAATCAATAGATATCAAAATTCTCGATTTTTCGAACACTCATGTACCGGTAGCGATTCTTTGAGTACTTTTTTAAGGCTTGATAGTAAATCTCAACGAACGATGGGGAAAATATTTTATTAAACCAAATAAAAAAAATTGCATGTTTCTCTTATTAAACCTTGTTCCAAGACATGGAACTAATGGAGATTTCTTCTATGACCCAGTCAAATGTGGAAGACCCAAGTTGTCAAACATCATCCCATTGAACATCTTCCATGGGGGTCACCTCAATGGTTACACTAAAAACAATATCAAATTGGTTTAATCACTCTAATTATCACTTACATTTTTAAGTAGGGCTAATAACGCAAAAAAACCCCCAAACTGATAAACTAATGACAAATCTACTTTGAATTAATTTTTTTATCACCAAAAACTCTAAAATTGCAGCCTATCCTAAGAATTACTATGAGTGCCCCAAAACAACAGTCAGCCCGCTTTAGGGCAAAATCCTTTTCCTCTTCTTGTGATCGGGATCAAGTAGATGCCTCCAGTATACTTGTGATAATTTACTTTAATTAGTTTTTTATTAAATTTTACCTAAAATTATTGAATTGGATGACAAGTAACAATTAACTGGAGTACCGATTTATGATTTTTCACAAGATTAATTCAATTTTATAAAAACAAACGAATGATAAATTTGTCACAAATATACCAATTTTGGGTTTTTGGCAGTAAAACAATTAGTTCTGAGTAAATTTATCATAGATATACCGATTTAAAATTTTTTATAGTCAAAAAATTAATTTAAAGTAAATTTATCATAGATGTATCAGTTTTAAATTTTTCGTAATATTTATCATTTTAAGTATTATTGTAACTATTCTTAAAAGAGAAAAATGCAGGTAAATTAAGAAGACATGGAGTACGGTCAACAGACCTTGCTTCTCAATTTGGGTTTTTTTTGCACATACAAGTTAGACCTATTCCAATTGAATTCCTAATGTTGACCTAAGACCATGTATAGTCAAGCTGACCAAAAAAATGACATAAAGAAAGCTGACCAAAAATGGTCAAATCACTCACCTAACTTAGCACCGCCCACGAAACTGACCATTCTATCCGAGGTTGGCTTCCACACCTGCAACACAACGCCGACCAGTCTTCCCAAAATGGCCTCATCTTTTTCTCTTATAGCTTTTCGTTTTTTTTTTTTTTTTTTTAATTTTGACCAATTCTATTAGTGGATCAGCCCCTTTAAATTGTTTTTTAAATCCCACTTAATTTTTTTTAATGTAAAATGTTTGAAATCCTTATAAATGATCTTATATCAGCTTGAAAATTCACATATAGCTTTTTCATAGGTATTTTTAGTATTTTAACTTTTCAAAAACCCTCTTACTGATTTACTCACTAATACGGTAAATTATTGCCATAAGCTTCTTTTGAGTTCATCTTGGAACACTGAAAAACATTAAGGCTGGAGCTCTTTCCAAATCCATGTGAGAACTTGGGATGCTTGTAGACACTGCTTTATCTGAACTAGAATAATTATTATCTTATATGTCATCGAGAAAATCTTGATATGCGTGGTGGCCATTGTAATTTCTAACCTATAATCAATTCGGACAACTCTAAGGAGATAAATTTAACCAAACTATGGACGAATTATGACGATAAGTTGACACCTTAAAGGGTAAATTTCATGTCTTTATTCTCTTTTTATGGCTTTTGGCTTGCAATCAGCTTGTAAAAAGTGTGAATGAGCTTCTTCTGCTTCCCTTGGTGTCCAGCAAAAAGGTGACTACGTTAAAAAGCAAAGCAGAGAAATGGTCAGAGTTCAAGTTACGAAGCGATGGACAAAAACAGAAATAGCTAAACTGACTCTTTTGTTTCCCGCAATTATCGCTCGTACATATAAATATTATATTGATATATCTCAAATATTCTAGATAGTAAGTGAGTGAAAGGCATGAAACCCGAGGGATCCAGATTCTTCTCCTGCCGAACATGTCGAACATATAATTGTGCAATTAATTTGCCATGATTTGATTTAATATAAAGACCAAGGGACATTGGCTAGACAAGCAACGTTAGATGGAGAATGCCAGAAAGGAAGCGTTGAAAAATATATGAATATTAAATCATAATTTCATTAGTCAGCTCAAACTTTTATAATAATTATGAGTGATTTCACGAAATTTACATAGTGTTATAGCAAGAAATGTTGAGTTTATATATTGTCTGCCCCTATTTGTCATCCTTATTATTCGTTTTCATGTTTTCGTCTTCGATTAAAGTCCAGCTGTCATAAGATAGGAAGTGTTAGAGTATCCAAATACTAAAATACCAAACCATAACTTCATTTTAAATTTAAAACTTAAATAATTCTTAACTTAAGCTTGGCATAAGATCTCATATAAAGAATTTTCATTGGCAGCCTTGCCTTCCCTCGATTTGATGGTAGTTAAGAGAATGAGCAGCTAAAATCTTCAAATCAAAGGTGGTTAAGACAGCATGTCTAAACTTGTTTACCGCCAAATGGTTCTTGAGAGATTTGTTCTAACAAGTGTTTGTAAGCAGCAAAGTTATCGCAAAAATTTTACAGTATTCGGCACACTGATTCTTTTCCTAATATATATAATTAATATTTTGAAAATCGAATTTTCTTCTATGATACGTATGTCTAACATTTGTCTTTGAAGCACCAGGCGAATTTGAACCATACGATTGCCTTTTACGAGTGACAAGTCAACCAAAGGTTTCGACCGACTTCTTGATGTTCGCTCCACGTGATAAGTGGACGGAGAGAGGAACTGGACCACACGGGGGCACCGTCCTCGAGTTTATTTTATGACCCTTATGTTCTAGAAAGGAGGAAAGTAACAAAAAAGTAATGACATTAACTCAGTCAAAAATCTTTCAATTTAATCATTTGAATTCTATATATTTTCACATTTTACTAATTGAAGCAATTCGTTTAACTTTAGCTGAAAATCGTTAACGTAAACATCGACTATCCTATATGATATGCTCGGGCACTGACGTTGATATTTTTTAATAATATTTAAATAATATTTGAATTTTTTTATAATTTTTATGATTTTCTTTTCTTTACTTTACCTTTTTTTGGTTGAGGATTGGTGAGGGTCGCCAGCCAACCTTTATCAACCATCAACAAGGACCGCAAAACCTCGCCTTGATCAAGCAAGGGTATCACTGCCCTCCCTCAAACCCAGTGAAGGCTGCGACAACCTTACCTAAGGCTGGCTCTAAGTGAGGCCGTGACACCCTTGCTATGGCTAGTGAAGGCATCGAACGAAAGCCGCTGCACCTTTACTCAGAGTTGGCGAGGGCTGCAACACCCTCACTTAGTGCCCCCTTGCCCATTGCCCCTTTGCCTAGTGGCCGACAAGGGCCACGACGCCCTCACTCAATGTTAGCAAGGGTTAACTAGCAAGCCCTCACTGCCCCCCCTCATCCTAAAGAAAAAGACTAAAGAGTATAAAAGAAAAGAAAAAAAGAAAAGTCAAAAAATTATAAAAATTTAAAATAATATTGAAAATATCCACATCAGCACTATCCATACCATACAGGATGACTGATGTTTATGTTAGCAATTTCCAGCTAAAATTATCTGAATAACTCAAATGAAAATATGTAAAAAGATTTAAGAATTCAATTGACAGTTTTAGGATTGAATTAGTATAAACGCAATAAATTTAACATTTTTTTTTGTACTTTTCCCTTCTAGAATGACAAATTTCGTGACTGCGAATCAGAATTTTTAACTACCATTCATGCATAAAACTCTGCTAAGCAAGTCCAGCTCTAAGATAGGGCATCCAGGAAATAAAAAATAAAAACACTTTGAGACGACGAGTTCACAACGTCTTTGAGTAGCGGAAATAAGGACAGCGCGAGCGAACTCTGACGCACGAACCCCCCTGGCGAGAATTCAGAATCAATTTCATGCAAAAACTAGAGGTATGAAAAATAAATGGAAATGCAAGATCACGTAAGGACACGAATCGTGGAACCTGGACACAAAAGATATATCGATCGAGATGGTCCACCGATGATATGTTGCCGGCCACAGAAGGTGAAGCAATGCTTCAATAATGCTTCGAAAAAGTTAGGTCCACTTATATGTCATACGCCCATATAGTTGAGAATCATGAGGTGCGTGAACTGTTTCTATTCTTTGGCATCTCCCGGACAAAGGCTCTCTCCATCACCATCTTTGAAAGGTTTGAATAAAGGCAAAAGAGAATGAGATCGCTATAGTGATTGCTGATTAAATCTAAATAAAGTTTAGAATGCATTTTGCACGAGGAGGCATGAAATGAAAACTCTTGTCTACTTGCGCCACAAATTCATTTTCCAAGATTAAAAATTGACTATGTGGTAGCGCCTAAACCACAATTGTTTATCAAATTTTGTTTATATCCCCGGCGTACCTTATGAAAGTACTTTTTGAATATGTGGGGCAGTGGAAATTGGAAAATGATGGAGATCTTCCATTCCCATGTGACCATTCTCACTCTCTTTCTTTCTCCCCCACCCAAATAAAATGGGACATTTTTGGGCTCATTTAACACATGTGCTCACTTTCTAGGGCACAAAAAGCTTTAGCTTGCTTTCAACTCTCTCAAAAGATTCTTTGGCCTCTAATGAAAGAGGGTCACTTTATGGGCGGGTTTAAAGTAAGCTAATGTGCTAGGGGCTCATGTTCTTTGGGGTTAGTAATCTAATGATGGCCTAGTGGATGCTACATTATATATTATATATATAGAAGCCTATAAAAATTTCCCCCAATATTATATTCATCACAAGAGCCCGTGGTATCTTATGAATGCCCACATGTTTTTGATTAAATGTACTCATGTGATGTGAGTTCATAGGCTTGATCTAATTGAGCAAGCAACCCAATCGTTTGCTATTCATAAGCAGATCCAGTTATATGAAGACTTGATTTGCTTCATGGAAAATAAAAGATTTATAATATATTTTTTTGAAAATAATTATTTTTATTTCTATTACCTCTTTTTTTAAAACTATTTTTCAAATAATTTCTTTTTTAAAAAATATTTTAGCTTTTCAGAGACAAACTTCCGTTTCAGCTCATCTACTCCTGAAACGGTTGCAAGGACAATCCTACCACTATTGAAATGTGCCCGTGTATCAAGTGAGTGGTATATTGGGAAGCGCATGAAAACTAAGAAATGGCAACTTGTCTTTGCAATTCTTGAATTTTGGGTGGAGGTCGATTTACTGTTGGAAATTTCCTATAATATGGGCTTACATTAATTAATTGATTTTCTATTTTAAATAATCGGGTTAATGGATATTCCAATATTTGTTGAACCCTACAACATCTGATTAAATTGGGTATTGGCATCTATTGATAACGGGCCTAGTTGAAGCGTGAGAAAGTGTAGGCAATTGTGTTTAATCAAGCCCGTAATGGGAAGGGGGGCTGACACACGTTGATGATTAGGGTTCTTTGGTCCCTCTCTAGCCTATAAAATGATAGATTATACCTATCGATTCTTTAATCCCATTGAAAGCCGCTTATACTTGAAATTGGTCATAGAGAGGAAGATCTGGCGTTCCGATAGATCACTTTGTTTATCGATTGATCTATTTTCTTCAAGTGAAGCAATGGCTCAAATAGGTGACGCTTTAATTCCGCTTGTGTTTATTGATATCGGTGTTTTACAATCATATATGGATCCGTTTCTTCTTGATTAATTAATTATTCATGTGAATAATTTTTTACATTTACATCATTGCATGGAGCAACGCCACGATGGATATCTTATATGATAAAGAAAAAATTCAACAGTTGGGTGGTGCTCCTGCCAACTTTTTCGGATGTTGATTCTCGACTAATCCGTCTCCTCGAGCAAAGTTAAGGCACAGTTCCTCAATTATCTATGTCATTTTCGCTAAGTCTCTTTCACGTGGCTCAGGGCACATGGTATCATACTTCCGAAGAGCTCTCAATAAGATTTGAACAAATGCTATAATGAAAGGAGCAAACTCTCCCTTACATCTAAACCAACATCTTATTGGCAATGATGGATTTATAGTAGTCCTTTCATCCTCCTAAGCTTGTGTAGTTTCTAAAATTGGAAAAATCATCCAAAAAGTTATAAACCTATTGTACTTTTGTCAATTCAGTCTTAAAACTTTCAATCTTACTAATTGAGTTCTAAATCTTTTCACATTTTGTCAATTAAGTCCGTCCAACCAATTTTAGTAGTAATTCACTGAAGTGAGTGTCAACTCACTAGCCATGGCCTACCAGCCAAAGGCGAGGCCATGTTGGGAGGGCAAGCCATGAGTTTCAATTTTTATTTTTTCTAAAGAAAAACTTCTGTTTAGCATATTACTCCTGAAACGGTTGCAAGGGCAACCCTACCACTATAGAAATGGGAAATACGCATGCGCCCGCGTATGAAGTGAGTGGTATACTGGTCCTTGGGAAGCGCATGAAAAATCAGGAATGGCAACTTGTCTTTGCAATTCTTGGATTTTGGGTGGATATCTTTTTACATCGTTGCATGGAGAAACGCGATGGTGGATATTTTCCATAAAAAAGGGGGAAAAAATCGAACGGTTGGGTGGTGCTTGGATCAGCTTTTGCACGTCTCAATTCTCGTCTAATCCATCTCCTCGAATGATGTTAAGGTGCACTTTCTCAATAATCCACATCATTTACATTGACTCGGGGCATATAGGATTATACTTTCGAAGTGCTCTCTATTGGAGTTGAACAAATGCTATAATGATAGGAGCAAACTCTCCCTTACATCTAAACCAACCCCCATAAGCAATGACGTATTTCTAGTAGTCCTTTATCTTCCTACACTCGTTTACTTACTAAAATTAGTCATTTATGTTATAAGTTCTATATATCTAGATGGTCCTTTTTTTTTTTAATCAAACTATTATTCAATTATCATATTCGGGTCTACTATTCGGATTTTGGCTTGCTTCTTACTCGGTCCATAAGTAATTCGTACTTTTTAGAGTTTACCTACCTATGTGGAGAAAATGGACAGAATTTATATTTGATAAATTTCACAAGCAAGCAAAGGCCCAACAACCATGCAATAAGACTGAATGAGCCCAGAAATGCATGTCCAAATCTTTGTTGTGCTGCGAAAGGCCTATTTGATGTGAAGGTCCAAGTTGAAGTCCATTTCGACCCTTCGTTTCTACGTTCATTTCTCGATCCTGTGATCTGTAACTTTCTCGAGAGAAATCTTTTCATAAAGGTGGCGATTCCCGACATGGCACGAATTTGTCGAGAGAAATCCTAATCGGACGGTATGACTTAATTCAAACAAATTGACTTGCTTGTGAGTTTTGTTTTAATGGTTCTAATTGTCACACAAGTGAATTCTTCTTGTCGTTCATGAAGCCGGGCGTGTCTTCTTTCAAAGTTAGCTCTGTGACTTGTGCTATCCATCCAATTTCACATTGTTTTTCTCCTCGAAAGTCGCAAGGGTTTTAAGCTGCGATGTAATTCTTCGTGAGTTGATTTTATCGAAAGATTACATGAGATTAAAAACTGTGGGTGCGCACAATAATCATTATGTTTCTTTTTGTTTTTCTATTTTTTCTGTTTTCGATAATAGGTTTAGAATAAAAATATGTTTGGTGACATGATTTTATTTTTCTATTTTTGAAACAAATTTTTACTCCATAATTAGATTTGGTCATTTTTTTTTTTTTTATGGAACAAAAGTGATAAGCAAAAGCTCTTCTTATCGCTCACTCTTGTTATTAGCCGGTTGCCCACTCGTCACCACCCGCCAACGGTCACCCCCCCGGCCTTAGATTGCCGGATTTCTATCGTCAGACAACTGTTGCCGATCGCCCACCATCCGCACATAACCCCCTCCCACCGTCGGTTGCTGAACGCCAAACGGCGACCCCCGGTTGCCCATCGTCCGTCCACAACCTTCTCCCACAACCATTCGTCGAGTGTCAGCCACCAAACGACGATCGCCTATCATCGGGCTTCGGTCACCTAACATCAGTTGCCCTCTACCAATCGCCCATCATTCATTCGCAACTGCCTCCCACCACCACTCAAGAAGGGGAAATTTTGTGTTATTATCCAACGAATTTCTATTCCAACAATAGAAATTTTGTGTGGTCAAATGTATATTTTTGCTCAGAAACTTGTTACAAGAATAGAAATGGACAAATATATTTCTGGTTAGAAATTGATTTTCGAAACAAAATGACTATCACTTGCACCTATGAGAATGGATGTAATTTAAGGATGATAAATACTTAAACTATTAAGCAATTGCAACTCACATAAAATACCTGCGTTCTTTATAATTCCTAGTCTATTTTTTTTTTTTTTTTTGTAACCGAGGACTCCACCACGGGCCCTTATGCCCGGACGGCACCAAAGGACAAGGCTCCTATACCTCGGGGGAGACTAGCACGGGACCCCACTACCATGGCCCCCCACTTATAACGCTAGCACTTGGAGATTTGAACTTGCGACCTCGGCAATGAGAAGCAAGCCCTGAACCATCACAGCTGCCCACCGGTGGGTATTCCTAATCTATTTCTCTTAGTAAATTCCATCCTCTTTTGTTTGATTTGAATTGCACGTTCATTAGCTTCCGTGTATTTCACAATATATATATTTATTAAACGCTCAATACATTAACAACCTAAACTTTTACAGTAAATAACATGCTATGTAATTTGTAGATGGTACCAAAGCTAAAAGTTTTGAGTCCAATTTTTCACGCCCCAAAGCCTTGGCCATCAAATCGTCCTTTACATAAGACAGAGCATTACATTATAAAATTGCAAAATGCGTCGGCCTCCAACAGCTTAAAATTTTTGGAGTAAACGGCTCCACAAAATTTCATATTTATCTACCGACACATGGTCATATATGACAATCTATCTTGGAGCTTATTAATTATCGAAGACTATCTCATTATTGGATTGATGAATGGCGTCCATCTTTATATTACAAAAACTAATTGTTTTCAAAATATCAATGGTATAAAATGGTATGGTCGAAACATTAAGATAAACGAAAAGCAAGGTCGAATGTTGTAGAAGAAAATGGAAAAGAAAAAGGAAAAGTGAAGTCTAAATGTACTTATGGTCAAACAGATCGTTTTGGCTGGACTTGGCAACTTGGTTCCCAATTCATATAATATATAGAACAAAATGAAAATTCGGTTGCTATCCCAAGTACAGATTACTAGAATTTTTATTTTTATTTTGTTGGACCCCATTAACATGGTTGGTGGAGCAGATAGGTGACAGCCCATTCATCAATTTCACTCCTCATTGTCAATTAATGAAAGCTTCAAATTCATCGCCGATAAGAAAATACTTCATTCAAACGAGGTGATTATTAATTAAATGTACACGGTTGCTAAAATAAAGAGGGACCGTAACCAAATGATGTTGTGCTAGAACGAATAGTCTAGTAATGTCAAATAGCTCGATGTGAATGTCCAAGGCCGGCAAAGGGTTAAAAATGAGGTTGTAGGTCTAATGATTTTCGAGAGGGGGGGGGGGATTTATCCCGATAGCGGAAAATATAACACATCAAATGCGCAATTAATGGGATGCAATTTGACGTTCCGAAGGCGCATCTTCAAGTTGAAGTCGACTCATCTCCACGAGGAAAAGCACCCGTAATTAAAAATTGGGAAATCCTCCGTGACGTCACGCATGACGCTATTGTTCAATCGTGTCTTCAACTTGATGTATTATTGTTCTTTTTAATTAAGTCCGAACCGATGCACTGCCGCCTAAGCAAATTCCGAACTCGAAATATTCCTCGTGGGTTGTCATTACGTCGGAGCTTGTGTCGTGCTAGATCCGTTTTAGTGACAAGGGCTGAGATTATTTCTTCGGGTTTTTCAGGTAAGAGATTTAGGGAACAAGGAAGGATGGTGCTGGCAGAAATTGAAAACGACTCTTGATTAATTCATGATTAATTAAGACGATCCGATCGATATTGGGGATTAGTTAGATAAGACAAATCGAATACATTAATTAAAAGAGTTGCAATCGATTAAGACGATTTTAATCGATATTATAAGACAATTAAACAAGCTAACGAAAAGAGCTGGGCATCTCTTACATGTTGAGGGTTCGGAATCTCTTCCCAATCAACGGTTTTCTTCCTGTAGTTTTGCATAAATTGAGTTTGCTAATTTTTTTTTCTGGAATCATGGTAGATTTACAAAAGCTTTGTTAGTTTTAATTTTCTTTTGGATAATTAAGAAATTCTTGCACAATATACAGAGCAGGAATTTGCAAAAAGCTGAGCACTTGGAAATTTTCTTTTAAATAACTTTCATGAACCTTGAATCATGAGATTTTGTAAAGGTTTTATTCTTTTATCATAAGCCTATAACTAATTTAAAACCACTATATCTAGGAACTTTATTATCGTGAAAATGAAAATACGTTTGTCGGTTCTCAATTTTGAAAATCTTCTATTCTAAATAAATGTGTATAACTAGTTGGACGATATGAAATAATTATAATTCAATTTGAATATCTCGTAGCAGATTAACAAGTGTGAGACACTTACGTCAACATTTAAAGATGATTACTAGCACTAATTGGCTCTCTCGGCCTTAGACTGATAAATAAATTGCGTGTTACTAGCAAAAGTCTTTAAAATGCCAGAGCAAAAAAAGTGGAAAACAAATCAAGAGACCTAATAATCACATACTTATTGATATTAAGAGTTCATAAGCATTCCATTCGTATGAGTTCCATTGCATGGATTAACACAAACTATCGTGGTCTGTACTCTATGGTGCTATTTGAAGAACACTTGTTAAACATAACCGATAAAAACATTATTTGATTTCAATATCATGAGAAAATAGGTATAAATTAAAAACTATAGACTTTCTACGTTAGTGTAAGATATACCTTAGAAAGTCTTTACTTTTTTTCGCTTTCTGCTTAATTTGAAATTTGAGGCGAGCACATTTAGACATTTTTGAACGCATAATGCTTGAGACTTTTACGATATATAAGTTTTGATATGTAGATTCATGTATGATTGTTCCGAATTTTTTAAAAATTTAAATAACATTCTAAATTTTGATAGAAAAGCGAAAAAGAATTTGCTTCTCACTTTTGGAAACTCTAACTTCAAGTCACAGCCAACGCCAATGCCAGCTTGAAACCAGAACGCTCTAAGATTCACCGGCACGTCACTTGCCAACTAGTTTCAATTTTCGATGCGATTTTTTTTTCCCTTTTTCTTGCATCTCCTACTCGAGAAAAAAAAAATTAAAAATATATATAAAGAAAAAAAAAAAAAAAAGAGGAAAATTCAGAATTAGTATTATAACATTTATGAGCAAGAAACTTACAAATATCATAATTGATTGAGAACGCTTCTGCAATGACAACCCAAGAGAGTACGCAGACCCTAAATTCCATGAATGAACCAAGCAATCGACTCAAAGCAATCATTTCTTTTTCGTTTTCATCAAAAAGAAAATATATTACATTATTTCCTTCTTGCTGCTCATCAGAAAAAACAACAAAAACAAGAAAAAGGAAAGCGGAAAGAACTTACATGGATGAGAAGATTATTAGGTAGAGAGCTATCCGCGAGAACATGCACAAGATTGATTCATACAAACCCCAGAAGAAGGGAGGGTTCAGAATGAGGAGAGTTTTACATGATAATGGCTCGGGGTCTGGCCACCGAAGGGAAGCTGTTGAACCCCATGACCGGGACGGCGCACGTCGCCTCCATCAGCATCCTCTGCTGGAACGCCTCCACCGAGGCGCCGGCCTCGATGATGTCCGCGACCACCGACCTGTAGTACGCCTTGAGCTTCTTCAGCGCGCACGAGTACTGCAGCTTGAGCCACCGCAGCCTCATCTTCCGCCACAAGTTCAGCAGGAAAAGCCCCCGCCGCGGCCTCCTCCCGCCGAGCCGGACGGTCGGGAGCTTCCGCCGCCGGAGGAAGATGGTTCTCCGGCGAGGCGGCCGGCGGGGCGCGGCGGCCATGTGGGTGGTGGTGGTGGTGGTGGTTGTGGGGTCTTGGTGAGCCATGTGTTTTGAGTGGCAAGTGGTTTTTTTTTTGGTGTGGGGAGAGAGATGGAGAGGGTGGTTATATGGGAGGGTTGACTTGATGAGACAAACGCATCTTTTAGTTTATTTATTTATTTTGCTTGTTGCATGGGACCAAAGTTGAGGGATAAGTTTCATGTACTCTGCATTAAATTTATTTTAGCAATTATTATGCGCCTACAAACATCAAAATAATAAATTTCTAGCGGTTCTGCGTCACGACTTCGTGTGATTTTCTTTGAATCAAAGCTTGTGGGTGGCTTGCTGTTTTGTGGAGCTGGTGTTTTCTCTCCCTTTTCTTATGTTTTGGCATCGGTGGTCAATGGGACATGTGGCAGCTTTGGAGGTTACATTGCATAGGAATTATTGGGATATACACGGGAAGATTGGACGGAAATTTTTCTTCTATTAATTATTTGAAATGATGTTAATGATGATGGAATTGATCTATCTTATTTTTAGCCAGGTTTTTGTCATAATAGATGAGTAATGATCGAGACTTTTGCATTGTTTAGAAACAGGCTTAATGCATACGTAACACTCGCCAATCCTTTTCTACTTGATATTCTAAGTTTTTAAGGTCAAGAACCGCAAATAGTTTGATTTTCCTTGATTTATCTATCGATGCATAGGTTTGCGTATATAGATATTGAAAGTTCTGCTTTTGTGAGTATGATAATAATTATTAATATAAATGATCACATAGAACTTACGTGACAAATCTTGTTTGGTTGGATTTGTTGGAAGATATCTCAAAAATGTGTCTGAATCCCTTCTTGGTCAAATTGCATTAATTTCATATTCGCAGTATAACACGCTAAATAATGATATTTCTAGATTAGACTAATATTTCATTACTTTATGTTGTATGTATTCCTAACTCTTTTGGAGGGTACATGTACCTAACTCAGCTTCGATATGGAGCTCCAACACGTCTAGACGCATGACAACGATCTTTTCCGGTGAATTTGATTTTCGATGACTCAAAAGCTCGAGTCATCTAGAGAGAATCTTTATAGCTTGACAAATTTTGATAACCTCTTCCTCTCTTGTCACAACAGGACAGACAGATAAAAGAAATGCGGTCTGGCTAAGATTATATTTGTGCTGATCCAGCACGAGAGTCATCATCCCTTGCAGCGAAAACACCAAAAGCCTGCTCGAGAAAGCGTGCCCCTTTTGCCGTAGTGAGGTGAGCAAAGATGGAGGGAGGCGAGAGTAGGCCAGGGATGTGATTAAGTGGGGGTACTTAACCCCAAAAATTTAAGGTTTGAGCGACAATGGCGGTGAAGTGACCTCTGCCCTTTTTCTGTTCTTTTCCTGACACATATTTAATGCCGAGCGTGACCAGCTGGATCCTCGTAGGTTTGGCATGTCAGAGCTGGCCATTTGCATATTAATCAAAAGATTTAGAGAGTTGCGTCTCTCGCTTGAATGCTTAAGGGTGGTCCTGCCTTGGAGACTGATGTGAGCGAGTGATTAATGGCCCTTAAAAATGAGTGGTTTTGACATTTGAGGGTACCCTCTAGTGTATTATCTGCAGAAGTATTTTTTTTTTTTTGGTCTAAATCTGCAGAAGTACTTCGAGGGAGAGATTCTCGATGGGGTTTTGGTCTTTGAGATAAATTGGATTATATTCATTAGGTGGACAGGTGAGGTCTGCACGTTCAGTGCCTTGGACACTCTAAAGCGTCGCCGTCCATGGGCCGTCAGGACCTGGAAACAAAGTCAAATGCTTTCAGCAGCTTCCGTTGTTTTTCCCTTAATGTTTTACAAAGGTTGGGAGGAGATGGCTAAACTCGAACCCGATTTAGAGCGTTGTGTGCAGATGTTGGATCGTGGAGTTTGGACGGTTTATAGCCTTGAGCCGATTGATCGGATGTAGCAAGTACGCGATGGAACTATTTCTCCAGCATGAGTTTTCTTACCTCCGGATGGAAATCTTTCTGATGAATCATGGAAACCCTGAATTGTAACGAACATCCAAGCTCTAGGACTGAATGTTTCTCGATTGAATTCCTATATTCTTCTGCACTTTGTTTCCTGCATCGTCTGCTCACTGTAAAGCACGATGTGGCCCCGACTCTCGCGAAGTTACTGCTTTCTTTACTGGAGTCTTCCTAAAATATACCTTTAACAGTAACGGCAATTCTCTGTGTCTTCAGCTGTAACTGTAAGCAGTGTCACATCTATCCTGCTTAAACATTTCATTCTTATTCCTATCCTGCATTGCTCTTTCTTTTGTCTTTTAATGTGACCAAGGATCACTAAAGATCTATTAAGCACTTGAGGCAAAATAGTTTCACAGTAGAAGTTCATCTGTATGGGCAGAATTTTAAGGTCATTAAATTTGATAACTATATGAAATTACTGATGTTTATTTTAGTAATCGACTAATTTAATTACTAGCTTTCATGTGAATTTTTCTTTTTTGTCTCACTCTTCTCTTCTATATAAACGAATGTGCAGTGCTCACGGAAATCTAACCTCGGGCCTCGTACTCTCCGGCCTCACCCCCATCCCTTTATCAGCAGGGTCGCATGCCTATCGATTGCTCTATGTGAGTTATTGACCAACTTTCTATTATAATAAATCCATTTCTCATAATCATCGAAACTTGGTTTGGAAAGTAAACATCACTCGCTTGAGAATTCAATCGGACAAACAGTGAGCTAGATGCAAAGCATATCTACAAGATCTAAGCGGTAATCCTAGGTGACGAAACAAATATCTTTTGTGGTGCCCGTACTTCATAGAAAATCAATTAATTGAAAAATATTTAGTAAAAATAATTGCTCGTATCTTTTGGAAAAATTAGCTGACCAAAGATATTTCCATTTATCTTAATGACTAGAATATTTATCCTTAATCCAAGCAACGCCATAATTTTTGTGGAAGTATTAAGGAGTGGATGGAAAGAGAGCTGTGAAGTGATCCTTTCAAAGTGATTCCTGAAAAGCCAATCAACATCGGGTCCGGGACGGGTCCGGGATTGTAATTCTGGACACAAGATGTGTTCTTCTCTTTCATCTTTTGCTTGTGGAGTCGATTCGGATTTGGGCGCAATCACTTTGTCTCGTCGACAGCTGCGGTTTCAATGCAAGAGCATCATCCAGACTAACAACGGGCTATTTGCACGAGGTTTAGAAGATCAGTAGAAGTTTTTTCCTCGTGGTTTAGTCCGAAAGAGACCAATAGTAACCTCTGTCTGAAAAGAGAATCCAGGAACAGAAGATTCTGGGTCTAGCGTGCTTCTTGGTATTGCATATTTCCTCCTCCCTAATTTTTCCTCTAGATGCTAACATACCCTCTTCGATTTATCTTCTCAGTGAAGCGTTGAAGTTCCTCGTGGATTTGGACAGGTCTACCATCTGCGATCCCGGCTCTCCAACTGCATAATTTTGCGACTTGACACACAATCAATGTTGTGTTCGACATTTGCATAAATCGTCGCTAAGCAGATCTCTTGGTCATCTGCAAACGAGGAATGTGCATCAAAAGTGGAATGCCGATCAAGAAATCGAGGAAGAAGTTCAGCCATTCTAAGATCAAAAGTGCAAGCTCCATGGAAGCTAGAGATTTATCTTATACATGAAGTCGCCACAACTGTTTTGAATCGTGCAAAAGCGATGAAAGGTGAACATTACAGAGCCTTGATTTCAGCACACGAAGTGATGTTTTCTGCTCCGGCATGTCATTTCAAACCAGTCTAATGCAAACAAACACACCAGAAGCTAACTAGGGAACTCCGAATCCAAGCCTAGAGCTATCGTGATTTCAGTCGTGAAACATAACATAACTATTCGAGAATTGCCGAGGAATTTCTGCCACGTTCCGTGAATGGCGTGCTCCGTCCATTTTTGAGTTTGTAGTGCACAATGGTGTCTTTGCAGATTAGATAGATTCCACCAGCTCCTGACGCCACCTGACCGCAATCGGGCTCCTCACCCGGTGAGTCCCATCCGTCCACTCAATCGATCCAAATTTTGGAGTAGACGATCCCAATGTGATGCTCGAGAATGTAATCTCATAGGAAAGTATCTGGTTTTCTGCAGAAAATGCAAGCTTGCTCGGTGAAACACTGACTTCGACATTTTCTGGATTATCCACCTTAACCTCATAAACTGCCTCAGCAGAACTCCCGACATTCTTGACCACCCTCCTATACTTCACGACATCGCCATTGGATGTTAGAACGACCGAGAAGGATGGATAGTTCAATTCTCCAGGAGAAGCCATTCTATCCGTGCACACGTTAGAACTCATAGGCTCTCTAAGGAAGACTGCAATTCTTCGTGGTTCGTAGCCAATGGCACAGAGAAACCCTACATAGTCATCGACATCAATGTCGTAAACCAACCCAGGATTAAGTGCCCTGTTCGGATCCACATGTCCTGCTCCGTGAACGAAAGGGCTGGATTCGTCGCCACTAGCAAGATCCTTGATGTTCGTCCCCCCATTATCCAAGTTGTAAGCAGTTGTCATCAGTGCAGATTTTATCGCCGCTGGAGACCAGTCGGGATAAGCCTTTCGAAGCAGAGCAGCTAATCCACTAGCATGAGGGCACGACATCGAGGTGCCAGAGATGATGTTAAACTCGACCCTTCTCGGGTCGATATCAAGATCCGTTGGGCCATTGAATCCAGTCCAAGCTGCCAAAATATTAACGCCTGGAGCTATAACATCTGGTTTAAGGATCTCGGCAGTGAGATGGCTCGGGCCACGGCTAGAGAAAGCAGCAACTTTTGGAGCAGGTGGCGAGGGACCGATCACCGTGCCAATGAATTTGATAGCTGCTGTTGGGAATGGGTCCGAACTGGCATATTCTCGGATCTTATCTCCCGCGGTCTCACCCACCATTGTGGCGGGTATGAGGTGCGAATCGGCAATCAATTCTTCACCGCTCTCTTCAGTATTGGCAAGAATCATTCCGACGCCGCCCGCGAGCTTCACCGCACTTCCCTTGGCAACTCTCGCATTTCCTCCTCTATCACAAACGACAATCTTTCCTGCAACTTTGGTGGAATCGAGGCTGTCATCATAGCAATACCGACTTCCACAGTCGCCGGCATAGACCAAAGGAAGTTTAACGTCGCCAAGCGGCTCGCCGGAGTAAAGGGACACGCCCTTGAAGATCCTCCCATCACCAAGAACCACATCAGCAGGAAACTCCCTGTCAATTGTGGAGGCACCCACTGTCAAAATCCAAGGAGCAATGTTCACAGCCGTGAAAGGGCCGGGACCAGAATTCCCAGCAGAGCAAGACACAAGAACCCCATGTTTCACGGCCCCAATGCGCCGATCGCGATCGAGTCGTGATCGTACTGCGGCGCATACCCGTTCGCGCCCACGGATAAAGAAATTATGTGCACGCCATCCGAAACAGCCTGATCCATGGCTGCTAATATATCCGAATCGAAACAACCTAAGCTCCAACATATCTTGTAAGCAGCAATTCTTGCTTTCGTGGCCATACCTCTAGCTTCGCCCACCGCATACTCGTAGAAGCTCGCGTTCGAAACCACGGATCCCCCGGCCGTCGACGAGGTATGCGTGCCGTGACCCTCCGTGTCCCTCGGCGATTTCGACTCTTTCGTCTCGTCGATCGGCCTCTCCAAATAGGCCTCGTACCCTTTGTAAAAGGCCCTCGCGCCGATGATCTTCCGGTTGCAGGCCGAGGCGGGGAAGTCCCGCCCGACCTCACACGTGCCCCTCCACGCGCCGGGCACCGGGCCGAGGCCGGAATCGGAGAAGCTCCGCCGCTCGGGCCAGATCCCCGTGTCAAGAACCCCAATTATGATGTCGTCGGCATAATCGGAATTCGGCCAGAGGCCAAAGCTCTCGGTGAGGCCGAGGAAGCGAGGAGTCCGGGTGGTGTGGAGGCGGCGGATGCGGTCCGGGACGACGGAGAGGACCCCGGGGGCGCGGCGGAGGGCCTCGGCCTGCGGGGCGGTGAGGCGGGCGGAGAAGCCGGCGGCGGCGACTCGGTAAGTGTAGAGGATCTGGGAAGGAGGGTGGGAGGGGGCAGGGAGTGGAGGAGGGAGGAGTACCATTGGTGGTGGGAGGAGAAGAGGGAGGGCTTGTGGGAGGAGGAGGCATGGATGATGAAGGTCTGATGGTGGGATTGCTCTTGTGGGGTTGAGAGAGATGGAGAGATGAAGAGCAGGAGGATGAAGATGAGGAGGAGGGAGGAGGAGGAGTGAGGGAGATTGGCCATGGATGAGGATTGGCTATTCCTCAGGGATTGGAGGAGGAGCAAATGCAATGGGTCTGTGTCTGAAATTCTGAATCTTTCTTGGAGGATGAATGGGTGGCAATTGGACATGATGGGAATCTTTTTGGCCTTTTGGGGGAAACCAGGTCCACATCAGCATGGATGGAACCAGGTTCTGCAACTATGTTCATCTTTTGCAGTTTCCTCTTTTTTCTTTCTTCCTAATTATCTTGTCCTTGTTTTGGCCTTTCATGTGAATCACGGGGATTCATGTGCATCAGCACTTGCTGTCTGAGTGGCATTGGATCCGAAAGGGCCAATGAAATGGAATGGGCTCGCGTGGGACCCACGGAGATGGGGAGTGGGGCCAGTCCTTTTTTTGGGCATTGGCCAATGGGTTACTGACACCTCGTCGTTGCGCTGTTCCTTGATGATTTCTCTTTGCTTTTATTATTATTGTGGCAGAAGATAGGATCGGTCTGCAGAACGGTAGACGTCATCGCCTTCATGGACGAGAGGACAAGCGGCGTTGGCGAAATTATTTGCGTGCACGGACAGAATAAAATAAAGCCCAACTGCTTGGAAATATCTTGCATTTCCCTTTGAAGTTGGTTCGTCGTGGGCTCCAACAATCAAGCTTAGCCATGAGGCCGCTTGAATTTGGAACGAATTTGGATATCTCATCGTTCCAAATCCTAGAAGTCGCATGACAAAATTAATCTTCTCTCTTCTATAAGGGAGTGCAAATGGGCTTGTTTTTGTATAGACAATACTTAGAAATCTCTTCGAGACTAATTTCATTTGTTTCCCGAATAATATGACGTTCTTAAAAAATATTTATTAAGAAGTAATTTTTTAGGAAACTTATAGTATTTTCTAGTGCTCGATTGAAACCTCAAAATGAACTTGAAAATGTTTTTCCGCATTTTGGTAAGGAAAATCGTTTCCTACGTGTGCTCCATTTAGTGATTTTTTATTATTTTTCTTTTGTTTTTTTTCTTCTTATTCCTCAATCAATCTTTAACCACAAGATAGCTCGAGCCTCACCTGATTCGGTGAGACTAGCAATCTAGGAGGGGCTCAAGGCTCCCTCGACCTCTAGTGATTTTAGGGGAGACTCAAGCCCCACTAGCTTGCCAAATTTGGCAAGGCCTAAGTTTGCTTAAGCCTCACCAAATTTGGCAGGGCTTGAGCTCGCTAGAGTAGGCGAGGTGAGTGTGCCCGTGGCTGATCATTGGCCGAGGAAGAAGAAAAAAAAAGGTAAAAAAAGAAAATGAAAAGAAAAAGAAAAAGAATAATAAACAACTCGATTTAAAAAATAAAAAAAATGAAAAGAAAAAAAAAAAATGTGTTTAAAAGAAAGTGAGGTAAAAAAAGATAAAAAAATGTCTTTCCTCTATATAAAAAGCGGAAAATAATTTCCCCTCATTTAGAAAAAAAAATTTTTGCATTGATGGAAGATGTTTTCCCTTACAAGTTCATTTTCCATGAAATGAACAGAACCTAAATTTTCCTATACTTAGATCATAATCTTTTTGGCATATATAGTTAGGGTGCGTATGATAACCATTATATTTATCTGTTTCTTATTTTTTTGTTCTTAGGAATAGGTTAGGAATAAAAAAGAATTAGTAATGTAATTTCATTTTTCTAATTCTAGAACAAATTTTTGCTCAATAAATATGTTTAGAATAGAAATAACAAGTAAAAATTTTCTATTTTTGAAAAAAAAAGTGAAAAATAAAAACTCTTATCATCACTCACTCTAACTATTAGTCGGTTGCTCCACCGTCATTAGAGGTGTCAAAATGAGCCATTGACCCATTTATGGTTAAATGGGTCGTTAATGGGTCAAGCTTTATTTCCTAAAGACCCATAATGGGTTTTAATGGGTCAAGAGTGAGATATATGAGTCTTAAATGGGTCGAGAGCGACCCATTTAAGACTCATTTATCAACCCATTAAAAATGAACCCATTTGTTTTCACTCAAAATCTCACCATCTCTCTCTTCTCTCTTTTAACTTTACATTTTTTTTTAATAAAAACCAAATTATAAGTTTTTTTTTCTTTTTTTGCTTTCTTCTTCCTCCGATCGCTAGCATGGCAATGATCGGCGACCGGCCGAGAGCGAGGCTCGAGCCTCGCCATCCGATGAGGGGCGAGCTCGAGCTCACCCGACGCCGGCAAGCCTTGGGCTCGCTAGATCTAGCGAGGTGGAGGCCTCGCCGATGCTCGGCGAGGGGCAAGCTCGAGCTTGCCGGCGTCGACGAGCCGGGCGAGCTCGAGGCTTGCCAACTCGCCCGTGGCCGGCGGCCGACCAAAGAAGAAGAATAACAAAAAATAAAAATAAAAAAAGAAAATTAAAAATTAAAAATTATATTTAAAAATAAAAAAATAATTAAAAATTTAATTTAGAAAAATAAAAATAATTAAAATTCGATTTTTTAAAATAACTATTTTAAGAATTATAAAAATCGTCCATTAAATTTGTGTTTTATAAAACTATTTTAGCAATACCATTTTTTAAAATATATATAAGAAATAAATTTTTTTTTTTTGAAAAATTATTGATTGGATTTGTATTGCTTTGAAGTTTTTTAGTAATATAATCTTTAAAAATATATATATATAAGAATAAGTTTCTTAAATTTGATTAAATATGAAAATATATTATTAATATGGGTCGGGTCGGGTATGGGTCAAAAACTTTACATTAGACATAAATGAGTCATAAATGGGTTAATGGGTCAATTTGGGTGGACCCATTAATGACCCGACCCGACCCGACCCATCCGTTTGACACCTCTAGCGTCACTATCTATCGATGGTTGCTTATCGTCGCCACTAATTGCCTGCCACCATTCGCCAAACACTAACTGCCAGTCATTGGACAATAGCCACCGGCCACTGATTGCCGGCCGTCAATCATCGAATGCTGGCCACTATTCACCGAACTCCGATTGCCTAATGTTGGCTGTCCATCGCCGATCACCCACCATCCGTTTGCAACCGCCTCCCTCTGCAGGTTACTACTGCTAGATACCCATCGATGGTCGCTAGACATCAATCGTTGGACATTGGTTGCTAAACGTCATATGTCAAACTCCAATTACCCGATGTCCGCCGGAACATCGGACAAGCATTAGCCATTGATTGTCAATCACCAAGCGCTCATTGCGCGTTCACTAGATGTCAAATGATGGTCACCCACCGCTAGTCGCCATACTTCAGTTGCCTAACGTTGGCCACTTGCCGATGATCGCTCGTCGTCCGTCCGTAACCACCTTCAACTGCTGATTGTTGGATGCCCGCCATCGATTTTCCAAAAGTCAAAGGATGGTTGACCACCCCCTAGACGCTGATCATTGGACACCGGTCATCGAACGTTGGCCGCCAAACTCAAGTTGCCTGACATCTACCATCCACTGTCGGTTGCCCCTCATCCATCCGCAATCGCCCCATACTGCTGCTTCAGAGGAAGAAATTTTGTGTCATTATTAAACGAATTTAAGTTCTTATAATAAAAATATTGCGTGATTATCAAATGCATATTTTTTCTCAAAAACTCATTCAGGAATAAAAACTTGTCAAAAATTAGTTTCTGGAATAAAATGACTATTGTTCGCACTTGTGGCATTACCATCCGAGAAGGATCCCCCGGACAGAATTTAGCAGTTCCCATCAAAAACAAGAAACGTGCAACGCAAAAGAAGGAAAATAGGTTTGTCTTTTATTATAGTTAGTCCAGGTCTAGAATTAATGACTTGACCCTGACCTGCTTCGTTGTCTAAGAAAGTGCAGAGTCATTTGTGTCTCTCGTGGTAGGTGAGCTGATCATTTCCTAGAAAGTGGGGAGATGAGGCCAGGAAATTTTGCCCGGTCTCCATATTCTTTAAATTTATCAGCAGGCAAAAATGACCATTTCAAAGGGAAAACGACGCCTCGTTTTCTAATATTAGGATCTCTGTCAGCCTTGCTGGAGCTCATATCTTCACCTAAATATGTAATATTACATGTCAATTCCTTGTGCTATTATATCAGAGTGGACTAGGAGTTGTCCAGAATTAAACCTTATGGTTTTGCTCGGAAGGAGGCGCAAGACCAAGAAAGCTGATTGAACAATTTTCTTGAATACTTTTCATTGCATCCTCTTGAAAATGACTGAAATACTTCTTTTTCCCTTATAAAGATCAGCAAGAACTGATACTCCCGTGTTTTTGGTCTCAAATCGAAAGAGCTAAAGTGCCTTGTATTTACCGGTTCTGACCAAAATGGGAAAACAGATTTAAAAACATTAATTACAAGCATTTTCCAGGAAAAAAACAGTGATATAGAGGAGACCTTTTCGATCTTCTTTTCCACTTGACCTCAATTGTGTTTATCATAAACTACATTTCCAAGAAATAAGAAGGTCCCCTTTTTTCTTCAGTTCAGTATCAGCTGTTTCATGGCATGGACAGCCATCCCAAGTTCTTGGGTAATCATGATCAAGTCCTCAAACCAAACAAATGAAACATGTTCTAAGATAATCACGGTCGCGTTCTGGAATTTCATTTATTTATATACATTCTCACCCTTTTGTACTCTCCTCTTTTTTTCTTTTAGATTTCTAACAATTCTCTGCCTCTGAGTACATATACTGATATCAACCAAACCACCACAGTGAACAAATCTTTTTTTTTTTTTAATCTCTGTTTCCCTTTTGTTGCTATACCTATCACGTATTACATGAACCATACCCAATTGCAATTTGCACCTATTTTTAAAGTCTGTAATTCACTCCTGTCCACCCCACCATATTAATCAGCCTTTGAAAACAACTCTAAGATCAGACCAGTGCGCGAACACCGGGGATTTCTGTCAAGTTCCTAGAAGGGCTTCCAGGAGCCGATCTCGAGTCCAAACCCCTCTTCAGGATCTGCCTCACCGCAGATATCAGAAGCACGGTCGGATTTGGAGGCGGCCCCGTCGAATCACTAGACCTCTTGCAAAAACTCCTGAGCTTGGCCATTGCCTCTTCAGTGCCCACGGCGCTCTGGCTCTCGTTGTTCCTGAGGATTTCATCCTTCACGGCCTCGGCGCACAGCCCGCATATCCATTTCCCATGGTGGCGCTCCCGGACACGCTCTATGTAGGCCGGCGTGCACTCCTCAGTGAGGCCGCAGCAGTCGCATACAGCAATCGAGGACTCTGGGTCCATATTGGGAACGAGCATGGACGACTGCGTTCCCAGGGCCAGTATGATCACGGGGTCGTGAAACACGGACGTGGCCATTGCCGGATCAACTCCTGTGCTCAGACGAGGGAGCGCAATCGCCTGTAAATGCGATAGCTTGTTCAAAACATAATTTGGGGAAGCCAAAAATAGAAAAGGTTTTCAAATTACTAAGAAAACGCTCAAAATTTTTTCACAAGGCATCCTGCAAAACTCAGCAGTCAGCATACGAACAGGATGACACGATCAGCAAAACAACCCAGTAATCGAGAGAGCCTGCGATGAGACTTACCTGCAGAAACAGATCGAAAACAGGGACACCGGATCACTGCCTTCTACCTCTCCTTCTCCCACTCCAGATCCCGAACGATCGCTTCTTCGGCAATAAAAAACCCAAACATCGAAACCAAAACCATTTCATTTACTCCCATCTTGCTCCTCCTTGTCACGAATTCTTGCTCTGTAATGGTCACGCTCTCATCCCGATCACCCGAAAATCCTCAACTCCCTCTTTGATGATGTTGGGCAATCTTTGCAAATCTTGCTAATTAACTAGAGAGAAGAGAAAGAGAGAGAGATTGGTTTTCTCTTGTTCTTTTGTGGGTCATGAAAATTTCTGCACATGGGGCCTTTATATACTGGAATAAGGTCTTGGACTAGCGTAGGGAGAAGATCTTGCGGGTTTCAGGGAAAGAGGGGGGAATGGCCATTAAAGAAAGCTGAATGATTAGATTAGGAAAAGTAGACAGGTTTGAGTAAACAACAGGATCCACGTCGGTCCTGACATTGCATCCGCTGTGCTGCCAGCTCAGGTTAATCTTAGCTGACCTGCTCTAACGTCTTTGACTGCATAATCGATTCTGCTGACATTGAGACGGCAAATTGGAGTTTTGATCACGGAGAAGGAGAGAAGTTTAAGTTTGTTTCGCAAAAAATATTTTTTTAAAAGATAATTATTTGTTATCTACTTAAAATAATTAATCGATGAAAAGTATTTCCATACTTAATGATGATTTATATTTAAATATTTTTAAGATGATGAATATATTTTTCTTTCATTAATTTTTATAGTGCAAGCGATTATTTTTAAATCATTTATTTTCTATGAAAGAGACGGAATTTGTAAATAAATCGAGATTGTAGTTCATAAAAGATAATATACTATTTTTCTACATGATATAGCGGGTCAGCCTATGGGAATATCTGAATATTCGCTAAAGCCAATTAAGAGGCATACGCATGTCTATAAATATTATCACAATAGTACTTTGGAACTTTTGACTTGGCCCACTTTCTCATTCAAATTCTTGACTTTTTCTCTTGAACCTTCCCCACAAGAAAACGAAACGTGCCGGAAAAATAAACGCAATTTCGCTTGTACTTACAATATGATTTTGTGGGGTAAACTCATGAAGCCTAATCGCTAACCCCAAAAAGGGAAATTGCAATTCTTCATGAACTATTGTTTTTTTATCCTGTAAATTGTAAAAAATAAAAAATAATGCTGAACATGCCCAAAAAAAATGCCCTGAGTAACAATCTCCTCGACGTTTAATCGATTTCGCCACTATATAGCTAATTTATGTACCTTTTCAATTTGTTCAGTCTCGTCGGTATTCTTTATGTTTATAGAAATTGTCATAAATATCCCTTCGACTTTGACCGAACTTGGCCAATTTGTTCATTTTCGCGAAATAAATGGACCCTAACTCTTAGATTACCCTCCGCCACAAAAATAAAAATAAAGAGAAATCGTTTTCGTTTAAACTTTTGAAGAACCTTTGTGAGATCCACTAGTTTGAGTTTTTTTCTTCCACGCATGAAATCTAAGAACTCTCATAAATGAGAAAAATATCAAAGCCCAAAGTGAGTGGCGGAGCACAGAAGATGACCCCATCAGTTAGCTAATAGTCAATTATCGATTGACATGAAATGAAGTTTCGCATACAGTGTGAATTGATAGTGAGAAAATGATTTACGACACTACATGAGTAATCACAAATCATTTTTCTAGAAATTAATGTTGTTTATTGTTTTGGCTTCGTTACAAATTTAATAATCAATAGAAAAATGCACGATCTTCACGTGTTATTAGAAAATAATTATTGAATTTTGGGGGCGTGATTTTGAATTAACATCATTTTTCGTGTATTTTCGGGATGATGGCTTGATTATGAAAATTAGAATGATTATATCTATTATTTTTGCAATTGGTGATGTGATTGATATGAAAGTTTCCACCACATCTTCATATTGTCACCACGATTCAATTCATTGGTGATGGGATTGATGTTGAAAGTTTCCACCACATCTTCGTATTGTGGTGCATTACGGTAGACGCGTCGAATTGGAAACAGCTGGGACTTGCCATAACGTAACACCCAAGTCGCAAACGATCTAGTTGCAAGGATGATTGTAATTTCATATTCTAGGTATCTACTAACGGATATAACTCACCACATGTATAATTGGTGTCGAATTGTTTTTATCATTGTTTAAAGTTATTTTTTTTTTTACAATAAATATTAACTGGAGAGTCAACAACTATCCTTTTACCCGAAGCACTTAGCCTCATAGATAACTAGCATATATGCACTTGTTAAATGGCAAGCTAGTTAGATGGCGCGGGATTTTGATGCCCAATAAAAAGAACGAGTACATCTCATCAGTTTTGAATCTGGAAATTTAAAAGAGCAAATTATTTGGTGCGTCTCTGATGATTGATAAAACTAAATTTGACATAAATAACCGTACAAATGAAAATATCCACCCTTCACAGCTGCTCTTATCTTATTCGGTCGTAGTTGTAAAACCTTGAAAAGATCGAATGGAATAGTATAGGCAGAACATAGTCCGGTAAATAATATAAATATCTTCTAAGCATATCGAATAAACACTTTGCATTTGTATGAAAAATGCACACCCACGAAAAAAAAAATACAAATCCAGTTATAATATATGTAAGAGACCATAAACGAGGTATATCATTTCAACACTTTTGTGTATTAGAATTACTTATTTGATCAATAATTTTAAGGCAAGCATCAATTATCCAGTCTAGTGGTTAATTGAGATAATTGTCTAAAAAGTCATAAATATATCATATGGCAATTAATTCGGTCATAAATATTTTGACGATTTTTTAATGTAGTATATTTGGTCATTTTTGGCTGGGAATTGCTGATTTGATGACAGCCATATTACGTGACATAGACAACGTTAATGTGGATAATCTTTGTAATTTTTTTATTATTTTTGTGAAATGTTATGTTTTTTCCTCATTTTTCCTTCTTCCTTTTGGGGCCTTGACGAAGGTTGTTGGCCATAGGAGAGGGCTGCAACGGCCTTGCCAAGATTTGGCGATGATGACCTTGCCAAAGGCTAGCGACTGACAAAGGAAGAATGAAAACAAAAGAAAAAAAAAAAGAAAAAAACAAAGAAAAGGAAAATAAAGAAAAAAAAAATCAGAAAACACAATATAAAAATCGTTAACGCTATCGCCAATTGTGCCACAAGGATGGTCAAGTTTATTGGACCGCCACATTAGTGATTTATGACCAAAATTGATTGGATTAAGGGTATATTGAAAAATCATCAAAATGTTAATGTAACCAAACCGTTATGACAAAAAAAAAAGTTAACCAAATCGAAAAGCTCAAGATAAAATTTTCGTTGTCGTATAATAAGATTATGATTTTTTTGACAATTTTCCTGCGATCCATTTAGCGCTTTTCGTCAAAATATAGGCCATGCTTGATGTCCAGCGATGAGGTTTATGGATTCTCCCTTGACGTAACTTCCCCACCTATATCAGTCGACGACTTGACCAAAATGAAAGTCCTCGAACGGTATGCATACTGCTTTTTTTTGACGCTTTATTTTTTTATTTTTATTTGAAAAATGCTTGGTTCAGCAAAAAAAACTTAATGCTTTGTCCGGAAATTTTTTGGAGGAAAATAACATAAAATGTATAGAGAATGGATGCATAAAAAGGGATGATGACCTTCTCTATGAAAATATTTGAAAATTAAAACTTCAAAATTTATCTCACCCGCAACTTTCAGTCCCCACGAAGACGCTTCACCACCCTTGGCCCGTCGATGCCGTGGTGAGGAGGAGCGTCCGAGGCGACATATGATCCATGCAAGATCTGACCTCAACTTGATTTTCACGTCGCTCCTTGGGGTCGGCGGCGAGGTCGTTGAGCTTTTATTGCACCCGAGTGGGGCTATAATTAGAGGCAGTCGTCGTCGCTTGGGTCACACGACTCTACTGATTGAAATTTGACTGAACTCGGGTCATTTAACTCGACAGGCCCACGGCGGAGACTTCAGAGGAGGAGGAGGGAGGGAGAGGGGGAGCCCCGTTAAAAGTTTTTATCTGTTTTCATTTTTTTGGCCCGGGGGGGTTGGGTCTATGCCCGTCGAAGACCAAGAAATGTATATAATTTTGCACGTCAATAGCTTAATCCTCGAAGGCTTTCAATTATGTGATCCCTACGTGGTAAGATTTTCCCGTTAGATAAGAATCAAATTCTAAGGGTCTCCGTGGAAGGGAGGTCGACCTCCTCTAGGGTGAAGGTAGTCCTCGCCGGATCGGTGAGGGGACCCTTGCCCAATCCTCTTCAGGCATTGTCGATGATCAATAAGCTCGGCCACCGATGAAGAAGGAAAAAAACACCAGGAAAAGGAGAAAAGAAACAAAAAAAGATAAATGACGAGAATGTTCATAACCGTTGAAAAGTGAGATATTAATTGAAACAGACATAATCATTTTACGTTTTTATTTCAAATATGATTCACTTTAGGTTATTATTTGAGAAAATGATCACACTTCAAGTTTTTATTTGAAATAATATCTATTTCGAACTTTTATTTGTGAGAAGCGCATTTCAGGTTCTTATTTAAAACAAATTTTACTTTAGGTTATTATTTAAGAAGATGAGGCCATTTCGGGCTAATTTTTGGAATTTTCCTAATTGAAAATACTCGTTTTTCGTTTACAGCGAGGAAATAATAAAAGCACTCGGGATTCGGCCATTTCGCCCTTCGCTCTCCCGCCTTTTCTTCTGCCGCGCTCCAATTTGATTACCCGGCGCGTTTTCCCTCCCTCCCTTCCTCCCCAAATCGCCGAGGACGAATTTTCCCTTCGATTCCCGAGAAAAATCCGAGCTTCCCCAGCATCCAATCGAAGCCCTTTCTGCAATCGAGCAGGTAGGTCGGAGCCGCTCGTCGCGATCGCGCGATCGGACGGTTCCGTTAGGTTTCCCGAGACGATTCGGTGTTGTCGACGGCGAATCGCTGGTGGTCTGTCGGCGCCGCTTGTCGATTTGTTTCGCCCGAACTTTTCAATCGTTTTTTTTTTTTTTTTTTGGCTGGAATTCAAGGCGTTCCGTCACGGATGATGCTGTTTTTTCGGTTG
The DNA here is from genome assembly GCA_017140595.1 of Eucalyptus curtisii. Classification (NCBI taxonomy): domain Eukaryota; kingdom Viridiplantae; phylum Streptophyta; class Magnoliopsida; order Myrtales; family Myrtaceae; genus Eucalyptus; species Eucalyptus curtisii. The sequence goes on along the minus strand of CM029503.1, from coordinate 34,219,555 downwards.
TTGTTAGATGCTCCAGATGACGGTCCGCTCGACTCCGTTCCTCACGAGATCGATGCTCTTCTGCTTCTTCTTCTTCGTGTTGTCTGTTGCCAGGTAATCACAGTTAGGGTTTCGTTTTCCGGTCGACTGTTGTCAGGATCGCCTTTGCAGTAACTTGGAAATGGGAAATGAAATTGTTGTATGTGCGGTTTCGTTACTTTGGTTCTCTCTGCAACCACTCGGTAAGCGAGTTTTTCTTTTGCTGTTTGCCACTCTGTACGTTGTGTGTAATAATGTCAGGAAAAAACTGCAATGGAAAGATGAAGCAATAGGACATTTTGGGACAATGCATCTTTCCTGACTTCCCACGTCATCAGAAATAGACTACAAATTAGGATTTGGGTTTTTGAAATATGACGGTCGGGAGGAAAGAAGAATTATGGGAATTTCACAACGGAAAATCATTTATCTTTGTATCTCAAATTGTGGGCAATACTGGTGTTTTGTGGGTTGTGATAACTCATAACTGCTCGAAGGCGTATAGGTCTTCTGGCGGTGGGGAAGCCAAGAGTGAAAGAACACTGGCTATCATAAAGCCAGATGGATTGTTCGGCAACCACACAGATGCCGTAAAGAAGATTATTTTGGAGTCCGGCTTCAGAATCTTAAAGGAAAAGATCGTTCAGTTAGATCAAGAAAGTGCAGCGAGCTTTTATGCTGAGCACTCTGCAAGTAGCTTCTTTCACAGCCTTGTCCAATACATGACGAGGTATATTACCTCTTGTCCTAATAGTGTGGTGCTCGTATTTTGGGATTATCATGCATACTGAAATTGTGACCTTGGTCTTCTGATTATGATCGTCTTGAATGGTACATTGTGAACAGTTTCTTCTAGTCCAGAAGCTGCTTTCTGAATTTGTTTTTTTTTTCCCCTCTTGGTATTCTAAGGTTTTTTAGCTTGTGAAAATAGAAAAAGATGCCTGGACAAGTTCACAGATAATTTCTTGTAGGCTTGGATATTTTTTTTTAGTGGAAGTTGACTCAGCTTGTGCACTTATTTCATTCTGGTTCTCGTCTTTATCACGTAAAGGATTAATTACTCATTGACTCTTCATCTATCTGCATTCTCCTCCTTAATCCTCTTGCATATGTGCACCTAACGGTGTGATTCTGTTAGTGGTCCAGTGTTGGTTATGGTTTTGGAAAAGGATGATGCTGTTTCAAGCTGGCGTACTTTGATTGGGCCAACAGATGCAAGCAAAGCTAAAATTACTCATCCTCAAAGGTAATTAGAGATAGCTTGCATCTAATTGGTTTTCTATGGTGGCTCGTGTTGCTAATTTCTTTTAAAATAAAATTTTGGATTCATAAGCAAGTTTCCTAACCATTCTCAAATAGTTAGCTGTCTGTTAAGTTGCGAAATGATTGTTTCTTATTTGCCTACAGCATTAGAGCAATATGTGGGACTGATGCTGAGAAAAATTGTGTTCATGGTTCCGATTCACCCCAATCGGCCCAAAGAGAGATATCATTTTTCTTTGACTCCATGCCTTCAGGTGAGCTTCTATTGCCCTTTTCAGAAGGCATTTGCTTTCTCTTAGATTCACTGTAAAGAGAAATATGGAATCAACAAGGTAGTGGCCATTATACATCCACTGAATTTTGCCAAAATTGGGAAATGGAAGATTTGCCAAATAGAAAATTTTTAAACTTGAATGTATTAGAGAAATAGAATTAGAATGTTGGATAGGCTCACGGTCCTACTAGAAATGAAATGCCATAGTGGAAGATGGACTAGCACAGCAAATGATGCCCTTTCTTGTCCTTAGGTATTAATGCATCTTTAATTGGATAAACATTGTAAGAGTAAAGAAGACAATCAACAGAAGCATGACTTTTTTACATTTATTCTATTAGCAGGGGTGCAAGCTATTGAACACGACGAACTGTAGCTGGAAAATGCAGAGGATCCCTTTGAGCCTCTTTAACCTCTTCAGTTATAACCATATGGCATATGACACAGATTCCTCATCTACTTGAGACTGGCATAGAGGATTATTTCCATAAAATTTTAATTCTGTTTGGCTGAATGTATTGCTTTTATGCAGCCACATTGACATGGTGATAACTGCTGAGGTAAGCCGTGTATGCTTAGTTGTCAGCTCAAAATACTTTGCGTGCGTAGCTGCAAATGTTGAGCCTGAAGTGTATAATTGGACAAACAATAGGGGGACCTGCTTAATCAGGTTTCCACTCATGGTGTTGCAGGATTCATATGTGTGATCATTAAACGCACCAAAAAGTGGTTCTGGGTTTCACCTGATATACATAATCCAATTGTTTAGTCATTCAATATTTATCTGATAGGATTTTCGTGGATAGTTTGCATAATGTGGCACTCTTCCTAAACGGCGATGTGCTCCTCTCTTGATGTGGTTTCTTACTTTTTCGCTAGTCATTGCATGTAAAAGATTCAGCTTCAGATTTTTGTTCTCTCTTATTGGGAAATCTGCACTTTAGGCAAAGGACTTTCGATTGCTGGCTGCCCAAGGTCTCTGGACAAGATAGTTCTTCTAGGATTAGCTGTTTTGTAGAAAACATTGTATTCGGACAACTAGAGTTTAAATTAAGAAAGTGATCAAATAAAATTGAAATAATGCCTTTAACATTAGGATTAGTAAATATGATATGTTTCTGTGATAAGTAGAGTTTTATTCATGGAAAAGATGTACACAGGGGTAAAAAAGAATGGATAAGAGAATGAGAAAGCAATTGAAAAGGACTTTGTTACACAAAGATGATGAAGAATTAGAGACCCAATTTGTAAGTGGAGCAATTATGACTTTAAGTTGGTAGTAGGCTTTCAATATGGAATGCTAAAATATAATAGCTGGCAGCTCCTGCTGGTCAAGTGTCAAGAGCTCCTGTTTCTTTCCAGCCATTTGACGGAGGATTTTTATTAGTACCTCCTGGCTCTGTCTTCAAGATCTAAGTGCTTTCCGATGGAGGTTGTGATAGATCGGGCTGACACTTAAGTGCACTTTGAATATCATATGTCATTCATATGTAGTGTATGCGTATATTGTGCATGTGGTGTTGTTAGGGCACTTTCTAGAGATTTTCTTTTTTGCTATAAATAATCTTTAAACGTGTGCTGCTACTGTCCTGGTTAACTATATTATCCAGCTGTGAACTTTCTAGCCTGAAGAAGATTAAACAGTGAGGATGAAGTGAGTGGACGAATGACTTAGAATTCTTTCTCTTTAATAACATATGTAGAGCAGAGTTGGTTCGATCGATGTTAAGACCTGGAACATGACAAATCAACTCATTGACCGCTTTGTTTGGCCTCATCACATCTTCTAGTGTCTCTAAGTCATGTAGGGATTGGTTCCTTGTATCAATCTGCAATGGAATAGCTGAGGATACGCTGATTCTATATGGTGGAGCTGAGTACTACTGAGATGTGTGCTACAAATGTGAGCTCGAACAAGTTTCCCCTGCTTTCTGGGATTTCATCTTATTCTGCTCAGTGTTGAAGGCAGCTATTGTGAGCAGTGCCCTTTCTTCCTACCACCTCTTGACAGCAGTTGCCTCCTGTCTGATGCACATCTTTAGTGATGAAGATGGGCATGGACTCCTGCTTAAAAAAAAGAAGAGAAATTAGAAACGTGCGTGCACTCATTGCATTTGGATACTGGGGTACATGGCCTAGTGTCTTACTTTGATGAGATTGTAGCTTGACTCCAGGGCTAGTTTTGTACTATGCGGAGGATTTGCTCGGGGATGCTTGGTGCCATAATTAATGGGATGGTCCAATGAAAGTCGAGCTTAGTCAAACTCCTAGGCCCACCACTTTCCTGGAGGATAGGCGTCCACATCACCCAAGGTCTTAGTTTATTTTTGGTAAGATGTGTAACATTCCAGATATGGTACGCCTAGCTCATGGTTGCGATTAATAGCTTGGATTCTCTAAATCCTAGACGTCTAGTCGATGCGAACACCCCACATGGACTGCCAATCAACCTTTTGAGAATCCCTTCTTTTCCTATCTTTCTCGTTTATTTTTTTTCATATTTTTTATTTTTATCTTGGTTGGAGTGATTCTTCAGAATTCTCTTTCGGTCTTTGCCCATCGCATTTTTCTACATGCATCTCGAGGTAAACCCTTTTTTTCATGATCTGTAGAATTTCTAGGCTTCAGGGTGACGGGTCGAGTGACGATACTTACCTTAGATATTTTTTTGAGGTTTAATCAACAAATGCACTGTGATTAGCCGCTAGTCACAAACTTTCGAGCGATGTTTTATTTCTGACCAAGGAACATCGAACAGCTATGCTCCTGGCCTTGAAGGATGTTTCTTAATTTGCTTGATTTTGGGTTAGGGAGCGACGTGAGTCCATCAGAACCACATAAATCCACGGCAAACCGCCACAGGAAGGGGCGGCATTTATGCAGATGCAGGAGGAAAGGTGAAAAGTTTTGTACGCGGCCCGAGGGAGTACTTATGTCCACCAATGACCCCTCTTTCGGATTTAAATTAAAATAATCTTGTGATTAGGAAATTGAAATAAAAAATCATGGGTTTTTAAACCCATCGTTTGGCGTGTCGATTCTGAAATTGAGAGCGAGAAATCTACAAGGGAACTGTGTTCAGGTCAAAGTTTAATCACCCTGGTGTGCTTTTTTGAGATACTGTTTATTATTAGTTCGATCCAATCAGGTTATAGAGCCCTGAAAACCTTGGAGGGCAGACATCATATGAATTTTAATCGTATCTTTTATTAATGTATGATTATTTCGTGGGGAGGTAGTATTTTAGTGGTGGGGAATGGGAATGGGAATGGGAATAAAGAAACATGTATTTTTACTCAATGGAGCGGAGTACAAAGTCAACTGCGATCCCTTTGGTACACGTGTCGGGCCGACACGACGGGGCAGGACTGATGGCGGCGTGACACGTAGCCACCTTTCCTGATGTGCGCTATGTATCTCGAAGGAAATCGCGTAGAGCATTTTGGGGTACCTTAAAAGGCAAACAAGGGAAAAGGGGGCATTGCGCAGGATCGTCTTTTTGAGCTCTTGCATCTAGGATTTGATGGGAATTTGATATTTTCGAGTGTTCATATCATTCTGAATTTTCAGTGAATTTTCTGATACTAACAAGCATAGCAGCAATAATAAGAAATGAAAGTGAAATTTACTTGTGCATAAGTATCGTTATTATTGCCCTTAACTCTATAAATTGAAATGCGCCGTCTTAAATATAATCATGATCACTTTATTATCAAAATATACATTTATATCGGATTATAGTATCAAAGTTTTTATCATCTATGCAAAGAATGTATACATTTCCATTTAACTATTAAATTCAGAAGTTTATTTCGTGTCGTTGTCAAAATATCTTTTTGATAACTTAAATGTTCTTATCTTACTTGCGACTCGTTAAAGAACTTTTGAAATCACCTATAACTCCACTATGGTTTTGGGAACGGTCATTGCCAGCCCCATTGCAATACCATAGGTGGGGTGACATGGTTGCCTCATGGCCTTGTTCATTTTCACTTGATTCTTCTTTTGAAAATTTACCCAACACCGTGTTATAGCTTTTCTGGACCTTCGAAACTGCAGAAGTGCATTGAAAAATCGATCCCAAAAAACAGTCCAGATCCGTTTTAGGTGAAGACCAAGGATTTATTTGGTGCATTCGAGCCTTTAACCAAGTCCCAAGTACAAGCAAGTTGATCATGATTTCTGTTTATGCATCTTCCTATCCAATATCGATAAGCGAGTTGTCGAACCTTCTTTCTGTTTTCCTTTTTTTTTTTTTTTAGAACACAGCAAGTGGTCAAGTAAAAAGCCTCTCCAGGATATAATAAGTCTCAGTTAACAAAAATTTTTCCTGAAAGATTAGACAATCTGGTTGGTCTATGTGATTAGACGATTAGGCTTTATATTTGAAAAAAAAAATTGAGAAATCTTGGCTCTGAAATATACTTAACATAACTATCAACCAATTCAACCGCAAAGAAAAATTAGGGGGAAGATTACACAATTTCTTTGGAGGGCAAATCACCCCCGAAAAGTGTCACTATAGTTCGTGGAAAAAATCAACGTTTTGGAAAAGCTCTTGCAATCTATCATCATATCCTTTTTCTCTTTCGCATGGCAGACTAAGTTCGCATCTTGCTTGGGGTCGTAGATTGACCAAGGAATTATTTTCTCGAAGCATGGCCCTCGAGTGAACGCACGAGTAGGGATTCCAATACCTCGCACTTTTCACGAAGTAAGTTCCAGATCCTTTTTCCAATCAACCAACCCTTTACTTCCTACTTGCCATCTCAAGTGTTCTTTCGGGAGATTTCTTTCTGCTAACCAAGAAAGAGGAGTCCAAGTACAGTCCCCTTCCTTTTCTTTTAAAAACAGTCGGAATTAATAAGAGAATTCACCTGAAAAAAAGGAGGGAGACGCTGTTGTCCCTCAGGACCAGACCAATATTTAGGGCATCCCCTCGTGTCACTCCCCTTATCGTTAGATTATAAAAGGTTTGTGTATAGAGATTGATATCACCTTTCTTTCTCTCCACTTAATGGGTTGTCTCTGGATCTCTGCCAACCCCCCAGATCCAACGGCTGACATAGGCGCCACTCTTTGTGGCCCTTCTTCAGGGTTCGTTCCAGAAAAAGCTTATTTAGACCCCCATGTGTTTAGAATACTTGTACACGCACGCATTGACAGATGATAAGAGTAAAATATCAGAGGGAATGTTTTTGTGCTGATGGGATGCGTGTATAGTAGTTGTATTTTGTATAAGATAGGCTCCCTCGCTCGCTCAGGTGGGTTCAATTCAAAGCTTTGTGAAAGATTTGCATGTTGAGTGGGGCAAAGCAAAGCTGCTTTTAGGAACTTGAACCAAGTGGGGAGCTTAGCTCAGGTTGGCCATGAAATTCACCAAGGCTCAAAATCTTGAATTTGCACTCCCAAAGCTCAGTTCTCATTGGCCTTTAAGATCTGCATTCTTCAACACCTGGCTCTCAGTCTGTCAAGCAATCTCCCACTGAATTCTTTCTGCCACCCTTTTGGGTTCTTCTCAAAGCCAATAGTACAGCTTCCTACTCATACAAGGAGAGTGAAGAGCTTTGAGCTTTGTGCTTTGAGCTTTGCCTTCTTGTTTCACTGAAAATGAAGGTAAACATTGTTTGAGGTCATGCTGCACTTGGCTTCGTTCATGTATTCGAGTCCTATCCGAGTTCTAACTAGACATTTTCGGTTGCAGCTATTCAGTTGGGTGCAGAACAAGCTAAATGGAACAAAAGGGAATGCGAAACCAGAGCCAGTTCCCTCCAATAGACGTAAGTGTTCATAGACTCTATCAAGTCAGCTCTTTCGCTTTCTTAGTGTCATGGTCAACTCTGTCCTGGACATGTCTTGCTTCATATTGGCCAAGAATATACTAATTGTCTCGCTTTAAAAGGTGTCAGAAGAGATCTCCTGGCTATTTGAGCCTCTTCTTTCGTCTGCCATCGAGCCCGCTATCTAGAATTGTTGCTTTTTGCTTTATGCAAGTTTGCGCATGGACAGTTAGAGAGGTTATTCGCCTCAAATTCTAAAACAATTGACTTTTGGACCAATCATGTTAGTTCTTCAAAATTAATACTAAGGTTGGGGTCAATGAATAAGATCTATCTGAATGCAGCATACTGTCCTCCCAAATGATCTGAAGTCGCCTAGAAGTTCCTTTTAAATTTGCCAAAGTGGACTTTTCTTGGTGATGATTACTAGTTGCAATGAAATAGAACCTTTTTCTTGTGAACAGAAAATTGAAACACAAAATCGTATTTGAATTCATAGATTCGAAGAATACAATCTGAGCGGGCAAGAGGCAACTTGAAGATTTTTGTTCATATACTGTAGCAGAAAAGTTCTTTCCTTTTTCTTTTTGGGTCCATAGGAAGTGTTTACTTTATCATTTGTTTTCTTTTTCTTGACAGTGGTATAATAAATACGTACGAAGATCCAATTAGTTTTGATAGGTGAGCTTACTTCTTCACTTGGATGAATTTTTAAATTAGTTTGGTTCTTTATTGTGCAGATCATCATGCGAAACAGGAACCTAGAGAAGAATTCAGCGACTGGCCACAGGGATTGCTGGCAATTGGAACCTTTGGGAACAATGGTCTAGGAGAAAACCAAGAAAGCCAAAACAATCTTCAGGAAAATAACCAAGAAAGCCAAGACAATATTCAGGAAATTCCGTCTTCCTCACCCGATTTATCAGACTTCACACCTGAAGAAGTTGGGAAATTACAGAAAGCTTTGACCAAACTCTTATCCCGTAAACCTTCCTCCAAAGTTGAAAGAGAAACCACAGATCAGCCACTGGACAGGTTCCTAAACTGCCCATCAAGCTTGGAGGTTGACAGGCGGGTTAGTAGTTCTTTGTGCAGCGAGCCAGGGGATAGGGAAGAGGACATTGAGAGGACTATAAGTATTATCATTGGTAAATGCAAGGAGATTTGTGCAGATAATAGCAAGAAAGCAATCGGGAAAAAGTCCATTTCGTTCCTTCTTAAGAAGATGTTCGTTTGCAGAAGTGGATTTGCACCGGCACCTAGCTTGAGAGATCCGCTCCCCGAGTCAAGAATGGAGAAGGTACAGAGAAAACACACTAAGATCGTATCTCTAGTTAGATCATATCTCTAGTGAGATTATTTGATTTAAACCATGATCATGGTGGAAAGATCGACGAGTCAAGGAGTGCATATGTGGAGTGCTGATCTACTTTAATTCATCTTCGTCTATGAAGATCTTCAAATCTCTGTATTCATCAGATGTGGAGACAGGACGACCGCACAAATAAACTAGCTGGTCCAAAAGTTCGATCTCATAGAACACAAAAAGGATTACAGATATTAAGCTACTTAGCACATAAAATAGGCAAATTGGGCAACATATTGACTATAAAAACAAGCTAATGCCTATAACTTTTCTGCTTCTAGATAACAAAACCTAAACTATGGAAAGATATATATATTTTTTTCCTCATGTTGTTTGACTAACTTTGCCATCTTCATGCTTCTTCCTTGCAGCTTCTGAGGACATTGCTTCGCAAGAAAATGTACCCGCAAAATACTTCTCGGGCATCGTCGATGAAAAGGTATTTAGAGGACAAGCCGATCTCGAGAGCAGATAAAGAAAAGCAGGAGGAAGCAGATGAAGGCTCTAAATGGGACAAGACAGATTCTGAATGTAAGTTCACTTTGGGATCATCCCAACTTCTCGCAACTTATCTAATTCACTGAAAATATTACAAGAGCTTGCATTAAATCATGCGTCTCTTTTGTTGCAGATATTGTCCTTGAGATCTGATCTACTTGCCATCCGCTACAGAAATGCACTACAAGGTAATATGACATATTTCAATTTGCTTTTGAACGAGTAATCTTGTGCATCTCTTACTTCTCTGCCCTCAAACAACACATTTCCTAACACGATCGGACCATATTATGCAGATTCATTTTTCATCACTCAGTTTTTGCGGCTCATATTCATTAGCTGGGACCTCGGACACGGAGAAGCTGTTGATATATCTTTGAAACAAAGTCGTCAATAACTTCATCTGAGGATCTAAGTTGGCTCATAAGAAGGACCAGAAGAGAGTTGCTTTCATTCTGTTTGACTGTGCTCAAATTCCAAAATCCCTTTCCCCTTTTTTTCATGGTTGTGTCTGTTGATCAGTCTCAACACATGTTAATGGACAAATCTCTTATGGATTATCTGTGGTGCATATTCTGGGAAAGCTAGACAGAATCCACAATTTCCCATCTTTCTTACTGTATTCTCTTCTCTCTTGACCATTTCTCCTTTTTATAGTCTGTAAAATAGTAAGAAATATTATTAACCTCTTTGAAATAATCTGCTTGAAAGTTCTTCTTTCAAGAGGGAAAAGGGCTCAAGCAAAAGTCTTAATGCCAAAACTAAAGAGAACGAATATCACATCGTGCTGAGGATTGGATCAGAATTTTCTCATAGATTTCTTTTGCGTCTTATGCAAAAAGCAAGTCAAGCACATCGACGCGAATTAAGTGAGTTTACTGAACCCACTTGATTGATCTTATGACTAGCTCTAGATAATACCTCGAGGGTTCATCGAATTGGCAATAAAAAATTCAGTTTCCAAGTTTAAATTATCTTGAAGTCTTGAACTGGGTTGGAAAAAATAGGTTGAAGTTGTTTTAGTATCTTGATTCTGTCAATGTGAGAATAACACATAAAGAACTGAAATCAACAAAAGTAAGTCACAATTTTTAGTCTATCGGTCAAGAATAATCTAATTTGATTGATTTCTATTTCTTTTTTTTTTTTTTTTGCATGATTCGAAGATGACTGATGCTTGGAATTTATGGTAGTAATTATCTAAGTTCCAACTCTAATAGAATCAATGATTAGGAAATTCAAGTTTTCACATCTGATTACTGTGGTGTGTGTGTTTTTGTGTTGGTTCAATTTTCATCCAAGTGTAACTACTCTTCTACAAAAGGGGCTAAAATGTAAAAGAAAGTCAAACCTCTTGGTCGAAAGTAGAAAATCTCAAATCTGGCCATGCCATCCAGAATTCCCAAAATTCTCTTCCGCTCGCACTGTCACACTTTTCAGCTGCGCTCCACCGAAAAAATCAAGATCGAGTCTTCATCATTAATCGCTCGGAACGCTGCTCAATTTCATTCGATAGGGAAACCCTTTGAGCCCTAGAAAGATCAAAACCCCAAATCTTTCTCCCTCCCAAATGCTGCTTTTGTCCCAATTCCTCACCCTCTTGGATTCTTGATCGCAATCTCTCGTAAAAATCTCATCTTGGATCTGGTTGCTCCTCGCTCACCTCCTAAAGTTTCAATCTTTCTTGTCTGGTCTTGAAGCCGGGTGAGAATTGGGGGTGTTTTCTGGATTAATTCGTCGAAACGAGCTTCGGATCGATTGATTTATATTGGGAAGTGGGCGCAAGATTTGCTCTTGCTTTGCTTCTGGTATTGCTGTTGAATACGAGGAGAAGTGTCAATTCGCGTCTTGAGAAACCGGCGGCTTGCGTTCGATTGCTTGTCGTGTTTGAAAATTAGGTTTCTTTAGCGAATTGGGTATTGTTCTTTTAGCTGGCTAGTGAAGGCTTTGATGCTGTGCGAGGCGGGGGAGTTAAAGGAAGAGGAGTGGTAGCTGTCAATGCCATTTCTGGATTTGTATTTGGTGAATTCTGAGGTGGTTCTGTTAGAGTTAACGCGAAAGTCGAGGCTAATTATCGATGTCTTGGGCAAGCCCTGAAGACACTTACCTGTCCACTTCCCTCGCCAGCTATCTTGACAGTAGGTTTTTCGCATTAATTTCGCATTTGCATAGGTTAATGCTATTGTCTAGTTACTTGTTTTGTTTATGCTGGTTGAGTTGTTTGTTAAAATTTCTGCTGTTAACAAATGGTTCTGAGACTTTCATCTCTTGTGTTTAGCTCTGTATGATGGCAGTGCATCTTGATGTCTAGGTTGTGTATGGATCCGGTGGGCTTTGAAAGGGAGGGCTATCTTGGTTACTTGTGTTGGCTTCTTGTGTTATTGTTTGTCCGTGGAATCATGTATCTAGTTGTATATAGAGATGTGTGCTCATGCATAAAGACACCAAGCCCGCCCATGTTTATCTGGTGCTATAAAGGCTTCTAAGGGAGAATTAGTGACAATGCTCTATGTGTTTGCAAGGGAAAATTAATTACATGTTTCCACTATTTTATGTTCAGTGGGCTGTGAGACTATATAGTCAGTTGCTAATGTTTAAGCCAAAGATGTTGTTGCATGTGGTTTTCCCGTCACCGATCCGTTTGCTCTGATATTTACGTAGTGGAGATGATTAGGTCATTCATGCTAATACTCATTTTCCTGACCCTAAATGATATGTATGACTGCCTTTGCCTATACTGATCTGGTTCATTCCTTTACCGAGTGGAGAGAAGAGCTAGCATTTTGTTACTTTAGAAGAAGTTGAAAACAAGCCTAATAGGACTCGACAGAATGTAGCATTTGGTGGGTTGGCAGAAGGATGAATGTAGTGCCCTAGACATTAATTCGTGTATGTTGTCAGCTGCAAGAATCTTCCTCCTGTGAAAATATTAAGCTTTGCAATCCAGGTTACTTGATGTCTCTGGAGAATTATGAATTGACAGAGGTTTGGTGAGACATAAAGCTACCATAGCACTACTCAGGTTATATAGTTCCTGTCTATAACCAGTATGAATTAGTTCGGATAGAGCCTTACTCTAATACTTCTTGCTGAAATGACCAGTTGAGAGAGCTAATATAGGGAAAGAACAATACACAGCTAAAGTATTGTCTTTGAAGAAATAGTAGGCTTTCTGATGAATTCATTCTACAAGAACTTCTGCTTTCATTTTGAATCAATGGAAGATGTATACGGCCTTCTATTAATTGAAAACTCCCAATACGGCAATATGTGCGATTAAGTTTTGATGCTGAAACTGTTTAACTGCCGTATTACAGAAGGTGGCTAGCCTCCTTTACGAGTCAGTCATTTTCTTTTATTTTCCCTCAATACTTTGTCATGCTTTCCTTTTCATTTTTTCGTTTTTCGTTTTCCTTTTGTTGATTGACGGTGAAACATGTAGGTCTTTCCATGAGATACAAATAAAATATAGCTGTCGTTTTGTGGCATCATGTTAGATTCTTACGTCCAAATGATATTCTACTTTACAGAGAAGCTTCTTGTACTGCTGCGAGATGGTCGAAAGCTGTTGGGTACACTTCGCTCGTTCGATCAATTTGGTACGACCCTTTGGCTTGTTATCCTTTGTCCCTGCATAAGTATATGCTTCAATAGCAAAGTCCTGTATTCTAAGTTCTGCTATCACTCTTTTTTATGCAGCAAATGCTGTTCTAGAGAGCGCATGTGAAAGAGCTATTGTTGGCGACCTATACTGTGACATCCCTTTAGGTCTTTATGTAATACGTGGGGAGAATGTAGTTTTGATCGGTGAACTGGTGGGAAATCTATACTATTTGTCAATTTCATGTAAAGCATTTATTCTATTTAGTCCCCTCATATATGTATCTCATGTATCAGGATGTTGAAAAAGAGGAGCTTCCCCCACATATGAGACGGGTTTCAACAGCTGAAATTAGAAGGGTGCGTGTACTATAAATTATTGAGTGTGGGCTAGTCGTACATTCCTACAAAATGACAGTTTCGCTATGTGTTTGATCATATCTATGATAGTCGTTTTTAAATTTATGATATTTCCACACTTGTCGATTTCGGCAAATAGTTTTGAATTTGTTGCAAGATGTCCATGATTTGAAGGCTCTAGCGGGATTAGTCAATACTCATAATTTGGTGGTATTCTTTGGTTAATATCTGGACGAAGGTTCTGAGACTTCTGTTTTGTGTCAAAGATCTTGGTCATGTATACTCTTCTACTCCCTTCAATGTATAAACTCATTGAGTCAGACTTTTGGAGCACTGAAAAAATAATTTGTTGGAAATTATTAGTTTTTTGTACACTTCCAGCTGCACGCTGTTGTATTTACTTGTCAATGACTTTAGTTGAAATGGAGCACAAACGAAAAATGTTGACTTCTGAAGCCATTTCTAACCTAGCAGTGCATGGGAAAATGATTTCATGTGATGTTCCTCTGTCAATAAACCTCATTTTCTGCATTAGTACGATCTTAATCTTGTTGTATTACAAGAAAGTATAGATTGCATAAATTGATTTTGCCTAGAAAATTTCTTAGCCTTTTTACTTTGATAATGCTGCAGGCGCAGAAGGCAGAAAGGGAGGCTTCAGACCTTAAAGGCACCATGAGGAAAAGAATGGAGTTCTTGGACCTGGATTAATCTCTTTTGATCATAGTGTGTTGAAACCATGTCTGCAAATATTAGTGCGGTGGTGTTTTGGTTATAAAATTTTCAATCGAGCGTTGACCTTCAATATTCAGATTCTTAGCAGGGTGGTTCATTTTCTTATTGTATTTTTAGCATGTAAGCTCAAATTGGATCTTCACGGGAACTCTTAAGATTCTCTGGAATTAGCAGGGTGTCTGCACTTTGGAATACTGAACTTCAGCATCATATTATGGATAATCTATCACCGTATTCATGTTGGCATCATCTGTGTTTCCTAGTCCGACGGTTGTCATCAAATTAGTCATTAGATCGTGATTTAGGCAAGGCTGCAACCTTCTTCACTGTTACTTCAGCAAAGCTTCGACTATGTTTGATGTAGTGAGATATAAAAGTGATTACATATATTGAGGTTTTTCGTGTTCAACAAGCCGGTCTTAAATGTCATGCTTTTGGTCTTGTGAAGGGGCTGAGTTGTTTCTTGGCGATCTTTACATTTGTGGTATCATTTGGAAGTTATAACTTCACAACTCAGCAGAAGTATCTTCATTCCGGAAATTGGGACCATAAGCAGAAAAGAAGCAGAAATAATCAGTTTCAGATACGAGGGTTGGACAAGGTAGATGATATGATTGAATATGTTGGCTTGTCTGTTTTGCCGTTAGATGGTTAACCTCGGCAGATTCGAAAGCGTAGAAGGAAAGGAAAAAGCACAACCAGTTCATCCCATTCAAAGTGACATTTAATAATGGGAAAGCAGGCTGAAGAGAAAAGCATGTACAGAACACTTACAGTTTGAGCAAGTGCAGGAGTCGCCATTTAATTGATCTAACTACATTGGCTTGATAAGTGCTGAAAATTTCTTGCACCTTCTCTGTTGCACGAAATATACACATATTGGCGCACCAGATAATCCTATAGATGTCAGTAACACGCTTCTCTTTGAACTTGCCATGCATTACCACTTAATGTCTACGGACTCTAATCGTGATCCGCCGAATGTAAACCTATTGCCATCTCTCAACGGTCGAAACTATTTGATCAGTTTCTCTATCCCGAGTTTGCACTGTAGCCTTCTTGTAAACTCAATACATGGAGCCGCGGCGAAACATCTATTGTCCTGGACTCTGCACCTTCCTCCATCTGCATCTCCTCAATTCTCCTAATGGCCTCTCTCATGTCTAGCCTCTGCTCGGGATTAGCTTCCGTGCAAGCCGCCCCGATATGGAGAAGCTTTTCCATCTCAGGGAAAGAACTTGTCGAGTTTGCAATCTCGGGATCAAACAGTTCAGCTTCTCTTCCATCAGAAATCGCCGATCTCACCCATTCGATGACGTCAGTACCGCCTTTCCCATTGCTGAGGTATTGTGAAGGAAATTTTCCAGTAAGCATCTCAAGGATTACAACTCCGAGACAGTATACGTCACATTTAGGCGATAATCCACCGAACCGTGCGACTTCAGGTGCCTTGCACGCGAATAGTGCTTGCGGGACATGGGACGTGCCAAGTAGCGAGCTGAACCCGTAGTCTGCCAATAGCGGCTCATATTCTGAGTTAAGAAGAATATTGCTTGATTTAAGGTTACCATGGGGCAAGCTGGAAGAACTCAGTTCGTCATGCAGAAAGCCGATCCCTTTGGCTACTCCTTTGATGATCTTTAGGCGCACCGGCCAATTCAGATCTCCATGAGAAGGCCCACGATCACCTGAAACGTTCGATCCGCCAACCAAATTTTGTCAAGACTAAATTGCCACAAAGAAGGAATCATAAAAGCAATCACCAAGAGCCAGAACATGTAAGATACAGGAGCAGAGAACTTTTTGAGATCATACCATGTAACGCATAAAGCAGACTTCCTTTGGGAACATATTCACAAACCAATAGCTTCTCATCCTTCCTGTAATGGTAAGCCAAAGGGGTCAAAACGTTAGGGTGTTTTAGCCTGCCTAGCTTCCTCATCTCTGCATCGAACTCATCCTTACTCTTCCCGTCCGCCGTCTCTCTTATTCTCTTCGCCACGACTGTGACCCCATTGGCCATCACGGCCTTGTACGACGACCCCAATCCTCCGTTCCCCAACACTTCGGCCGCCGCTTTCATCAAATCTGCCATCCCAAAGACGCCCTTCTCATCGCTTAACAGAACCAGGTCGCTGGTAGCTGAACCTTTGGCAACAATAGCGGCAGGACTCTTACGGCTCGAGCTCATTCCTTTGCGACTCAATTGCACTTCCTTTTTCTCTGTTCCGAGAACGTCTTTCTGAATTGGGTCATTAACATTTTCCTTCCCGAGCACATTGAAGTCCTGTTGGACCTTCGCTCGTCTCCTCATTCTGATTATCAAGCAAAGGACAATAGTCAGAAGCACCACTCCTAGCGCAATTATGATGACAATGATCTTTTTTCGGCTGTCTGCTGAACCATTGTGCTGATCATTACCCGAACCACGATCGTCGCTCGGTCCTACGGCGCTAGTTGCATTCGGATCGGCGGGCGGCTGCTCAACTTCCTTTGGACACTCTTTACCTATCTTTTCCCCACAGAGGCCAGAATTTCCTTCGAATGAACTTGCATCAAACTTTGATAAGCTCGGAGGAATTTTCCCTTCTAACTGATTGTTTGACAAATCGAGCGACACCAATGCTGGTGCATCGAAAGAGGGAATAGCGCCGCTGAATTCATTGTTTTCGAGGTGCAATTCGATGAGATGGGTTAGGTGGCCCGCCGATGATGGGATTGTCCCGGTGAACTTATTGTTAGAAAGCCACAATTTCTTCAGAGACCCCATGTTGGAGAAATAATCTGCCGGGATCTCACCTGAGAATTGATTTCCAGAAATGTAAATGGCCTTGAGGGCGCCGAGACGGTTGAACTCTGGAATCGGACCGGAAAAGGAGTTGTTCACGAAGCTAAGAGATCTCAGGCCCGTGATCTCGGTCAATGCATCGACATCTACCTTCCCTGATAGACTCATCTTTCCGAGCCGCAGGCCCGTGACTATCCCGTTATAGCAAACGACTCCGACCCAGGAGTCCTCATTGCCGCAAGGATCCGAACCAGGCACCCAAGATTCCAGAGCCTGAGAATTCGTGAACGATCTCTTGAGCTTGAGCAGCGCGTCGGATTGCGACATCGAGTATGTCGTTGGCGGCAGGATCAGGACAATGGACAAGACGACCAGGGACGGCCCGATGAGGCGTGCCGTGACCATTGTTCAGCCGGAGATACGGCGCCTCAGGACAGGTTTGGCCGTCGTACTTTTGTGCGGAACTCGTCCCCTGGTTTCTCGTTGCTTCATGCTTCTTGGCACGATGCAGGAATGCTTATCCGGATCGACAGCTAGAGAGAGAGAGAGAAACGGGAAATCTGTTATGAACCGGTCAACTAGAAAGGGCCGTTCTTTGCCAATTCTGGAACTCGTTTCATGGTGGAGATTGAAAAGGCCGAACTTCACAAATTCATTCTCGTTTGCCCCTTTTGATGGCTGTCAGTGCACCTGGACAAAACAGAAGGATGTGAATTTCCGCTTGCTCATACCATAAAGCATCAATCAAGAGCTAACTAAACCAGTCTGCATAATTTCCAATGCCGTCGATGATGCCGAGCTGGTCACGTCGAGCGGGAGAATACCCGAATGCCGAGTGATCGGCCGATGTTCGTCTCTGTCTCAGATCAGAGTCGTCATGGATTCAGTAATTTCGACCGTTGGCATAATATATAGTTTAGACTAGTGGGGATATCAAAGAATGAGCAAACTGATTTGCAAGAACAGAGATTGCCAAGCTGAGAGAAGTGGCATGATTATCTTAACCCAAACTAGGAGTTTCATTAAGTTTCACTTGAGGATATAATTAGCAAGAAAAATTTCATTTCTTGGCTAGCAAGGGTACTATTAACTCATGAAAACTGACCCAAAAATAAAGTCATGAAAAAGATTGTATGTTTCATAACGAATTTTTTTTTTTCGAAAATAATTAATTTAGCATGACCAACACCCATCCAAAATATGATTGCATAATTCTAGCCAAGAGTTTATTATAAAATCGAAATCTAGGCAGTCTTTTACTAGATAGGTGGAATTAAATTAAACAACACTATTTTGAGACTCGACTACACTTAAATTAGAAAATTTTGATTAAACTAGATTTGAATTTTGGAACACGATCGAAAGATTAAATAGAATTTGTGGTTATCAATTTTTTTTTTTGGTCAACTAGATTATCGATTGAGTATTCATGAAAGTGTTGGTCCGAAGCATGTACGAACCCCTTCCACTAACAAAAAGAAGGAAAAACAGAAAATAATAGGCGCTCTAGTGGCGGAAAAGTGATATCTTATCACATCTCTCTATAAAAGATTAAATTATCTGCGACATTAATGGAAATTGACCATCAACTTATAACCATGATAATGAAGGTTCGAGAAAACTTGTCAAGACTAATTTGCTTCTCAATCATCCAAAGTAGGCATAGTCACTTTTTTTTTTTTAATAATCGAAACCAACCTATGAATTTATGAAAATGCCAAATTTATTATAAATAGATTGATTTTTATCACTCTCCATTAGTTCCTGGACCAAAAAATGTAGTTTTTTCTTAAAATATAAATAATTCCTAAGATATGGATTTGGATGTACACATAAAAAATATGATGATGTTTATTTGGAAAAAAAAGTGTGAAATTGGGGGTAAAGAAAATGAATATCCTACACAGTAACTTGCTTACGTGTCATTTTCTGGTTGGCCTAACGGGATAGGTAAACCGAGGCCCAACTTTACTCAACTTTAAAAATAATCGAATATCATCACCGAATTTATTCTCGACATTAAATTTAGAGATAATATAATCGACTAAAAGATTTTTATAAATTGGCAAAAAGTAGAATTTAATTTCCCCGACCCGACACGCGAGGAGCGAAGACCACCCAAACCGAACCCAACGAACGAACCCTAACGCTCGATTTTCTCGGGAAAAAAAAATTAAGGGGGGTGGGAAAAAGGAGGAGGAGGAGGAGGGAGCTCGACCCTCGAATTTTGAAAATCTGGGGAAAATCTGCGGGAAAATGCAGCATCACCGGCTGAAGCAGCAGCAGCAGCAGCAGCAGCAGGCGTTGATGCAGCAAGCCCTTCTCCAGCAGCAGTCGCTCTACCATCCCGGCCTCTTGGCTCCTCCTCAGGTTCCTCGCGTTCCCCGTCTCCTCTCGTGTCTGACGTCTTTTGCTTCGGAGCTTCGCGTGGCGTGGGAATCTCGATCGTTTGAGTGGATGCGTCTCGATCGTGATGATTCCGGGCGTTTGGGGGGGTTTTTGATCCGAGGAAGATGATGGAGCGTGAACAGTTTGATCGCAATCCGATTTTTGTCGCCTAGTGGGGTCGGGCTGTGTTGTTGGACGAGGGATTGAGGTCGCAGGAAGTGGTTTGTTTGTTTAATTTTTTTTGCAGCAGTGCTTGTCCTTGGATACCCTTGAATGCTTGTGTTGTGCAGTTGCTTGTTAGATGTTGTGAAGACATCTTTTTAAGTAGATTAGTTATCAGAAAGAAGGTGGAAATGGGGTGCAGCTTCTTGTCTTTCATTCTTCAGTTCCATTTGTTAGAAAACAGATGATCTGTGCAGATTGTAGAGTTTGCCGATCACCGCCCATTAGGTACTGATTCTAGTGCGACTAGCTGTTGTTGTTGGCCTTTTCTTTTATCAGGAAATAATTCCGTTTGAGAGACATTCAATTGCTCAACATAGAAATTTATTTATTTTTCAGCTTCAGTTTATGGGTGGTCTGTAAATTGCTCTAATTCCCTTGAGATACTAGTAAGAACTGAGAGCAAGTTACCACTTAAATTACAACTTTCAAGCTTCTATCTGGTTATGGTCAACTGCTACTTGACCGTAGACTCTTCCTTTAATAGTCTTTTCTGAGACTGGGAACTTCTACAGCCACTGTAAGAAGACCGCTATGTCATTTCACCTTTCTTTGCTGTGCAAGCTTATTTAATCCCCCATCAATCCACTTCACGAGGGTTGGGTGAATATCTTGAGTTGATGGAATTACTGTTGTATATTTAAGCTTCAGCTCTTTTACCTTACATTCTAAAGGAGAGAATGGAGAAGCTCTGTTCAAGTGGTTTAAATGGAACTTAAAAGAATAGTATACTAACAAGGAAAAAAAGAAAATATTCTCTTTTCTCCAAGACATTATGCTTGGCGAAATTTTTTAAATTCCATTAAATCTCTGTGACTATTCCCTTAAGCGGAGATAGGGACTTAATTCCTTCTATATTCCTATACTCCTTTTTTAATACATGGCTGTTGTTTGTGTAGGGTTGCTTAGATTGGGTGTATGAGAAACTTTTGATGATTAGTCAAGCAAAAGTAAAAGGAATTTTTGAGAATTTTCCTGTCGTTGAGATAAAAAATCATGGGTCATGAGTGATTGATGCAAAGATTGGGATGGTGAATCATGCGGTGAGGTGTGTGGCATCTTGGGATTTGTGGCATCCGGTTATTAATGAGCATGAACAAGGTAAAAAGCTAGCAGAAGAGGACGTGGGTTTGGGGGATTGGGGTTGGTGGCAGGGAATAAGATTGGATCACGGCTAAGATGGTGATGATGGGCTGGAATTATATATGTTCAGAAATTACTTGTAATGCGGTTTCGATAAGATTTGACAAGTTCACATATAGATGTTGTAATGTGCAGGCATGATAAATTTCTATCGTGTGGCAAGGCATAGATTGAAGGAGCAACCATTGCAGATATTTAAATTTTAAGTATTTGAGGTCATCATTATGTGAGGAGAGGTGAAAATAGGGAATACTTCCATAGACCATATCCTCAAGAATGATAATGGGTTGAGGATTTTGTTTTATTCCATGTCTAGTGCATTTAGTCTGAATATTTGGTCTTTCTCTGTCCCTGGAAACTTTCGGATTATCCTTTTTGCAAAGCTCCCGCTAGGCGCTAAGTTATTCTTTCTTGAAAATTTTTGATCAATTCTTGAGCTCCGCATTAAAGAATATCCTGACTACATCACCGAAGGTTTTTGTTGGGACTTGATATTAGAAGCTGGTTATCACAGCTCATTATTATTGCTTTAATGGTGTAATTTAGTTTGTGCATTGTAAAGGGAAAAATTGTATTGTATTATTCAATAAAAGTCTATATATACATTAAGTAATCAGCAACAAAAAAAGCTCTCAAGCCCTAAAGACCACTTTACCCTTTTATACCTCTAACAGACCACTTTACCTTTTTATACCTCTAACATATATCATGATTCTTTGGAATGGCTGTTTGTTGGACTCTCTTTGTTAATCTTCTTTTTGATCTTGGCTTGCCCAATGTAGATCATTTTTTGCACGTATCCTAGTTCATCTTTTCCTGCTTAATTAGATATTAACATGATATCTCTTTGTCTTTGGCTTATAATACTCTCAAACAAAGCAATGTTCCCTATATTGTTGGTTCTTTCTTTTAATTTTCTTTTTCCCTTATTGTTCCTCAGATAGAACCGATCGCAAGTGGAAATCTGCCTCCTGGTTTTGATCCGAGTACTTGCCGCAGTGTGTGAGTCTTTGTCTAGACTTTCTTCCATACTTTTATTTCCATTTCTCTGTTTCAATCACCTATTTATTGGTTATCATATTTCTTTGGTTACCTCAAATTGAGTAGCTATGTAGGGCTCAAATTTGTGCGGTGGATAATTGCTCATATATGCTTACTGAATTGGAAATGTTCTGACGTTACCACTTTTACTTAGAGATGCACTGAAAATTTCTTATGGGTTTTCTCTCATCTTTGTTTGAATATAACTCAGGAAGCTAGGAGTTCATTTTTTTTTTTTTTCGAATTCTTGAGGCAGAAACTTAATGATTTTTGATATTCGTTGTGTAATGCAGCTATGTGGGCAACATTCATACTCAAGTGACAGAACCACTTCTTCAAGAGGTTTTTGCTAGTACAGGTCCTGTTGAGGGCTGCAAACTTATTAGAAAGGAGAAGGTATAGGTTTCGATTTAAAAGATATAATTTCTGTATTTGGGTTTTGATGAATTGCCAAATCACCTGGAAAAATTAAACAGAAATGATAGAATCTGTTGCTTCACTTGCTTGGATGTCATCTATTGCTAACCATTCTGTTTTCCCTGCTTTACACAGTCGTCCTATGGGTTTATTCACTACTTTGATCAAAGATCTGCTGCTCTTGCGATTCTTTCTCTGAATGGAAGGCATCTGTGAGTAGAAACTATACTGGATTTTTAGTCACCGATGTTGCAATTTCAACTTGAGCATTCATGCAATTGCATCTCTCTGTTTTTGCTGAGCTTGTCCCATTCCACGGCTTGCAGATTTGGGCAACCCATCAAAGTTAATTGGGCATATGCGAGTGGTCAGAGGGAGGACACTTCAGGTTTGCTCTGGTGCTTGATCTACAATAGTTAATTAGTAGTATGTGCTCATGGTCCTATAATACATATTTTCATCAATGCTTCATATAACTACTTTTGGTTGTGTAGGCCATTATAACATTTTTGTTGGTGACCTAAGTGCTGAGGTGACAGATGCCATGTTGTTTGCATGCTTTTCTGTTTATCCCAGCTGTTCGTAAGTTTCACATCTCCTTATCTTGGTTTTTATCTGAAAGTGCAAACTTTATATTAAAAAAGACGGTAAAAAGACATTATGATAGCATTATGCATTCTCGTCGGTCAACTTCAAATAAGTGTGATATTAAATTGGACCTTAACACAGAGATGCACGGGTTATGTGGGATCAGAAGACTGGACGTTCAAGAGGGTTCGGTTTTGTTTCTTTCAGGAACCAACAGGTGCTTTATTGCATTTTCCTGAACCTATTGTCATTTCCTACATATATATGTTCTACATCCATTATACACATACACATTCTGCTGTTCTGAATCTCCAGTATTAAGATTGTCTGTTAATTTGTGGTGGTTCTGTTTTGTGTGCAGGATGCCCAGAGCGCAATAAATGATTTGACGGGTAACTGTTCTGCCTTCTGAATAAATGATTTTTCTCACTCTTACATGTTTTATGGTCGCCCATGTTAAGGAGATTGCTTTCTTTGTCTTGGATATTGGAATGGTGAAACAGATGAACTATTAATACTGAAGTTCAGATTTTCTTAAACAGACTATTGAATCTTCCAGACATCCTTCTTATCTTTTGTCTATA
Organism: Eucalyptus curtisii; assembly: GCA_017140595.1. Taxonomy (NCBI): domain Eukaryota; kingdom Viridiplantae; phylum Streptophyta; class Magnoliopsida; order Myrtales; family Myrtaceae; genus Eucalyptus; species Eucalyptus curtisii. Next base: position 34,196,490 of record CM029503.1, on the reverse strand, counting down.
GTAACTAGTTCATTCATGAGAAGATTTTTCTTGGATCATAAATATGCTGTTTCCCTCAGGTCCCTAGATTGGCTTGATGTCTGGGGAGTAAGATATTAAGGAAGGTCCTCAATTTTGAGCCATTTTTCATTTTTAAATATATGTGGTTGTCTTTTGCCAAACGAAAAGGAAATTTGGGGCTGTCACCAAACTTCTTTACATTTTTGTTACAATGGCAAAAAAGATTTGACAAATAGGTGGTGCCATTTCGTTTGATATTTTGGGAGCACGTTGATTACTGTAGATTTGGATGATGCATCATATTTAATAGGCCCCATGGGTCGATTAGAGATCACTTTCTGTGAGAAATTTGGACTTAGTAAGAAGTTGGCAACAATTGAATTATTTTGGATAGTATAGTGGTAGTTCAGCGGTTCAGTGACATGTCAGATAGTTGAACAGTCTTCCCTGGTAATAACATGATGGCTAGTTCCTATTACTGTCTCCATGTAAACTCAAGTTATTTTTGCTTTATATTTCAGGGAAATGGCTTGGCAGTAGACAGATACGTTGCAATTGGGCAACAAAGGGTGCTGGTGGCATTGAAGATAAGCAGAGCTCTGATGCCAAAAGTGTGGTGGAGCTAACCAATGGCTCATCAGGTTAGCCATTTTTTTAAACAGAATCTTCTTGGATTCATCATGGTTGATATGCTATGCGCGAAGGAACAAGCATTTTAAGTTTTACTGCCTGAGGCATTGTGTTATCAACTGTTATAGGCATTTTCTTTCTCATGATTGAATCACGTGTCATCTACTCTATATTTTTCATTGCAGAGGATGGCAAGGAGGCTACAAACAATGATGCTCCAGAAAATAATCCTCAGTATACAACTGTTTATGTAGGAAATTTAGCTTCAGAGGCAAGACCGATCTCTCTTTTTTTGTACTATCTTTTGGTGCTGCTGTCCATATCGTAGATTTTTGAGTAATTTGGGGGCAAATCAAAGTGGATTTTTCCAGATTATCTGTACAGTAAACTTTGCATAGTGTGTTTTTGTAATTACACTTTACATCTTCATATTGACATTACTAAGTTAGCCATCTGTGCTTTACTCCTTTTGTGACCACTAATAAAATTACATAAAAAAAACTGTTTATTAAGAAAGTTTAAATACACATCAACCATCTGTGTATTTTTGCAACTATCATCATGCTCTTCTTTAGTTGTAACTAGTCAAGAAGCCCGTGCTATGCATGGGTCTCTTTTATTGTTATCAAATAACTTAAACTTCAAGTAAGTGTTTGAAAAGGTCTAGAAATTGAATTGTCATGAAAAGGATAAGGATTTAGACCGAACTTTAGTTCTGATCTAAATTATTTACTATAAAATTAAGAAGAAATCAAAGTGCAGTCTGGGTTCTAATTCTTTTCATGTTTTCTTCATATCAGATTGAATTGTATTCCTTTCCTCTTCATTAGTTAATTTGATGCTAACTTTTACAATAATTAAATGTAGATGTATTGTATTACACTCTTTGAGCGGCAGCATTATGAGGAGACAAAATCTCACAAAAATTTCAGATAATTTCAGTTTACAAAATTTGACAATGGTTAGAAGACAAATTAGAATTAGAGGTGAAAAAATGCTTTAATTAATTTCAAATGAAATTGCATATAATTGGATTGGTGATTGCACATGAATCAAATAGTTCTTGGAGAAGTACAAGAAACAATTTTTTAAATTGTAATTTCATCCACTCTATTTATCTTGTTCTGCAAATCTTAAACTCGATTTGCTTGCATGATAATTGTTATGGAAAAATTAAGTAGTAAACCAAATTATGTCAGAGATTACTTGGATTGATCTTCCCCCCCAAATTTTCAGTTTTCGGTATTTAAGATTTGACTTCTGTTTAATCTTGACCACTTCGAATTGCTAAAACTATATAAGTACAAACTTTTCAGATCTTTTAGAGTCATAAATATTTTTTGGTAGTTTCTTAAAAATAACATTCTTTTTACATTTATGCGAAGGATGCTTCTTTTACTTTGATAATTTCATATTTTCTTAATTAGCGTTTTTAGTTTTTGAAAGAAAAATAAAAGAAAGAATGGTTTGAATAAAAAAATAAATACTTCATTTAATGAAACATGTTTTCTTGGTTTGTTTAGTTAGTGGGACATATGTCACTCAAAGAGAGAACCACATGTCAACACTGATAGTCCCCTTGCTTTTGCACCAAGATACATATATAGTGTTAGATTAAGTTAAATATAATTAATGCAACCTCATTGAATGGGTTTATACTGGAATAATTTTTTGAGACTAATTTATTCTGTTACTTGTCATAAACTATTTGATGTTGGTACTGCATTAGTTCATACTTGGAGCCTTATTTAGAGGAAAGAATTTCAGGATGTGGGTGTGTGAAGAGTGCGTGAACGAGTAGAGAGGAAGAGCTGATGAGCTTACTCTACCAAAGTTAAACCTACTTATATGGAAAATGGCTCCACGGTTGCAAATTTAAATTTGGCCTTGCATGTGATTAAAATGACACATGTAAGTATTCAGATTTTTTGGTGATGGGCATTTGACAGAGATTGTGGAGGTTATGGACGAGAAGGCAGTTTTGTGAACTACGACTTGTAAAAGAGTTATTTCTTTTGAAATGATAGGGTGCATCTGACCCCATAGAGCATGATACCATACATAGATTTCCCTTATGTCTGTCGCTCACCTTTAGTTCTCTATACCACCTTGGAAAGGACATTTATAACTCAGCAAAATTTATGCTATAATTGAATCGTTATAAATATGTGTGCATGCCCGCAAAACTGTATAGGCTCATTTTTGGAAATTATTTGTGTCCAATTCTTTGGGGGAAATTCTGAGTCATTTTAAATTGCAGGTCACTCAGCTTGAACTCCATCGCCATTTTCATGCTCTTGGTGCTGGGGTGATTGAGGAGGTCCGGGTCCAAAGAGATAAAGGATTTGGTTTCGTGAGGTATAGTACTCATGCAGAAGCAGCATTGGCCATTCAAATGGGAAATACTCAGTCACTTCTATGTGGAAGACAAATTAAGGTGTGTTCTTGGCCCCTTTACTAATGCTCTTCATTTCTATTCTTTTTATTTCACAGAGTGCTGATGGTTTGAAATGTAATCTGTTCCTTAGAAAATGTAGTGGGAGATTATTAATACTGCAGTGATGCTGATAGAAGTTGAACTTACCGCAGTTTTATCCTTTTCCTGATTGTAAATCCGACCACTTCCTATAGTTAACCTTCGGTCAAAGACCTTATTTTTGTTTTCACCGAGATTTAAATCCAACTTGTCTTTGAGTTTTATGCATTTAGGGATTGCACTAAACCCTTATGGATGAGCTTAGTTCTCTTTGACTTAGGACGGTTGGATTTAAACTCAATCTGTAAATGCCGTAGCTATGACTTCATCAGCATGTTGTGCCACCACATGTTCGGCTGTACCTATCCTCTAAAAGGATAAGCAAAGTTGGCATGTGTTATGGTAACAAGACATGGGTTCTCTGGCAATACAACTGTTCTATTTCTTCAATAATTTAAATGGGCTTTTCGTGGCATAGAGTTTAAGATATAATTGCTGTCCGCATCTTGGCAGTGGTAAAAATAGATCGGGGGCTCTAGCATGTGAAAACAGTAGTCAATACAAAACTTTGTCCCCCTGGTGTTTTTAATTGAACCAAAGCTGACATTCTGATTTGTTTGTGCTTGCAGTGCTCCTGGGGTAGCAAGCCTACTCCCCCAGGAACAAGCTCCAATCCCCTTCCTCCACCTGCTGCAGCGGCACCATTACCAGGCCTTTCTACTGCTGAACTATTAGCCTACGAGCGACAATTGGCAATGAGCAAGATGGGCGGCATGCATCCTCTCATGCAAGGACAGCATCCTCTCAAGCAGGCAGCGATGGGTATGGGAGTTGCTGGTGGAAGCCAGGCAATATATGATGGTGGGTTTCAAAATGTTGCAGCCGCCCAGCAGCTCATGTATTATCAGTAACAGGCCCGGTTTTTGGCATACTGAGTAAATGGGAGAGAGGAACTTTTCTTGAGCTACATGTATTATTGAGAGTTTATGACCTCTAGGAAGTCTCCGATGTTTGCCGTCTCTGTGCATGTTACCCTTTTCGATCTGTTCCCTTTGTATGTTATTCTATTTATGTATCTGTATGGTGGCTGCTCAAAAATGAATCCATGTCTCTTTGGACCATTTTCCCTTGAGGTTTTTTTTTTTTTGCTTGTTATAGGTGGCAGTGTGCTTATTATTTCAATTCATTCTATTTCTACCAAATTATGTGAAATCACATTTTCAAAACCAGCGAGTCTTGTGCTGTTTTAAATTAAGGCGAGTCACATCAAATGTCGGTGGTGAATGCTATTAAAGTCAATCACACTTATTAAAACTACAAGCCTCGCTAGTGACAGCATTATAGGCGCATCGATGGTAGAAGCCCATGCGTTTTCATTTTTGGTGGAGTGGTAAAATTTACACCCCATGTCGCATGGTTCACGTGCTCTCACTCCTTGGATGACGAGGAATGTGGTTGCTTAGTTGTAGCCTATGTAAAAGACCGACACCTTACACGCGACACGACACGACACGCCGACACGTCATTTCTTAAAAATAGAGAATTTCGACACGTTCCGACACGTTATATATTAAATATATTTTTATATATAAATACATAAATAAATAATAATAAAAATAGCCTAGAATTAATTTACATGAAAAATATTAAATAATATCATTCATTATTTTAATTTGTTACAATAATACATAAAACTTAGAGGAAAAAAACATCGTTTAAAGAAAAATGCTGAAATGATATTTTTAAATTTATTTATTTATCATATATATCATTTTTTTATTACTTCTTTCATAGTAAAAGACTTTTTAAAAAACTAAAACAATTCTAAAAAAACAAAACTGAAAAAAAAAAAATTGATCCCGTGTGTGTATATGTATATCATTTTTATTACTTCTTTTATTACTTCTTTTGTGTATATTTATATTTTGACCCCACAAGTATTATAAATTTTTAAAATTGATCCCGTGCGTGTCGGAATCGCATGTCGGAATTCTGGACTCGCGTGTCGGAGCGTGTCAGAGAGAGTTGACCACGTGTCGGATTTTTCGACACTCGTTGACCGCGTGTCGGAACGTGTCGAGACGTGTCGGAGCGTGTCGGGCACGTGTCGGAGTGTCGGACACGACAAGAAGGCTTCCGGAGAGTGTCCGTGCTACATAGGTTGTAGCCATACCGATACTACTTGAATGGGGAAAAGTATAAAAAATAAAGTTCTAAAACTATTAAATTGATACAAATTTAATTCTAAACCTTTTCATTGGACAAATTTAATCCTAAGTCTTTTCATATTGATATTAATTGAGTCTATCCGATCAATTTATGCCAAAAATTGCTGACGTGCACGTTGATCCTCTTATGTGGCACGGTTGATATTGACGTGAATAATTTTATAAAATTTTTAGTGTTTTGAATTTTAATTATTTTTTTCTTTTCCTTCTTTTCATCCATTTTTTTTTCCTTTATCTTTTGTCTTTTTCCTTTACCAGCCTCCATGATGGCCGACAAAAGTTGCCGGCCGCTAGCAAGGGCAAGGGCCAGGACACCCTCATTGGTCACAGGTGAGGACTAGCCCTTGTTGTCCTTTGGTGACGGCTGGGCGAGGTTGCCCTTTGCTTAGACTAGATTAGGCCCCTCACCATCCCCTAATGCTGCCCCTAGCTGACCTCTAGGGATGGCAAGGGGCCTCACCTAGGTGAGGGTTGGGCAAGCGTCCCCTTGTTGGATCTAGCGAGGGGTAGCCTCGCTAGGCCCTCACCCTTACTGGCGGTCGGCAACCTGTGTCGGCCTTTATGGAGGCTGGCGAGAGGAAAAGAAAAAAGAGAAAAAAAATTAAAAAAATTAAAAAATTAAAATTTTTATAAAATTATTCACGTTACCATCGATCGTTCAACGTAGGATGGATGGTATCCACATTAGCAATTTTCGACCTATACTGGCCGGATGGATTCAACTGGTATAAATATAAAAATATTTATGACTAAATTGTTTAAATTAAAAAGGTTTAAGACTGAATTGATACTAATGCAATAAGTTTAAGATTCTTTTGATACTTTTCCCTCCTTGAATGTGCCCGAAGCAAGGATTGAGGATTGGTTTTCAAAGCATTGGGGTGGTGGAACAAATAGTTCTCTAAGCTCGACTCAATAAGATTCAAGCAAAGAAATTAATGGGGATTCGAGATAGCCTTATGCAAATTATGAAAGATTTGGATTTTTTCCTTTTTTTGGGTTTCCCTTCAGCCATGGAAGAAGCATGAGTTGAAGTGACATGAAATGAACTTAAAGGCAAAGTTTGAGGGAGAAAAAGGTATCTTCCCCTTGAATTTATGTCACTCTTCCTTTTTCAATAATCTAGGGACACAAATGTGGAGACTTGAGTACCTAGAAACTCATGGAAGATTCTGCAAATCTTCTGTAACAGTTAAGTTTAAGTCACTTTCTTTAAAAATTATAATTGCTCCATTTAGCAAAGAAGGCTTAGGGTCTCTTTGTTAATAAATTTCACTTTGTATCGTGATACTCATGGATAATGATAATATTTTAACTTTTAAAAGAAAATAGGAAAAATTGAGATGTGTTAAAAATATTCTATTTCTATGTATGTGAGAAATTGAATGGTTCATGTAAAAGACAACACAGTTTCGATGTTAAAATTGAAAAAAAGAAAACGAAAACATGATGTTTTGTATAGGAGAGAAAATTGTTTTAGAATGAGAGAGAAACAGGAAATGCCTTATGTGTCGGTAAATACATAGAAATAGAAATTTTTTTAGGTAATTTAAATTATTTCAGAAATTTGGACTTTGAAAATCCAAAGCAGATATGCATTTAAATGTTTGTGGTTTCTTTTTTATTTTTATTATTTTATTTTTATTTTTATGGATATCCCATTGACAAATTGAAATTCTCGATTTTGCTTATTGTATAAACATCATGCTGTCCCAAAGTAGACATGGGCAGGTTGGTCGGCTTGTGTACGTGGTCGTGTCCGTGAGAGTTAAAAATGCTGTATTCTTTAATTAGAAGCTGGTGGTGGGGATCCACACCTCCTATAAAAAAGCTTGCTTGTTGCCAATTCCCCATCAAAACACCCCTCTTCCCCAAATCATTCAAGCTCAGACACTCCAAATTTTCCTTTTCCTTATCTCCCCCCTGAAGTGGCCATTTCCAATGTCATACACAAATCACTCTTCTTGAGGCTTGAGCACCTCGAAACCGAACGGCCAGCCCCGCGAGCCTCCATTCCCTGGCGCGCGGTCTCATTTTCTTGAGCCCGCTCGTGTTGCGCAGTCTTCTTTGATCGGTCCCTTTTGGAGGCATACGAGGAACTGAGGCCGCGAAATCCTCTGGCAAAGACTTCGTCTTGGGTCTGCTCGTGGTCTTCTCTGAGCCGACAACGAGGAAAGGGCGAGACGAGCAAAATGGCGGATCCAGGAGTCGGAACTTCACCGCTCAATGCCGAGAGGAGCATCGTAGCTTCATCACCAGGAGAACTGCCCCAAGCAAGGAAGATGAAGGATGAGTCCTATATCGTGGGTCGCGATGATTTTGCGGACAAACTCGTGTCGCTGTTGATCGATAAAAGAGGCGAACGTGCCAACCTGAGAGTGATTTCGGTGGTTGGTGAGGGAGCCATCGGCAAAACAGCTCTAGTGAGGAGCGTCTGCAATCGAGCAAACATTAAGAATCATTTCGACTACTGTGCTTGGGTCCGGGTTGGGCCGAAGCCGAACCTGGTTCATCTCATGGCCGACTTGCTCAAGCAGCTGACGGTCCTGGGATGGCAAGTCGGTAAGGGATGGCAATTCGGTAAGGAACCGCAAGACGTTGATCGTATGGACAAGGAAAAGCTGTCCGATGAGCTCCTAGAAGTCCTGATATGGTGCCATTATCTAATAGTCCTGGATGACTTGTGCGAACTCCACGTCATGGACGAGCTCATGGTGGTGCTTGCGGACTCAAGGAATGGGAGTAGAGTAATTGTCACGACTCGTAACCCTGACATACCCTCTTCCATTGATCCGTGGTATTTCAAGCCTCTCACGTTGAGCCCCCTCGACCGAGAACAGAGCGAGAAGTTATTGGAAAAATGCAGCCCGGCTTTCCATGCGGTCAATCCGCCCGAGGAACTCCTCCGTCTCAAAGAGAGGATTCTCAGCAAATCAGGCGGTTCTCCCCAAAAGATCCTTCTGCTCGGAGGACTTATATCTGACACCACGTTGGATAGATGCACGCAGCTTGCCAATCTGCTTACCAATGGGCTTTCCGATCGTCCCACACTCCAAGATGTTGTGCGTTTAAGTGTTGATGACCTTCCAGAAGGTTTAAAGCAATGTGCTTTGTACTTGACTCTGTTCCCTAAGGAATCTCAGATTCCCACAAGGAGGCTCGTCAGACTCTGGTCAGCTGAAAATCCCGTGTCTTCAGCGTCGGAGAACGGTGCAGAGGAATGTTTTGAGATACTGGTGTCTAGACAGATGGTCGAAGTGGCTCGACAGAAATGGGATGGGAGTGCCCGATCGTGCTGCTTGCCTGGATCATTGTACGATGTCTTTTATCAGATGGCTGAGAATGAAAGATTCCTCAAGATCTATGACCGCTCAATTCATGATAAAAAGAAGTTCGATGCCCTGCGTATCGCCGAACATAAAGATATTTCTGGATGGGGAGAAGCAAAGGCACAAATAAATGTGCCAGAAGCAGGACGAGGGCGCTCAGAAGCAAATGCACAAGAAGCACACATGGAGATCACTCCTGCCAGCGACAGTTCTACGCTGTACAGCATCCAACAACTTTTTTCCTATGTGTCATTCAACACCATGAAGCTAGGAACACGGGCCGGAGAGACAGCGGTGTTACTTAAACCGCTAGTGCTGAAGAGGCACTCGAGTTCGCTGAGGGTACTTGATCTTGAGGGGGTCTACATGCCTTCGCTTCCGGAGGAGCTTGGCAACATATTGCCAAACCTAAAGTACTTGGGGCTGAGATGGACTCTTCTTGAACGGCTTCCGAAGTCGGTGGGGCTATTATCATGCTTGGAGACTTTGGATGTGAAGTACACTAACATATCCGATCTGCCGGATTCAATCTTGGAGGCAGAGAATCTGCGATACCTATACATGACCGATGTGGTCCTGGATGTCGCCGCTCGTCATCAATTAGAATCCAAGAAATCATTAAAGTGCAACATCCAAACCATTTGGGGCTTAGTCATAAAAGATGACAGTCCCATGTTGAAAGTGCTGCGCAAGTTGACAGGCCTAAGGAAGCTGGCTTTGACGGGGATGGGCGGGGCGGTATCGGAAGCAACTAAACATATTTTGAATCTGAAGATGCTTGAATCCCTCAGATTGCGAATGAGGGATCGGTCTGGAGGAATGAGTGACATGAGCAGGCTCAAGTCTCTTTCCAACTTGTACCTGCTCGGCGATTGGGGTACGCGGAGATTGTTGGAGTCGCACATTCCTCCAAACCTAAAAGTACTAACTTTGTCCAGGTCGAGACTAGTTCACGATCCGATGGAAGTCCTGGGGAAGCTGAAATGTTTGACCACTCTCCGATTATTTGCCAGGTCATACGACGCCAAGACATTGAGCGTCTCGAAAGGAACATTTCCTAGCCTCCGTGTATTGAAACTGTGGGGGCCGCAGAGCCTGACCGCGTGGACCATAGAGGCAAGTGGAATGCCGTGCCTTGAAGACTTGGAAATCAAGGATTGTTGGAACCTGAAGATGATCGACGGACTGCAGCAGATCAAGACCTTGGAAGAAATTACACTGGTTCAAGTGAGATATGAACTCGAGCGAAGTGTCAGAGATATGCAGCCGAATGTGCCAACTGTAGCGAAGGAAAAAATCCCTGAGCTTGATGTAGGTCAGTAACGAATAGGCGTGGTATGTGTGTGTGACCATGCGTGCATTGGGTTTTACCTCATGAAACATATCTAAGCTTTTATAGTGTTAGTGTTGCGATTCTTTATGATTATAAGTTTGTGTTCTTGATCATGAACATAATTATTTAAGTGAGAGGAGCAATCAGATCAAGAAGATGGCAAATGAGGAAAAAGACGAAGATGACTATAGTGAATGACTTTGAATCCCATCTCGAGGAAGATGATAGTGATGAATGGATTATTGTGAATAAGATGAGTATGATCGTTAGTGATATTACATTAGAAATTCTTAAAATTTTATATAGAATATTTTCCTATGTTAAAGACAATTATGATTACACGTATGTATCCTTATGATTGTGTATATCTTCACTCTCATGTACTTTTCTTCAATGTCTTTTGAAATATATAAAGATTTCACTGCGTATTTTTTCTTATCTATGACAATGAAGAAGAAGAGGAGGAGGAGATAAGTCTTTATGAGAAGAATGGCAAATATTTTGTCGGAATAATTCAAGTTAGGAGTTGCATAAAGAAAAGGAGGAAGTAAAGAAAATTCTAATTTGCCATCTTGTCTGGATTTGCGTCGGTAGGAATGTAGACAGTAGAGCCAAATGAAAATTCATTTAATTTAATAAAGAAAACCTTTTATGGTAATGTTACTTTAAAGAATTAATGCAGTGTTCATAAATTATGTAATTACAATCATCGTGACATCTATCGCACGAATTAGTAGGGATATTTTTACGAATGGTCGAAATATTACAAGATTGTTCGTCTAACTAATTACGAAATATCAAACATTGTAAGCTTTTTCATAATGTTGAAAGAAGAATATTTTGTAAAATTAACGTAAGGCGATGTGGTCTTTTTCTGTCGTTTTCCTTTTTCCGTTTTTCGATTTTTAGTTATGGCGCGCTCTCTCTCTCTCTCTCTCTCTCTCTCTCTCTCTCCGTCTTTTTATTGACACCCCTTTCAGTTTTGAGAGAGACGCACGATACTAGTGGCTGGTGCTCAGTGAGAAGAAACTCAGTGATTGTGCTGACGTGGCGCGCCTTTTAATTTATACCCAATAACAGATCGAAACGTGTAAGCTGAGATGAAATAAAAAAATATATTTTTTAAAAAACTTTCTGCACCCCACGAGAAAATATTGGGTGGTCCGGGACCACCACGTCAGCGTGGTCCCGGACCACTCACGCGGTGCCACGTGTGCGGGGAGGGACAAAGGACCGGAACCGGGCCCACCTCTCTGACGCTCTCTCTCCTCTTTCTCTCTTTTGTCCCTCTCCCCTCACACGTGGCACCGTGTGAGTGGTCCGGGACCACGCTGACGTGGCGGTCCCGGACCCCACGCCACGCTCGCCACGCTCCTCTCCTCTGCAGTTCCGGTCCAACTGTCCACTCTATCCATCCAACTACCCTCTCCCCAACACCTTGAGAATCCGGTGCGGCCGTCTCCACCGCACAGACCGTTGGGAACTTGAAACTGTCATGGAGTCTCTCTCCCCGGTATCCCCTTCCGTCGTCCTCCATTTGAATTCCCTCCGGCGAGTTCCCTTCCGTGAAACACGGCCATGACAGACCTGGAGGCATGGCCACGACCAGATCTGGAACCGTGGAGCCATGGCCGCGACACACCTCGAAGCCATGGCCGCGGTCGCGACAGACCTTGGAGCCAGACCTGTTGAGGCCAGGGCTTCACAGGCGAGGTCGGCCCTCGCCAGGGCTTAGTTGCATTTTTCTGAAGGCTCGGCCATGATGGCTCTACCGAGAATTAGAGGAGTTGCTCGGCCATGGCTCGGTCGAGAACTGGAGAAGGCTTGCCGCTCAGCTTTTCTGAAGCTCGACGACGGGTTGCTTGTGCAAGCTTATTGGAGGAGGGAGTCGCCGAGATCTGGAGGCTTGGACAGGTCTGTCACGGCCGTGGCTCCGCGTTTCCAGAGCTGGATGGGGCCAAGCGACGCCGGAACAGGCTGAGATGATGGCCGGACGGGCTGTGCTCCGTGAGTCTGTGAGGGAGAGGATGATGAGAAAAAAACGATTTTTATGTTTTTTTTATACCACATCAGCTGACACGTGGCGATCTATGTTTGGATATGAATAAAAATGCGCCCACGTCAGCCATTGACGTGGGGCATTGCAATCACTGAACATTTTCTCCAGGTTTTTACTCGGCAATGGTGCAACAGCTGCACAGCTTGATGGGAGAAGAAGAGAAGGGAAGTCGGGAAAAAGGGAAAGAAAAAACCAAACAAGAAGATAAAAAATGATGAGAGTACATCTTGGATATTGAATTCGTATGGCGCTGATCATGCAAAAGTCTTTACTTACTAATCTCTACCAACCTGGCGGGTGCAAATTCAGCTACATCCACTGCCCGCAACTCCTTATATACTCTTAACTGAATTCAAAAAAAAAAAAAGAAAAAAAAAAAGGAGAGAGAGCGTGTGTGTTCCAAATAATTCTTTAACTCTTAATTTATTTTCTGTTTAACTAATTTTTTAGGAACGTGATTACAGCAAATTATCCATTCATTTAATAGGAAAACGAGTTAAACTTATTGAGTCATAACCGGACGATTCTATTGTTTCGTGTGAAAGACAATAAATCTTTAGAAATATTGGTTCATCGCAAGTGCTGTTGGATTTACAAAAGGGTTTCTAGAAAATTATTAGTTAAGTAAATTATTAGTAGGTCACCCATTCGTATGTTAAATCACTAATCTCTATTTGCTTGTATACAAATTACCAACAATTCCAATAAATTACCAACTTTTATCCACGTAACGCATCAACGTATCAAAGTTATCCACCTAATTTAAGCGAGTTACCAACTTTTCTGCATAAAGCTAACAATTAGTTTTTGATTTTGATTTGAATCATTTACAAAGATATATTATTTGATCAATTTCGAATAACCAACTTTTCTTATAACTTGCCAACTTTTATATAGTTTATTGACTTTTAATCAAATTTGCCAACCACCGGCAATAGGCAATGGCCGGCATGGGCGAGTGTTGGTGAGGTGGACCCTCACCCAAGTTAGGGCGACCTCACCAAATTCCATGATGGGGGCCTCATTGACACTCGCCTCGACAAGGCCAAATCCTTGCTTAGGTCGAGGCAACCTTGCTGGGCGTTGCCCTTAGTAGCCATCGCCTATGGCTAATGGCTGGCAAATGGCTACTGGCAAAAAAAAATAAGGAAAGAAAAGGAAAGAGAAAAGAATGGAAAAACAATATAAAAAGAAAATATCCAGATTTTTTAAAAAAATTATAAAAATTATCCACATTAGTGTCTATTGTGTCATGTAGGACAGTTGGCATTTACGTAAGTAATTTCTGACAAAAAATGACCAAATGGACTAAATTGACAAGTCGTCAAAATGTTTATAATTATATTGTTCAAATTGAAATGTTTAAAATTGAATTAGTATAAGTGCAATAGGTTCACCAACTAGTCTTTTATTGTAACCATTTATCCACATATATATGATCTAATTACAAATTACCAACTATTATAATAACTCACCAATTTTTGTTGAAGTTGTCTGCTCTTATAGGAAGGTACCAACTTTATTTGTGTTGCCAATTTTTTTTTTACACCAAATTAGTATTTATCTTTACATTACTAACTTTTATTTAGACACTTGGTTTCAGCACTATAAAGGTTTATAGCTTGCCCACTTTCAAATGACATACCCATCATCGTGAAGAAATTGGTTTACTGTCTGCTGCACATACCACTCTCTCTCTCTCCTTTTTGGAGGGGTTTTGATTGGTTACGAGACAGAGTTTGTAGTGAAGAGAGTCCATCCATCCTCCATCGACGGCAGCGTATTCAACCGCTGACCATGCTAACCATTGGTATGTCGCAATTCAAAGAGAACTATTGACGTTTAATGTGGTGATGATCCTTTTGAATAAACCTGAAGAAGATAGTTAACATTAGCTCAGCATTTATTCATTTACTGTCTATATTATGCCTTCTTAGCATTGCTAAGCCATGAGTCGCATTTTGCCTGTTAACCGATACCACGCCCTCTTGTTACTGCAATAGGCTGCGAAAGCTTGCCATGTTTCGTGCTTGAGTCACTACTCTCTCTCTCTCTCTCTCTCTCTCTCTCCCCATTAGCCCTTGGTTCTCATCTCTGAATCATTCGGCACCCTCTAATTTGTTACCGGCAACATGTCTTGTAGTCATTACTGGCTTGGTCCTCATGAGGGCACGGAGTCTGTCGGAGGTGTTCTCTTCGTCGAGCGACGTGTGGAAGGAGTGGGAGCTGAGAGGCGTGATCTTCTTGAGCCTTGCCCTCCAAATCGTCCTCATTTGTCTCGGCAGTTGCCGCAAGTACTTCCCTCACGCTTGGATCAGGGTGGTCACTTGGTCAGCCTACCTATTGGCAGATTCGGTCGCGATTTACGCGATCGGCATGATCTCCAACATGATCAGGGAAATTAAGGCTGGAAAAACGTTGAGCAACCCACACACGGAGCTAAGCACCTTTTGGGCGCCGTTTTTGCTGGTGCACTTGCGAGGCCCCGACACAATCAGTGCCTACGCGATTGAGGACAATGAGCTCTGGCTCAGGCACTTGTTGACGCTGGTGAACCAGACGGGCTTGACAATTTATGTCCTAGTGACGGCGTGGACTCATCCTACCCTTTCATTCCTTGCTATTCTGATACTGCTCTCGGGTTTCTATAAGTATGGTGAGAGGGTTTGGGTCCTCCGCACCGCCAGCCACGAGCACTTCAAGGACTCCTTCGCCGAGTCCCGACCCCACCCAAAGGATTCTGGCAAGATTAAGGCGGAATATAGATTGAAGAGGAAGGAAGGGTACCATGTCGTGGCTCATCATGTTATCGACGTAGATAATGAAGATGCTATTATGATCGATGTTTCCATCGCCGAATTTCCCTTTGAAAAACTGAGTTCCGCGAAGGAGTCGGAGGACCAAGGATACAAGCATGTCATGGGCACACTGCTATCAGCCAGCCACTTGGTCAACACTAGTCAGCGACTTTTCGCGGATCACTTGTTCAGTATGGAGGAATTCGACAGTTGCCTGTCGATATTGAGAGGCAAGCACTGTGCAGGGGATTTCAAGGTCATTGAAATCGAACTGGGCCTCATCTATGACATGTTCTACTCGAAGGCAAAGGCCGTCTATACGAGATGGGGCTTTATTTGTAGATTAGCCATCTTATTCGTGACCTGTGTTGCCCTGGTGCTCTTCTCTTTTATAGATGAGCGACCATACTCGAAGCCGGATCTATTCTTAACCTTCCTGTTGCTAGGAGCGGCCATTTTCATCGAGTTATACGCGCTGGCTCATGTTCTTTTCTCCGACCAGGTCGCCTGTTGGCTCATTGAGAAAAAGCAATCGCCCGTCTTCTATTTCATCACTCGAATCCAACCGCTGTTGAAAACGCGCAGGTGGTCCAATTCCATGGGCCAATATAACCTGATGTCCTTAAAAAAAAAATACTCCCTCTGGTGGAGTTTCCTGAAGCTATTGCCCGTTGAAGAGATGGCGGTGAAGTTTCTCTACCAAGGCCACGTGGACGTGACTGACGATATCAAAGACCTAATTATGTCGAAGATCAGAGAGATGAAAGCGAGGGACGCAGGGGAACTCCAAGCGTGGGACGCGCGGGAACCCCTACCGTGGGACCCGCGGGGACTCCAAGTGCGGGACAGGGGAATCCATGCGTTGAGCAAACACATGTTGCTGGATGGTGAGTTGAAAAAGAGCGTCGAGTTGGACTTCGACGTGAGGATCCTAGTCTGGCACATAGCGACAGAGCTCTGCTATTACCTCGATTACGGATGGCTGGACAGCACTAAGGAGCTGGAAAGGAATAACCAGAGCCTTGTCAAGAAGAAGTCCTTGATGGGTTTGCACTTGTCTCGGTACATGCTATATCTCCAATATATATGTCCTTCGATGTTGCCAGCCAGATTTGGAAGTATCAGGTTCCGAGACATTTATAAAGAGCCCAGCAAGCGTTTCGACTTGCCCAAGTTCACTCAGAATAGACCTGCTTGTGGCCGCAATAGGAGAGAGCGCAAGGCCGACATCTCGGAAGAACCTGAGATTGCCAAGGCTCGTAAGAAGTTGCTTGACCAAATGAGGGACTTAGCCAATCGAAGCATGTCGGAGGAGGACCAAGTCGGGTCCGAGTCGGAGGATGACCAAGTCGGGCCCGTGCTTCGCTACGGGTGCGAGTCGGAGGATGACCAAGTCGGGTCTATGCTTATCAAGGGGTGCCACGTGGCGTTGGAACTGTGGCGCATCCCGCGTGGGTGGAGATGGTCAGCGATCAGCGAGGTGTGGGTGGAAATGCTGATGTACGGGGCTAACAAGTGCAAAGCGAGGGATCATGCTCAGCACATGCGCGGGGGGCTCATAACCCATGTCTGGCTTCTCATGTCTCATTACGGGCTGACCAACAGCTTCAAGAAAAAGCGCGGCCTCCCGGCAACAGCAGAGATAATAGTGAATCCCTGGTGAATAATAAGTGGGGATTGATGATGTTATTGGTTGTTGGAGTTTCAGATACTAAGTTTGAGATTAAATTTGCTATTTTCAGTGTCCCTGTTGATTTGCGGGAATAGAATTAAAGAATAAAAAAGCATGACAATTCAATAAATTATTATTGTACATCAACATCGTCTATGAAATTTTGTGAGACCTCTTGTCAATTGTTTCGAAAATTTAAATTGTTAAATAAATGGGTGATTTAATATTTAAATATTTTACCATTTGGGAGTAGTGGTGATCGAGAATTGCAAATTGGAGGAGATGTTAAGAGAGGAAATTTCGGATGTGGTGTGCAACGATTTAAACTTAAATTCGCATGAGAAGTGTTGATAAATGACATCAAGATGCGCCACCCCGGTCTGGAAAATCTGCCAATTTAACTTCCCGACGGACTGAGTTGTTTGTCTCTAGCTCTACCCAGGCTGGAGGCAAATCGTCTTCTTTATTTGATTTAAGCAAGTGATTTTTTCAACGACCGGAGCAGGGGCACTTTTGTCAAAAAAAATTCTAAATAAACAATCGCAATCCCAAAAAATAAGAAAATTCCTTCCTTCTTCCTTGTTCCTGTCATAGATGGGCCCAACAAGCCCAAGCCCATGTCTACCAATCCCCAACCCATTTTAATTATCTTCAACAGATTGTGTAAGAGGTCTCCGGCGGACAAAACAAGAAGAAGCGGAAAAAAGGAGAAAAGAGGAACAATTTTATCGGATGTGTCCAGGGAGTGACAATTTCCATCTTCTTCATTTTTGAGAGTGAATATCACACACAATCTTTCTACTTGCTTTGCGAAAAATTAAAAGATTATCCTTTGATTGAGCGGTATAATGGTAAAAAAGGGATTGTAAAAAATAACCTTTTTAGATGTAGTTTTTCACTCTCGTTTTATCAATACATATACTCTTAAAGAAAATTCTTGATTACAATAATTAGCACATGGCCAATAAATAAATAATAATGAGGCGGCACAAGTCAATCGATGTCTCATTTTATCCTTTGCCTCGGTTAATTTTGTCTATTTATTAAATGGATTCAAACTGCTACATGGGTCCACAAACGGATGAGCCCCAATCGACACTGCTATAGCTTTGGTGTCGAGCCAATCCATGAGTTCAAATCAAAAAATGCAAGATGGTAATTACGTGTACATAAAATCAGGATAAATCCCATGCTTTAGATTATTTTCAACATAGATGGAGATCCTCTGTAGTCCCATAACAGGAATTCCTTACTTCAAGAATAGAAGGTTATGATTTTTCTCGTTGTGTTCATGTCACATTAAAAGAATATAAAAATATCTTTTGTAATAAAGGATAATGTGATCCAGCTACAATAAGTCTTAGTTGGACCTGGTCAGGTCCTTAAACTGACCCCCCCTGAA
The DNA here is from genome assembly GCA_017140595.1 of Eucalyptus curtisii. Lineage (NCBI taxonomy): Eukaryota > Viridiplantae > Streptophyta > Magnoliopsida > Myrtales > Myrtaceae > Eucalyptus > Eucalyptus curtisii. The sequence continues at coordinate 34,178,563 of CM029503.1, read as the reverse complement.
CTGGGAATCCCCGGGGGGAATTCGGGCCCTAGGGGAAAACCCGCAGGGCTTCGGATTCCAACAGGGGATAAATCCCCCATTTGGCTCTCCGGCCACTCCCCTCTATGGAAGGACTTTATGCTTTGTTGAATCCTTGGGATGAATAAGAACGCCCTTGAGGACGAGGCCTGTCTTTTGAGGATCGACCGTCGCTTGGAGGGCGAAAAAAATCGTCCCCACGGGCAACGTGAACTCGCCGGCACGGAGATTTATCCATTCCTCCTGTCGCTGCCCCAGATTCTCCGTGTAGGTCTGTTTGATCCCATTTGGCAGGCGTAGCTCGAGCTTCACCTCAGAATGCCCTTCAGAGTCAGTTCGGTTGAGTTTGACCACGAATGCCACCTCATACATAGTATTGGGAGAGAGAGCTCTTGTCTCGAATCTTCCCCGAATTAAGAGCCAGGATAACTCCTTCGATTCGGGGACACGTATGCGGACATTGCTGTTGAAACTGAACGGGAGAATTTTAATATTGACAAAATCGCGATCTGACGCACGCCAACCAGATATATAACATACGGATGCCACATTGAGTAGTGTACTAATTTGCTTGTAGTGGATCAAATTTGTGAAAGAGGTACCATTTTTCTTCCATGGTGGTCCAATACCAGCAACTTCCTTCGTCGCCCCCAGCAATTTCACACGCCTCTGGAAAGACAAGGAAGCAGTTCTTGTGGAGCTTCTCATCGACCCAAAACTTCTGTTAAATCCATTGTGAGGTGAAAATTTTTTCCTAGATAATCACTATCACCGATCGTAAGAGTTTTGTTATTATTACACAAATGTGTGAGATGTGCCTTTCCAAATAAAAGAAAGGAAACGGAATCGTCGAATAAAATCTATGCCTTCGACATCATCTTGCAAATTCTCGCTAGCTACTACTTTACTTTTGAAATTTGGTGTGCAGTGTCCTTAATTAATTCCTTGATCGGTTCAATTTATCGAGTAAAAGGTACGAAAAAGATCCTTCAGAGCAATCGATAGACTGACTTGACCACACCTTGCAGTAACCGCTGAAAGATATATAGATAGATGGAGTTGAAAGGGAAATGGGACTTTGCCTGTGTGTTGTTTTTCAGGAGCACTCCTTCGTATACCACACGATGCCAATCCTTGATGTCCATGGACAAAATGTTGTATGGCGTGGTTGCTTTTCTCACGAGCGCGAAACTGTTGAGAGAAGGCCCTCCCTCCTTTTCTCTGCTTGGGCAATTAGTTTCCTTATTAGCTGAGGTTGAATCACCTTTTGTTGTAGCTCCATCTTCCATTTTTTTTTTCTAGGATTCAGAGTACCTGTCGCAGTACATATTAATAAGTTTATTGCAATTGTACACACAAAAAGGACAAGAAAAGACGAGGAAAATCTCATTTACCGATTCCGTGCTTTTTTGGAGTAGGAATGTTGAACTCTTCGAGTTATCACAACTTAAGGAGGCTTGGAACGCTTTGCTTGGGAAAACATAGGGAGCGAAGGAAAGACAACGTGGGGCCAACATGATCAACGGACCAAATAGACTTGGTCCACGTGATCTATAAATCATATAATATTGGCTTTTTATTCCACACGTGAGGCTGTTAAGTTATCAAGGTTCTCTTTTCTTAGAATTTTCAGACTTCTGCAAGTGAAAAGACACAATTGGGCCTGATGCTCTTGTCCGTTCAATTATCTAGCTAAACAATTAGGGTGTGAACGTGAATGCCATGGGGCTTGTGAGTTAAAAAGAAGAGTTCGGGTATGGAGCCGAGAGACCGTGAGTGGAGACTTAAAAGAAAAGAAGGGAAAATCACACTGAGCATTAAGGAGATGGTGCATGGCAGAATTGGTGGCGTTTTAGAGCACGAAAACAAGAGTGTTGAAATATCCGTCACAATTAGATTTTATATGATGCGATCTCCTTCTATTTATTTGCTTAAACTTTTGAGTTGAACTTCTTAGTATTGTGTCTTTTTAGTCAAATTTCACATACTGAAGCTCGTTGGGAGGATTTGATGTCATGTTGAGTCAATGTAAGAGAACTTTTGATTCGGAAGCTGATAAACGGTTGGCTTAAATTTAGAAGAAGATCAATAGCAAAGGGAAAAGAAAGAAGAAAAGAGAAAAATAAAGCTGGCTTGGAAAAAGGAGAATTCATTAAATTACTCAAAACAACAAAGATCGTTTTGTTGGACTATTGGTTGTGTCACGTAAGATGGTTGGTAATAACTCGATCGTTACATCGCTTTTTCAGTAGAAAATTGACATGAAGGACTATATTGAGATTTTGCGCAAAAATCTAAGATTACATTGGCAAAATTCAGAAAGTTTTGGATTAAATTGGCAATCATATAAAATTTCATTTTTATATGTAACTTGTTTTAGCAGCATAAGCAAATCTATCCTTAATTTCGTCGCGGTTTCACTAGATCTTCGTGAACAGAATATTTTAATGATAATTTTTATTCTCTTAACCTGACGGGAGAATGCAAATTTTTGTATTCGCTTGAATTCCTTGAACCTTTTGACCTAAAAAAAAAAAAAAAACTCCTTAAACCTGTATAGGTTGTGATCTTTTCTATTCATCAGCGGCTTTTTGAATGCTCAAGTTCTTCTATATTTCTTCCTTAGATCAAAATCCACTATATATAATCTTCCGACTGAATACAAAAGCTGGATATATCCATCGTTCAAAACTCATTTTGATCGAACACTCTTGTCCTGAACATCTGCCAAGCCAAATACAATCACAGCAATCCAATAAGAGGCATTATAGCGACAACTGTCTCCTCGTCACAACATGGAACGAATCGAATTTTTGGCATTTGCAAAGTCAACGACACAAATGCTCCTCACTCCCGTATCTCACTAAGACCCTGCTCAATGTTGCACTTATATAAGGTTGCATGGTTTGGCTGCAAATTGAGTAGACAGTCTCATCTTCACCGACTCAATTCCACTACATCATTATCCTTCTAGCTAAATTAATCTATTAAAACGACAAAAAAGATTTTCACGTTTTATGGATAATTCTGGGAATCCCATTTTCCTCAAGTTGATGTAATGTAATTGATCAAATTGAATCTATAATATTAGTAATTAAGTGCGTCGAGAGGGAGCCACCAAGGAGTTGACATGTGGCCTCTCCTTTAGCTGATACTTACCCCAATTGTTTTCGTTTTCTTTTATTCTTAGACCAAGTCATTTTTTTTTATTGCTTGCTTATTTTTACAATTGCAAATTAATAATAGTAAGACCTTTTGGTCAAAAATAAATTCATAAAGTGGAATATGAGAGTCCAGAATTAATTTATTTTTTTTGTCCCTGTAGAAGGTTGCTACCTATCCAGAAAAGGCAAAAACCATTTCGCTAAGAACATGATTAAATTCTTTATTCATTTTTAGACACACAAGTCAATAAAAATCCAATAAAATTAATATCCAAATGAGATTTTAAAAAATTAATTAAGAGGTAAAGAACTATATTCTCCTAAGTCACCGAGTGGTTTACTAGAGAACTTAGATATCACATCCAAGGATTGAAATAACAATTGATATTTCATAATGAATTAGGTAGTTAAAGGTAAGAGAAGTCTTACCCTTTAGTATAGCAATGAATACATCCATCTTTCCATTTTTTAAAAGTTACACTTTACATCAACCATTTTTGTATTAGATTATTAAGTTTTATGCTCAATTATGATTGATTTACTTATATTTTTGATAATCATCAATCAAATCTCTTCTTCAATTTTTTTTCTTTGTTTGGAATGACATCAAAAGTGGAAGCTACCTGTTAATAAGAATGTACATTCACTAATCTCATTTATCAAAGTTTGGCCATATTATAAAAAAATGCTTGAGAGTATTGTCAGATTATTTATCGATGGTTTCTAGTCCTTCTATTTATAAGTATTTTGATGCACATAGTGGAAGTCCGTTGAGAAGTTGACTGGTGGCCCTTGCGTTGTGCCCCCCAGCTTCCACCTTTCACAAAGCTTAGTAATAGAATCCCAAAATTAGGCAATATGAAAAATGCCTTACTTCTTCATGAAGTCAAGACCAGAAATTGGGAAGAGTGTCTTTCAACGATAAATACTCTTGCAACACCTGTCCTCCACCTTCTTCATTTTTTTTTAAATTTTTTTGAAATCTATTTTAAAATATCTAATTTCTGAGATATAGAGGCAGAAAAAAAAATTAAAAGCCACGTCTGAAAATTTTTTAGAGAGCACCTTTAGAGAACTTCAAAATTTATAATGTGTAGGTTAATAAAAAAAAAAGGCAATCCAATAAACGAGGTTATCCATTTGTGTAAGTTTGAAAAAATGGAAAGAGAATCAAAATTTAACATGAAAGGACAAAACAACTATTTGAGCGACCAAATTGTGTACAAGTAAATTCAGAGAAAAATAAATATTTATGGTAGAAACTTTCAGGTGTTTTCACCCATGGAGCAATAGAGGGAGTGAAGAAAAAAAGAGTATAATATGCATTACCTAATAATGAAATTTTAAGAGAAAAGGCATAAAAAAATCTTGCAGCAATTCATGAGAATAATAGCAAATGGATACGAGAACAAGATAAAAGAAAATCCAAGGTAAAATAAAAAATAAAAATTCTATAGTCAAGCAGAGAAATAAGTACCGAGAATGTGATGAAAGTGTCACAAAAAAGAAATGACAAGAAGGGAGATTGAATGGTTGACTAGAGAAATCATAGGGTGATGTGTTGATTATTGCACTCATTGGTGAGATCCATATCTACCTTGAACCTGTTTACAAGTATCGCATCTTGTGAGTACTTTCTCAACCAATGGCTAAGTTCAATAAAATTATACTGCAAAGTGATTTACTAAGCATAATGTATATGAATAGTCCTATTCTTGCATGATATTACAATGAAAGATACATATCCTTTGAATGAATAGAAGTAATCGGGATAATCGACTTTTAAATCCTCTCTCTTTGAGATAATATTTTAATGATAATATTTATTATCCTTACCAACTTGACAGGCAAACGCAAATTTTTGTATTCACTTGAATTCCTTGAACCTTTCGATCTAAAAAAAAAAAAAAAAAACTCCTTGAACCTATATAGGTTGCTATCTTCTCTATTCATCAGTGGCTTTTTAAATGCTTAAGTTCTTCCATATTTCTTCCTTAGATCAAATTCCACCATATATAATCTTCTGACAGAATACAAAAGCTAGATACATCCATCATTGAAAACTCATTTTGATCGGATAATCTTATCCTGAACATCTACCAAGGCAAACAAAATCACAGCAATTCAAGAAGAGGCATTATAGTGACAACTGTCTCCTAATAACAACATGGAACAAATCGAATTTTTGGCATTCGCAAGGTCAATGACACAAATGCACTTTTGCACTTCTCACTCTCGTGTCTCACTAAGACACTGCTCAATGTTGCACTTATATAAGGTTGCATGGTTTTGCTGCAAATTGAGAAGACAGTCTCATCTTCACCGACTCAATTCCACTACACCATTGTCCTTTTAGCTAAATTAACTTATGAAAAAAACAAAAAGATTTTCACGTTTTATGGATAATTTTGGGAATATCTTTTTCCTCAAATTGCTGTGCTGTAATTAATGAAATTGAATCTATAATATTAGTATTTACGTGCATTGAGAGGGAGCCACCAAGGATTTGGCACGTGGCCTCTCCCTTAGTTGGCACTTACCCCAATTGTTTTCTTTTACTTTTATTCTTAGACGAAGTCATTTTTTATATTACTTGCTTATTTTTACAATTGCAAATTAATAATATTAAGAACATTTGATCAGAAATAAATTCATAAAGTGGAATATGAGACTCTAGAATTAATTTGTTCTTTGTCGCTCTAGAAGGTTGCTTCCTTCCAAAAAAGGCAAAACCAATTTCACTAAGAACATGATTAAATTCTTTCTTCATTTTTAGATACACAAGTCAATAAAAAATGACTTATCTAAAAAATCAAACTCCAAATGAGATTTAAAAAATTAATTACGAGGGAAAGAACCATATTCTCCTAAGTTCACTGAGTGGTTTATTAGAGAACTTAGATATCACATCCGAAGATTGAAATAACAATTGATATTTCATAATGAATTAGCTAGTTAAAGGTAAGAGAAGTCTTACCCTTTAGTATAGCAGTGATTACATCCTTCTTTCCATTTTTTAAAAGTTAAGCTTTACATCAACCATTTTTTTATTAGATTATTAAGTTTTATGCTCAATAATGATTAATTTATTTATATTTTCGATAATCATCAATCAAATCTATTCTTCAATGTTTTTCTTTGTTTGGAACTACATGAAAAGTGGAAGCTACTAAGAATCTACATTCACTAATCTCATTTATTTGGCCAAGTTATTAGAAAATGCTTGAGAGTATTGCAAAATTATTTATCGATGGTTTATAGTCTTTGTATTTATAGCTATTTTGATGCGTGGAAGTCCATTGAGAAGTTGACTAGTGGCCTTCGCATTGTGTGACCCAGCTTCTACCTTTCACAAAGCTTAGTAATAGAATCCCAAAATTAGGTAATATAGAAAATTGCCTTACTTCATCATGAAGTCAAGACCAAAAATTGGGAAGAGTGTCTTTCAAGGATATATACTCCTGTACCACCCGTCCTCCACCTTCTTTTATTTTATTTTCTTTTTAAATCTATTTTAAAATATCTAATTTATGTATAGAGGCACACAAAAAATTAAAAACCACCTATGAAAATTTTTTGGAGAGCACCTTTAGAGAACTACAAAATTTATAATGTGTAGGTTAGTTTAAAAAAATCCAAAAAATGAAGTTATCCATTTGCATAAGTTTAAAAAAAAAGAAAAAAAGAAAAAGGAATTAAACTTTTACATGACAGGCAAAAACAACTAGTTGAGCTACCAAATTGTGTACAAGTAAATTTAGAGAAAGAAATATTATAGTAGAAGCTTTCAGGAGTTTTCACCCATGGATCAATAGAGGGAATGAAGGAAAAAAAAAGTATAATATGCATTACCTAATAATGAATTTTTAAGAGAAAAGGCATAAAAGTAATCTTGCAACAATTCATGAGGATAATAGGAAATGGATATGAGAACAGGATAAAAGAAAATCCAAGGTAAGAAAAAAAAATCTATATTCAAGCATAGAAATAAGTACTGAGAATGTGATGAAAGTGTCACAAAAAAGAAATGGCAAGGAAGGAGATTGAATGGTTGACTAGAGAAATCATAGGATGGTGGGATCCATATCTACCTTGAACACGTTAACAAGTATCGCATCTTGGGAGTACTTTCTCAATCAAAGGCTAAGCTCAACAAATTTATATTTCAAAGTAATCTACTAAGCATTATGTATTTGAGTAGGCCCATTCTTGCATGATATTACAACGAAAGATGCATTAGAATGAACAGAAGTAATCAAGATAATTGACCTTTGAATCCTCTCTTTGGGATAATATTATCTAATCTTTAATTAAAACATTAAAAATTTATGTAAAAAGCACATACCTAGCAAAGGCTAAGAACTAGTCATTATGTATTGAGAAAAGAAAAACCCTTGCTTTGCTTGTAGCATTAAACTTGTCTATTGATAAATCCAGTTCATATATCTAGTAGTAGCTGAATGGCACAACTTAGGGTGTATTTTGTAATATTTCTATTATGGGAAATAATTTCTTTTTAGAAATAATTTGTTTTTCTATTTCTATTCCCTAAAACAATTGTTGAGTAAAACAACATGTTTGGTAACTACGCAAAATTTATATTTTGGAAATAAAAAAAGAACATGAATATATTTGGTAGAACCCACAAATTATTTTGTGTAGTAGAAATTTTTTTTTAATTTTTTAATATTTTTTTAGAATATTCTTCTTTTTTTTTTTTTTTTCTCATTTTCCTCTTTTTTCTCCTCCTCTAGCCGAGGGCGTGGCTAAGACCGGCGGCGGCGGCAAAGCGACTAGTAGTGGCGATCGGCGGCCAAGGCTAACAAGCAAAGGGCGACAAACAACTGGTGGTGGGGGTAGGGAGTTTCCATCGGTTGATTAGAAGAGGAAGAAGAAAAGAAAAAAAAATGAAAGAGAAGACTTATTTCTAGAAATTGTTCTTGGAATAAGAAATTGCTTTTTTTTTTTTTTACTTCTTATTTATATTCCAAATCGATTCCCCGGCCACTTTTCTATTTCGGGAAATAGAAAAACTAATTGACGTTATCAAACAGATTTCTATTCTTTTTCTATTATGAGGAGTAAAAGAATAGAAAGACAAAAAAATAGAAGCGTTGCCATGTGCGCCCTCACAAACCAATTTTTTAATAGAAATTCAATCCCTTTCCGTGGGCCGAAAGAGCTAACCGTAGCAGTCTAAGGTTGAGATAAAATCTAATGAAAAATTGACAATGTAATCCCGTAAAACTTCCAAATGCGAGGTCTAAGCAAATCACATGCCATCTAATCATCAAGTATATAGAAATTAGCCTAGAACATGGGAGCTCAACATGCCATCTGATTGTTATTAGGCATTGTAAAAATACAATTAATTTTAGAGAATCTATTATCTAATTAAAATCGGAGCTCGACAGATGTTTCCTCATATGCTTTTCACATGGCACTTCACTTTACCTTACGTGGCTCACATTGACCAATAAGATTTTAGCTTAACAACTTTTCATGAATCATTTATATCTCTCCTAGTAAATACATAAAGAGAAAGCATATAGATATCTTATCTCTTATTGAGTTTGAACTTGGGAAAAAAGGATAAAATTTTCAGTCACATTCTATCATCTCCCAAAGTTTAGCCTTTTTATTCATGGAATATAAAGGCTAAAAAATTGATAAAGAGAAAGCATATAAGTATTGGATCTCTTATCTTTAGATTGAATATATATATAGTTTAGAGAACGTACTTTATATTATTCTCTACGCCAGCATTGGTTATCTTGAATGTAGTTCCTTAAATATACTTACAAATAGTGAAAATTATAAGCTACACTAATCGTCACAAAATTTACCCTTTCATGTATAGGGTGAATTTGCGGAATAAACCAACCTTGAATAAACATGTAATTTCAACATCTTATGTATATGTTTTCTTCTTCACAAGTAGCAATCTCACATTTTGCATCGAGTATCCCTCAACATGGGTTCAAAGTCTCGAGCCATTTTCTCTTGGCACCAATTTTTAGTCAACCATTGCGTAAGAGGACATAATCAATTTAACATTTACACTATCTCATTTCACCATCTAACTTTGGAGTTTAGATTATTGCTCGCATAATTATTCTTCTCATGAGGAATTGCTGATCAAGAGAGGTTTAGAATAACTTATGAAGAATGTCCCCAATGGAGAATCTAGTACTTATCTCATACGACACACAAGGAATTGCCAAACACGAGAGGTTTAGGCAAGCTTGTGGTGAATGGCTCTAATGGAGAATCTAGTACTTATCTCATATGATACATAAGGAATTGCCAATCACGAGAGGTTTACAATAACTTGTGGTGAATGGCTGTAATAGAGAGCCTAGTACGTATCTCATATGACACACAAGGAATTGTAGATTCCGAGAGATTTAGAATAACTTGTGGCGAATAGCCCCAACAAAGAATCTAGTACTTATCTCATATGATACACAAGGAATTGTAGATCCCAAGAGGTTTAGAATAACTTGCAGCAAGTGGTCCCAATAGAGAATTTAGTATTTATCTCATATGACACATAAGGAATTGCCGATTGCAAGAAGTTTAGAATGACTTATGGCGATTAGCCCCAATGGAGAATCTACAACTCATCTTATATGACACACAAGGAATTGCCAATTGTAAGAGGTTTAGAATAACTTGTGACGGTTAGCCCCAACATAAAATCTCGCACATATCTCACATGACACTTACGGAATTGCCGATTGTGAGAGGTTTAGAATAACTTGTGGCGATTGGCCCCAACATAGAATCTAGTACAAATCTCACATTATATTGAAGGAATTGTTGATCATGACATGTTTAGAATAACTTGTGGTGATTAGCCTAACAAAGAATTTATTACTTACCTCACACGACACTAAGGAATTGTCGATTATGAGAGGATTAGACTAAATCGTGGCTATTGATCTCAATGAAGAATCTAGTACTTATCTCATATGATACACAAGGAATTGCCGATCTCGAGAGGTTTAGAATAATTGTGGTGATTGACCCCAATGGAGAATCTAGTACTTATCTTAGATGATACACAAGGAATGGCCAATCGCGAGAGATTTAGAATAAATTGTGGTGAATGACCCTAATGGAGAATCTGGTACTTATCTTATGTGACACAAAAGGAATTGTTGATACAACTCTTGTTAACTTGTGGCGAATAGTTCCAACGAAGAATCTAGTACTTATCTTATATGACACACAAGGAGTTGTAGATCCTAAGAGGTCTAGAATAACTTGTGGTGAATGCCCAATGGAGATTATCTTATCTGACAAAAAAAAGGAGTTGTTGATTGCAAGAAGATTAGAATAACTTACAGCAATTGGCCCCAATGGAGAATCTAGAACTTATCTCATATGACATACAAGGAATTGCCAATTACAAGAGGTTTACAATAACTTGTGACGATTGGCCCAACATAGAATCTAGTACATATCTCACATGACACTTAAGGAATTGCTGATTGTGAGAGGTTTATGATAACTTATGGCGACCGGCCCCAACATAGTATCTAGTACATTTCTCACATGACACTTAAGGAATTGTCGATTGTGAGAGGTTTAGGATAACTTGTGATTGGCTCAACGGAGAATCTATTACTTATCTCACATGACACTTATAGAATTACTGATCGTGAGAGGTTTATTTTAACTTATGGTAATTGGTCCCAATGAAGAATCTAATACTTATCTCATATAACATACAAGGAATTGTCGATCGCGAGAGGTTTAGAATAATTTGTGGTGATTTGCCCCAATGGAGAATCTAGTGATTATTTTATATGACACACAAGGAATGGCCAATCGCAAAAGATTTAGAATAACTTGTGGTGAATGGCCCCAGTAGAGAATCTAGTGATTATCTTATATGACACATAAGGAATTGCCGATACAACTCTTGTTAACACGTGTATTAGTTATTCCTCTATTTTCACCCACTAAAATAGCATATGCGGGTTCACTAGATTCTCTTCTACGGATCTTCTCACTTAGAATCAAATCTTGAATCCCATTAAATATCAAGCTAGTTGACCTAGAGGAAATTATTAACAATAGTTATAGTGATATTCCAACTATAAAGTATTGAGGATAATAGAATGAAAGTACGTACCTCATCATCAAAGTCAATCTCAACTAAATTCAATTGACTAACAATCACATAGAATTCATTAATATGATAACAATTGATGCACCTTCACTCATCTTCAAGTTCAACGGACATCGCATGAAGTAAACTTTGTTGATCGCATATAGCTTCTCGTACATATCTGACAGGGCTTCCTTCAGTCCCAAAGTGGTCTTCTTGTTCACAATGTTAAACGCGATGTTACGAGCCAACGTCAATCGAATAACATCCAACGCTTGTCTATCCAATAATTCCCATTCAACTTGCTTCATTGACTCTGACTTCTCCCCCAACAGGGGTAAGTGTAGATTCCTTTAGTAAAAATAATCCTTAATCTACATCTTCTAGAAACCAAAGTCATTCCCATCAAATCGATAATCTATCGATCATCACTTTTCCTTCTTTTGTCGCTATCTATTTGCTTTTGATTTGCTTCAATTCAACTAAGTCTAGCTCTGATACAAATTGTTGCGGAAGCAAAGGATCAAACAATAAAATATACAGAATGAGAAAATAAATCGAACACTAGATTTACGTGGGTAGTGAGCTATGTCCACGAGGAGAGTAATAAAGAATCTGACTTTGAATCAAGTGATACAATAGAGATTATAATCACACTCGAGTCGCTCAAACAGTCTTAGTTCTTTCTAGTGTCTAATTATACCCTATAACTCACACAGTATTCAACCCCACAATTTTTTACGAAATAATCTCTCAATCTTATGAACGAATTACACAAATCTTACCTTAAGATTTAATTGGCTTCAACATTCTTGGATATCTTCATGATGTAATTCACGAGCAGTAGCAACTCTTTGATATTACAAAAAACATACGCTTCTTATCTCAGAGACAAGAATTAGATAAAAAATATGAAACATTCTCCAACTAGTAAACCATTCAAATAAAAAATATATTTAAAATAAGAAATCTACTTGAATTAAGAAACTTTCCTCTTCGGCTCAAACTCGGGACATATTTTTAATCACTTGAGCTATAGCTTGTGGTGAATGACCCCAATGGAGAATCTAATACTTATCTCATATGACATACAATGAATTGCCAATTATAAGAGCTTTAGAATAACTTTTGGTAAATGGCGGGCCATAAAGAATATAATACTTACTAAGCTCTAGAATATGGAACTTCACTCTTTCTTTTTCCAAGGAGACACTTTGAATATATTTTGTGCCTCTTCGCACGACATTCCTCTAGCAAATTAGACAACATCCAAATGGACTAGATATACGTAATGGTCGTAAGTGTATGCATCTCGGATGGGTATTTTCACAATCCTTCGTAGACTCCAGAACCTTGAGGTCACTGGCAATTGCTTGTCTCACCAAGGTTAGAGAAACAAGGGAAGGCCTTCCCTCATCTCCTTGGCTTTGCCCAGTTCACTCGGCCAAGTTCAAATTTCCATGTTCAGCCGATGCTCCTTCCATATATCTTCTTTTCAGCTCCATTTAATTCGCAAAAAAATGAATAATTTGAATAATATTTTCCTAAAAATGATCTTTTGTATCCTTTAAAATAATTAATCAACGAAAAATATTTTTATTATTGACAACAATACATATATAACTATTTTCGTAAACGATGAAAATATTTTTCGTTTATTTGTTTTTGTAATGGAAATATTTTTTAAATAATTCATTTTTTGTAAAATAAACTGAGCCTCAGTACCTACTCATTTGGGCTCTAGATCGATAAATTCATCCCGAATGGATGGAAATCTTATGCAAAAGTGCATGCTGAACGATCTCCTGAGAGTAATGACAAATTTGTAACATGTTATCAAGATGTGTGTTAACGATAGTGCCTTTTTTGAGTAAGAGAAAAAGTGAGTTATATTCAAACGCTTCTTAAGAATATATAACACGTTATTTTGTATACACATCAATTTTTTTTTTTTTTTTTATCGATCATAATATATATCTCTAGCAATGTTAGCGATTAAATAGATACTTTCTCTAGGTCTACCCTCACCAACTTCTTTTATTTCACCCATGGAACAAGGCATTGTCCCTATGCTGACCCACGTAGGTGTATATAGCTATCCATGTTCCCCGCGAGAGGTGGTTAACTAATGTTTCGACGCACCATTTGACTTGTAATCTTTTACATTCAAAGTGCTTATTTATCTCTGTAAGAAGGAAGACACAATTAGCACAAATTTTAAAGAGATTTATTATATTTTATCATAATATATGTAAACTATCGGATATGATGACTCATAATCTTTTACATTCAAAGTGCTTATTTATCTCTGCAAGAAGGAAGCCACAATTATCACAAATTTTAAATGGATGTATTATATTTTATCATAATATATGTAAACTATCGGATCTGATGGAATTCACATGAAAATTGTATGAGACCCATAAGATTTAATGGTAAAGATGTTTAATGTATATCTAAGTTAATGGTTGTGTTAACCAGTGCCCCCAACACTAATTAAAAATACCAATAATAATTCACTTTTTCTACTCAGTAATTATGCATAGCTCGACAACTAGTGCTCGGACAATGCAAAGTTTCCTGAGTCAGTTGCTTTGTAAGTGCTTAACAAAGACACTAGCTAATAAAATCATTAATTAAAACACGCTTTTTTCTCCCTTTTTCATGAGCATCGAAATTGTCCTCAACACTTCCTCACAACAATGAAACATTAGGGACACTATTGTAATCACATAAGTAATTAACCTATAGTTTATCAAACTTTTGCCTTTTTCGTAACCACCTTTCTCGGCCTACATAGGACGGTTCTCACCTTATCTCAAGAATTAGTATATGTATTTCATATTTAACGTGCTTTCCTTCTATGAAATACTTTCCATTTCGAAACAATTGGCGATATTAGTGCACATCAGAAAGTGCTTTGCAAAGTGTCATCAGGTGTACAGAGCGGAGCCTGATTCATGGACATCTAGATTCTCTATTTCATGAGTTAGCAAAAATGCGCAAGAGCAGTATTTGCTCATATTAGCTCTTATTAAATCTTAATTTATTCTAAGAATTTGACATAGGCCTATGACTTCAAATAAATTAAATGAATAGAAAATAAAACAGGACCAAATCACCTCCGTTTGACTAAAACAGGCTGGGCTAGATTAAGCTGGAAATGGGCTAAATATGTCTTACGAGCCTGATTATTGTAATGGGCAATTTTGTTGGCCATGTTTATTTCATTAAGACGGACAAATACTCGTCTTTATTAGTCTCTGCTTTAATCTCTTTTTCAATCTCTTTCAATGGTCTTGCGGGCTTAAATTTGACAATGAAAATGATGACCAGGACAATTAAACAGACCCAATATACAAAGAGCAAGCTCACCATAAGAAAATCACGTTTATAATTTTTAACAGAAGTAATGTCTTATCTATACTTCAATCATGCACATTAGACGAACCAATAAAGTTAATATACTAAGTGATGTAACAGACTCTTATTGGGTATTAAATATGTCCCATTTGATTAAACGCTTGGCTACTTGCAACTTTACCAAATCAGTTAGTATACCGATTTTGTTAACAGTGAAGAAGACTAATTCCAGCCATTTGAAACATTAAAAATGACTTTAATTTTGTGAAAACCTAAATTTAGGGTTAGGGTTTGAAGAAAATTTGTGATTTAGCCCCAATTTGTTATTTTGGAGCAACAAAATGGG
This sequence comes from Eucalyptus curtisii, assembly GCA_017140595.1. Classification (NCBI taxonomy): domain Eukaryota; kingdom Viridiplantae; phylum Streptophyta; class Magnoliopsida; order Myrtales; family Myrtaceae; genus Eucalyptus; species Eucalyptus curtisii. Next base: position 34,163,553 of record CM029503.1, on the reverse strand, counting down.
TCAAACGATGTTGTTGCACTATTTTGTTGATTTCATTTTTCTAGCAAGTCATATCGAATGGTTTATATTTAAGTGATGCCATGTTGGGTTTTCTCGCCACATAAATCGTCAATGGCACCCAAGTAAACTATTTTAAACTAATGTGGCACTCAAGTAGTCGAATAAAAAGTTATGACACTCAAGTGAACTTTGTACAAGAATCATAATACTTGTGGTTCTGTCCATTCTTGACACTCATTAGTTGGCTTATACCACCAAGTGAAACTTCTCCTACTCAATATGTGGTTCTGTCCATTCTTGCCCCCATGCCATCCTACAAATCTGCAAGGAGTTGCATCTTGTCCAAACTCTTTTGACCTTATGGTCATTCTCTACCATTATGAATTGGTTATGGGTCTAGTCCATCTACAAAAACTTATAACTGCTAATAAGGTCTTGCTCTAATTTCATTTGTAACGACTCGTGTGGGCCAACCCTTTAAAAGGAATACTCTACGCATCACACAAGGTAGTGTCTATTTGGGGTAGGTGTTTACTTATGAATCACTCGTTAGGGTCTCTCACCATTTGATATGGGATTGTGGGATGTTGCAATGCATATGTCTTGTCTTCCCACAGAAAAAAAAAAAAAATTATCTTGGTGGGTAAGAAGGTAAAAAAAGTTCTATGAAGATGGATTATTATCCTTAGTCTTACATACATGAAGTCATGTGGCCTTGTTCATAATGACCATTTTAATCTTCCACAGCATCAAGTAAGCATTCTCGCTTTCATCAATTTAAAATTGTATCTCGTCTTTTGGATCTTTCAGTTGTATATTTTATAGTCTATCAAGAAAAGTAAAAGAAGAAAAGAGATGCAATGTGTCTTCGTTTTGCACTTTTACGGGTGATTCTTTATTCCCAAAAGGAAAAGGAAAAGGAAAAGTAAAAGTAAAAGTAAAAGAGAGATGTGATGTCTCGGTTCAATATATTAATACACCTAAAAGTCCTTTGGTACATTTTTCATGTGGAAGCAAAGGGCTAATGCGTATCATATACTAAAGAATGACCTCATGATCACTAGGAGAAGTAAAGCATAAGATCCGACCAAAAAAATACGTAAAGCATAACATGAAATCGCTCTTTATCATCCCATGTTCACCGGATTAAAAGTAGGCTTGTGCATGAAAATGAATATCACATATTGATCAAATTAAGTCACTTGTGGATCAAGCAAATTTCTCTTATCGAGCCAAGCTTTTGCCATCTTTTAAATTTTTTAAACATCATTGTGTTTTGGAGTGACTTGCTAGCTTGTGCAATTCTAGAAGACAGTAACTTAATATTTCAAGGAGCGGATTGTCAAGATTTTAGAATAGTAGAGCCCAATTATTTATGGGTTATAATGGGTCTTAACCATGCACACTTGCAACCCACCAAACAATGCCTCCTCATGTTTGGGCCAGCTAATGCAGTTTGGGCCGTTGTCGGGCCAAGCTTGCAAAGTCACTCATACCTTGTAGATTTCAGACAATAGCAACGATGCACATCACGTGGTGGATTGGTCTCGTAGAAAAAAAATTCACAATCAAATTAAGTAATATGACATATACTTGTAATCATTGTTAATAATCATAGATGGACAAAATATTAGTTGTAAGACGACGAACCCACGTATCTTAAATGGGCAAGTACATCGAGAGCATATTGATGAACTACGAAATTCACAAACGAGGAAAGAGAAAATTGGATTTGGTATGTATATGACCAAATCAAAACTTCATAATCAACAACTCCAATTCAATTCAACCATTTAAAATAAAGTCAAATTCGGATGAAATTTTGGTTAGGACATATATCAAGATAGTGTATCATACTCATGACTTAAACCTTTTTATTTCAAGTGGTGCTGAGACCATATGTCGAGGATTCTTTTTCTCCTACAAATTATTTGGTGAATGCAGCAAACTATTAAAAGACACTAGCTTGATGGAGTCGCTCTCACTGTTGAACAATAAATCTTTGTTTTGACACTAGTGATGTTGTGGAATACGACCTCTTCAATCTCCAATTCAGTTTAACGATGTTATCAATGTGGCCTTCATTTGTTTGGTTACCCCACTAGAAAATCGTGCGGATAAAACATATTTTTACTAAGAAAACTAATTGACTAAATAACACTATAGATATGAGACAAATATAAACCGGAGAAATTTTGATGTATTGCCCCCTTTTGGATAATGTCTCCAACTCATTTGATAACAAGAATGTATATAGTTTCATTTTATGGATGAAAGTCAAGTGTCATCATTTATGAGCAATTAAAGGGACGAAATTAAAGTTCATATGATTCTTTAGGAAAAAAAATGTCACCGGAGAGTAAGGCAAGCTAGTGAAGCTCCAAAGGAGGAGGAGGAGGTCACTGACAGTGGAGTAATGGTAGAGGAGTGTGGCTCGATTGAAAGCTAGATTGGACCAGGGGAGGTTGAAGAAGGAGGTGGAGAGTGAGAGAAGGAGGAGGGGTTGTGATAGTGGACATTGGTGACGAGGAGGAAAGAGTTTTGTGGGCACTTTGGTGGTGAAGAAGAGACGAAGATGAAGAGCAACTGAGATGATAATTATCAAATGGATTTCTGTTAGAAAATAGAATGACTATCATTCGTGCAGACCAACACCATGGCCGAAATTGTCCAATTCATGGTTGCCGTGATTTGTTAGTGTGATTGACCCCCCCCCCCCCCCGGAACTTCCCCGGGAATTTCCTAATCTCTTTTTAATCTCACTAAATCAAACTTATACACCAAGTAAACCCAATAGGTCTCACTAAATCAAATTTATACATTGGTAAACCCGATAGGTGGATGTGCTGCTTTGAACATGATTCTCCTAATTAATTTCTCTAGTAACATAGTTTTCATGCATATTGTCGTTTGGCAATGGATGAATATTATTTTGATGAAAGTGGTGGTGATGCTAATGTTAGATTGCGTGTTTATATGTTTGTGTTTATATATTTTGCATCAATTTTTTTTTTTTCTGTCAAAAACAAATTCCTTTTATTGCTTCAAGTGATTCCAGAATAATAGCCTACGCGGGCCTCTGGACATACAAGGTCCCATAAAATTTGAGAGGGATTAGTAGTCCTATTACAAGGTAAATTATTTCATCTATGAGCCTTGGCAACCCTATCGCCCACTTGGTTCTCTTCTCTTTCGCAGTGGGCCGTATAATTTGGTTCCTCCAAACCCTATGGTTTTTCATACTTGATCTGTAAAGTTTGTTAACGTTGTATTTTGTACAAATCTACAAATTATGCTCTACGTTGTCTAAGTATGATTTTTGATGTTGCCCTAATTTCTAATTCTTTTCATTGGTTGGGTGTGATTTGAGAAAATGGTCTAATTCAGTTTCGCTGAGATCATCTTGTCTGGACTTCTGGGAAGGTCCTTGTTCTTAGTTGACATCTGAATAAGCTAATATACACAATCAATTTGTTCCCAACCGGGTCAGGAGATCGTGGACTAATGAAGGAGGTACACAGAATCTTGATGAAAGTGGCAGTGACGCTAATGTTAGATTGTGTGTGTATATATTTGTGTTTATATATTTTGCGTCAATTTTTTCTGTCAAAAACAAATTCATTTTATTGCTTCAAGTGATTCCAGAATAATAGCCTACATGGGCCTCCGAACATAAGAGGTCCCATAAAATTTGAGAGGGATTAGTAGTCCTATTACAAGGTAAATTATTTCATCTGGGGGCCTTGGCAACCCAATCGGCTACTTAGTTCTCCTCTTCCGCAACGGGCCGTATAATTTGGTTCCTCCAAGCCCTCTGCTTTTTCATGTTTGATATGTAAAATTTTTTGACGCTGTATTTTGTACAAATCTACAAATTATGCTTTACGTTGTCTGAGTATGATTTTTGATGTTGCCCTGTTCTGTAATTCTTTTCATTGGTTGGGTGTGATTTGAGAAAATGGTCTAATTCAGTTCAGCTGAGATCATCCTGTTTGGATTTCCGGGGAGGTCCTTGTTCTTAGTTGACATCTGAATCAGCTAATATACACAATCAATTTGTTCCCAACTGGGTCCGGAGATCGTGGACTAATGCAGCAGTTAAACAGAATCTTTTGAGATCGTTGACTAATGCAGGTTTTTATATGAAATTTTTAGTCGTAAATGTAGTTGTCCCACGATGCAATCGACAAAGTTTTTAGCCATATGTAGAGCCCTTAGAATGCGCAGCTTACTCAACACAGTTGAGTCAACCGAGATCTACTTTATGTTAGTAGTTCTTACTGCAATTAACTGCAGACTCCATCAAGAAACTTTAGATCTTCACCTTTTTATCTTCTTTTGCATTATGGGTGGTTTACTAAATCGGTTTTTCTGGTTTGGTTCAAGATCATTATGGGGTCGTCCCCTTCTCTGTGTTGGTGATATACGATGACTTCTACAATTTCATAGCAATGCCAAACGACATGATCTTAATTTTTACTGGAAGCAGTTAACTTATCATCTAATTCTAAATTATCAATTCTATACGTTATCATAAGCAAACATATAGAATTGTCAATGTGCGAATCATCATCCATTAAGATGCAAAGCTGCATTTACTTTTGGAATTCTGAATTTTGATTAACAAGGATAATTTCCTGTGCTCGCAAGTCGTGTACCTAAATCCATTGGACGAGGTTTGCCACCTTTAAGGAATAGAAGCTGCACTGGGATGGCCTCAAAGAAGGTAAGCCCAGTCTCTTCCTCTCTTAGTTTTGGTTCTTTGAGTTTTTGATGAGGATAATGAGCTCCAATCTGTCTATCATATGATGTGCATATATAATTGGCTAGAATAATCCTAGATTTTGGTAGGGTTGTTAAATGGGTGGGATGGGTCAAAAATGTCCTGCCCAAATTGATCATTTAACCCAATTTGGCATGTTTATAGGTAATACAAATTTAGTGACCCATACTCGACCTAATCTGTTATTGACCCAACCTATATTTTTAAAATATATCCATTTGTAATTTATATATCTCACTTTAAGCTTTTCATGTGTATGTGCTACCTGAATAAAAATTTCATATCAAATTTAAAAAGTAAATTAGCACAAGTAAAAAATGTCAGTAAATTAAGTAGAAAACATTAAAAAAAAAAATCTATAGATTGAAATGCTTATTATAAAACCTGCAGATTCTCCTGTTGACCTTCACCATAATCACTAATCAGCACATTATTTAATCCCATCAGTACAACCATAAATTTTTGCTTATAATTGATATCAACATTTTAAAATTGTATTCACTTGATAAAACTATACTGTAAGTTGTCATGCATTCATCTTTAGAGTGAAAAAGAAGATCTCTATTTCGACTATAACATGTGCATAAAGTATTCAACTTTTGCAACAAAAAAAAACATATTTTAGCAAAAGGAAACAGAAAAAAATAAGAGGGGTGCGAAAATTGGCCATCGAAATTATCCAGAAAATAAGACAAATAAACTGCCAATATTTTAGGTAAAGCAATAATCTCAAAACGGAAGGATTAAAGGATTGGCCCAAGCTCACGAATGTTATGTGGAGGGACGACTACGAAACAAGCGTGTCAGCTCACGTGGGCCTTGCTCGGTCACTCGCCCTCAAACACTGTGGGCTATTCGGTGACTGCCGGTTGGCGCCTTTACTAATAAATGGATTGAAAATGGGTCTTGTGGAAATCCATTTAAGATCCAATCTTATTAAACCATAATATTTTAGACCCCTTTACACACGGTCCTTAAATATTTATAACCCGTCCACAATCTGATCTTGAAAAGAGGCAAAAATTGGCCCATGATCCATTTTAGATAGGCTTGATACCATGTTAAGTTGGACTTGAACAGGTCTTTAAAAGGCTTAATGGGAAGAAACATACAGGAGATTCGCCCTAAGGTAAGAGACCTTACAATGTCACCCTCATATTCTCTCTCTTTGAGAAGAAAAATATTGGAGGGAATTAGGGGGGCTGGGCATGCAGGCATCAACTCATTAAAATAAGGAATACAATCCTATTGACCCAACCAGGCAACTCGTCAAGCGTATGCCCCACTCGGTTGAAACATCATGTTCTTTGGTTAGGTAACTTTGTAACTAGACACCAAGGATCCAAAGAACACCTATGGTTACGAGGTAACAAGCTGAACCAGGGAGTTGTAAAGGCCAGAGAGCTGAATTAGAAAATAATATGCTATTCTAAAGTGGGTCATCAAATTTTTTCAGGGTATTTCTATAACAATTGTTTTGATGATTGCGGTCACATGCCACATGCTTGCTTTCTGGATCCATTATTAAATGAAAGTTGTCCATCTGCAAACACGAAGTTGCGCTCTCTTTTGTTAATTTTGACGTTCAATGTGTGCGGTAAAGAATTAACATGTCTAAGGGTGTATTTGGCTCAGTTTTCCTAATAGTCTTTTGGCCTCCAAAGCCCCTTAAAAAATGTTGAAGCATTTAGCAAGTATCTTGAAAGCCTTTGGCCAAATGCTAGCATTGAGAATGCTAAAAACTAAATGCTTTTCTCACTTAGCCTTATGAAGTAGCATTTGTGGAATAATGAAACTAGAATTAAAATAATTTTTTTCCTTTGAAAATTACTATCACTAATTCTTTAATTTTTCGATTTTGCCTCTCCTTGTAGCTATTCATCTTCTTCATGTGAGGGCAATTGGTGAAGGGCTAGCAAGGCCAGATTTGGTCGGGCGAAGGGCCGGTGAGTGGCCGGCGAAGGATGGCGAGGGTTGCGTGACCCAAGTGACCCTTGGCAACCACTGCTTGGGTCGCACGACCTTAGGCGAGGGTCGTTTGGGGTCGCGCTCGCGACCTCACATGACATTTGCCCGGGGTCGCGCAACCCTTGCAAACTCAAGCAATGGTCATCGGGGTTGCACGACCCTTGTGAGACCTAGCCGAGGGCCACCTGGGTCATGTGATGGCATGCTACCCTAGCCGAGGGTCGCCCAAGGTCATGCGAGCTCAAGGTGGCCCTCACCGGAGGTCAAGCGACCTTAGTCGACAGCCGTCGACACCAAATTTGCCTTGCCGAAGACCATAGTCCTTTGTCGACTCCGGTGAAGGGTTTGGTTATTTTTAATAAAAAATATAAAAAAATACACTTAAAACTCATTGTAAAAGTTTTTTTTTCCAAATACTACTCGAAGTCAAAGTCCTTATGCAAAAAGTTTTTACTAAATACAATTTATATTTCCCGAAAGAGTTTTAGCTTTCAGTATTTGCATCACACCCAAAACCCATTTGCAAAGTTAAACCAAACTCAATTTAAGAACAAAGGTCCAACGGTTATTCCTACTTTATTATCCTAATTAACTTCATTTCATCTATTTCTTTAAGCTGTGTAATTTATGGGTGAGGCTGTGTAAAAAATAAGTACATCATTGGAAGTCCATTACCTTGTTATATTAATCTAGGCATTTTATGGCGAAGAAGAAGAATATGGGCGATCAATCTAGGCATTTTATGGGAAAGAAGAAGAAGAAGAAGAAATCTACTAGTTCACATCAAATTGATATACTGATCAATCGGCATATATTACTAGTTCAATTTATGAGTAAAATCAATATTTTAAATAGGGTCGATTCTACAAAATTAGTTGATGTTTTGTTAAAAAAACCAATTCACCGCCCTTCTCGATTGCTTATTAGAGCCTAACAAAGCACACATGAAGTCTCTCTATATTGCAGGTTACTAACTATATTGCATGATAACTAGTTACGTATATTTTCAAAATTGTTTATATATGTTCAAAATTAGCTTTTCTGTTTAAATCTGACAGTCCAAGATATTAATAGATCGGTTTCTGTCTTTGAGGCCACTAAAGCGTAGTGTTGTTATTTTGTTCAATTGGGAACAAAGTAATTTAATATAATGCAAGGTCAGTGGGAGGAAATTTATTTTTCCTCATACTCTATGTACATGATATTTTGCTTACAAGTAGTGACCTTGAGACATCTTATATCCTTTGTACTGAGGTCTGTAAAGATTGTTTTTGCCATATTATATTAGATTTTCTCGGAGGACATTTGCTGATTGTATATTGGAAATATTCAATATACATCATTGCAAGCCAGGAATTGCTCCTGTTGTTAAGGGTGATGGACTGAATCTATCACATTATCCTTATTTAGATATTGAGAAAATCTAATTAAAGGGTGTACCTTGTGTCAGTGCACTTAAAAGTATAATGTCTACTCGAATTTGCACTAAACTAAATATCGTCTTTGCGACGGAACTTCTAGGTAGAAATTAATCAAATCCAGGACGTGATCTCTGGGTTACTGCCAAGAAAATTTTTAAGGTACTTAAAGAGGACAAGAGATTATATGTTAATTTACAGACATGTTCAGTTCTTGTAGTTAGTAGGGTATTTAGATGTAAACTTTGCTGGCCGTTATGATGACATGAGATCAATAACAGAATACATATTTATGTTAGCAGGAAGTGCAGTAAATAAAATTCTATGGCATCTTCTACTATGTAAGTAGAGTTAGTAACATTTTTTTTATGCTGTTACTTGGGCTATTAGGCTCCGGAATCTCATTAAGGGGTTGCCCGTTTTTAATTTTATGGAATGACCCATACGGCTGTATTGAGACAATAAATTTGTAGTATTATTTATTAACTACAGAGGTCTCAAGGGGTCTATATATATGGCGGTCAAAATTTTTGACAAAAAAGAAACGGTACAGAAATGTGACGTTATAATATAATATATTTTCATAGATGATATAGTTGCAGATCAACTAACTAAAGGCCTACGCCCATGTGTATTTGAGCGACATGTGATTAGCATGGGCCTAGGAGCATAATAAGATGTTGTTTAGTGGGAGCTATTTTGGCTTTACTCTGATAAATTTTACATCTGTGTTCGTTACATTTAGTAACGGTTTGATATGTATCAACTTTTACATTCAATAAAATATTTTTGAATGTGTTGTTATTATGTTGAATAGATATTGATAAAGTCTCAAGGTACTGTATAAACCTTGAGTGAATGCTAGGGGCATCCAGTTATTAGCCTTATCCATATGTCTTGTTATACATAAAGAATGGTTAACCGTAAGGACAAGACATATGTGGGTTCATTGGAACCATAAAGACATTTTCTAGTGACACAAGTTTTTGTGACGCTTAAGGTAAGAGAATGGGCATTCTCTAGTGACACAAGTTTTTGTGACGCTTAAGGTAAGAGAATGGTGACTGACAAATGGGATTTCTCTACGAGAGATGTTGTCCATTTGACACACTACCATATTAAATCCATATCAATAAAGTTGAGAACATTCGTGACCATGGAAGGCTTTGTGTGTATACATGCAGTTACCGCCATGATTCGGTGTTTGAGACTTTATGGGATAGGATTGACTATTAAGAATTATCTCTAGACCAAAGTGCGCACATATAGTACGATTTCAATTAATATAGTCCAAGTGGGAGAATGTAAGAGTTTTCCTAACGTGGACTACATTAATTGATATTGTAATTTACCGTTTAACGGTTACCGCTTTACGGGGTTTGGTCTAAGGTGAGATATAAGGTTTCTTAATTAGTCTAATATGGGGCTGGCTAGTGTGGGCTGAGTTGAGCCTGGCCCGTAATGAGGGGGCCTGGTTGGAAACTCTATAAATAGTGCTCAAGTCTCTCCTCTAACCCTAATTCTCACATGTATCCTCACCTAAGGGGCGTTTACCTAAAGCTAAACATGAGGGGGCCGCCTCATTGAGCCAGTGATACGGAGGGCAATAGAGGAAAATGACTTGCGCGTGGAACATTGTGTTTCCGCTTCCGCTTCAAGAACGATGAATCTCAAAACAGGTGCGTTAATCTTTCTACTCAATTATGCATGTTCTTGTTCTGATTATGGAGATCTTGGGATCGCAATTTGCGTCCAACTTGTGGTATCGAGCAACCATAACCCTAGAACTCGAACGCAAAATATTTATGCCCTAATTTGTGATTTTCGAGATTTTTTGTCCAATAAAAATAAAATTAAATCACAAATTCGGACTGGGCTCGACGAGACGAGCAAGACGGTCGGCGGCGCGTCGCCGGGGGAGGCCTCACGCATCCCCACGCACGGCCACGCGCCGCCGGGGCGTCGGAGACACACCCCACGCGCGGTCACGCGCTCCCACACGTGGGACGCGGCTCGCACGTGCGCTCCACGCGCCGCACACTCAGGCAGCACGTGCGGGCACGTGGAGCGTCGGATCGGCACGTGGTTGGCGGCGTTGGATTCGTATGGCCGTCCTCTACCTTGTGGTGAATTTATTTTACATTTTTGATGATTTTATGGACGTGAAAATACATACGGAACCCTAAATACGTGTATTTTTAGTGTATTTTTGCGTATTTTTCTTGTATTTTTTGTGATTTTGGAAATACAGGTGATGGGTTACTAGTATGTTATCATATAAACATTATGAAGGTGTGATTCATTAAAAAATCAAACTTTATTATAAATTGAAACTGGCTTAATGAGATACAATTAGTATGGGATAATATTTTAGCTATGTATTGAGGTGATGAGAAACATTTTACTCAAGCATACTCCTTTACGTGCTGGTAATCTGTAATCGGGGTGTACAAGAGATGTTTTTTTTTCCTATGTTATGAGAAGTTTCTTGTGTTGCTGTGATCGGTGATCTCATTGGAGTCTGTCTTTCAGGTTATATATATATATATATATATATGATTAATCTTTTATTAATGAATAAAGCAATGTAATTAGCATGATATGTGATTTTGGTGATATGCTGCCCCCATCACTAAAGTTAAAATAACATGTATATGGTGTATGTGAGCAGTAAAGTTTATATCCCTGATATGAGAGAGTTTCAATTATTCAATTGAGTAGTGACCGCCAAAGTGGCACGCTTGATTGGATTTGAGAAATTTCGGTTTCGTATATTGATTAAGATGTCTCCTAGTCTAATGCATAGTCATACTCCCAAAGGAGGTGATTGGGTATTAGTTCATGGAGGGATACATGATGGTGTGGTGGAGGAGTGACTGATCTTAGTGGTTCATATGCCCAAAGGTGATGAATTCACGAAGATTGGAATATATTCTCATAACCGCTATCATGTGGGGAGTATACAATTGCATGTCATGTATTCTGCCCAAAAGTGATTATATGATTATGCGTGTAACTCTCTGGATGTGTACTTGTACGTCAAGTTACACAATGCTCACATGATGCTAATTACATACATTGCTTGTTATGCGAGTAATAAGGTTTATATCCCTGGTATGAGAGAGTTTCAATAATTCAATTGATTAGTGACCGCCAAAGTGGCACGCTTGATTGGATTTGAGAAATTTCGGTCTCGTATATTGATTGGGATGTCTCCTGATCTAATGCATAGTCATATTCCCAAAGGTGATTGTGTATTAGTTCATAGAGGGATACATGATGGTGTGGTGGAGGAGTGACTGATCCTAGTGGTTCATATGCCCAAAGGTGATGAATTCACGAAGATTGGAATATATTCTCATAACCACTATCATGTGGGGAGTGTACAATTGCATGTCATGTATTCTGCCCAAAGGTGATTATATGATTTTGCGTGTAACTCTCTAGATGTGTATTTGTACGTCAAGTTACACAGTGCCAACATGATGCTAATTATATATATTACTTGTTATTTTAGTCACATTTTCTGTAATTAATAACTCAACTATTATTGAGATTTTTACTACTTCAAATTTTAAGTTGTGGACATATGCTTTACTGCTTGAGAAAATAGCAATAGAATTTGTTTACTGTCCATGAAGCGTTCCATTCTGGAACACTTAAAAAGAGGTTTGCCTGCGGACTGCACTACTATAAGATGATGGAAGCCTTAGTTGCTTGAAATTATGTCTTGTCTAATATCGAAATTAGGACACATCTGCAAAGATTGTGTTTAAGTCCTAATGACATATACATCTCGTATATGGTTAAAAGGTTGTTTCCAAAAGTTTTATATTTAGGGAAAATGGCCGAGATAAAGAATAAACTGGTTAAAATTAGTCTTGAAGGTTGTCAGGCCTAATGGTAGCGGTAAGTATTTTGGCAAGTATGACATTACTGAATTGCTTAAAGGGTGATTTGTCAAATACTTGGTAAATTCTGGGGTGGTAATTTAATTACTATGCCTGAAAATCCTGACAAGAAGATTTGGCTAAAAGGCATGAAGCACCATAATGAACATGGTGATGAGTATGATTAGTAAGACTAATTTATCCAGTCTTCTATGGGTTGATATTTTGAAAGCAACTCTTTTCACATACAAAAGGTGTTTTTTTACCAAAGTTGTTTCATAAATTTCTTTTGAGTTATGGAATGGACATAAATTACTTGAATTATATTAAATTTAGAGGTGTCATGCAGAAGTGAGGTTATCTAATCCAATATTAAGTGTGTTGAAATTTAGATCCACTCGAAATTATTTTGTATCTTACTCAGATTGTTCAAAGGGGTATTGATTTTATGACCCTAATAAAGGTACAAGAATTATGGAATCACATACAGTAAAGTTTCTAGAGATTGACGTAATTGTAGAGGATAGCTGCTCTCGATTATTAAAGATAATAGTATGATGGATGTTACTATGTTTTTGTCTTTGCCTATACATATAATTATGAAATCTCCTGTACCATAGACTAAACTTGTTGAGGTTCAAGATACTATGATTGATATAGTTTATGATGAAATTTCTCAAACCTCTCAAGTGTAGAATGAAGTGGTTGTATTAGGAGATTTGTTAGGGAAAGACGATCAGTTATACCATCAGACTATATAGTATATTTGTGAGAGCGTGATTATAATATCCACTACATGGTTGTTTTAGCGACACACACACACACACACACACACACACACACATATATATATATATATATATGTCGTTTCTTGTTCTTAGTCAAGTATGTGATTAGATGCCATAAAAGATGATAAAGTTTTCACTCGAAAGAGGGGTGGGTAGTTTATAGTGAAGAAATAATTATTTATTTATAGTATTTTTAAAGATTCTTTCAGAGTGAACGTGTCATTAATAGTTTATTTGTGATATGGAGTGATGCCAAATGGATACAAAATCTATATAGTGCAATCGGAAGATTTTGCAGCACACGTTTTAAGTAAACTTGTGTGTAGACTGAAAAGTCTTATTTTTGGTCTTAAGCAAATTTCCAGACAATATTATTAAAGTTTCATAGTGTTGTCTTTCTATTAAGTTGGGAACAAAGTAATTTAATATACTGTAAGGTCAGTGGGAGGAAATTTATTTTTCTCATATTCTATGTACATGATATTTTGCTTACAAGTAATGACCTTGAGGTATCTTTTGTCATTTGTACTGAGGTCCGTAAGGATTGTTCTCGCCATATTTTATTAGATTTATCTCATAGGACATTTGCTGATTGTATTTTGGAAATATTCAATATACATCATTACAAGCCAGGAATTGCTCCTGTCGTTAAGGGTGATGGACCGAATCCATTACATTGTTCTTATTAAGATATTGAGAAAATCTAGTTAAATGGTGTACCTTGTGTCAGTGCACTTAAAAGTAGAATGTATGCTCGAATTTGCACTAGACTAAATATCGTCTTTGCGACGGGACTTCTAGGCAGATATCAGTCAAATCCAGGATGCGATTATTAGGTTGCTGCCAAGAAAGTTTTAAGGTACTTAAAAAGGACAAGAGATTATATGTTAATTTACAGATATGGTCAGTTCTTGCAATTAGTATGGTATTTAGATGTAAACTTTGATGGCTGTTATGATGACATGAGATCAATAATAGAATACATATTTATGTTAGTAGGAAGTGCAGTAAATAAAGTTCTATGTCATCATTTACTATGGCAGTAGAGTTTGTAACATTCTTTTAGACTGTTACTTGGGTTATTAGGCTCCGGAATCTCATTATGGAGTTGACTGTTTTTAATTTTATGAATTGACCCATATGGTTGTATTGAGACAATAAATTTGTAATATTTTTATTAATTACAGAGGTCTCAAGGGGTCTATATATATGTCGGTCAAAATTTTTTACCATAAAGAAACTGTATAGAAAGGTGACGTTATAATATAACATATTTCACAGATGATATGGTTGCAAATCCACTAACTAAAGCCCTACGCCCATGTGTATTTGAGCGACATGTCATTAGCATGGGCCTAGGAGCATCATGAGATGTTGTTGTTTAGTGGGAGCAATTTTGGCTTTACTATGATAAAGTTTACATCTGTGTTCGTTACATTTAGTAACGGTTTGATATGTATCAACTTTTGCATTCAAAAGTATTTTTGAATGTGTTGTTATTATGTTGAATACATATTGGTAAAAGTCTCAAGGTATTGCTTGAATCTTGAGTGAAGGCTAGGGGCATCCAGTTATTAGCCTTGTGCATATGCCTTGTTATATATAAAAAAATGTTAACCATAAGGACAAGGCATATGTGGGTTCGTTGGAACCATAAAGACATTCTCTAGTGACACAAGTTTTTGTGACGCTTAAGGTAAGAGAATGATGACTGACAAATGGGATCTCTCTATGAGAGATGTTGTCCATTTGACACACTACTATATTGAATCCATATCAATAAAGTTGAGAACATTCGTGACCATGGAAGGCTTTGGGTGTATACATGCAGTTACCACCATGATTCGGTGTTTGAGACTTTATGGGATATGATTGACTATTAAGAATTATCTCTAGACCAAAGTGAGCACATACAGTACGATTTCAATTAATATAGTCCAAGTGGGAGAATGTAAGAGTTTTCATAATGTGGACTACATTAATTGATATTGTAATTTACCGTTTAACGGTTACCGTTTTACGGGGTTTGGTCTAAGGTGAGATAGAAGGTTTCTTAATTAGTCTAATATGGGGTAAGCTAGTGTAGGCCGAGTTGAGCCTCGGCCCGTAATGAGGGGCCCGGCTGGAAACTCTATAAATAGTGTTCAAGTCTCTCCTCTAACCCTAATTTTCACACGTATCCTCACCTAAGGGGCGTTTACCTAACGCTAAACGTGAGGGGGCCGCCTCATTGAGCCAGTGATACGGAGGGCAATAGAGGAGAATGACTTGCGCGTGGAATATTGTGTTTCCGCTTCCTCTTCAAGAACGATGATTCCCAAAACATGTGCGTTAATCTTTCTACTCAATTATACATGTTCTTGTTCTGGTTATGGAGATATTGGGATCGCAATTTGCGTCCAACATATACCACTATCCGGTGTCGAGGAAGTAATCATGCTTAGCAACTAAGATGAGGAGTCAAGCTCCTAACTCTCGCCTATCTCCCGATGGCTCATGTTGGCTTAACTAATCACTTCCAAATACCGCATGTTCAGGAAATAGTGGAGCTGATTTGTGAAATAGCATACTAGTTCACTCTGTTTCTGTCACCTGCCTGAGTCCCTTCCCATCAAATAGTTTGTCCCAGCCCTCCCTAAGGGATTTAAGGAGAGCGGGTTTAGCCGTATGTTGTTCGAGAACGGACAGCCCGTGCTCGCTCTCATTCATCCATGTTCTCCCGAGCCCTATCACACACAATGTTGATTGATTCTATTTGACTAATGAAAAAATTCGATTTAGTAAGAGTCCCCACTAACCAACTAGGAGTCAAGTGGAACGTGGAGAGGTCCCTTCCTATATAAACTGGAAATCTATGATCGAGAATTTGGTTAAGCTAATAATTTAATTAATGCCTTTTCAATAACTAAACACAATTTTTTTTTATTGAAAACATGATCCGTGCGGTCTTCTTCATTTTAAGTCCCCAAGAACGTCCCATTAAATGCTCATGTATGGTTATTTTCGATAACATTTTTTAATTAATCATATGAGACAAAAACAATACCAAGTAAAAATTAATGAAAATCACACATTCAACGATGTAAAGCATAAAAATAAAGACACTGAAAATAAAACATGATCATCGAAACCCAGTATGAGTCGGCAAAAATATACGAGGTTTCATTATTTGAGAGTTAGGGCATGAACCCCATGAACTAGTTTGTAACTTAATGTCAAAAATCAAATTTCTACCAAAGAGAATTATCTACTAAACAAAATTTACTAAGTGATATTAGAAACAAAAAAATCATCGAAGTAATCTCTAAATGCAATCTAAGGAATATATATATTCATTTTTCTTTTACTACTACTACTATTATTGTCGTCGTCGTCATTATCTTTCATCCATTTCATCTAAGACAAGCACGATCTAAGAGTTGGTTTATTCCAAAAATCAAGCAATGTAACTCCCTAAACTAGATGATTATGAATCAAATGAAATCCAATTAAAACTATTCTTAAAATGTAACTAGCAACTCGAGACTTGCATATTCTTACCAATTTATTTTCGTTTTCCGTTTATTTTTTTAAATATAATTTTGTTATTATTGTTTTATTTCTTTCTTTCCTATATATTAGTCCCTCGCCCCTTTCGTTCCATGGTTTTTTCTCCATATCCAGTCACTCACCAGAGAAAAATGAACGCACACTTTATACCGAGAACAGCGCACACATGCTTCACACCGCCACCTATCGTCTCCGAGCAACGTCGTCGTCGTCATTATCTTTTCGTCCATTTTATCTAAGACAAGCACGACCTAAGAGTTGATTTATTCCAAAAAAACAAGCAATGTAACTCCCTAAACTAGATGATTATGAATCAAATGAAATCCAATTAAAACTATTCTTAAAATGTAACTAGCAACTCGAGACTTGCATATTCCTACCAATTTATTTTCGTTATCCGTTTATTTTTTAAATATAATTTTGTTATTGTTGTTTTATTTCTTTCTTTCCTATATATTAGTCTCTCACCCCTTTCGTTCCATGGTTTTTTCTCCACATCCAGTCCCTCACCGGAAAAAAATGAACGCACACTTTATACCGAGAACAGCACACACATGCTTCACACCGCCACCGATCGTCTCCGAGCACCATGGCATTCTCGCCATCACCCGCCCGCTGTCGCACGTACATGACCAAAGCACATTGTGGGTATACAGAATACAAAGATGGAAAGCGAAACAAAGCAGAGAAAGATTGATCGCAGAACCGAATACATAAAACCCTCGATACTGTTCAGGGAGATCCGCAAGCTATAAGACACGGTTTTAATATTGTACATTAAGTCAACCAATGTCATGATTTATCAAATCAATTCGAGCATGGCCGACCATAATAAGACTTCAAGAAATCCGAGTTCTAATTGGCATTAACATAACATGACTCTCGGATCAAGCGTGAAAAGGAAACATGAATGCCTAAATGTACAATAATCCAATCTGCTAGGTTAAGCATTAAACGGAATGGATGCGGAACTCATTTCTTCTAGGAACCGTGCATTCTGATGTCATTTAGACATTTCATCGAACGGGTAAAGAACACCTCAACCAAGTAGCTTATATGCAAAATCAAAGTAGTGATTCATTTCAGATGGAGTAAGTATACTAGAGATGCCAAAAGTTTTGTACGGCACTCACTTTAATACAAAAAATTTATTTTGGATCACTTAAGTGTTAAAAGTTTTGAAAAACGATCATTTTAGGACCATCGTCAATTTGATTGGCCGGAAATCCGACGTAGCACTTTTTTATTCATTTTTTAAGTAGACAAGTCTCGCCGGAGAGTACAGTTAGCTTTAATTGTCTAAAACGACGCCTTTATATGTTTGCCCCAATTATAAACCGTAATTTTACTTGCAATTTAGGGTTTTTGTCTAAATTAGGTTTTTTCCTTTTCAATTTGCAGAAGATTAAAGAAGGAAAGTGGAAGATGATGAAGGTGGTTGCTTCAGTCGTGACCATGCTCCATCACCGTTGTCATCATCGTAGGGGGAGAGAAGCTCCGTCGCCGCCGTCATCATGGCTGAATGGTCTCGCTTGCTTCTGTCCTGAAAATGCTCAGATCCGGAACCTCAAGCCATTAGGAATGAGATATCTCAACTCGCACGCCAAATCGAGCTGGAAGCCCAAGCTTCCCTTGACAAAGACAATTTTTAGGTGTCTGTACACCAGACCGATGGGAGGACAAAGAGGAACAAGTGAAGGTCGACCTAGCTACAGGAAAGACTATCCCGAGGCTCTGACAGAGATTACCGATACCCAATCTGAAGGCCAAGGTGTTTCGCTTTATTGAATCGATACTTTGTGACAACACTTGTCCAAGAACCATAAGAGAGCACGCGACTCAAGTGATGGTAGCTCTGATTCGGTTCAATTGGAATGTGTTCGTGGGGTTGGTGTTGATGGGTTTGACTCTCGAAGCATTGATTTCGATGGGCTCGTGCCATTCCATCGAAGTCGTCACTTCGCCGATAACACTCGTGCAAAGCCCCTTGATTGACGAGATCAGTCGAAGCTGTCGAGGTCACAGCCCAGCATCGCTAAGAATCCAAGATCTTTTGCAGCTTCCTGAAGTTGATCTCTCTCTCTCTCTTCTCGGCTTCGATGCGGCTTAGGAGTTTCATTTTATCTTCTTCAATTTCCCTCTTTTCTTCTCTCTACAAATTTTCCTAGAAAATTAAGGGCGTATTGAAGGATTCTTTCTCATACGGCATCGTTTATGAAGAGTATAGCCACGTCATAATCCATGTTAGACTTTTTTTTAAAAATAAAATGCCACGTAACATTTTGGCTGGAACTTATCGCCAGAGGCACTCAAGTGATAATTTTTTCTCAAACTTGATATTTATGTGAGCCGACGGAAACTTTTGACATTAAAGTTAGTGTTATATATAACTTTTGGTACTTTTGATGTACTTATCCCTATTTCAGATCATTGCATCAGCAATGATATGAGTTCAAAAAACCAAAAATAGCTTCAATCGTGGTCGATTTTCGCGCAAACACAATTGAATGAGGGAATTGCAAGCTGGGTGATCTTCGTGCAGCTCCGCTTCCATGCGCGCAGAGTTCATTTTTGAATGTTTTGCGCAGAGAGAGAGAGAGAGAGAGAGAGAGAGAGAGATTGTGTGGCCCGGCTCTCCCATAGGAATTTGAATTGGGCTGAGTTGGACTCACGGGCTTAGTTTGATGGGATTGGCTTGTGCTGGTGTTGATGGTTGAGCCGGGTTGAACCGAAATTGGACTTGATACCGATGGGCTGGGCTAGGGCCAGATGGACCAGTCCGGGTCATCGCATGGATGGACTCTCTTTTCTATATTTTATTTTATTTTGTTCTTTTACAGTTATTTGTTTTTTTTTTTTTCAAAAAATGCATGCTTGGCTTGTCGGCACTAGTCAGCATAGTCAACACCAGTTTTGTTCTAAATGTGTCGACAAGTATCAAAATGCCCCTATAAGTGAAAAACTATTGATCCGTTTCAGGGCGTACTTAGCACATTCAGTAAGCGCCTTAATGTGCAAGCTCAAAATTTCACAATTATTGAGCTAGGAAATGACTTTGATCATTGTCAAATTTCTCAAGCATTGATGATTGCGACTTTGTATTAAAAGAGGGCCCTTGGATAATTACGGAGGGGCATGTTTGGGAAGCCTCAACCATATATAGATCTCGATAATAGGCAATTTAGGCAAGAACATGAAAATCATTTATGAGAACTTCAATGAACCCTTTCGGATGGGACTTATTCAAGGCAAGAAAAGAAAAGGTAGGAAGACCTATTAATAAAGATGGCAATTCTTAATCTATGATACGATAGAAATACAATGAGAGAAATCCAAATTCGGCAGATACAATATGATTAATTCAAATTTGGTATGAGATGACACTTTTTCATGTACTTGATTTAGAAAAGAATGCAATTCGCAATCGCACTAAAACATTTTGGTAATGAAACGAAATAACAAGAACATCTGATAGGGACATGATTATCCGTCATGGTTGACTTGCTACCTTTACCTATTGAGGATAGATTTTTCCACATGTATGAAGAAAAGTCAAGTATGAAAATAATTGATTGTGAGCAAGTAGGACCCATTAGGACTCAAGCCCATATATATATATATATATGGTTAATTCAGATTTGACAAATTCTAAATTCTCAAGATCGAGTACTATGGGGATGATATCACAATAATGAAGGAGCGCATCTTTAGCATGACATCATTGTCGTCATTACTTTTTTTATTTTGTTAATATTAGTTGGGTCCCTTTGTCTCTACTTGACTATGAAAGTCTGAAAAATAAGAATTCGCCATCATTGTTTCGTCTCTGCTCCTTCCGCCATAGCAGGGGCTGCAAGTAGCAAGATGTTTTCGGTAGAGTTTGAATGTCTGGACCAATAAATCAACCTTTCATTTAGTCTAACGTTAGACCAACTCAAACCTTTGCCCTTTTTTGTCTTTTTCAAGCTTTGTGTACTTACATGGTAGGTACAAGTATACCTAGAAGACGATGGAAGGAGTTTCTGCAGCAGGCGATGCACCCAACTCATCACCGTCAGCAAACGTCCGAAACGACATAAGTGAAACGAGAAAGCCTTCTATCATTTCCTTGGCGATCTTGAGAACAGCGATTGGTGATGAGATCGCCTCCCTCGGCCCAAAAGAGCTGAGCAGTCAAGTCCATGCAGGAGTGCTTTTGGAGGACAACAAGAAGCTAGGCGAGGCAAGAAATGACAAAATTCAGACAAGTTCGAAAGGACAAAAATAACATGTTTTTCTCAGATAGATAATAATCTTGACAAAATATCTGGTTGGGGTTGTAACGCCCGCCATGAAACTGAAAGTGGATGTATGCAGGAAAAGTCAGAAGGAAGACCCCTTCCAGAGGATAAGTGGATCAATGAAAAAAAGACCACTTCCAGGATTTGCCGTATACACACAAGTATTGGGTTGACGAGCAACTAAACAAGAGCTGCTGGATGGTTCTGGCTAAGGCCTTATTAATTACTGGGGATTCCAACACCCTATTTTGGAAATGGACAGAAGAGGAGGAGTGGAACCGCTGCTTCTGCTATCCTAAACTATTAAGTTTTAAGTCAAACCTGATCGAGACTCTAGGTTGGGCCGGGTACAACGTATGAATTCGCTTCAACTAATATGACTTGCAAGCAGCGAGAAACCTTCTGTTGCCACTAAATGAGCACCTTTGTCTTGGCGCGTCATTAGTGTTATCTTGGCGTTTCTTATTTGCTGATTCCGCTGAATAGAAGCTGCTGAATATGCACTTCTTTCTGGCTGCAAGTTGCTCATTTAGCGGCAAACAATTTTTGCTGCCAAAAAAGCTTTTGATTACTTACATGAAAATGAGATACATTGGTAATCATCATCCTCGCTAGTGAACCCAACCCCTTGCTTCTTATATATTTCTGAGTTTCAGGTCTGATAGCAACAAAAGTTTCCTTGTCGCCAAGCTAAGAAGAGTTGACCGGCTGCAAATCGAAGGGGCAATTTAAAACGATCATGCTCTCTCCTAAGACCATTTACGAAGTCGCAATCATTGTGAAGATGAGCCATCGAAGCTTCGGATGGCATGTTCCAGTGAAATTGGGTCTCGCCCTACCAAATGGAAACAAGTAGGGATATATGGAAAGGTTGGACGTCCAGAAAAAGGAAGAGTGGATTCCCATTAGCATCGGCAAGTTCCATACGACACCCAAAACGGTCGGCGAGATAAGCTTTTCCCTCACGCAAACTGCCATTTATTGCAAGTCCGGTCCCCGTGTCAAAGGCGTTGTTTTCAGGCCAAAGTGAAAAATGGGGAGCCTGTCGGCGGAAGAAAAGTGAGCTCTCTGCAGAAGAGTTTCCTGTATTGAGGTCGGGCGATGCGGGAAATTTTTTAGTTGCAGCCAAATGTCCAGCTGCTGCAAGCAAACCTTCAGCTTGCAAGTTGGAGTTTTTTAGTCAAAATCTTATAAAATGATCAAAATATTATAGATGATCTTGTGTTGTATGTCGGCAGATAAGTCTATATATAGATCTCACGAAGCTCCCGTAGCCTCCACAACATTCCTTGTAAACTCCCAACTATTCAATAAATTTCTATATTTTGTACATATCTTGTCCCTTGCCATTCCTCTGCTCCTTTGCTGGGTTCCACAGGCACGTCGATTCCGCAAACCAACACCAACCAACAGGGAGTAATCAGCCGATATAATGCGTGAATTGGGGCTCGAGTGTTTGTATTGATCTCCTCTCTATGTTTGGTGGTGCACCGTCGTAACATGTTATTTTTCTGTATTCGTATCAGTTGGCAAACAATAAAAATTCACCGTTGGACTTTCGATTCGAATCATGCTGAGTTCTTCACGTTTGCTGACCAAGGAAATTGTAAATTTTCAGCTCACTCTGTTTGGACAAATTAGAAGGTCGAGATGACGATGAAATACTATAACTCCATGCGATCGAATCAGAATGAAGAAACTTAATAGATGGATAAATGATCTAATCTTTTAGGCCCCATTTGTTTCGTGAAAAAATGAACGATTTAAAAATATTTTTCCAAAAAATGATTGCTTTTATCGCTTATAATTAATTAATCAATAGAAATTTTTTTCATTATCGACAACATTATGTCTAAACCCTTTCATTAGCGATGAAAATATTTTTCGCTCATTCATTTTTATAAATAATACGAAATATTATTTAAAAAAAAATATTTTTCAAATCATTCATTTTCCTCGAAACAAATAAAGCCTTAAGATGAAGTTAATTGAACCTACTTGTTTTAAAATCACACATAACTACTATTCAAATTTGTACATTGTTGCGTTTGTAGTTACTTAGAATTCTAAAAGGGAAGTGCCCATTTCTCATCCCCAATCTTGTGCCTCTATCCCAGTCATGTCATTGTGCTTGCATCACTTTGCTAATCAAGTTCCTCTACTTCAAGAGTCTGGAACGAAAAAACTTTTTGCCACTCGCGGGGTAAAAACCCCGAAGATGAAGACTGCAACAAACACTACTCTCAAGTTTCCGCGTCAAAACTTTTGTCGACTTAAATGGACAAGTGAGTGCCATTTAATGGAATTTGGAGCTTGAGCGACTTAATTTAAATAACTATGCAAGTTCAATGATTTGATTAAATAAATTAAAAGTTGAAGGACATGATGACAAAAAAAAAAAAAAAAGCACATGTTAAAAGGGATCAAATTCCACTTTTTATCATTGTGTAAAATAAGCATTATATACTTTATGAAATAGGTTCACCCACATCACTTCCATCCATAAGACACAGTTAAATTAATGACACGTCGGTTTCGAAGAGTAGCATCTAATCCTGCCTTAATGTGAATAATTTCGACCCATGTAAATTAATACGGGACTAAATATTAAGGTTTGGATATTAGCCGATCACGTTCGTTTTCAATTTCCCCGCTTAGCCGATAGAACGAGGACGGCATGACACTCAAGACTCACGCTTTTCACGTGGGGCATTAGTCAATAAGGACAGCCACATATTGACATTAGCAGATGAATCATGGATGGGGCATTCTACCATTTTAACCTAACTAAGGATTAGTATTAAGTCTACTGCCGAGGTAAAAAAAAAAAATTTCCACACATTAATAATTGAATCGATGAGACGGGTATTAGTAGATAGTTATGTAACCAAATTCATTTGCGTGTCATTTATACAATAGTGAATGTATATTCTAGAGAACTTAATAAAATATTTTAATTTAACCAAGCTTTTTTCCTCAACTTGATTCAATATTCAACTTTATTACATTTACATGCTAGTTATTCACTAAGGTCCGGTATACGTCCAGCGTGATTAATTTTTATTTTTGCCCAAACACAGAAATTAGCAATAAAGATTAAACAGTGATTTGTTTGAAACAGCTTTTGATTTTTGCTTTTTACATTTTTTTTTCAAATCTTATTACACGTGCATTTAAATTTTTTTTCTTAATGCAAATGCTCAGAAACTTTTAATCACTTTTATGCTGAAGTGCAGTTTCCCATATCTTTCAAAAGATGAATATGAAAATGCCTTTGCCGAAGGTGTGTAAACTGATATATATACATATATATTTTTTCAACTTCTATTTTTACACTTATAATTTATAAAGATCATAGAGATCATATATGTTTTGATTGCTTGTTTCCCAAAATCAAAGCTTGAGACACGCAAATGAAAAATAAAAATAAAAATTGAGACACTAATCCTTTTCTAGCTTATTAATCCCACATTCAGCAGCTTCTCTGTTCAGACCCATGGCTGCCTCCGAAGTGGCCGTTTCACCGGCGTTAGCCAGACTTTACGATCTTCTCTCCAAGTTCGAAGGCATCATCATCTCTAAAAAATTAACACATCAAATCTCTGACTCCATAAGCAATCTCCAAGAGATCCTGAACACCAGGGAACACACCGAGCTCAAGGATGACCACAGCCAAGAAACTCGGGGAGGTGAGGAACGGCTTCTGCTTTGTGCTCGTGGAGCTGACAAGATTGCAGAAGAATTCCTTGTTGCATCGTTCCGAGATCAGATGTCGAAATTGCAAAAGGGTCGTTTCGCCGCTTTAGTTCCATTCTTCTCAGTAATGGACCGAATATGTGCCAGGAAAAAGATGGCCGAGGATATGATAGAAATTGGATCATTATACGGCAACTTCGCATCATCCTGGCCTGCTGCTAAAGGTGACTTCGCAGATGCATTCCTCTTAGTGATCGCTCCTCTTAGTCCCCGTACGCCACCAATCCGTGGGGCGATGAACTTCGATTCGATCATCAAGTATTTTGTGGACAAAGCCACTATAGGTTGCAAAAAACCCCATCTCCACGGCCATCTGTGGCGCTGATAATGGTACGTAGAACGACTGGCGCAGACTAGACGGTCGTATCAGCAAGTGAAAAGAGAAGATTTGAAGATGAAGGAACTCTTGAACCGAGAGAAATTTTTAAGTTTCGGCGCATAGATAGCGTCTTGCTATGTGTTCATCCTCTTTGCAGAATGAGCCAATGTGAGCTCTACGAGAGGGAAATCCTAGGCCGTCGAGACAAGAGAGTAACGGGAAGAGGGAGCCCATTCCGTTGGGGACGCCGCCAGCCGCGTTGGTTTTGACCTCGGCTGGGTGATCTTTGTGCACCTCCACTCCCACGCGCGCGGGAGTTCATTTTCGGATGTTAGAGGAGGAAAGGTGGGAAAGAGGGAGTGGACGGGCTCTTACATGGGATTGGGCTATGGCTCGATTGAGTTGGCCCTCTTCAGCTTGAGCGGTCTAACGGGCCAATGCAAATTGAATTGGGCTGATCCGGACTCACGAGCCTGGTTTGATGGGTTTGGCTTGCGCTGGTTTTGATGGTTGATCCGGGCTAAACCGAAATTGGACTTGATGCTTGACGGACTGCGGTAGGGCGATATGGGTCGGACGGGTCCTTCCATAAATGGGCTAATTGGACTCACTCTTCTAACTTTCATTTATTATTCCTTTTTGTTCTTTTATCGTTATTTACTGTTATATTTACGAAAAGGCATGCTTGGCTTGTTGGTACAGTCGTAGAGTTAACACTCGTTTTGTTCTAACCTGTATGTCGACCAGCATTGGAAATGCCCCTTAATCCGTTTCAACGCGTTTCTAGCATTTTCTGTACGGACAGGCGTATGATTTAGCATTTTAATGAGCCAAACTCAAAATTATTGAGCTTGGAAATGACTTTTATCTCTACCAAATTTCCTAAGCATCAATTACTACGAATTTTTACCTCGAGAAGACCCTTGGATGATTTTGGAGGGGTATATTGCTACCAGGAAGCCATTACCAGATATGGACCCAGAAAAAGCTGGCCTCTTTGGCAAGAACACCAAGATCATGCATGAGAACTTCCATGAACGCTTTCGGATGGACTTATTTAGGGCAAGAAAAGAGAAAGGCAGGAAGACTTGTTAATAGAGATGGTGGTTCTCAATCCATGACACGACCCCAACATAACAAGAAAAACCCAGTTTGAGCGCTATATGACATGGTTAACTCGAAATTGTAATGAATTGACACTTTTTCATAGACTTAATTTCTAGAATTTGAAGTGCATTCTACAATCGCACTGAAACATTTTGGGAATGAAATGAAATAACGGAAACAACCGATACTGACGTAATTACATGACATGATTATTTAGATTTTTCCATGTTTGTAAGGGAAAGTCTAGTCTGGAAGTAAAGAAGGGCTTTGTTGAACAAGCCTTTAATAAGTGAGCCCATTTAGCTCAAGCCCAATAATCAAGCATCTTTAGTGTGACATCATTATTATCATTACTTTTTATGTGTGTTATTCTTATTTGGATCGCTTTATTTCTACTTTGACTATGGAAAATTTGTAAAATCAGAACCCATCATCATACCTCTGTCTCGGTTTCTTCCACCATAGCAAGAGTTGCAGGCAACCAAACGTCTTCGGTACAGCCCAATTGTCTGAACCAATAAATCAAACTTATCTTTAGTCGAATGCCAAACCAACTCAAACCTTTGACTTTTGCAGGTATGAGTGTATCTGAAAGAAGATGGCAGAGATTTCTATAGCAAGAGATGCTCTCTATTCGTCACTGTCAAAAAATGAAGAAGACACCCGAAACAGCACAAGTGAAACGAGAAAGTTGGAAGAGATTTCTGCAGTAGCAGAAGCTACGCCCGATCATCACTATCGACAAAAAAGAAGAGGCCCAAAACAGCAAAAGCCAAACGAGAAAGCCTCCTCTCATTTCCTTGGTGATGTTGAGAAGAGTGAGACAAAATCGCTAAACTCGACGTAAATGAGGTGTGCCGTCGAGTCTATGTAGGAGTGCTCTTGAAGGACGACAAGAAACAGGGCGAGTTAGAAAATGGCAAGCATCGGGCAAGTTCCAGAGGGCAAAAAGAACTAGGTTTCCTCCGATAGATAATGATCAATTAAGAAAACATTTAGCTCGGATTATGATGTCAGCTATGAAACTAAAATTGCATTATATGCGGGAAAATTCTGCAAATCAAGACCACATAAATGCATCCATGAATTGTTGGTTGCCACGGACAGGATGGGAGCTCGGTAGCTCCTGATTGGAGAAGGGCCTAGTTTTGTTCTGATTTTGTTTTTGTCTCACGTGCATATCATTGCTTCGTGCTTATAGGCGTAGCCATATACACACAAGTATTGGGTTGACAAGGAGCCCAACAAGAGCTGCTTGATGGTCCTGGCTAAGGCCTTACGGTTCCATTGGGATGAAGAGGTCGATTCCTGGACATGGCCGAAAGAGGATGAGCCAGACTCTAGGTCAGTCCAGTACAACATATGAATTCGCTCCAACAAATATAATTCACAAGTGGCGAGATACAAATATGATTAATTGATGTTTCGAGGCACCATTTGAATCTATACTAAACTTAAGGCCCACATGCAAGCTTGCCCATTTATTGAAGGCAAACTACATTTCATTATATCAAAATCACATGAAGTGAGCTATAAGCCTATGTACCTAATGAACCATTAAATCGAGCTAGAAATATCATCAAAATCACCTTAAAATCACGTTCCGCCACAGCCCACAACACCCAGTAAGTATAGTTATTACTCTACCCACATAAATGTGATCCAATCTATAACTCGTTCATCAAAATCGTCAAGGTGACTGGAGATGGCACATTTAACATGCACTGAAAAAGTATCAAACTAATCAACAAATGGCAATAATCATTCAAATTCACACCTAGGAGAATTCAATGCAGTGGCCATCTCATCAAGCTTGGAAGATCTACAAATTACCCACTCCACTAATACTTAAACATGTCCGTATAACTGACAAATCAAGCATACATGGTCACCTTATCATGGGTAATCAAAAGCACACTCAAATAAGAATTAAACTAGCACACCTCATGATTAAAGCAGCAAAGTAAGCAAAATTTAGAATAAAATCAAAACATTAAAGGCCGAAATTCATGATATATTAAGTAATCGACTCGAAGCATATCTTCCTGCATGTGTATATGGGCTCACATGCTCAAGATGAGAACAAATTAAAGTCAAATAAAGATCATCAATGCTTTTACAGTAGGCACATGTTTAATTACGGCAAATTCAAGCATGACAACATGACTATCTCAATATGGATTCCTCATCTCAATTCATATGACCAAGATAACATATAGACAAGTCTTGGCAATTGTTGTTTGAACAACAAATGGATATGGACAGCAGGCATGAACATGAATCCAGCAAATTTAAGTCAAAAACATAACTTATAATCATGATTACAGCATGTTAGAAACATAAACAACATTCATACCCAAGAAATCAACATATTTTTGTACATGTATAGCAAGAATAACAATGAATCCAGTAAATTTGAGCCATGTACAGTAAGCATAGACATGTTCAGCAAGCCTACGATACGGTGGGTGTGCAAATTCAACAAATAGCACCAAGCTGAAACGAATATTGTGCAAGCTAATGGTGACGACCGTGATAAACCACCATGTACTTGCACATACATCGCAAGCATGACACAAAAGATAATCCAACGTGTTCATCGCATGTGAAGTGGACTCTCAACTGAGCCCAAAACAGAGCAGCAGTTAGTAAACGAAAGAAAAACTACAGCTCCAATCTATGAACAATTTATGGTCATTAATGAATTCTCTACATTAACACCCTGTCGAACATGATACGTGCAAACTTTGAACACCTCAAGCTCCAAAATAAATCCAGAGGCTCTTAGTTTAGAGGACAATTCACTGAGAACAATGTAATAACGGGAACACCAAGGGAAGGAGAACTCTAGGCCAGCAAAGGATCAAGCGTCAATTCGCAATACATAATCAGTACATTGAACAATAACATACAAATTACTCCTGTGCAATTTCAAATTGATCAGTGAATTCGCCATTGTCATCTCAGAGGCAAAACGTCGAAGAGGTGGTGAGCATGAAGGGTGAGGTGTTATACCCACGGGAATTCTTGTCAATTGGCGAGGAATAATATAAAAAGGGAAACCCAGCTAAAAATTGCTAGAGAGGAATCGACGAATCTGAAACCAAATAAATAGACACCAATTGAGGTAACAATTTGAAGCTTTCGGCAAAAGGCAATACTGAACAATCGTATGATTTGAGTCTCGATGAATCGACCGTATCCTACCTTGGGGAAGACTCGGAGAGTCTCACGAAGATGAAGCTACGCGGGATGAAGCAATTTAGCAACGAAATTGCTCGACGAAGATATTCAGCTGCAACTGGCCTCGATCGCAGGCGAAGGCACTGAATTTGGTCCAGAGCGTGTGCTCATGCGCGCACCAAGCCTAGGAGAGTGTGTTGTAATTTTTGTTATGAATTATCCTGCAAAGCGTGGAATCGTGAGCTTAAAAGGAATCTCCAAATGCGTTAGACGAGAGGGAAAGAGCACGAGAGAAGTCCGATTGGCGGTGATGAGCGTCGATGCTCCGCTCCGTTACGGCGGAGGCCGTGGTGGGCGGCGCTGGAGATTTGACGGTGGCTGTAACTGACCGGAGACGGTAGACGATCGAATTGATGGTGATGGAGCAATGATAGCTCTGGCAAATCGACCGCGGAGAGTGACATCTACGGTGAATGGAATGGGCCGGACTTTTGTCTTTTAAGCACCGCTGAATGGGATTGAAACAATCTTATATGGTTGTTATTTTTTTTTTTATTCAATCATATCGTTTTTGTGCTCGTTTGATATACTAGCAAAAAATTCTGGTGTCATTATGAGTTACTCACATCATAAATATAATTGTTAATATCGTTTTGAAAAATTAGTCAACATAAATTTTTTTTCATCATTGATTGCAATCTATACCTAATTATTTTTATGGTCGATGAATTTTTTTTTCCATTTATTTATATTTCTAAATTATATAAGCGATCATTTTTTAGAAAATATTTTTTAAATTATTAATTTTTTGCGAAACAAATGCACTCTAACAACGCCTCAAAATTCTTCTCTACATTCTTCAAGTGGATACAAGGGGCTAAAGCAAATGCTGAAGAACGACCTCATGATTGCCGGGAGAAAAAGACGGGGAAAATCTAATTTATCAAGTTTCAAGCAGGAGCACCGAAACTCTTTGCTTGCTATGAGCAGAAGTAAAGCAGAGGGATCAACTACAGGTCCATACAATCAAACGTCCAGATAGACTCGGTTCACATGATCAATAAATAATGCAACATCAGCTCTCAGTTAACGTGTGAGTCTATTTAAAGCTATCAGGATTCCACTTTTATGATTTCTAAACTTCTATAAGGAAAAAAGACGATCGTGGTATGAACATGAATGAACCCCATGGGGACCAATGATAACTATCAAGTGTTTCGGATATTAGCAGGAGGAGAATATGAGATTTGCTTGAGTAAAGCTTTCTCATTTGCTAACCAAATGAAAGAACATCGCGTGATGTTGAAGAGCAGGGGAATAGGATGAACGATAATCAAACCCATGCGATGATAAAATTAGATAAAATGAGGCGTACATGTATTAAACTTTATTCACCCAACAACTTAGCCGCCAGATACTGGCACTTTGCACTGCATTTAAACACTTAACCCTTGGGGTTGACGCGGAGGCCCTTGAGGACGAGGCTCGAGTTGTAAATTTGGCAAGTCTCACTGTGGTAAAAATATTTCTCGCCCACGTTCTTTGCGTCCGTCGCAAACTTGCCGATGCGGAGCTTGACCCATTCCTCCTTCGGCTTCTTCGCAGGACTCTCCGTGCTTATCACTTTGCTTCCGTTGGGTAGATGGAGCTCGAGGTCCATGGGAAGCGGACACGAGCCTGAGCTTAAGCACGAACGTGATTTCATACGTGGTCTTAGGAGATAGCGCATTCGTATGGAATCTTCCTTTGATGTATAACCAGGACAGCTGCAACAACTCGGGGACTGGAACGTCCGCATTGTCAGGAAAACTGACCGACTAGAAGGTCTATAACTATAACTAGTATTAGTGCAACCGTGTGGTGAACAACAGGAGGTTGTCTTCAAGGTGAAATCTTTGAAGGCGACCGATGAATGATGCGAGCAAACAACTAAATTAGTGAAGTTCGGGGATATACCATTAGTGAAGTTTGGAGATACACCATTTTTCTTGGTTCGATTTGACTGCCAGGTAATACTTCTGCCACTTCCCTGGAGGTACATTACCTTTGGAAGTGTTAAATTAATATCTCAACTTTGAGCCTTTACGAATCCGATCTGTAAGGAAGATTTTGATTTGTTAAAAATCTGTTGTTCTCCATCCGAATCAGATTTGTTTTTCTTGTAGCAACAAGCTAATCTTAAGCCCACGTCTACCAAAAACCGAACACATTCTAGCCCCCTTTAACCCATGGCTAGCCTTTGTTAAAAAAAAAAAAAAAAAAAAAAAAAAAAACCCATGGCTAGCCCAAACCTAGTTAAACCAATTAAGCCCATTTAGATTTCCTTCCACGCCCTTTTTCTTTTTCTCAAACATCAAAACTCTTGTACCTACGACTTCGTTCCCAAATTAGTCGATAACCCACTCGCACGCTCATCAAGCCATTCCCAAAACCCACCAAACTAAATTACTCGACTATACACAGGCAAAACCAAAACCACAACCTGCGCCAACTTCACCGAGCATCACCAGTAGCTACCAACGATAATGAAGGCCATTACTTTCACAAGCAACCAGACCTTGTCTCCACCATTTCCGAATGTCTACACCGACACCGCTCAAACTCCGGTCATCCTTCGCCAGTGCACATTACAGGAACACCATAGGAACATAACAATGGAGCATGACACAAAAGCTAGATCTTGTAATTAGTATCAGTGCAACCATGCGGTGAACAACATGAGGCTGTCTTTTAGGCGAAATCTTTGAAGGCGACTGATGAACAGTGCGAGCGAACAACTAAATTAGTGAAGTTTGGAAATATACCATTTTTCTTTCGTTCGATTTCACTGCCAAGTGATACTTCTGCCACCTCCCTGGAGGTACATTGCCTTTGAAAGTGTTAAATTAATATCTCAACTTTGAGCCTCTACGAATCCGATCCGTAAGGAGGATTTTGATTCGTTCAAAATCTGTTATTTTTTGATTCGTTCAAAATCTGTTATTCTCCATCCGAATGAGATTTGTTTTTCTTATACTCAACAAGCTAATTTGAAGCCCACGTCTACAAAAAAACCGAACACATTCTAACCCCTTAAACCCATGGCTAGCCCAAACCTAATTAAACCAATTAAGCACATTTAGATTTCCTCCCACGCCCTTTTTCTTTTTCTCAAACATCAAAACTCTTGACCCGACGCCTTCGTTCCCAGATTAGTCGATAACCCACTCGCACGCTCATCAAGCCATTCCCAAAACCGACCAAACTAAATTACTCGACTATACACAGGCAAAACCAAAACCACAACCTGCGCCTACTTCGCCGAGTATCACCAGTAGCTAACAACGATAATGAAGGCCACCGCTTTCACAAGCAACCGGCCCTTGTCTCCACCATTTCCGGACGTCTACACTGACACCGCTTAAACTTCGGTCATTCTTCGCCAGTGCAAATTACAGGAACATCATAGGACCATAACAATGGAACATGACACGTGCGGACGACTCAATTTGGGCAAAAAATGAGGACATAAAAGCTAGATCTTGATAAAGCATTTCGTCGAGCGGGTAGCCTGTGACACTGAACAAGAGGCTCCCGGCTTAATCGGGACTCAAATGACCCAAGACGCACGCATCAACATAACGAACGACCGGTGGGGCTGGAGTTTGCATGAGCCGAACGGCCGCGAGCTTCGGCCCAGCGTGTCCTGAACGGAGTGATAAAAGAAAACATGGGAGGCGGTCGGTGGCACTTCCTACCCGACTCGGCGGCGGCAAATAGGTCAAGCTCGATAGATTGGACCACGTGCGGTCGCCTCGCGCACCTTCGAGCATAATCTTTTTCTTAAAAAGAGAGCCTAAACATCATTGCGCTCACATCTACCCAGCAAGTCTCGCACCGACGGTAATCGACCATCTAAGAACACTACTCGTTTACAAATCCTCAATAGGAAAGCAAGCGAACACCCGAAACTCCTTCAAAATCGTCTCTCTTCAATGAAATCAAACTTTTAAAAAACAAGAAAAGAAAAGAAAAGGCGCGATCACCTGAGAACACGAGGCCAAGAACTTCAATCAAGAGTCCCCTCCCACGATCAAATCACGCGGCGAGGCCACCGATGATTACGAGGGGAAAGAGCATTTGCGAGTCAGGGCGGGCGGAGAGAGAGAGAGAGGGGGGGTTGGGGGGTGCCGCGATTCGTACGGGGGAATCAGGCGGCGAGCACGAGCCCGCGGGGACAGATCCAACGGTCGGGGACGCACGCTCGCTCCCCTCTCTCCCCTGAAGAAGAAAGGAGGAGGCTGAAGAAATCCGGGGACCTTTTCACTGTTCGGCGCTGACCCCTAGAGAACTCGATCGTCTACTCATCGTCCCCTGACTCAGATCTCTCTCTTCTCTCTCACAGGCTTAAGTAGCGTTCGTCTCCTCGTGAAATCGACTCCAAACCGGAGAAATCAAGAAAAAAGGAGAGCTAAGACCTATCATGGCTTCGGCGTGGACAGGGCACGGTGGCGGGTCGTTAGCCGTGATTTGAGGACGGTGGATGGCGGTCCTTCACTCCCACTCCCTACTCTCGCTTGAACTTTCACTCACAACTCCCTCTCCCTCCTAATTTCCCTCTCCCCTCTGTGTTTGTCTCTCCCTCTCGGCCTCCTCCTTCCTGGTGCTCCCTCTCTCGCTTTTAAGGGCTAGCCGCAGGTGCGCATGGCTTCTGCCATCGCCAGCCTGCCGCGGCCGGCCTGATCGCCGACCCAAGGATCATGTCAGCTTTGCTTTCTGCTTGCGTTCGTCCTCGTTGCTGCAGAGACGTGTGAGGGGTGTGAGGAAGGAAGGAGGAAGAGATAGGCGTACGGGCTGGGCTGCGAAAAAGGGAAAATGGGCCGGCCCGGCGGGAAAAGAAGAGGGAAAAGAAAAGAGGCTGGGCCGGCCTAAACCCGACTTAGTCCTGCTTCCCCTTTTCCTTTCTATTTTTAAATAGTTAATAATAATTTTTATTTTTATTTTTATTTTAAAAATCTTAATCAATGCTATCAATATTTATGCAAATGCTTCTAAAATCTATATGCTACACAATTTAATGAAAATTATTTTTATTTAGGAATTAAAAATTAATTCCTAATTTTCAATGTAATTTAAACCCCAAATAAATAGGAAAAATTTAGATATTACCCAAAGAGAAATAGGGAAGGTTGTATGTGTCAATGGATACATAGAAATGGAAAATTTTTGGATAATTTAAATTATTTCAAAATTTTGGAGATTAAAAATCCAAAGCAGACATATGTTTAAATGTTTGCAGTTTTTTTATTTTTTTATTTATTTTTTATAGACATCCCATTGACAAATTGAAATTCACGATTTTACTTATTACAATACGATATAATATAATGCTGTTCCAACAAAACAACAAGGATGGGCTTTTCGATAAAACCGTGACGATGCCAAAAAGTAGATGGGGGCAGGTTGGCCAGCGTGTGTATTTGGCCGTGTTCGCAAGAGTGAGATGCCGTATTTTTTAATTAGAAGCTGGTGGTGGGGATCGACACCTCCTATAAAAAAGCTTGCTTGTTGCCAATTCCCCCATGCAAACACCCTTCTTCCCCAAATCGTTCAAGCTCAGACACTCCAATTTTTCCTTTTCCTTATCTACCCCCTGAAGAAGTGGCCATTTCCAATGTCATAGCCAAATCACGCTTCTTGAGGTTTGAGCACCTCGAAACCGAACGGCCAGGACCGCAAGCCTCCATTCCCTGGTGCGCGATCTTGTTTTCTTGAGCCGGATGGCATTGCACAGACTTCCTTCGATAGGTTCCTTTCGGAAGCATCCGAGGGACTGAGGCCGTGAAATCCTCTGGCACAGACTTTGTCTTGCCGCTTGTGATCTTCTCGGAGCCGACAACGAGTAAAGGGCGAGATGGGCAAGATGTCAGCTCCAGAAATCGGAGCTTCACCGCTCAATGCATGGAGGAGCATTGTATTTGTATCACCAAGCGAACTGCCCCAAGCAAAGAAGATGAAGGATGAGTCCCATATTGTGGGTCGCGAAGTTTCTGCAGACGAACTTCTGTCGCAGTTGATCGATAAAGGAGACGGCTGTGCCAACCTGAGAGTGATTCGGTGTTTGGCGAGGGAGCCATCAGCAAAACAGCTCAAGTGAGGAGCGTCTGCAACCTGGCAGACATTAAGAATCATTTCGACTGCTGTGCTTGGGTCCGGGTTGGGCCGAAGCCTAACCTGGTTCATCTCATGGTCGACTTGCTCAAGCAGCTGAGGGTCCCAGAACTGCGAGACGTGGATCTTATGGACGAGGAAAAGCTGTCCAATGAGCTCCTTCGAGTACTGATGGGGTGCTGTTATCTTATAGTCCTGGATGACTTGTGCGAACTCCATGTCATGGACGAACTCATGATGGTGCTTGCGGACTCGAGGAAGGGGAGCAGAGAAATCGTCACAACTTGTTACCCTGAAATACGCTCTTCCATCGGTCCCTGGTACTCTAAGCATCTCGAGTTGAGCCCCCTCAACCAAGAACAGAGCAATAAGTCAATGGAAAAATGCAGCCCGGCTTTCGATGGGGTCGATCGGCCCGAGTGCTGACTCCATCTCAAAGAGACGATTTTTAGCACATCGGGTGGTTCTCCCCCAAAGATCCTTCTGCTCCGAGGACTTTCCGATCTGCTTACCTATGGGCTTTCCGATCGTCCCACACTCCAAGATGATGTGCGTTTTGAGTGTTGATGACTTTCCAGAAGATTTAAAGCAATGTGCTCTGTACTTGACTCTGTTCCCTAGGGAATCTGAGATCCCCACAAGGAGGCTCTTTAGACTCTAATAAGCTGAAGATGTTGTATCTTCAGCGTCGGACGGTGCAGAGAAATGTTTCGAGATTCTGGTGTCTCCTATAGCTCGACAGAAATGGGACCGGAGTGCCCCATCGTGTCGCTTGCCTGGATCTTTATACGATGTCTTTTATTAGATGGCTAAGGATGAAAGATTCCTCAAGATCTATGACCGTTCTACTCATGATAAAGGAAAATTCGATGCCCCGCATATTGCCATACAATGGGATATTTCTGGAGGAGGAGAAGCAAATGCGCAAATAAATGTGCTGGAAGCAAGACGAGAGCGCTTAGAAACAAACGCACAACAAGCACACATGGAGATTACTCCCGCTGAGCCACATCGAAGAATGTCCACCAGCGACATTTCCATGCCATGCGGCATCCAACAACTTTGTTCCTATGTGTCATTCAGCACCATGAAGCTTGGAACACTGGCCAGAGAGATAGCAGTGTCACTTAAACCGTGAGTGCTAAAGAGGGACTCAAGTATGCTGAGGTTACTTGATCTTGAGGGTGTGTACAAGCCTTCGCTTCCGGAGGAGCTTGGCAACATATTGCCCAACCTAAAGTTACTTGGGACTGAGATGGACTCTTCTTGAAAGGCTTCCGAAGTCTGTGGGACTATTGTCACACCTGGAAACTTTGGATGTGAGGTACACTAACTTATCCGATCTGCCGGAACTAATCTTGGAGGCAGAGAATCTGCGATACCTCTACATGACCGAGGTAGTCTTGGATGTCGCTGCTCGTCATCAATTGGAATCCAAGGAATCATTAAACCGCAACATCCAAACCGTTTGGGGCTTGGTCATAGGAGTTGACAGTCCCATGTTGGAAGTGCCGCGCAAGTTGAGAGGCCTAAGGAAGGTGGCTCTGACGTGGAGGGGCTCCTTGGTATCGGAAGCAACCAAGGATATTTTGAATTTGAAGATGCTTAAATCCCTCAGATTGCAATTGAGGCATCCATCCGGTAAAATAAGTGACATGAGCAGGCTCAGGTCTCTCTCCAACTTGTACCTGCTCAGATATTTGGGCATGCAAAGCTCATTGGAGTTGCGCATTCCTCTTGATGGTTTTATTTATTTATGTTGATGGGCCTTAGAGGGCCTGTCCGCTCATGTTGGGCCTAAAAGCCCAGCCCGCAAGATAAGGGCCCATGGAGGAACGGTTGCAATGTGAAAGGCTACGTTGTTTAGATACAAGGGTTATGTCTTTTGGAGTAACGTTTTACATTGAAGAGTTACGTCTGTTGGAAAAGACGTAAGAGAGAAAAAGAAAAAGAGAACGTATCCTTTCGGGTACGTACGTTGTTTTCAGTCTCTCTCTCCCTCCAAGTAACATAAGACGCTACGCTCCCTAAAGAAAGAGTTTTCTCCTCCTAACAGCAATAGTACGCTCCTCGGTAGAACAGGATCAGGATTCTTCCTCAAATCAACGTTGGTGTTTAATCTGTAGACAATAAGGTACGCTCGATTCCGTGGTGTATCTTTGATCGGTGATACATGTTTGTTTTTGGGCTCGTCTTCCGCATTCGTTTTAGGGGTTCGATTTAGTGTCGAATCCGTTTTAGGGAATCAGTAATTCCCAACACCTCCGAACCTGAAGTACTAGCCTTGTTCTTGTCCAACCTAACAGTCGATTTGATGGGAGTGCTGGGGAAGCTGAAACGTTTGACCACTCTCCGATTATTTGCCGACTCACACCGTGGCGAGACTCTGAGCGTCTCAGATGGAACATTTCTGAGCCTCAGGGTATTGAAACTGTGGAAGCTGGAGGACTTGACCGCGGGGACTATACAGGCAAATGCCATGCAGTGCCTCGAACACTTGGAAATCAAGGACTGCAAGTGGCTGAGGACGATCGACGGACTGCAGCAAATCAAGATCCTGGAAGTAATCACATTGGTTAGAGTGCCGGATGAACTCGATGGAAGAGTTAGTGATAAGCAGCTGAATGTGCCAATTATAGTGAAGGTATTAGTCACTCAGTTTGATAGGTGTGTCAGTAAAAAGTAGGCATGGTCTCTATGTGTGAGCGTTCGTGCGTCGGATTTTACCTCATAGAACATAGCTATACTATTATAGTGTTAGTGTCGTGGTTCTTTATAAATACAACTTTGTGTTCTTGATCATGAACATAATAAAAAATAAAGAGAGGAGAAATCATATCAAGTAGAAGGCAAATGTGGAAAACACGAATATGACTATAGTGAATGACTCTGAATCTCATCTCGAGGAACATGATGATGATGATGATGATATTGATTATTGTGATTAAGACAATTATGATTATTAGTAATATTATATTATAAATTCTTAAAATTTTCTATAGAATATTTTCCTATGTTCAAGACAATTATGATTGCACATATATCTCCTTTTGATTATGTATATCTTCATTCTCGTGTTCTTCAACATTTATTGAAATATACAGAAATTTCATAATTTTTCTTGCATATTATTTCTTATCTATGACAATGAAGAAGAGGAGGATGAGGAGGAGGAGATATGTCTTTATGGGAAGGATGGCGAATAGTTTCGGCGAATAAATTTTGTCGGAATAATTCAAGTTAGGAGTCACATGAAGAAAAGGAGGAAGGAAAGAAAATTCTAATTCCCCATCTTGTTTGGGTTTGCGTTGGTAGGAATGTAGACAGTAAAGCCAAATGAAAAGTGATTTAATCAATAAAGAAATCCTTTTGTAGTAATGTTACTCTCAAGAAATATAGTGTAGGCAGGCTACGTAATTACAATCATCGTGACCTCTGTCGCATGAATTAATGTTGTTTTTGGTGAATTAATATGACATCACTAATTATTTACATTTATCTCCATGCATGTCGGCATTCTTAATTATGTCCAATAAAGTTGCCGCATCAATTTTAGAGTATATTATTGGGACAATACTATGGATAATAAATGTAACAATGGCACATTAGTTGGGATTTTTCATGAATGCTCGAAATATCACAGGATTGTTCACCTAACTAATTATGAGATATCAAACATTGTAAGCTTTCTCGTGAGCCTAAAAGAAGAATATTTTGTAAAATTAATGTCATGCGATGTTTTGAAAGACATAAAAATATTAAATGTAGAGTAAATTCATGTGAAGAAGGAGGGTGGTGGAGGCTCAATTTTTTTCTCCTAATGTGTGGGACCAAATTTGGATTTTGTGATATGTGGTGATTAATGATGGCAAAAGTTAGGTAATTGGAAACACGAAAGAATACTGAAAATTTGTATTGTATTATTCAATAAAAGTCTATATATACATTAAGTAATCAGCAACAAAAAAAGCCCTAAACCCCTAAAGATCACTTTACCCTCTTATACCACTAACAGACCACTTTGCCCTTTTATAACTCTTAACATATATCATGATTCTTTGAAATGGCTGTTTTGTTGGACTCTCTTTGTTAATCTTCCTTTTTATCTTGTCTTGCCCATTATATATCATTTTTTGCACGTGTCTTGATTCATCTTTGCTTGCTTTATTAGATATTACCATGATATCTCTTCGTCTTTGCCTTATAATACCCTCAAACAAAGCAATGTTCCCTACTTTGTTGGTTCTTTCTTTTGAATTTTCTATTTCCCTTATTGTTCTGCAGATAGAACCGATCGCAAGTGGAAATCTGCCTCCTGGTTTTGATCCGAGTACTTGCCTCAGTGTGTGTGTCTTTGTCTAGACTTTCTTCCATACTTTTATTCTCATTTCTCTGTTTCAATCGCCTGTTTATTTGTTATCATTTTTCTTTGGTTACCTGAAATTGAGTAGCTATGTAAGGCTCAGATTTGTACGGTGGATAATTGCTCATATATGCTCATTGAGTTGGAAATATTCTGACATTAACACTTCTACACGAAGATGCACCGAAATATTTCTTTTGGGTTTTCTCTCATCTTTGTTTTAATATAACTCAGGACGCTAGGATTTCGTCTTTATTTTTTTTCAAATTCTCGAGTTAGAAACTTATTGTTTTTGGCAAGCGTTGTATAATGCAGCTATGTGGACAATACTCATACTAAGGTGACAGAACCACTTCTTCGAGA
The DNA here is from genome assembly GCA_017140595.1 of Eucalyptus curtisii. Classification (NCBI taxonomy): domain Eukaryota; kingdom Viridiplantae; phylum Streptophyta; class Magnoliopsida; order Myrtales; family Myrtaceae; genus Eucalyptus; species Eucalyptus curtisii. The sequence continues at coordinate 34,123,636 of CM029503.1, read as the reverse complement.
GGTTTTTGCTAGTACAGGTCCTGTCGAGGGCTGCAAACTTATTAGGAAGGAGAAGGTATAGGTTTTGATTTGGAAAATATAATTTCTGTATTTGGGTTTTGATGAATTGCCGAAGCACCTGGAAAAATTTAACAGGAATGATAGAATCTGTTGCTATACTTGCTTGGATGTCGTCTATTGCTAACAATTCTGTTTTCCCTGCTTTACACAGTCGTCCTATGGGTTTATCCACTACTTTGATCAAAGATCCGCTGCTCTTGCGATTCTTTCTCTAAATGGAAGGCATCTGTGAGTAGAAACTATACTGGATTTGTAGTTAACGATGTTGCAATTTTAACTTGAGCATTCATGCCATTGGATCACTCTCTTTTTGCTGAGCCTATCCCGTTGTACGGCTTGCAGATTTGGGCAACCCATCAAAGTTAATTGGGCATATGCCAGTGGTCAGAGGGAGGACACTTCAGGTTTGCTCTGGTTCTTGTTCTACAATAGTTTATTATTATGTGCTCATGGTGCTATAATGCATAGTTTCATCGATGCTTCATATAACTAATTTTTGGTTGTGTAGGCCATTACAACATTTTTGTTGGTGACCTCGGTGCTGAGGTGACGGATGCCATGTTGTTTGCATGCTTTTCTGTTTATCCCAGCTGTTCGTAAGTTTCACATCTCTTTGTCTTGGTTTATTTTCTGAAAGTGCTAAAAAAGACGTGGTAAAAAGACATTATGATAGCATTATGCATTCTCGTCAGTCAAGTTCAAATAAATGTGGTATTAAATTGGACCTTTGTGCTAAAACACAGAGATGCACGGATTATGTGAGATCAAAAGATTGTACGTTCAAGAGGGTTCGACTCTATTTCTTTTAGGAACCAACAAGTGCTTTATTGCATTCTCCTGAACCTATTGTCATTTCTACGTCTATTTGTTCTGCATCCATTATACACATACATAATCTGTTGTTCTGAATCTCCAATATTACAGATTGCCTATTAATTTGTGTTGGCTCTCTGTGTTTAGGATGCCCAGAGTGCAATAAATGATTTGACCGGTAACTATTCTATGTTCGGAGCAAAACTATTTTTCTCACTCTTACATGTGTGATGGTCGTCCATGTTAAGAAGATTGCCTTCTTTATCTTAGATATTGGAATAGTGAAACAGTTGAATTATTAATACTGAAGTTCGGATTTTCTTAAATAGACTATTGAAAATTCCAAACATCCTTCTTATATTTTCTATAGTGACTAGTTCATAGATGGGAAGCTTTTTCTTGGACCATAATCATGTTGTTTTCCTCATATACCTAGATTGGCTTGATGTCTTGGGGGTAGGATATCGAGGGAGGTCCTCAATTTTGAGCCACTTGTCATTTTTAAATATATGCGGTTGTCTTTTGCCAAAAGAAAAGGAAATTTTGGGTTGTCACCAAAATTTTTAACATTTTTAATCCATTCATAGTTTTTACAAAAATCAATACATTTGTCCACTCATTGTTGTCACAATTGCAACAAAAAAAAAAAAAAAATAGGTGGATCCTTTTTGTTTGCTATTTTGTGAGCACATTGATGACCGTAGATTTGAATGATGCATCATATTCAGTCAGCCCTAAGGGCAATTAGAGTTCATTAGAAATTTGAACATAGTAAGAAGTTGGCAACGATTGAATTATTTGCATAGTGTAGCAGTACTTATCCATATAGTGCCGATTGTATTATATGAGATGGATGGTGTCTATATTAGCAATTTTTGACATATGTTATTTAGATAGATTGAATTAATATAGATGTAAAAAATATTTAAGATTAAATTGATTTAATTGAATATTTATAATTTTTTGGTACTTTTTCCCTCCGTGAATGTGCCCGAAGCAAGGATTGAGGATTGGTTTTCAAAGCATTGGGGTGGTGGAACCAACAGTTCTATAAGAAGAAGCAAGAGCAGCAGCAGGAGGCGTTGATGCAGCAAGCCCTTCTGCGCGGCGGTCGGCTGTACCACCCCCGGCCTCTTGGCTCCTCCTCAGGTTCCTCGCCTTCCCCGTCTCCTCTCGTGTTTGATGTCTCTTGCTTCGGACCTTCGCGAGGCGTCGGAAATTTCGATCGTTTGGGTGGATGCGTCTCGATCGCGATGATTCCGGGTGTTCGGGGGGGGTTTTGATCCGAGGAAGATGATGGAGCGTGAACAGTTTGGTCGCAATCTGATTTTTGTCGTCTTGTGGGGTCGGGCTGTGTTGTCGGACGAGGGATTGAGGTCGCGGGAAGTGGTTTGTTTGTTTAATTTTCTTTTTTTTTGCAGCTAAGGTCCTGCAGTGCTTGTCCTTGGATACCCTTGAGCGCTTGTGTTGTGCAGTTGCTTGTTAGATGTTGTGAAGACATCTTTTTACGTAGATTAGTTATCAGAAAGAAGGCGGGAATGAGGTAGAGCTTTTTGTCTTTCATTCTTCAGTTCCATTTGTTAAAAAACAGATGATCTGTGCAGATTGTAGAGTTTGCCGGTTGCCACTACCCATTAGGTACTGAGGCTAGTGCCAGTAGCTGTTGTTGTTGGCCTTTTCTTTTATTAGGAAATATAATTCCGTTTGGGTTTGTTTTTAGTTGAGCAATGTTCAGATAAGTCTAAGGATAATACTAGATCATAACAGACATGATGGAAGAACACAGCCTTGGACTATCAAAACTTAGAGGTATGCCGCAGGGTCCAAAGCTGATCTTTGACCCTTTTAAGAGACATTCAATTGCTCAACGTGAAAATTTATTTATTTTTCCAGCTTCATCTTATGGGGTGGTCTGTAAATTTCTCTAATTCCCTTGAGATACTAGGACTAGGAATAACTGAGAGCAAATGACCACTTATATTACAACTTACAAGCTTCTATCTGGTTAAGGTCAACTGCTACTTGACCATAGACTCTTCCTTTAATAGTCTTTTCCAAGACCAAGAACTTCTAAAGCCACTGTAAGAATGCCGCCATGTCATTTCAGCTCTCTTTGGCTGTGCAGGCTTATTTGATCCTTCATCAATCTACCTCATGAGGGTTGGGGAGAATATCTTCAGTTGATGGACTTGTGGTGGTATGCTCTTTTACCTTACATTTCTAAAGGAGAGAACAGAAAAACTCTGTCGAAGTGGTTTAAATGGAACTTCAAAGAATAGTTCACTAAGAAGGAAAATTAGAAAATATTCTCTTTTCTCCAAGACATTATGCTTGGCGAATTTTTTTGAATTCCATTAAATCTCTGTGAATATTCCCCTAAGCAGGATAGGGACTTAATTCCTTCTATATTAATCTGTCTTCCTATACTCCTTTTAAGTACATGGCGGTTGTTTGTGTAGGGTTGCTTTAGATAGGGCGTATGAGAAACTTTTGATGATTAGTCAAGCAAAAGTAATAAGGACTCATTGAGAATTTTCCTGTCGTTGAGATGTAAAAAATCATGGGTCATGGGTGAATGATGCAAAGATTGGGATGGTGAATTATGCGGTGAGGCGTGTGGCATCTTGGGATTTGTGGCATCCAGTTATTAATATGCACGAACAAGGTAGAAAGCTAGAAGAAGAGGACAATGGCCTTGGGGGATTGGGGCTGGTGAAAGGGAATAAGATTGGATCACGGCAAAGATGGTGATGATGGGCCAGAATTTTATTTGTTGAGAAATTACTTGTAATGCAGTACTGATAAGATTTGACAAGTTCACATATAGACGTTGTAATGTGCAGGCACGATAAATTGCTATCGTGTGGCAAGGCATGGGTTGAAGGAGCAAGCATTGCAAATTTTGAAATTTAAAGTATTTGAGGTCATCATTATGTGAGGAGAGGTGAAAGTAGGGAATACTACCATAGAATGTATCCTCAAGAATGATAATTGGTTGAGGATTTTGTTTTATTCCATGTCTAGTGCATTTAGTCTAAATATTTGGTCTTTCTTTGTCCCCGGAAACTTTCAGATTATCCTTTTTGTGAAGCTCCTTCTAGGCGCTAGGTCATTGTTTCTTGAATATTTTGATCAATGCTCGAGCTACGCATTAATGAATATCCTGACTACCTCACAGAAGGTTTTGTTGGGACTTGATGTTAGAAGGTGGTCATTACAGCTCACTGTTATTGCTGTAATGGTGTAATTTAGTTTGTATATTGTAAAGGGAAAAATTGTATTGTATTATTCAATAAAAGTCTATATATAGATTAAGTAATCAGCAACAACAAAAGGGAAAGTCTATAAAAACATATTTTCTTCGATGCTTCATGTAACTACTTTTTGGTTGTGTAGGCCATTACAACATTTTTGTTGGTAACCTCAGTGCTGAGGTGACGAATGCCATGTTGTTTGCATGCTTTTCTGTTTATCCCAGCTGTTCGTAAGTTTCATATCTCCTTATCTGTTTTTTTGTTTTGGCTGAAAGTGCAAACTTTCTATTAAAAAAGACATAGTAAAAAGACATTATGAGCATTATGCATTCTCGTCAGTCAAGTTCAAATAAATGTGGTATTAAATTGGACCTCTGTGCTAAAACACAGAGATGCACGGGTTATGTGGGATCAGAAGACTGGACGTTCAGGAGGGTTTGGCTTTTTTTCTTTCAGGAATCAACAGGTGCTTTTTTGCATTTTCCTGAACCTATTGTCATTTCCTACATCTATGTGTTCTACATCCATTATACATGTACATATTCTGTTCTAAATCTCCAGTATTAAGATTGTCTGTTAATTTGTGGTGGTTCTGTTTGTGTTCAGGATGCCCAGCGCGCAATAAATGATTTGACTGGTAACTGTTCTGCGTTCTGAGCAAAACTATTTTTCTCTCTTACATGTGTTATGGTCGTCCATGTTAAGGAGATTGCCTTCTTTATCTTGGATGTTGGAATAGTGAAACAGATGAACTATTAATGCTGAACTTCAGGTTTTCTTAAACAGACTATTGCAACTTCCAGACATCCTTCCTATCTTTTGTCTATAGTAAGTAGTTCATAGATGGGAAGCTTTTTCTTGGATCATAATCAAGCTGTTTCCCTCAGATACCTGGATTGGCTTGATGTCTTGTGGGTAAGATATCAAGGAGGTTCAATTTTGAGCCATTTTTCGTTTTTAAATATATGCGGTTGTCTTTTGCCAAAAGAAAAGAAAATCTGGGGTTGTCACCGAACTTTTTTACATTTTTGTTCCATTCTTAGTTTTTTTACAAAAATCAATGCAGTTGTCCACTCGTTGTGGCTAAAAAAATTTGACAAATAGGTGGTGCCTTTTTGTTTGCTATTTTGTGAGCACATTGATTACTGTAGATTTGGATGATGCATCATAGTTAATAGGCCCTGTGGGTTGATTAAAGATGATTTTCTGTTAGAAATTTGGGCATAGTAAGAAGTTGGCAACAATTTAATTATATTGGATAGTATAGTAGTAGTTCAGTTGTTCAGTGACATGCTAGAAAGTTGAACAGTCTTCCCTAGTAATAACATGATGGCTAGTTCTTATTACTGTCTCCATGTAAACTCAAGTTATTTTTGCTTTACATTTCAGGGAAATGGCTTGGCAGTAGACAGATACGTTGCAATTGGGCAACAAAGGGTGCTGGTGGCATTGAAGATTAGCAGAGCTCTGATGCCAAAAGTGTGGTGGAGCTAACCAATGGCTCTTCAGGTTAGCGTTGAACAGAATTGTCTTGGATTCATCTTGGTTGATATGCTGTACTCATCTTGGTTGATATGCTGTGCTCGAAGGAACAGGCTTTTTAAGTTTTACTGCCTGAGGCATTGTGTTATCTACTGTTATAGGCATTTTCTTTATCATGATTGAATGACGTATCAGCTACTTTATTTTTTTCATTGCAGAGGATGGCAAGGAGGCTATAAACAGTGTTGCTTCGGAAAATAATCCTCAATATACAACTGTTTACGTAGGAAATTTAGCTTCAGAGGCAAGACTGATCTCTCTTTTTCTGTACTATCTTTTGGTGCTTGTCCATATGGTAGATTTTTTAGTAATTTAGGGGCAAATCAAAGTGGATTTTTCTAGATTATCTGTAAGGAAAACTAGTATTTTCATCATGAACGCCGGGGGGGGGGGGGGGTACAGTAAACTTTGCATCGCATGTTTTTGTAATTACACTTTACATCTTCATGTTGACATTACTGCGTTAGCCATCTGTGCTTTATTCTTTTTGTGACCAGTAATGAAATTATATCGAAAGAAACTGTTAAAGTTTTTATTAATAAAGTTTAAATACACGTCAACCATCTGTATAGTTTTGCAACTGCCATCAGGCTCTTCTTTAGTTATAACTAGTCAAGAAGCCCATGCTATGCATGGGTCTCTTTTGTTGTTATCAAATAACTTAAACTTCAGGCAAGTAAAAGGATCAGAATTTGGGCTGAACTTATCTGCTATAAAATGAAGAAGAAATCAAAGTGTGGTCAGAATTCTAATTCTTTTAATGTTTTCTTCATATCAGATTCAATTCTATTCCTTTCCTCTTCATTAGTTAATTTGATGCTAACTTTTGCAATAACTAAATGTAGATGTATTGGATTATACTCTTTGAGCGCCAACATTATGAGGAGAGAAAATCTTACAAAAAGTTTAGATAATTTCAGTTTACAAAATTTAACAATGATTAGAAGACAAATTAGAATTAGAGGTGAAAAAAGGCTTTAATTAATTTCAAATGAAATTGCATATAATTGGATTGGTGATTGCATATGAATCAAATAGTTCTTGGAGAAGTATTAGAAAAGAAATAGTTTTTTAAATTGTAATTCCATCCACCCTATTTATCTTTTCTGCAAATTTTAAATTTCAATTTGCTTACATGATAATTGTTATGGAAAAATTAAGTAGTAAACCAAATGATATCAGAGATTATTTGGATTGATCTTTTTTTTCTTTCAAATTTTTAGTTTTCAGTATTTGAGCTGACTTCTCTTTAATCTTGACCACTTCGAATTCCTAAAACTATATAAATACAAACTTTTCAGATCTTTAGGGTCATTAAATTTCTTTTGGTAGTTTCTTAAAATTAACATTCTTTTTAAATTTATGCGAAGGATGCTTCTTTTACTTTGATAATTTCATATTTTCTTAATTAATGTTTTTAGTTTCTGAAAGAAAAATAAAAGAAAGAATGGTTTGAATAAAAAATGAATACTTCATTTAGTGAAACATGTTTTCTTGATTTGTTCAGTTAGTGGGACAAATGTCACTAAAAGAGAGAACCACATATCAACACTGATAGTCGCCTTGCTTTTGCACCAAGATACATATATAGTATTAGATTAAGTTAACTATAATTAATGCAACCACATTGAGTGGGTTCATACTGAAATAATTTTTATGAGACTAATTTATTCTGTTACACTTTTTATCATAAGCTCTTTGATGTTGGTACTACATTAGTTCATACTTGGAGCTGTTTTTAGAGGAGAGAAAAATTTCAGGAATTTGGTATGTGAAGCGAAGGTGAATGAGTAGAGAGGAAGAGCTGATGAACTTATTGTACCAAAGTTAAACCTACTAATATGGAAAATGGCTCCAACAATTGCAAGTTTAAATTTGGCCTTTCAAGTGATTAAAATGACACTTGTAAGTATTCAGATTTTTTGGTGATGGGCATTAGATGGAGATTGTGGAGGTTATGGAGTGGGAAGTACTTTTGTGAACTGTGCCTAGTAAAAGTGTTATTTCTTTTGAAATGATAGGGTGCATCTTGCCCCCATGGAGCATGATACCATATGTAGATTTCCATTATGTCTGTCACTCAAGTTTAGTTATCTATACCACCTTGGATGGTTGTTTATAACTTAGCGAAATTTATGCTATAATTGAATCGTTATAAATATGTGTGCATGCCCGTGAGACTGTATAGGATCATTTTCAGAAGTTATCTATCTCCAATTCTTTGGAGGAAATTCTAAGCCATTTTAATTTGCAGGTCACTTAGTTTGAATTCCATCACCATTTTCATGCTCTTGGTGCTGGAGTGATTGAGGAGGTCCTTGTCCAAAGAGATAAAGGATTTGGTTTCGTGAGGTATAGTACTCATGCAGAAGCAGCATTGGCTATTCAAATGGGAAATACTCAGTCACTTCTATGTGGAAGACAAATTAAGGTGTTTTCTTGGGCTCTTTACTAATTCTCTTCATTTCTGTACTTTTTATTTCACTGAGTGCTGATAGTTTGAAAAGTAATCCGTTCCATAGAAAATGTAGTGGGAGATTATTAATTTTGCAGTTATGCTGATTGAAGTTGAACTTACTGCATTTTTTTCGTTGAACGTACTGCATTTTTTTCGTTTCCCTGATCGTAAATCCTACCACTTCTCATAGTTAACCTTTGGTCAAAGACCTCATTTTTGTTTACACTGAGATTTTAATCCAAGTTGTCTTTGAGTTTTGTGCATTTAGCGACTTCACTAAACCCTATTGGATGAGCTTAGTGCTCCTTGATTTAGGACAGTTGGAGTTAAACTAAATCTGTTAATGCCGTAGCTATGACTTCGTCAGCATGTTGTGCCACCGCATGTTCAGCTGTACCTCTTATCCTCTAAAAGGATAAGCAAAGGTGGCATATGTTATGGTGACGACCTAATTGTCTAGCAATACAAGTGAAGTGTTTTATTTCTTCAATAATTTAAATGGGCTTTCCGTGGCATAGAGTTTAAGATATAACAGCTGTCCGCATCTTGGCAGTGGTAAAAAAAGATCGGGGGCCCTAGCATGTGAAAACGGTAGTCAACACAAGACTTCGTCCCCCTGGTGTTTTTAATTGAACCAAAGCTGACTTCTGATTTGTTTGGGCTTGCAGTGCTCCTGGGGTAGCAAGCCCACTCCCCCAGGAACAAGCTCCAATCCCCTTCCTCCACCTGCTGCAGCGGCACCATTACCGGGCCTTTCTAGTGCTGAACTATTAGCCTATGAGTGACAATTAGCAATGAGCAAGATGGGCGACATGCGTCCTCTCATGCAAGGGCAGCATCCTCTCAAGCAAGCAGCGATGGGTATGGGAGTTGCTGGCGGAAGCCAGGCAATATACGATGGTGGGTTTCAAAATGTTGCAGCCGCCCAGCAGCTCGTGTTATTAGTAACATGCCTGGTTTTTGGCTTACTGAGTAAAGAGGGGAGAGGGAGGGAGGGAGGAGGAACTTTTCTTGAGCCACATATATTATTGAAAGTTTATGACCTCTAGGAAGTTGCCGATGTTTGCCATCTCTACGCATGTTACCCTTTTCGATCTATTTTCTTCGTCTGTATGTTATTATTCTATTTGTGTATCTGTATGGTTGGCTGCTCAAAAATGAATCCATGTCTCTTTGGACCATTTTCCCGAGGTTCTTTTGCTTGTTATGGGTAGCATTACGCTTATTATTTGGATTCATTTCTATTTCTACCAAATTAAGTCGAATCACCTTTTAAAAACCGGCAAGGCTTGTGCTGTTTTAAATTATGGCAAATCGCATCAAATGTTGGCGGTGAATGCTACTAAAGTCAATCACACTTCGAAGAACTGCAAGACTCCCTAGTGACAACATTATAGGTGCATCAATAGTGGAAGCCTATGTGCTTTGATTTTTGGTGGAGTAAAATTTACACCCAACATCGCATGGTTCACGTTCTTGGGGAAAAGTATAGGAATTTTTTTTTTTAAAATTATTGTATTGATATCAATTTAGTTCTAAATATTTTAATTGGATCATTTTAATCCTAAGTTTTTTTCACATTGGTAATAATTGAGTCCATCTGGTTCATTTAGGCCAAAAATTGTTTATGTAAATGTTGATCACTTACGTGGTATGATTGGCGTTGATATGGATACTTTTATAAATTTTCTAATGATTTTTTTGAATTTATTCTATTTTTCCTTTCTCTTTTTTCTTTTTCCTCCACTAGCCTCCTTGATGGTTGATGGAGGTCGCCAAGGAGGGCGAGGGCCAAGACACCATCGCTAGCCACAAGTAAGAACCAGCACTTGCCGTCCTTGGACGAAGGCTAGGCGAGGCTGGACCTCGCCAAATTTGACGAGGCCCCTTGCCAGTGAAAGTTGGGCAAGGGTCCCCTCATTAGATCTCGTGAGGGGTAGCCTCACCGGGCCCTTGCCCTTGCCGGCAATTGGTGACTTCCATCGGCCATCATGGAGGCTAGTGGAGGGAAAAGAAAAAAAAAGAAAAAAAAAGAAAAAAAGAAAATGAAAAAAATTATTAAAATTTATAAAATTTATAAAATTATCCACATTAGTAATTCCTGGCTTATATTGGCAGAATGTACTTAGGGTGCGTTTGGTTCGGCATTTAGAAAGCCCCTTGGAACCCCAAAGCCCTTTGAAGAACATTTAGGGTGTTTGGCAATCATTCCCAAAGGGCTTTCAAGTGAAAGCCAGCCATTGGGAATGCTCAAAGCTCAAGGCAGGTGGGTACCAGCCTTGAGCTTCAGCATTCTCGGAATGCTGGAGAGTTCGTTTAATGAAAATTAGTAGATTGCCTATTTTACCCTTAAAACTTTACCGTAAAACCAACTTTACCCATTTTGAAACTAAAACCCTAGATGGCCTTCTCTCTCCACCCTCCCCCATGCTCTGCACCCTTCCCCATCGCTCTCTCACTGCAAGCTCGACTGCCGTCCTCCGATCCGCCGCCGCCGGTCAATGTCGCCGCCGACGACGAAGACGACCGCCGCGATCGATCGACCGAGAGGCCGGTGAGCGGCGCGCGAGGCCGGCGGATCCCCGATCGGGAATGTCTTGGGTGGGATGGAACCGGACGTCCGAGAGCTTCCACCTCGCGCTCGCGTATGTCGCCGTGGAGGATCCGGGCCACGCCGGCGTCGAGGATCCGACGCGCGCGTCGGTCTCGTCGACGGCGTCGTCGGAATCGGGGTCGGGATCGTCGCTGGGGTCGATGTCGCCGCGGGATCGAAAGTGTCTCGAAGCCTTGACGCAGCTCCGGAGGAACCTTCTGGCCTAAGGAAACAGGCGCGCCTTGCGCGTCTTTTAAGCGTCGGCAGGTTTCATACTCGGTCGTTCTATCGTCACCCTTCTCTCCCCCTCCCCTTTATAAGTGATTGATTTTCGCTTTCGCGTCGGCCGATATCTCTCGATTTCTGGGTATTTTTATAAACAGCGGGCGGCCCATTGTTGCTGCTTTCGCAACATTTTTGTCGCTACCCTAATCGTCTGCTGCTCCTGAGTTGGTATTATGTTGCACTTAATTTGGTATTTAACAATGAGTTGCTACCCTAATTGTCTGCTTACCTTGCTGCCCAAATTTGTTGATGCCCTGATCTGCTCCTTATTTGGTGCTATGTCTGCTTAATTTAGCATCCCAGTTTGTATTATGTTGCAACAAATTTTTTGCTATCAAAGTATGTTATTAAATCGGTCACTACTAATAGACTGTTGATTACACTAAAATGGGATTGCCAAACATGGAAAATGAAATTTTGTATGCATAATTAAGAAGAAGAGATGAAGCCTAATATAGACCAGAAAAACACACATTCTTATTCTTGAATGTCACCCTTTCATGGGTGTCTTCCTATTTGTGCTCATGTTGAGTTATGTGCTGGACTCTTGTCACTAAGATCAGTGGTGTGTGTTGATCTTTTTTGTTCTGTTTTGCAAACTGGTCTTTTGTCACAAAACTCATACGTGCCAATTACGAGTTATGCACTGGTTTTTTGTGTTCTGTTTTGCAACATGGATATTTATTCATATAGCTGATACTTGCTAGAATGAGTGGGCAATGAATGGGTATAAAGAATACATGTCAATTTTGTGTTATGTTATACAACCTGGATGTTCACGGGCAACTTCACAATGTTTGGTTCCTGTTAAGGAGGGTCTTTCTTGTGAAAATCGGTTCTGTGTTTAACGGGGGATTATGTGGACAGATAGGCTTGGGGTTTGGAGACTTTCTTGCTCTTGTTGGCTTAGAAGTTGAGTTGTGATGCTGCAAATGCATGTATCTCTTGATCTACATGTACAATGTGTTATGGGCATGGAAGTTGCACAAGAAAGGGGAGCTAATGATCTTAGTGGTGCATCTCTGGATGGGGAACATCATAGGTAAGAGGCATTCCTATTCATGAAGATTGGTCTTCTCTGAACACAGGGTATACCAGGGCTTCAAACATCCATGTTGACTGTCGTGAAGATGCTAATGAGCTTAGCTGAGGTTAATGACGGTGAAATATCGACACCTTGTCACTTTCAAAATTAGTGGAAAGATGTGGGACTAAATTAGTCTAATTAAAATGTTTAAAATTCAATTGGTACAAATGCAACAAATTTAGGATTATTATTATTTATTTTTTTGATGCTTTTCCCTCCTTGAATGTGCGCAGAACAAGATTGAGGATTGGTTTTCAAAGCATTGGGGTGGTGGAACAAATCGTCTCTAAGCTCGACTCAATGAGAGTCAACAAAGAAATCAATAGGGATTCGAGATAGCCCTGTGTAAATTATGAAAGATTTGGATTTTTTTTTCTTTTTTGGTTTTCCTTTTGGTCATGGAAGAAGTATGAGTTGAAGCGACCTGAAATGAACTTCGAAGACAAAGTTCCTGGGAGCAAAAGGCATCTTCCCCTTTAAATTTATGTCACTCTTCCTTTTTCGATAATTTCGAGACATCAATGTGGAGACTTGAGTACCTAGAAACCCATGAAAGATTCCACAAGTATTATGTAACGGTTAAGTTTAAGTCACTTTCTTGAAAAATTATAATTGCTCCATTTAGCAAAGAAGGCTTAGGGTCTCTTTTGTTAATATATTTTTCTGTGTGTCGTGATGCTCATGGATAAGGATAATATTTTAATTTTTAAAAGAAATTAGGAAATATTGAGACGAGTTTATTATTCCTATGTATGTGAGAAATTGAATGGTTCATGTAAAAGACAGCGCACTTTTGATGTTAAAAATGAAAAAAAAAATGAAAACATTATGTTGTGATTAATCTGTTAATCACGTTGATGATTAATCCTTTTTTTTGTTTGTAGTGTGAAAATATAAGACATGATGTCCTAGATGTTTTTTTCTTATTTGAAAAAGAAGAGTGAAAATTGATTCAGAATGAGAGAGAAATAGGAAATATCGCATGTGTCAGTAGATACATAGAAATAGAAAAACTTTTGGTAATTTAAATTATTTAAAAAATTTGGACATTGAAAATACAAAATAGATATGTGTTTAAATGTTTGTGATTTTTTTTTATGAACATCCCCATTGACAATTTGAAATTTACGATTTTGCGTTTTACAATACGATATGACATCGTGTTGTCCCAACAAAATAATAAGGATGGGGAATTTGGGTAGAACCATGACGATGTCGTCGTGTTCTGTGCGATCGTACGAAGAGTTAGAGATGCTGTTTCTTAAATTAGAAGCTGGTGGGGATGGACACCTCCTATAAAAAAGCTTGCTCGGTGCCTATTCCCCATCCAAACACCCTTCTTCCCCAAATCATTCAAGTTCAGACGCTCTAAAATTTTCCTTTCCTTGTCTCCCCCCTGAAGTGGCCATTTCCAAAGTCATAGCCAAATCACGCTTCTTGGGGCTAGAGCACCTCGAAACCCAACGGCCAGCACCGCGATCCTCCATTCCCTGGCGCGCTATCTTGTTTTCTTGAGCCCGCTCGTGTTCCACAGACTTCCTTCGATTGGTTCCTTTCGGAGGCATCCGAGGGACTGAGGCCGCGAAATCCTCTGGCAAAGACTTTGTCTTCGGTCTGCTCGTGGTCTTCTCTGAGCCAACAACGAGGAAAGGGCGAGACGAGCAAAATGGCGGATCCAGAAGTTGGAACTTCACCGCTCAATGCCGAGAGGAGCATCATAGCTTCATCACCAAGCGAACCGCCCCAAGCATGGAAGATGAAGGATGAGTCCCATATCGTGGGTCACAGAGATTTTACGAAAAAACTCGTGTCGCAGTTGATCGATGAAGAAGGCAAATGTGCCAACCTGAGTGTGATTTCGGTGGTCGGCGAGGGAGGCATCGGCAAAACAGCTCTAGTGAGGAGCGTCTGCAACCGAGTAGACGTCAAGAATCATTTCGACCGCTTTGCTTGGGTCCGAATTGGACCGGAGCCTAACCTGCTTCATCTCATGGCTGACTTGCTCAAGCAGCTGAGGATCCCGGAACTGCGAGACGTGGATCGTATGGACGAGGAAAAGCTGACCGATGAACTCCTACGACTGCTGATGAGGTGCCGTTATCTAATAGTCCTGGATGAATTGTGCGAACTCCATGTCATGTACGAGCTCATGATGGTGCTTGCGGACTCGAGGAACGGGAGCAGGGTAATCGTCACGACTCGTGACCCCAACATACTCTCTTCCATTGATCCGCGGTATTTCAAGATTCTCACGTTGAGCCCCCTCGACAGAGAGCAGAGCGAGAAGTTATTGGAAAAATGCAGCCCAGCTTTCCATGCGGTCGATCCGCCCGAGGAACTCCCCCATCTCAAAGAGGGGATTCTTAACAAATCGGGCGGTTCTCCCCAAAGATCCTTCTGCTCGGAGGACTTTCCGATCTGCTTACCAATGGGCTTTCCGATCGTCCCACACTCCAAGATGTTGTGCGTTTGAGTATTGAAGACCTTCCAGAACATTTAAAGCAATGTGCTCTGTACTTGACTCTATTCCCTAAGGAATCTGAGATTCCCACAAGGAGGCTCTTCAGACTCTGGTCAGCTGAAAATCTCGTATCTTCAGCGTCGGACGGTGCAGAGAAATGTTTCGAGATTCTGGTGACTAGAAACATGGTCCATGTAACTCGACAGAAATGGGATGGGAGTGCCCGATCGTGCCGCTTGCCTGGATCTTTGTACGATGTCTTTTATCAGATGGCTAAGGATGAACGATTCCTCAGGATCTATGACCGTTCTATTCATGATGAAGGAAAGTTCGATGCCCCGCGTATCGCGATCCATAGGGAGACTTCTGGAGGAGGAGAAGCAAATGCGCAAATAAATGTACCGGAATCAGGAAAAGAGCGTTCAAAAACAAATGCACAAGAACACATGGAGATCACTCGCGCTGAGCAACATCAAAAAATGTCTGCTGGCGACAATTCCACGCCGTGCAGCATCCAACAACTCTGTTCCTATGTGTCATTCAACACCAAGAAGCTAGGAACGCCAGCCAGAGAGATAGCGGCGCTACTTAAACCGCTAGTGCTGAAGAGGGACTCGAGTTTGCTGGGGGTACTTGATCTTGAGGGTGTCTACAAGCCTTCGCTTCCGGAGGAGCTTGGCGACATATTGCCGAAACTGAAGTACTTGGGGCTGAGATGGACTCTTCTTGAACGGCTTCCAAAGTCGGTGGGGCTATTGTCACGCTTGGAGACTTTGGATGTGAAGTACACTAACATATCCAATCTGCCGGATTCAATCTTGGAGGTAGAGAATCTGCGATACCTATACATGACCGAGGTAGTCCTGGATGTCGCTGCTCGTCATCAATTAGAATCCAAGAAATCATTAAAGTGCAACATCCAAACCATTTGGGGCTTAGTCATCAAAGATGACAGCCCTATGTTGGAAGTGCTGTGCAAGTTGACAGGCCTAAGGAAGCTGGCTCTGACGTGGAGGGGCGGGTTGGTATCGGAAGTAACTAAGCATATTTTGAATCTGAAGATGCTTAAATCCCTCAGATTGCGATTGGAGGGTTCATATTGGGAAATGGAAGACATGAGCAGGCTCAAGTCTCTTTCCATCTTGTACCTGCTCGGAGATCGGGCCTCGCTGAGATTGTTGGAGCCGCACTTTCCTCCGAACCTAAAAGTACTAACCTTGTCCGGGTTGCAGCTATATGACGATCCGATGGGAGTCCTGGGGAAGCTGAAATGCTTGACCACTCTCCGATTATTTGCCAGGTCATACAATGGCGAGACATTCAGCGTCTCAGAAGGAACATTTCCGAGGCTCCGTGTATTGAAACTATGGAAGCTGGAGTACCTGATCGCGTGGACTATACAGGCAAATGCAATGCCATGCCTTGCAGACTTGGAAATTAAGGACTGCAAGGAGATGAAGACGATCGACGGGCTGCAGAAGATCGAGACCTTGGAACTAATCACACTGGTTAGAGTGCAGGATGAACTCAAGCGATGGGTTAGAGAAATGCAGCTGAACGTGCCAATTATAGTGAAGGTATTGGTCACTGAGTTTGCTATGCGTCAGTAACAAATAGGCATCGTATGTGTGTGTGAGCATGTGTGCGTTGGGTTTTACCTCATAGAACATAGCTAGGCTTTATAGTGTAAGTGTCGTGGTTATTTACGAATATAAGTTTGTGTTCTTGATCATGAACAGGATTTAAAAAAGGGAGAGGAGCAATCAGATGAAGACAGCAAGTGAGGAAAAAGATGAAGATGACTATAGTGAATGACTTTGAATCCCGTCTCAAGGAAGATGATGATGATGATATCGATTATTGTTAGTAAGACGAGTATGATCGTTAGTGATATTATATTAGAAATTCTTAATATTTTCTATAGAATATTTTTCTATATTAAATACAATTATGATTGTACATATATCTTCTTTCGATTGTGTATATCTTCATTCTCGTGTACTCTTCTTTAACATCTATAGAAATATACAGAAATTTCATAATTTCTCCTTTTTGGATATTTTTTCTTATCTATGACAATGAAGAAGAAGAGGAGGAGGAGATATGTCTTTATGGGAAGCATGACGAATAATTTGGGGGAATAAATTTTGTCGGAATAATCCAGTTAGGAGTCGCATGAATAAAAGGAGGAAGGAAAGAAAATTCTAATTCCCCATCTTGTTTGGGTTTGCATTGGTAGGACGTAAACAGAAGAGCCAAATGAAAATTCATTTAATTAATAAAGAAATCCTTTTATGGTAATGTTACTTTAAAGAATTAATGTAGTGTTCGCAAGCTATGTAATTACAATCATCATGACCTCTGTTGCATGAATTAATGTGTTTTTTTTGGTTGAATGAATATGTAATCACTAATTATTTACATTTATCTCCATGCATGTCGGCATTCTTTCATCAATTTCAGAGTATATTATTGGAAGCACAAAGTATGGATAATAAATGCAATAATGGCACATTAGTTGGGAAATTTTTATGAGCGCTCGAAATATCACAGGATTATTCACCTAACTAATTAGGAAATATCAAACATCGTAAGCTTTCTCATAATCTTAAAAGAAGAATATTTTGTAAAATTAATGTCACGCGATGTTTTGAAATATATAAAAATACTAAATGGAGAGTAAATTCACATGAAGACGGAGGGTGGTGGGGGCTCACTTTTTTTTTTTTTTATAAAATGTGTGGGACCAAATTTGGATTATGTGGTATGTGGTGATTTAACGGTGGCAAAACACGAAAGATTATTGAAAAGAGGTGTTAAACCTATTGTTAGAGGAGGTCATCAACCTCGCTAGATCTAGCGAGGGCAACCCTTACTTATGGCCGACAGAGAAAATTAGGGAAAAAAGAAAAATAAAAGAAAGAACAAAATTCAAAAACTTGTAAAAAATTGTCCATATTAGGGCCGTGGTACCATATAGGACGACTAGTTTGGTTGAATGTTAATGTTGGAGATTTTAGATTAAAATTGGATAGAATGATTATAATAGCTAAATATTCATGACTAAATTGGTTAAAGTAAAAGGATTATGACTAAATTAGTGTTTGTATAATAAGCATGTGACTTTCTTGATAATTTTCTCGAAAAAAAAAAAAAAGAAAAGAAAAACACATGACCAATTCGTATCCATATCACAAATGAGATTGATGTGGTCTTTTTCTCTTATTTTCTATTTTCCGTTTTCGATTTTTAGTTATGGCTCTCTCTCTCTCTCTTTTTTATTGACACCTCTTTCAGTTTTGAGAGAGAGAGAGGCGCGCGCGATGGCAGTGGCTGCTGGCTGGTGCGTGCAGAAAAAGTATTGGGTGGTCCGGGACCGCCACGTCAGCATGGTTCCGGACCACTCACGCGGCGCCACGTGTGCGGAGAGGGGACAAAGGACCGGAACCGGGCCCACCTCTCTGACGCTCTCTCTCCTCTTTCTCTCTTTTGTCCCTCCCCTCACACGTGGCGCCGCGTGAGTGGTCCGGGACCACGCTGACGTGGCGGTCCCGGACCACCCAATATCTTCTCAGTGCGTGCATACCTATGAAGCACGGACACGTTGTCCGTGCTTCCGTGTCGTGTCCGACACGTGTCGGAGCTTGTCGGACACGTCGACACGCTCGGACACGGTCGGACACGCGGTCAACGCGTGTCGGAAATCCGACACGTGGTCAACCTTTGCCTGACACGTTTCGACACGCGTGTCCGGGAGGGAGTAGACCGCGAGTGACGGCGAGAGATGGCCGAGCATAGACTGAGGTTGCAGCTGCGAGGGATAAAGGACCAAAGGTGAGGAAGAGGAGAAAAGGGCGGTCGTGCGGCGAGCGGCCAGCGGCGAGGAAGGGGGTCGTGCGTGCGGTGAGGAGCAGCGAGCGGCAAGCGGCGAGGAAGGGGGTCGTGCGGCGAGGAGTGGCGAGCGGCGACCGGCAAGGAAGGAGGTCGTGCGGCGAGCGGCAAGGAGGGAGGAGGAGAAGAGGAAGGGTTGCGAGTGGCAAGGAGCGGCGACCAGCGAGGAAGGATGTCGTGCGGCGAGCGGTAAGGAGGGAGGAGGAGAAGAGGAAGGGTCGCGAGCGGCGAGGAGAAGGAGAAAAGGAGCTAGGGTTTTGAGAAACTCAAAAGTAATTAAAAAAATGAGTCTATGGGTACCTATTTTGGGGGGAGGGAAAGTGACGGACAGATGGGGGAAAGGACGGGGGAAATGGACGATCGTGGGAGGGAAAGGAAAAAAAATAAATTTGGGTTGGGGGAAATGGATAAGGAAAAGAAGAAAGTGGGGTGGAATCTAATGGGAATTTTTTTTAATCAAAAAAATAAATAAATGAGATTAAAAAATAAAAGTAAATTTGGGGGAGGGGGATTTCGAAAAATAAATGTAAATTTGAGATAATAAAATAAAAAAGTGTAAGATTTATTAATATTATTAGTATAAATTCATTGTAAACTCTTTATTTATTTATTTATGAATTTGAATCAAATTAATTAAAAATAAAAATATTTATTTAATATTTAACGTGTCGGAACGCGTCGAAATTCTCTAATTTTTGAGAAATGACGTGTCGCATATCGTGTCGTGTCGCCGTGTCCGTGCTGCATAGGTGCATACGGTGTCCGGTAGAGGTCAGTGAGAAGATATTCGGTGATTGTGCTGACGTGGCGCGCATGTGGATTCATACCGAATAACAGGTCGAAACGTGTGAGCTGAGGTGAAATAAAAAAAATATATTTTTTAAAAAAAATTTCTTCGCCCCTCGCTCCTCTCCAACTGCCCACTCTATCCAGCCACCGCCTACTCCTCCATCCAACCGCCCTCTTCCCAACCCCTTGAGAATCCGGTGCCGCCGTCTCCACCGCACAAGCCGTTGGGAACTTAAGCGGTCATGGAGTCTCTCTCCCGCATATCCCCTTCCGTCGTCCTCCCTTTGAGTTCCCTCGGGCGAGTTCCCTTCCGTGAAACACGGCCATGACATATCTGAAGGCGTGGTCACCATCAGATCTGGAACCGCGGAGCCACGGCCGCGACACACCTTGGAGCCAGATCTGTTGTGGCCAGGGCCCTGGCGAGGCCCTCGCCAGGGCTTAGTTGCATTTTTCTGAAGGCTCGGCCATGATGGCTCGGCCGAGAATTAGAGGAGTTGCTCGGCCATGGCTCGGTCGAGAACTGGAGAAGGCTTGCCGCTCAGCTTTTCTGAAGCCCGACGACGGGTTGTTGTGCAAGCTCATTGGAGGAGGGAGTCGCCGAGATCTGGAGGCTTGGCCAGGTCTGTCACGGCCATGGCTCCGCGGTTCCAGATCTGGATGGGGCCAAGCGACGCCGGAACAGGCGGAGATGGTGGCCGGACGAGGATTGTGCTCTGTGATGGAGGAAGAGGATGACGAGAAAAAAAAAAAAAAGATTTTTATTTTTTTATACCGTCTCTGCTGACACGTGGCGATCTATTTTTGGATATAAAAATGCGCGCCACGTCAGCGATTGACGTGGCGCATTGCGATCGCTGAACATTTTCTCCAGGTTTTTCTCGGCAATGGCAGGCTGTGGCGATTGGTGCAACAGCTGCACGGCTTGAGAGGAGAAGAGAAAAAACCAAACAAGAAGATGAAAAATGAAGAGAGTAAATCTTGGCCATTGAATTCGTATGGCGCTGATCATGCGAAAGTCTTTACTTAATAATCTCCACCAACCTGCGGGTGCAAATTCGGCTACGTACACTGCCTGCTACTCCTTATATACTCTTAACTGAATTTTACAAAGAGAGAGAGAGTGTGTTCCAAATAATTTTTTTTTAACTCTTAATTTATTTTCTGTTTGTAACTAATTTTTTTGCAACGTGATTGCGGCAAATTGTTCATTCATTTCATAGAAAAAATGAGTTAAACTTGTTGAGTTATAGCCGGGACGACTCTATTGTTTTGTTCGAAAGACAAACATTCTCGTCATCAATAAATCTTTAGAAATATTGATTCACCGCAAGTGCTATTGGGTTTACAAAAAGGTGTCTAGAAAATTATTAGCTAAGTAAATTATTAGTAGGTCACCAATTCACATGTTAAATCACCAATATCTATTTGCCTATCTACAAATTACCAATTGTTGCAATAAATTACCAACTTTTATTAGCGTAATGCACCAACATATCAAAGTTATCCACTTCATTTGAGCAAGTTACCAACTTTTCTGCATAAAGCTAACAATTAGTTTTTGATTTTAATTTGAATCGCTTACCAAGATATATTATTTGATCGATTTTGAATAACCAACTTTTCTTGTAACTTGCTAACTTTTATAGAATTTATTCACTCTTAATCAAATTGGGAGAATGATCAAGAAAATCCTAAATATTAAACTTATACCAATTTAGTTCTTAACTTTTCAATTTAGATAATTTAGTCCTAATTTTTTTGACCATTGCCAATGTAATCCATCTGATCAATTTTAGTCGGAAATTATTGACGTAGTTCTCGGCCATCCCACGTGACATGAATGACGCCGACATGGATAATTTTTAGAAATTTTCTATATTATTTCAGAATTTTTTCATTTTTCATTTTCATTTTCCTTTTTTCCATTTATTATCTTTCCCTTTTCCTTTTGCCAATGATGGTTTGCCAACCACCGACAATAGGCAGTGGCTGATGTGGGCGAGTGATGGTGAGGTAGACCCTCGTCCAAGTAAGGGCAGCCTCACCAGATTTGGCGACGGGGGCCCTCATAAACACTTGCCTTGACATGGCCATTAGGGCAGCCTTGTTCGGCGTCGCCCTCAATAGCTATTGCCTATGGCTGATGGCTGGCAAACGGCCACTAGTAAAAAGAAAAGGGAAAGAAAAAGAAGGAAAAAAGAGTAAAAATAGAAAAAAAGAAACATTTATATTTTTTACAAAAATTATAAAAATTATCAACGTTAGTATCTATTGTGTTACGCAAGATAGTTGATATTCACGTTAGTGATTTCTTGCCAAAATTGGCTAGATGGACTAAATTGATAAATCATCAAAATGTTTATGATTGAATTACTTGAATTGAAAAGTTTAAGACTAAATTAGCATAACCGCAATAGGTTCATCAACTAGTATTTTATTGTAGCCATTTACCTACATTACATGATCTGTTTCGAATTACCAACTATTATTATAACTTACCAATTTTTGTTGAAGTTGTCTACTCTTATAGGAAGTTACCAACTTTATTTGTATTACCAATTTTTTTTTGCAGACCAAATTAGTATTTATTTTCACAGTACTAACTGTTATTTAGACGCTTGGTTTCGGCACTACACATCCCGTGCTCTCTCTCTCTCTCTCTCTTTCTTTTCTTTTTGAAGGGGTTTTGATTGGTTACGACACAGAGTTTGTAGTGAAGAGAGAGAGTCCATCCGTCGTCCATCGAGGGCAGCGTATTCAACCGCTCACCATGCTAATGATTGGTATGTTGCAATTCAATGATAAGTAAAAGACGTTTAATGTGATTGTTATCTTTTTGAATAGACCTTTCCTTCTCCGCATTGCTAAGCCATGAGGCGCATTTTGCTTGTCAACCGATACATCGCCCCTCTAGTTACTGCTATAGGCTGCGAAAGCTTGCCGTGTTTGTTTCATGCTTGACTCATCACTTTGTCTCTCTCCATTAGCTCTTAGTTCTCATCTCTGAATCATTCGGCACCCGCTTATCTGTTATTGGCGACATGTCTCGCAGTCATTACTGGCTTGGTCCTTATGAGGGCGCAGAGTCTGTCGGAGGTGCCCTCTTCTTCGAGCGACGTGTGGAAGGAGTGGGAGCTGAGAGGCGTGGTCTTCTTGAGCCTTGCCCTCCAAATCGTCCTCATTTGTCTCGGCAGCTGCCGCAAGTACTTTCCTCATACTTGGATCAAGTTGGTCACTTGGTCGGCCTACCTATTGGCCGATTCGGTTGCGATTTACGCGATCGGCATGATCTCCAACATGATTAGGGAAATCAAGGCCGGCAAATCGTTGAGCAACCCACACACGGAGCTAAGCACCTTTTGGGCGCCGTTTTTGTTGTTGCACTTGGGAGGCCCCGACACGATCAGTGCCTACGCGATTGAGGACAACGAGCTCTGGCTGAGGCACTCGCTGACGTTGGTGAACCAGGCGGGCTTGACCGTTTATGTCTTGGTAATGGCGTGGACTCATCCTACCCTTTCCTTCCTTGCCATTCTGATACTGCTTTCGGGTTTCTATAAGTATGGCGAGAGGGTTTGGGTCCTCCGTGCTGCCAGCCAAAATTACTTCAAGGACTCCTTCACGGAGTCCCCCCTCCGCTGGACGGGTTCTAGCAAGATTGAGGCAGAATGCGAGTTGAAGCGGGAGGAAGGGCACGACGTCGTGCCTCATCATGTAATCCACGTAGATAATGAAGATGTTGTTACGATCGATCTTGCGATCGCCGAATTTTCCTCTAAAAAACTGAGTTTTGTGAAGGAGTCGGAGGACCAAGGATACGAGCGCATTGCGGGCACACTGCTATCAGCCAGGCGCTTGGTCAACACTAGTCAGCGACTTTTCGCGGATCATTTGTTTAGTATGGAGGAACGTGACAGCTGCCTATCGATACTGAGAGGCAAGCACTGTACAGGGGATTTCA
This sequence comes from Eucalyptus curtisii, assembly GCA_017140595.1. NCBI lineage: Eukaryota > Viridiplantae > Streptophyta > Magnoliopsida > Myrtales > Myrtaceae > Eucalyptus > Eucalyptus curtisii. Next base: position 34,100,439 of record CM029503.1, on the reverse strand, counting down.
AGGTCATTGAAATCGAACTGGGTTTCATCTACGACATGTTCTACTCGAAGGCAAATGCGGTCTATACAAGATGGGGCTTTATTTGTAGACTCGCCATCTTATTCTCAATCTGTGTTGCCCTGGTGATCTTCTTTTTTACTGACAAGCGACCATACTCAAAGCCGGATCTATTCTTAACCTTCTTGTTATTAGGAGCGGCCATTTTCATCGAGTTATATGCACTAGCTCACGTTCTCTTCTCTGACCAGGTCGCCTGTTGGCTCATTGAGAGAAAGCAATTGGCCATCTTTCATTTCATCAACCGACTGGCTCACGTTCTTTTCTTCGACCAGGTCGCATGTTGGCTCAATGAGAAAAAGCAATTAGCTGTCTTTTATTTCATCACTCAAATCCGACCACTGTTGAAAAGGCGTAGGTGGTCCAATTCCATGGGCCAATATAACTTGATGTCCTTCCAAAAAAATTACTTTCACTGGTGGAGTTTCCTCAAGCTATCGCACGTCGAAGAGATGGCGGTGAAATTTCTCTACCCACGCCACATGCCCGTTAGCGACGATGTCAAAAAACTAATCATGTCGAAGATCAAAGAGATGGAAGTGAGGGTCCAAGAGATGGACGAGAAAGAACTCCAAGACTTCCAAATGAGAGACAGGGGAATCCATGCGTTGAGCACACATAAAATGGATGAGTTGACATGGAGCATCGAGAAGCTGGACTTCGACGAGAGCATCCTAGTCTGGCACATAGCGACAGAGCTATGCTATTATCTCGATTACGGATGGCCGGACAACACTAGGGAGCTAGAAAAGAATAATCAGAGCCCTGTCAAGAAGAAGTCCTTGATGGGTTTACACTTGTCTCGGTACATGCTCTATCTCCAATATATGTGTCCTTCGATGTTGCCAGCCAGATTTGGAAGTATTAGGTTCCGAGACATTTATAAAGAGCCCAGCAAGCATTTCGACTTGCCTAAATTCGCTCAGGATGGACCTGCTCGTGGCCGCAAAAGGAGAGAGTGCAAGCCCGATATCTCGGAAGAATCTGAGATCCCAGAGGGTGCGGACGCGTTGCTTAGAAAAATGGTAACCAAAATCTATGAGAGTATGTCGGAGGAGGACCAAGTCAGGGAAGTGCTTAGGCAAGGGTGTGACGTGGCGAGGCAGCTGGAGGGCGTCCCGCGTGGGTGGAGATGGTCGGTGATCAACGAGGTATGGGTGGAAATGCTGATGTACGGGGCTAACAAGTGCAAAGCGAGGATCATGCTCAACACATGCGGGGGCGGCGAGCTCATAACCCATGTCTGGCTTCTCATGGCTCATTATGGGTTGACCGACAGCTTCCGAAACTTCGCGATTTCCCGCGGCCACAGCAGAGATAATAGTGAATCCTTGGTGAATAAAAAGTGGGGATTGATGAGGTTATCGATTGTTGGAGTTTTAGATACTAAGTTTGAGATTAAATTTGTTATTTTCAGTGTCCCCCTGTTGATTTGCGGGAATAGAATTAAAGAATAAAAAAGCATGACAATTCAATAAATTATTACTATACATCAACATCGTCTATGAAATTTTGTGAGACCTCATGTCCATCGTTTCGAAAATTTAAGTTATTAAATAAATGGGAAACTTAATATTTAAAGATTTTACCATTTGAGAATAGTGGTGATTGAGAATTGCAAATTAGAGATGTTAAGAGAGGAAATTTCGGATGTGGTGCAACGATTTAAACTTAAATTCGCATGAGAAGTGTTGATAAATGACATCAAGATGCGCCACCCCGTCTGAAAAATCTACCAATTCAACTTCCCGACGGACTGAGTTGTTTGTCTCTAGCTCTACCCAGGCTGGAGGCAAATCGTCTTCTTTATTTGATTTAAGCAACTGATTTTTTCAATAATCGAAGCGGGGGCACTTTTGTTAAAAAAATTCTAAATAAAAAATCGCAATCCCAGAAAATAAGGAAAATCCTTCTTTCTTCCTTATACCTGTCATAGATGGGCCCAACAAGCCCAAGCCAAAGCCCATGTCTCCCAAGCCCCGACCCAGACTTTTATCGGATGTCTCTGGGGAGCGACAATTCCCATCTTCTTCGTTTTTGGGAGTGAATTATCACACGCAATCTTTCTGATTGCTTTGCGAAAAATTAAAAGATTATCCTGGTATAATGGTTAAGAAGGGATTGTGAATCGTTATCGTCTGAATACGACAAATCACCTTTTTTGATGTAATTTTTCACTCTCCTTTTATCAATATATATACCGTTAAAGCAAATTCTTAATTACGATAATTAGCACATGGCCAATAAATAAATAATAATGAATCGGCACAAGTTAATTAATGTCCCATTTTATCCTTTGCCTCGGTTAATTTTGTCTATTTATTAAATGGATTCAAACTGCTACATGCGTCCGCAAAGGGATGAGCCCCAATCAACACTGCTACAGCTTTGGTGTCAAGCCAATCCATGAGCTCAAATAAAAAACTGCAAGATGGTAATTACGTGTACGTAAAATCAGGATAAATCCCATGCTTCAGATTATTTTCAACATAGATGGAGATCCTTTGTAATTCCATAACAGGAATTTCTTACTTCAAGAATAGAAGGATATGATTTTTCTCATTGTGTTCATGTCACATTAAATGAATATAAAAATCTCTTTTGGAATTAAGGATAATGTGATCCAGCTACAAGAACTCTTCCTCCACCGCATCGAACTGGTTATGCTTTGTTTAATCCTTGGGATGAATAAGAACGCCCTTGAGGATGAGGCCCGTCTTTTGAGGATCGAAGAGCGTCCCCCGGAGGACGAAAGAAATCGTCCCCACGGTCTTTGGGCCCATCTCGAACTCGCCGGCACGGAGATTTATCCATTCCTCCTGCCGCTGCCCCAGATTCCCAATGTGGGTCTGTTTGGTCCCATCCGGCAGGTGTAGCTCGAGCTCCACCACAGAAAGCCGTTCAGAGTCAGTTCTGTTGAGTATGACCACGAATGCCACCTCATACGTAGTATGGGGAGAGAGCCCTCTTGTCTTGAATCTTCCCTGAATTAAGAGCCAGGATAACTTCTTCGATTCGGGGACACGTATGTCGGCATCTCTGCGGAAACTGAACCTGGAGAATTTTAGTATTTTCAAAATCGCGATCTGACGCACGCCAACTAGATATATAACACACAGATGCCACATTGAGTAGTGTACTAATTTCCTTGTAATGGATCAAATTTGTAAAAGAGGTACCATTTTAATTTCATGGTGATCCAATACCAGCAACTTTCTTCGTCGCCCCCAGCAATTTCACACGCCTTGGGAAGCACCAGGAAGCAGTTCTTGTGGAGATTCGCATCGACCCAAAACTTCTGTTAAATCCACTGTGAGGTGAAAATTTTGTCCTAGATGATCACTATCATTGATCGTAAGAGTTTTGTTATTATTTCACAAATGTGTCAGATGTGCCTTTCCAAATAAAAGAAACGAACCGGTATCAGCGAATAAAATCTATGCTTTGGATGTCATCATGCGAATTCTCGCTAACCACTACTTTACTTTTGGAATTTGGTGTGCAGTGTCCTTAATTAATTCCTGTATTGGTTCAATTTATCATGTAAAAGGTGCGAAAAGGATCCTTCAAGACCCTACGCAATCGATAGACTGACCTGACCACACATCTTGCAGTTATCGCTGAAAGGTACATAGATAGATGGAGTTGAAAGGGATGGGACTTTGCCTGTGTGTCGTTTTTCAGGAGCACTCCTTCGTATACCACGCGATGCCAATCCTTGATGTCCATGGACAAAATGTTGTATGGTGTGGTTGCTTTTCTCACGAGCGCTAAACTGTTGAGAGAAGGCCCTCCCTCCTTTTCTCTGCTTGGGCGATTAGTTTCCTTATCAGCTGAGGTTGACTCACCTTTTGTTGCAGTTCCATCTTCCATTTTTTTTTTCTAGGATTCAGAGTACCTGTCGCAGTACATATTAATAAGTTTATTGCAATTGTACACACAAAAAGGACAAAAAAAGATGAGGAAAATCTCATTTACCGATTCCGTGCTTTGTTTGGAGTAGGAATGTTGAACTCTTCGAGTTATCACAACTTGGTTTACAGAGGCTTGGAATGCTTTGCTTGGGAAAACAAAGGGATCGAAGGAAAGACACCGTGGGGCCAACATGATCAACGGACCAAATAGACTTGGTCCACGTGATCTATAAATCATATAATATTGGCTTTTTATTCCACACATGAGGCTGTTAAGTTATCGAGGTGCCCTTTTCTTAGAATTTTCAGACTTCTGCAAGTGAAAAGACACAATTGGGCCTGATGCTCTTGTCCGTTCAATTATCTAGCTAAACAATTAGGGTGTGAACGTGAATGCCATGGGGCTTGTGAGTAAAAAGAAGAGTTCGGGTATGGAGCCGAGAGACCGTGAGTGGAGACTTAAAAGAAAAGAAGGGAAAATCACACTGAGCATTAAGGAGATGGTGCATGGCAGAATTGGTGGCGTTTTAAAGCACGAAAACAAGAGTGTTGAAATATCCGTCACAATTAGATTTTATATGATGCGATCTCCTTCTATTTATTTGCATAAACTTTTGAGTTGAACTTCTTAGTATTGTGTCTTTTTAGTCAAATTTCACATACTGAAGCTCGTTGGGAGGATTTGATCTCATGTTGAGTCGATGTAAGAGAACTTTTGATTCGGAAGCTGATAAATGGTTGGCTTAAATTTAGAAGAAGATCAATAGTAAAGGGAAAAGAAAGAAGAAAAGAGAAAAATAAAGCGGGCTTGGAAAAAGGAGAATTCATTAAATTACTCAAAACAACAAAGATCGTTTTGTTGGACTATTGGTTGTGTCACGTAAGATGGTTGGTAATAACTCGATCGTTACATTGCTTTTTCAGTAGAAAATTGACATGAAGGACTATATTGAGACTTTGCGCAAAAGTCTAAGAATACATTGGCAAAATTCAAAAAGTTTTGGATTAAATTGGCAATCATATAAAATTTCATTTTTATATGTAACTTGTTTTAGCAGCATAAGCAAATCTATCCTTAATTTCGTCGCGGTTTCACTAGATCTTCGTGAACAGAATATTTTAATGATAATTTTTATTCTCTTAACCTGACGGGAGAATGCAAATTTTTGTATTCACGATAATTTTTATTCTCTTAACCTGACGGGAGAATGCAAATTTTTGTATTCACTTGAATTCCTTGAACCTTTTGACCTTAAAAAAAAAAAAAACTCCTTAAACCTGTATAGGTTGTGATCTTTTCTATTCATCAGCGGCTTTTTGAATGCTCAAGTTCTTCTATATTTCTTCCTTAGATCAAAATCCACTATATATAATCTTCCAACGGAATACAAAAGCTGGAAATATCCATCGTTCAAAACTCATTTTGATCGAACACACTTGAACATCTGCCAAGCCAAATACAATCACAGCAATCCAAGAAGAGGCATTATAGCGACAACTGTCTCCTCATCACAACATGGAACGAATCGAATTTTTGGCATTCGCAAGGTCAACGACACAAATGCTCCTCCCTCGTATCTCACTAAGACCCCGCTCAATGTTGCACTCATATAAGGTTGCATGGTTTGGCTGCAAATTGAGTAGACAGTCTCATCTTCACCGACTCAATTCCACTACATCATTGTCCTTCTAGCTAAATTAATCTATTAAAACGACAAAAAGATTTTCACGTTTTATGGATAATTTTGGGATCCCCTTTTCCTCAAGTTGCTGTAATGTAATTTATCAAATTGAATCTATAATATTAGTAATTACGTGCATCGAGAGGGAGCCACCAAGGAGTTGACATGTGGCCTCTCCTTTAGCTGATACTTACCCCGATTGTTTTCTTTTTCTTTTATTCTTAGACCAAGTCATTTTTTTTTATTACTTGCTTATTTTTACAATTGCAAATTAATAATAGTAAGACCTTTTGGTCAACAATAAATTCATAAAGTGGAATATGAGAGTCCAGAATTAATTTATTTTTTGTCCCTGTAGAAGGTTGCTTCCTTTCCAGAAAAGGCAAAAACAATTTCGCTAAGAACATGATTAAATTCTTTATTCATTTTTAGACACACATGTCAATAAAAAATGACTTATCTAATAAAATTAATATCCAAATGAGATTTAAAAAATTAATTATGAGGTAAAGAACTATATTCTCCTAAGTCACTAAGTGGTTTACTAGATAACTTAGATATCACATCCAAAGATTGAAATAACAATTGAAATTTCATAATGAATTAGCTAGTTAAAGGTAAGAGAAGTCTTACCCTTTAGTATAGCAATGAATACATCCATCTTTCCATTTTTAAAAAGTTACACTTTACATCAACCATTTTTTTATTAGATTATTAAGTTTTATGCTCAATAATGATTGATTTACTTATATGTTCAATAATCATCAATCAAATCTCTTCTTCAATTTTTTTTCTTTGTTTGGAACTACATCAAAAGTGGAAGCTACTTGTTAATAATAATGTACATTCATTAATCTCATTTATCAAAGTTTCGCCATATTATTAAAAAATGCTTGAGAGTATTTATTTATCGATGGTTTCTAGTCCTTCTATTTATAAGCATTTTGATGCACATGGTGGAAGTCCGTTGAGAAATTGACTGGTGGCCCTCGCATTGTGGCCCCCAGCGTCTACCTTTCACAAAACTTAGTAATAGAATCCCAAAATTAGGCAATATGAAAAATACCTTACTTCATCATGAGGTCAAGACCAGAAATTGGGAAGAGTGTCTTTCAAGGATAAATACTCTTGTAACACCTGTCCTCCACCTTCTTCATTTTTTTTTAAACTTTTTTTCTTTTGAAACTATTTTAAAATTTCTAACTTCTGAGATATAGAGGCAGAAAAAAAGTTAAAAGCCAAGTCTGAAATTTTTTTTAGAGACCTTTAGAGAACTTCAAAATTTATAACGTGTAGGTTAATAAAAAAGACAATCCAAAAAACGAAGTTATCCATTTGTGTAAGTTTTAAAAAATAGAAAAAAGAATCAAAATTTTACATGAAAGGGCAAAACAACTATTTGAGTCACCAAATTGTGTACAAGTAAATTTAGAGAAAAATAAATATTTATGGTAGAAACTTTCAGGAGTTTTCACCCATGGAGCAATAGAGGGAGTGAAGAAAAAAAGTATAATAAGCATTACCTAATAATGAATTTTTAAGAGAAAAGGCATAAAAAAAATCTTGCAACAATTCATGAGAATAATAGCAAATGGATATGAGAACAAGATAAAAGAAAATCCAAGGTAAAAAAAAAAAATCGATAGTCAAGCAGAGAAATAAGTACTGAGAATGTGATGAAAGTGTCACAAAAAAGAAATGACAAGAAGGGAGATTGAATGGTTGACTAGAGAAATCATAGGGTGATGTGTTGATTATTGCACTCATTGGTGGGATCCATATCTACCTTGAACCTGTTTACAAGTATCGCATCTTGTGAGTACTTTCTCAACTAATGGCTAAGCTCAATAAAATTATACTGCAAAGTGATTTACTAAGCATAATGTATTTGAATAGGCCCATTCTTGCATGATATTACAATCTAAGATACATATCCTTTGAATGAATAGAAGTAATCCAGATAATCGACTTTTGAATCCTCTCTCTTTGAGATAATATTTTAATGATAATATTTATTCTCTTTACCAACTTGACAGGCAAACGCAAATTTTTGTATTCACTTGAATTCCTTGAACCTTTCGATCTAAAAAAAAAAAAAAACTCCTTAAACCTGTATAGGTTGCTATCTTCTCTATTCATTAGTGGCTTTTTGAATGCTTAAGTTCTTCCATATTTCTTCCTTAGATCAATTTCCACCATATATAATCTTCTGACAGAATACAAAAGCTAGATATATCCATCATTGAGAACTCATTTTGATCAGATATTCTTATCCTGAACATTTGCCAAGGCAAACAAAATCACAGCAATTCAAGAAGAGGCATTATAGCGACAACTGTCTCCTAATAACAACATGGAACAAATCAAATTTTTGGCACTCGCAAGGTCAATGACACGAATGCACTTCTGCACTTCTCACTCCCGTGTCTTACTAAGACACTGCTCAATGTTGCACTTATATAAGCTTGCACGGTTTGGCTGCAAATTGAGAAGACAGTCTCATCTTCACCGACTCAATTCCACTACACCAGTGTCCTTTTAGCTAAATTAATCTATGAAAAAAACAAAAAAAGATTTTTACGCTTTATGGATAATTTTGGGAATCCCATTTTTCTCAAATTGCTGTGATGTAATTAATGAAATTGAATCTATAATATTAGTATTTACGTGCATTGAGAGGGAGCCACCAGGGATTTGGCATGTGGCCTCTCCCTTAGTTGGCACTCACCCCAATTGTTTTCTTTTTCTTTTATTCTTAGACGAAGTCATTTTTTACATTACTTGATTATTTTTACAATTGCAAATTAATAATATTAAGACCATTTGATCAAAAATAAATTCATAAAGTGGAATATGAGACTCTAGAATTAAATTGTTCTTTGTCACCGTAGAAGGTTGCTTCCTTCCAAAAAAGGCAAAACCAATTTCACTAAGAACATGATTAAATTCTTTATTCATTTTTAGATACACAAGTCAATAAAAAAATGACTTATCTAATAAAATCAATCTCCAAATGAGATTTAAAAAAATTAATTACGAGGTAAAGAACCATATTGTCCTAAGTCACTGAGTGGTTTATTAGAGAACTTATATATCACATCCCAAGATTGAAATAACAATTGATATTTCCTAATGAATTAGGCAGTTAAAGGTAAGAGAAGTCTTACCCTTTAGTATAGCAATGATTACATCCTTTTTTTCCATTTTTTAAAAGTTAAACTTTACATCAGCCATTTTTTTATTAGATTATTAAGTTTTATGCTCAATAATGATTAATTTATTTATATTTTTGATAATCATCAATCAAATCTGTTCTTCAATGTTATTCTTTGTTTGGAACTACATCAAAAGTGGAAGCTACTAAGAATCTACATTCACTAATCTCATTTATTTGGCCATGTTATTAGAAAATGCTTGAGAGTATTGCAAAATTATTTATCGATGGTTTATAGTCTTTGTATTTATAAGTATTTTGATGCACATAGTGGAAGTCCATTGAGAAGTTGACTAGTGGCCCTCGCATTGTGTGACCCAGCTTCTACCTTTTACAAAGCTTAGTAATAGAATCCCAAAGTTGGGTAATACAAAAAATTGCCTTACTTCATCATGAAGTCAAGACCAAAAATTGGGAAGAGTGTCTTTCAAGGATATATACTCCTGTACCGTCCGTTCTCCACCTTCTTCATTTTTTTTTAAATTTTTTTTTTTCTTTTTAAGTCTATTTTAAAATATCTAATTTATGAAATATAGAGGCACAAAAAAAAATTAAAAGGCACCCATGAAAATTTTTTGGAGAGCACCTTTAGAGAACTTCAAAAATTATAATGTGTAGGTTAGTAAAAAAAATCCAAAAAACGAAGTTATCCATTTGCATAAGTTTGAAAAAAAAAAATCAAACTTTTACATGAAAGGGCAAAACAACTATTTGAGCCACCAAGTTGTGTACAAGTAAATTTAGAGAAAAATAAATATTTATAGTAGAAACTTTAAGGAGTTTTCACCCAAGAAGTAATTCAAGGAATGAAGGAAAAAAGTATAATATGCATTACCTAATAATGAATTTTTAAGAGAAAAGGCATAAAAGTAATCTTGCAACAATTCATGAGGATTATAGGAAATGGATACGAGAACAAGATAAAAGAAAATCCAATGTAATTTTTTTTTATATATTTAAGCAGAGAAATAAGTACTGAGAATGTGTTGAAAGTGTCACAAAAAAGAAATGACAAGGAAGGAGTTTGAATGGTTAACTAGAGAAATCATAGGATGATGTGTTGATTATTGCATTCATTAGTGGGCTCCATATCTACCTTGAACATGTTAACAAGTATCGCATCTTGTGATTACTTTCTCAACCAATGGCTAAGCTCAACAAAATTATACTGCAAAGTAATCTACTAAGCATTATGTATTTGAGTAGGCCCATTCTTGCATGATATTACAATGAAAGATGCATATTCTTAGAATGAACAGAAGTAATCAAGATAATTGACCTCTAAATCCTCTCTCTGTGGGATAATATTATATAATCTTTAATTAAAACATGAAAAATTTATGTAAAAAGCACATACCTAGCAAAGGCTAAGAACTAGTCATTATGTATTGAGAAAAGGAAAACCCTTGCTTTGCTTGTAGCATTAAACTTGTCTATTGATAAATCCAGTTCATATATCTAGTAATAGCCAAATGGTGCAGCTTAGGGTGTGTTTTGTAATATTCTATTATGGGAAACAATTTCTTTTTAGAAATGTTTTTGATTTTATTTTATTTCTATTCCCTAAACCAATTTTTGAGTAAAACAACATGTTTGGTACCTATGCAAAATTTCTATTTTGGAAATAGAAAAAGATCATGAATATATTTGGTACAATCCACAAATTTTTTCATGCCGTAGAATTTCTTCTAATTTTTTAATAATTCTTTTTAGAATATTCTTTTCTTTTTTCTCTTTTTACTCTCTTTTTCTCCTCCTCTAGCCGGGGCGGCGGCTATGACCGGCGGCGGTGGTGGCGGGCGACGGTAGTGGCGATCGGCAACTAGGGCTAGCAAGTAGCGGGCGATAGGTGACTAGTGGGGGGGGGGTAGGGAGTTTCCACTGACCGATTAGAATAGGAAGAAGAAAAGGAAAAAAAAAAATGAAAGAGAAGGCTTATTTCTAGAAATTATTCTTGGAAACAAGAAACTACTTTTTTTTTACTTCTTATTTCTATTCCAAATCCATTCCCTGGCCACTTTTCTATTTTGGGAAGTAGAAAAATTAATTGACGTTACCAAATGGATTTATATTCTTTTCTATTATGGGGAGTAAAAGAACAAAACGACAAAAAAACAAAAGCGTTGCCATGCGCCCCCTCACAAACCAATTTTTTAATAGAAATTCAATCCCTTTCCATGGGCCAAAAGAGCTAACCGTAGCAGTCTAAGGCTGAGATAAAATCTAATGAAAAATTGACAATGTAATCCCGTGAAACTTCCAAATGCGCGGTCTAAGCAAATCACATGCCATCTAACCATCGAGTATATAGAAATTAGCCTAGAACATGGGAGCTCAACATGCCATCTGATTGTAATTAGGCATGATAAAAATACAATTAATTTTAGAGAATCTATTATCTAGTTGAAATTGGAGCTCGACATACGTTTCCTCATATGCTTTTCACATGGCGCTTCACTTTACCTTATGTGGCTCACATTGACCAATAAGATTTTAGCTTAACAACTTGTCTTGAATATTTTATATCTCTCCTAGTAAATACATAAAGAGAAAGCATATAGATGTCTTATCTCTTATTGAGTTTGAACTTGGGAAAAAAGGATAAAATTTTCAGTCACATTCTATCATCTCCCAAAGTTTAGCCTTTTTATTCATGAAATATAAAGGCTAAAAAATTGATAAAGAGAAAGCATATCAGTATTGTATTTCTTATTTGTAGATTGAAAAAAAAAATCTAGTTTAGAGAACGTATTTTATATTAATCTCTACACCAGCATTGGTTATCTTGAATGTAGTTCCTTAAATATACTTACGAAATAGTGAAAATTATAAGCTACACTAATTGTCACAAAATTAACCCTTTCATGTATAGGGTGAACTTGCGAAAAGTACCAACCTTGAATAAACATGTAATTTCGACATCTTATGTATATGTTTTCTTCTCCACAAGTAACAATCTCACCTTCTGCATCGGGTATCCCTCAACATGGGTTCAAAGTCTCGAGCTATTTTCTCTTGGAACCAATTTTTAGTCAATCATTGCGTAAGAGGACATAATCAATTTAACATTTACACTATCTCATTTCACCATCTAACTTTGGAGTTTGGATTATTGCTCGCATAATTATTGTTCTCATGAGGAATTGTTGATCAAGGGTTTAGAACAACTTATGAATAATGTCCCCAATGGAGAATTTAGTACTTATCTGATACGACACACAAGGAATTGCCAATCACGAGAGGTTTAGATAAGCTTGTGGTGAATGGCCCTAATGGAGAATCTAGTACTTATCTCATATGATACACAAGGAATTGCCGATCACGAGAGGTTTATAATAACTTGTGGTTAATGGCTCTAATAGAGAATCTAGTACGTATCTCATATGACACACAAGGAATTGTAGATCCCGAGAGATTTAGAATAACTTGTGGTGAATAACCCCAACAGAGAATATAGTACTTATCTCATATGATACATAAGAAATTGTAGATCCCAAGAGGTTTAGAATAACTTGCGGCAAGTGGCCCCAATAGAGAATTTAGTATTTATCTCATATGACACATGAGGAATTGCCGATTGCAAGAAGTTTAGAATGACTTGTGGCGATTAACCCCAATGGAGAATCTACAACTCATTTTATATGACACACAAGGAATTGCCAATTGCAAGAGGTTTAGAATAACTTGTGGTGATTAGCCCCAACATAAAATCTAGCACATATCTCACATGACACTTAAGGAATTGCCGATAGTGAGAGGTTTAGAATAACTTGTGGCAATTGGCCCCAACATAGAATCTAGTACACATCTCACATTATACTTAAGGAATTGCTGACCATGATAGGTTTAGAATAACTTGTGGTGATTGGTCTAACAGAGAATTTATTACTTACCTCACATGACACTTAAGGAATTGTCGATTGCAAGAGGATTAGACTAACTTGTGGCTACTGATCTCAATGAAGAATCTAGTACTTATTTCATATGATACACAAGGAATTGTCGATCGCGAGAGGTTTAGAATAATTGTTGTGATTCGCCCCAATGGAGAATCTAGCACTTATCTTAGATGATACACAAGGAATGGCCAATTACGAGAGATTTAGAATAAATTGTGGTGAATGACCCTAATGGAGAATATGGTACTTATCTCATGTGACACGAAAGGAATTGTGGATACAAGTCTTGTTAACTTGTGGCGAATAGCTCCAGCGGAGAATCTAGTACTTATCTTATATGACACACAAGGAGTTGTAGATCCCGAGAGGTCTAGAATAACTTGTGGTGAATGGCCCAATGGAGAATCTAATACTTATCTTATATGACAAAAAAAGGAATTGTTGATTGCAAGAAGATTAGAATAACTTACGGCAATTGGTCCCAATGGAGAATCTAGAACTTATCTCATATGACACACAAGGAATTGCCAATTACAAGAGGTTTAGAATAACTTGTGGTGATTGGCCCAACATAGAATCTAGTACATATCTCACATGACACTTAAGGAATTGCCGATTGTGAAAGGTTTAGGATAACTTATGGCGACTGGCACCAACATAGTATCTAGTACATTGCTCACATGACACTTAAGGAATTGTCGATTGTAAGAGGTTTAGGATAACTTGTGGTGATTGGCTTAACGGAGAATCTATTACTTATGTCACATGACACTTAAGGAATTGCTGATCGCGAGAGGTTTATATTAACTTATGGTTATTGGTCCCAATGAAAAGTCTAATACTTATCTCATATAACATACAAGGAATCGCCGATCGCAAGAGGTTTGGAATAATTTATGGTGATTCGCCCCAATGGAGAATCTAGTGATTATTTTATATGACACACAAGGAATGACCAATCGCAAAAGATTTAGAATAACTTGTGGTGAATGGCCCCAATGGAGAATGTAGTGATTATCTTATATGACACATAAAGAATTGCCGATACAACTCTTGTTAACACGTGTATTAGTTCTTCCTCTATTTTCACCTACTAAAACAGTAGATGCGGGTTCACTAGATTCTCTTTTATGGATGTTCTCACTTAGAATCAATTATTGAATCCCATTAAATATCAAGCTTGCTGACCTAGAGGAAATTATTAACAAGTATTGAGAATAATAGAATGAAAGTACGTACCTCAATATCAAAGTCAATCTCAACTAAACTCAATTAACTAACAATCACATGGAATTCATTAATATGATAGCAATTGATGCACCTTCACTCATCTTCAAGTTCAATGGACGTCGCATGAAGTAAACTTTGTTGATCGCATATAGCTTCTCGTACATATCTGACAGGGCTTTCATCAATCCCATAATGGTCTTCTTGTTCACAATGTTAAACGCGATGTTATGAGCCAATGTTAGTCGAATAACATCCAACGCTTGTCTATCCAATAATTCCCATTCAACTTGCTTCATTGACTCTGACTTCTCCCCCAATATGGGTAAGTGTAGATTCCTTTAGTAAAAATAATCCTTAATCTACATTTTCCAGAAACCAAAAAATCATTCCCATCAAATTTGTCAATGTCACTCTTCCTTCTTTTGTAAATTATCGATTTGCTTTTGATTTGCTTCAATTCAATTAGGTCTAGCTCTGATACAAATTATTGCAGAAGCAAAGGATCAAACAATAAAATATACAGAACATAAAATAAATCGAACACTAGATTTATATGGTTCGGTCGTAGTGAGCTATGTCTACGAGGAGAGTAATAAATATTTTGACTTTGAATCAAGTGATACAATGGATATTACAATCACACTCAAGTCACTAAAATAGTTTTAGTGTTTTGTAGTGTCTAATTATACCTAATAACTCACACAGTAATCAACCCCACAATTTTTTACGAAATAATCTCTCAATCTTATGAACGAATTACACGAATCTTACCGTAAGATTTAATTGGCTTCAACATTCTTGGATATCTTCATGATGTAATTCACAAGCAGTAGCAACTCTTTGATAATTACGAAAAACATACACTTCTTATCTGTAGACAAGAATTAGATCAAAAGTATGAAACATTCTCCAACTAGTAAACCATTCAAATAAAAAATCTATTAAAAATAAGAAATCTACTTGACTTAAGAAACTTTCATTTTCGGGCTCAAACTCGAGACATATTTTCAACCACTTGAGTTATAGCTTGTAGTGAATGACCCCAATGGAGAATCTAGTACTTATCTCATATGACATGCAATGAATTGCCAATTATGAGAGGTTTAGAATAACTTTTGGTAAATGGTGGGCCATAAAGAATATGATACTTTTCTCATTTGACACTAAGCTCTACAATATGGAACTTCACTCTTTCTTTTTCCAAGGAGACACTTTGAATATATTTTGTGCCTCTTTGCACGACATTCCTCTAGCAAATTAGACAACATCCAAATGGACTAGATATACGTAGTGGTTGTGTCGTAAGTGTATGCATCTCGGATGGGTATTTTCTATAATCCTTCATCGACTCCGAGAGACCAATCCTTGAGGTCACGGCAATTGCTTGTCTCACCAAGGTTAGAGAAACGAGGGAAGGCCTTCCCTCGTCTCCTTGGCTTTGCCCAGTTCACTTGGCCAAGTTCATATTTTCATGTTCAGCTGATGCTCCTTCCATATATCTTCTTTTAGGCTCCATTTAATTCGCAAAAAAAAAAAATGAATAATTTGAATAGTATTTTCCTAAAAATGATCTTTTGTATCACTTAAAATAATTAATCAATGAAAAATATTTTTATTATTAACAACAATACATATATAAATATTTTCATAAACGATGAAAATATTTTTCGTTCATTTATTTTTGTGAGCCAAACATTTTTTAAATAATTCATTTTTTGTGAAATAAACTGAGGCTTGGTACCTATTCATTTGGGCTCTAGATCGATAAATTCGTCCCGAATGGATGGAAATCTTATGCGAAAGTGCATGCTAAACGGTCTCCTGAGAGTAATGCCAAATTTGTAAAATGTTATAAAGATGTGTGTTAACGGTAGCGCCTTTTTTGAATAGGAGAAAAAGTGAGTCATATTCAAACGTTTCTTCAGAATATATAACACGTTATTTTGTATACACATCAATTTGTTTTTTTTTTTTTACCGATCATAATATATGTCTCTAGCAATGTTAGCGATTAAATAGATACTTTCTGTAGGTCTACCCTCACCAACTTCTAGGCATTGTCCCTATGCTGACCCACGTAGGTGTACATAACTATCCATGTTCCCCGCGAGAGGTGGTTAACTAATGTTTCTGTGTCTTCCTTCTTGCAAAGATAAATAAGCACTTTGAATGTAAAAGATTACAAGTCAAATGGATGTATTATATTTTATCATAATATATGTAAACTATCGGATCTGATGGAATTCACATGAAAATTGTATGAGATCCATAAGATTTAATGGTTAAGATGTTTAATGTATATCTAAGTTAATGGTTGTGTTAACCAGTGCCCCCGACACTAATTCAAAATACCAATTAAAAAATAATTCACTTTTTCCACTCAATTATGCATAGCTCGACAACTAGTGCTCGGACAATGCAAAGTTTCCTGAGTCAGTTGCTTTATAAGTGCTTAACAAAGACACTAGCTAATAAAATCATTAATTAAAACACACTTTGTTCTCCCTTTTTCATAAGCATCGAAATTGTCCTCAACACTTCCTCACAACAATGAAACATTAGGGACACTATTGTAATCACATAAGTAATTAAACTATGTTTTATCTAACTTTTACCTTTTTTGTAACCACCTTTCTCGGCCTACATAGGACGGTTCTCACCTTATCTCAAGAATGAGAGTAATATTAGCAAATAAGATCATAAGATTATCTCAAAAATTAGTATATGTATTTTATATTTAACGTGCTTTCCTTCTATGAAATATTTTCCATTTCGAAACAATTGGCGATATTAGTGCACATTCGAAAGTGCTTTGCAAAGTGTCATCAGGTACGGAGCGGAGCCTGATTCGTGGACATCTAGATTCTCTATTTCATGAGTTAGCAAAAATGCGCAAGAGCAGTATTTGCTCATATTAGCTCTTATTGAATCTTAATTTATTTTAAGAATTTGACATAGGCCTATGACTTCAAATAAATCAATTGAATAGAAAATAAAACAGGACCAAATCACCTACGTTTGACTAAAACAGGCTGGGCCAGATTAAGCTGGAAATGGGCTAAAAATGTCTTACGAGCCTGATTATTGTAATGGGCAATTTTGTTGGCCATGTTTATTTCATTAAGACGGAAAAATACTCGTCTTTATTAGTCTCTGCTTTAACCTCTTCTTCAATCTCTTTCAATGGTCTTGCGGGCTTAAATTTGACAATGAAAATGATGACCAGGACGATTAAGACAGACCCAATATATAAAGAGCAAGCTCACCATAAGAAAATCACATTTATAATTTTTAACAGAAATAATGTCTTATCCATATTTCAATCATGCACATTAGACCAACCAATAAAGTTAGTATACTAAGTGATGTAACAGACTCTTATTAGGTATTAAATATGTCCCATATGTTTAAACGCTTGGCTACTTGCAGCTTTACCAAATCAGTTAGTATACCGACTTTGTAAACAGTGAAGAAGACTAATTCGAGCCATTTGAAACGTTGAAAATGACTTTTATTTTGCCAAATCCTAAATTTAGGGTTAGGGTTTGAAGAAAATTTGTGATTTAGCCCCAATTTGTTATTTTGGAGCAAACAAATGGGTCAAACGATGTCGTTGCACTATTTTGTTGATTTCATTTTTCTAGCAAGTCATATTGAATGGTTTATATTTAAGTGATGCCATGTTGTGTTTTCTCGCCACATAAATCATCAATGGCACCCAAGTAAACTATTTTAAACTAATGTGGCACTCAAGTAGTCGAATAAAAAGTTATGGCACTCAAGTGAACTTTGTACAAGAATTATAATACTTGTGGTGTCCTAATACCAACTTTAGGATGTTACAAATTCTCACACTCATTAGTATTGGCTTATACCACCAAGTGAAACTTCTCCTACTCAATATGTGGTTCTATCCATTCTTGCCCCCGTGCCATCCTACAAATCTGCAAGGAGTTGCATCTTGTCCAAACTCTTTTGACCTTATGGTCATTCTCTACCATTATGAATTGGTTATGGGTCTAGTCCATCCACAAAAACTCATAACTGCTGATAGGGTCTTGCTCTGATTTCATTTGTAACAACTCGCGTGGGCCAAGCCTTTAAAAGGAATACTCAATGCACTCACACAAGGTAGTGTCTATTTGGGGTAGGTGTTTACCTATGAATCACTCATTAGGGTCTCACCATTTGATATGGGATTGTGGGATGTTGCAATGCACATGTCTTGTCTTCCCACAGAAAAAAAAAAAAAAAAAATTATCTCGGTGTGTAAGAAGGTTAAAAAAAGTTCTATGAAGATGGATTATTATCCTTAGTCTTACATACATGAAGTCATGTGGCCTTGTTCATAATGACCATTTTAATCTTCCATAGCATCAAGTAAGCATTCTCGCTTTCATCAATTTAAAATTGTATGTCGTCTTTTGAATCTTTCAGTTGTATATTTTATGGTCTATCAAGAAAAGCAAAAGGAGAAAAGAGATGCAATGTGTCTTCGTTTTGCACTTTTACGTGTGATTCTTTATTCCCAAAAGGAAAAGGAAAAGAAAAAGTAAAAGAGATATGTGATGTCTCAGTTCAATATATTAATACACTTAAAAGTCCTTTGGTACATTTTTCATGTGGAAGCAAAGGGCTAATGCGTATCGTATACTAAAGAATGACCTCCTGATCACTGGAAGAAGTAAAGCATAAGATCCGACCAAAAAAATACATAAAGCATAACATGAAATCGCTCTTTATCATGCCCATGTTCACTGGATTAAAAGTAGGCTTGTGCATGAAAATGAATATCACATATTGATCAAATTAAGTCACTTGTGAATCAAGCAAATTTATCTTATAGAGTCAAGCTTTTGCCACTTTTAAATTTTTTAAACATCAGTGTGTTTTGGAGCGACTTGCTAGCTTGTGCGATTCTAGAAGACGGTAACTTAAATAATTCAAGGAGCGGATTGTCAAGATTTTAGAATAGTAGAGCCCAATTATATATGGGCTTTAATGGATCTTAACTATGCACACTTGCAACCCACCAAACAATGCCTCCTCATGTTTGGGCCGTTGTCGGGCCAAGCTTGCAAAGTCACTTGTACCTTGCAGATTTCAGACAATAGCAACCATGCACATCACGTGGTGGATTGGTCTCATAGAAAAAAATTCACAATCGAATTAAGCAAAATGACATATACTTGTAATCATTGTTAATAATCATTGATGGACAAAATATTAGTTGTAAGACGACGAACCCACGTATCTTAAATGGGCAAGTACATCGAGAGCATATTGATGAATTGTGAAATTCACAAACGAAGACAGAGAAAATTGGATTCAGTATGTATCTAACCAAATCAAAACTTCATAATCAACAACTCCAATTCAATTCAAGCGTTTAAAATCAAGTCAAATTCGGATGAAATTTTAATTAGGACATTTATCAAGATAGTGGATCATACTCGTGACTTAAACCTTTTTATTTCAAGTGGTGCTGAGACTATATGTCGAGGATTCTTTTTCTCCTACAAATTATTTGGTGAAGGCAGCAAAACTATTAAAAGACACTAGCTTGATGGAGTCGCTCTTACCGTTGAACAATAAATCTTTGTTTTGACACTAGTGATGTTGTGGAATACGACCTCTTCAATCTCCAATTCAGTTTAATGATGTTAGCAATGTGGCCTTCATTTGTTTGGTTACCCCGCTAGAAAATCGTGTGGATAAAATATATTTTTACTAAGAAAAATAATTGAGTAAATAACACTATAGATATGAGACAAATATAAACCGGAGAAATTTTGATGTATTGCCCCCTTTTGGATAATGTCTCCAACTCATTTGATAACAAGAATGTCTGTAAGAATGTATATAGTTTCATTTTATGGATTAAAGTCAAGTGTCATCATTTATGAGCAATTAAAGGGACAAAATTAAAGTTCAGATGGTTCTTTAGGAAAAAAAAAATGTCACCCAAGAGTAAGGCAAGCTAGTGAGGCTCCAAAGGAGGAGGAGGCCACTGACAGTGTAGCAATGGCAGAAGAGTGTGGCTCGGTTGAAAGCTAGATTGGACCAGTGGAGGTTGAAGAAGGAGGTGGAGAGTGAGAGAAGGAGGAGGGGTGGTGATTGTGGACATTGGTGACGAGGAGGAAAGAGTTTTGTGGGCACTTTGGTGGTGAAGAAGAGATGAAGATGAAGAGCAACTAATATGATGATTATCAAACAGATTTCTATTAGAAAAACAGAATGACTATCATTCGCGCTCCAAACACCATGGCCGAAATTGTCCAATTGATGGTTGCTGTGATTTGTTACCGCTCTACCACTGAGCTACTGAGGAACAACGGGAGATTCAATCTCATAGAGTTCAATTCCCGTTCGTGGAATCCCGTGTGAATCAGCAAGGACCACCCCCCCCCCAAAAACTTCGTAATATCTTTTTTAATCTCACTAAATCAAACGTATACACTAGTAAGCCCGATAGGCGGATGTGCTGCTTCGAACATGATTTTCCTAATTAATTTCTCTAGTAACATAGTTTTCATGCATATTGTCGTTTGGCAATGGATGAATATAATTTTGATGAAAGTGGCAGTGATGCTAATGTTAGATTGTGTGTTTATATGTTTGTGTTTATATATTTTGCATCAATTTTTTCTGTCAAAAACAAGTTTCTTTTATTGCTTCAAGTGATCCTAGAATAACAGCCTACATGGGCCTCCGAACATAAGAGGTCCCATAAAATTTGAGAGGGATTAGTAGTCCTATTACAAGGTAAATTATTTCATTTGTGAGCCTTGGCAGCCCAATTGTCCACTTGGTTCTCTTCTCTTTCGCAGCGGGCTATATAATTTGATTCCTCCAAACCCTCTGGTTTTTCATGCTTGATCTGTAAAGTTTGTTAACACTGTATTTTTTACAAATCTACAAATTATGCCCTACGCTGTCTGAGTATGATTTTTGATGTTGCCATATTCCAAAATTCTTTTCATTGGTTGGGTATGATTTAAGAAAATGGTCTAATTCAGTTTCGCCGAGATCATCCTGTCTGGACTTCTAGGAAGGTCCTTGTTCTTAGTTGACGTCTGAATCAGCTAATATACACAATCAATTTGTTCCCAACTAGGTCCAGAGATCGTGGACTAATGACGGAGTTACACAGAATCTTGATGAAAGTGGCGGTAATGCTAATGTTAGATTGCGTGTGTATATATTTGTGTTTATATATTTTGTGTCAATTTTTTCTGTCAAAAATAAATTCCTTTTATTGCTTCAAGTGATTCTAGAATAACAGCCTACATGGGCCTCCGAACATAAAAGGTCCCACAAAATTTGAGAGGGATCAGTAGTCCTATTACAAGGTAAATAATTTCATCTGGGGGCTTGGCAACCCAATCGGCCATTTGGTTCTCTTCTCTTCCGCAATGGGCCATATAATTTGGTTCCTTCAAACCCTCTGTTTTTTCATGCTTGATATGTAAAATTTGTTGACGCTGTATTTTGTACAAATCTACAAATTATGCTTTACGTTGTCTGAGTATGATTTTTTATGTTGCCATGGTCTGTAATTCTTTTCATTGGTTGGGTGTGATTTGAGAAAATGGTCTAATTCAGTTCAGCTGAGATCATCCTGTCTGGATTTCCGGGGAGATCCTTATTCTAAGTTGACATCTGAATCAGCTAATATACACAATCAATTTGTTCCCAACTGGGTCCGGAGATCGTGGACTAATGCAGGAGTTACACAGAATCTTTTGAGATCGTGGACTAATGCAGGTTTTTATATGAAATTTTTAGTTGTAAATATAGTTGTCCCACGATGCAATCGACAAAGTTTTTAGCCATATGTAGAGCCCTTAGAATGCGCAGCTTACTCAACACAGTTGAGTCAACCGAGATCTACTTTATGTTAGTAGTTCTTACTGCAATTAACTGCAGACTCCATCTAGAAACTTTAGATCTTCACCTTTTTATCTTCTCTTGCATTATGGGTGGTTTACTAAATCGGTTTTCTGGTTTGGTTCAAGATCATTGTGGGGTCGTCCCCTTCTCTGTGTTGGTGATATACGATGACTTCTACAATTTCATAGCAATGCCAAACGACATGATCTTAATTTTTACTGGAAGCAGTTAACTTATCATCTAATTCTAAATTATCAATTCTATACGTTATCATAAGCAAACATATAGAATTGTCAATGTGCGAATCATCATCCATTAAGATGCAAAGCTGCATTTACTTTTGGAATTCTGAATTTTGATTAACAAGGATAATTTCCTGTGCTCGCAAGTCGTGTACCTAAATCCATTGGACGAGGTTTGCCACCTTTAAGGAATAGAAGCTGCACTGGGATGGCCTCAAAGAAGGTAAGCCCAGTCTCTTCCTCTCTTAGTTTTGGTTCTTTGAGTTTTTGATGAGGATAATGAGCTCCAATCTGTCTATCATATGATGTGCATATAATTGGCTAGAATAATCCTAGATTTTGGTAGGGTTGTTAAATGGGTGAGATGGGTAAAAAATGTCCTGCCCAAATTGATCATTTAACCCAATCTGACATGTTTATAGGTAATACGAATTTAGTGACCCATACTCGACCTAATCTGTTATTGACCCAACCTGTATTTCTAAAATATATCCATTTGTAATCTATCTTATGAAAACCCATACCCACCTATATATCTCACTTTAAGCTTTTCATGTGTATGTGCTACCTGAATAAAAATTTCATATCAAATTTAAAAAGTAAATTAGCACAAGTAAAAAATGTCAGTAAATTAAGTAGAAAACATTAAAAAAAAAATCTAAAGATTGAAATGCTTATTATAAAACCTGCGGATTCTCCTGTTGACCTTCACCATAATCACTAATCAGCACATTATTTAATCCCATCAGTACAACCATAACTTTTTGCTTATAATTAATATCAACGTTTTAAAATTGTATTCACTTGATAAAACTATACTGTAAGTTGTCATGCATTCATCTTTAGAGTGAAAAAGAAGATCTCTATTTCGACTATAACATGTGCATAAAGTATTCAACTTTTGCAACAACAAAAAATGTTTTAGCAAAAGGGAAAAGAAAAAAATAAGAGGGGTGCGAAAATTGGCCATCGAAATTATCCAGAAAATAAGACAAATAAACTGCCAATATTTTAGGTAAAGCAATAATCTCAAAACGGAAGGATTAAAGGATTGGCCCAAGCTCACGAATGTTATGCGGAGGGACGACTACGAAACAAGCGTGTCAGCTCACGTGGGCCTTGCTCGGTCACTCGCCCTCAAACACTGTGGGCTATTCGGTGACTGCCGGTTGGTGCCTTTACTAATAAATGGATCGAAAATGGGTCTTGTGGAAATCAATTTAAGATCCAATCTTATTAAACCATAATATTTTAGACCCCTTTACACACGGTCCTTAAATATTTATAACCCATACACAATCTGATCTTGAAAAGAGGCAAAAATTGGCCCATGATCCATTTTAGATAGGCTTGATACCATGTTAAGTTGGACTTGAACAGGTCTTTAAAAGGCTCAATGAGAAGAAACAGACAGGAGATTCGCCCTAAGGTAAGAGACCTTACAATGTCACCCCCATATTCTCTCTCTTTGAGAAGAAAAATATTGGAGGGAATTAGGGGGCCTGGGCATGCAGGCATCAACTCATTAAAATAAGGAATACAATCCTATTGACCCAACCAAGCAACTTGTCAAGCGGGGCGGCCCCAGCTCGGGTTGAAACATCATGTTCTTTGGTTAGGTAACTTTGTAACTAGACACCAAGGATCCAAAGAACACCTATGGTTACAAGGTAACAAGCTGAACCAGAGAGTTGTAAAGGCCAGAGAGCTGAAGTAGAAAATAATATGCTATTCTAAAGTGGGTCGTCAAATTTTTTCAGGGTATTTCTATAACAACTGTTTTGATGACTGCGGTCACATGCCACATGCTTGCTTTCTAGATCCATTATTAAATGAAAGTTGCCCATCTGCAAACACGAAGTTGCGCTTTCTTTTGTTAATTTTGAACGTTCAATGTGTGCGGTAAAGAATTAACAGGTCTAAGGGTGTATTTGGCTCAGTTTTCCTAATAGTCTTTCGGCCTCCAAAGCCCCTTAAAAAAATGTTGAAGCATTTAGCAAGTATCTTGAAAGCCTTTGGCCAAATGCTAGCATTGAGAATGCTAAAAACTAAATGCTTTTCTCACTTAGCCTAATGAAGTAGCATTTGTGGAATAATGAAACTAGAATTAAAAGAATTTTTTTCCTTTAAAAATTACTATCACTAATTCTTTAATTTTTCAATTTTGCCTCTCCTTGTAGCTATTCATCTTCTTCATGTGAGGGCAATTGGTGAAGGGCTAGCAAGGCCGATTTGGGCTGCGAAGAAGGCCGATGAGTGGCCGGCGAAGGGATGGCGAGGGTTGCGTGACCCAAGTGACCCTTGGCAACCACGCTTGGGTCGCACGACCTTAGGCGAGGTCGTTTGGGGTCGCGCTCGCGACCTCACATGACATTTGCCTAGGGTCGCGCAACCCTTGCAAACTCAAGCAATGGTCATCGGGGGTTGCGCGACCCTTGTGAGACCTAGCCGAGGGCCACTTGGGTCATGTGATGGCATGCTACCCTAGCCGAGGGTCGCCCAAGGTCATGCGAACTCAAGGTGGCCCTCACTGGAGGTCAAGCGACCTTAGTCGATAGCCGTCGACACCAAATTTGCCTTGCCGACGACCATAGTCCTTTGTCGACTCCGGTGAAGGGTTTGGTTATTTTTAATAAAAAATATAAAAAAAAATGCACTTAAAACTCATTGTAAAAGTTTTTTTTTTCCAAATACTACTTGAAGTCAAAGTCCCTATGCAAAAAGTTTTTACTAAATACAATTTATATTTCCCGAAAGAGTTTTAGCTTTTAGTATTTGCATCACACCCAAAACCCATTTGCAAAGTTAAACCAAACTCAATTTAAGAACAAAGGTCCAACGGTTATTCCTATTTTATTATCCTAATTAACTTCATTTCATCTATTTCTTTAAGCTGCGTAATTTATGGGTGAGGCTGTGTAAAAATAAGTACATCATTGGAAGTCCATTACCTTGTTACATTAATCTAGGCATTTTATGGCGAAGAAAAAGAATATGGGCGATCAATCTAGGCATTTTATGGGAAAGAAGAAGAAGAAATCTACTAGTTCACATCAAATTGATATAGTGATCAGTCGGCATATATTACTAGTTCAATTTATGAGTAAAATCAATATTTTTAAATAGGGTCGATTCTACAAAATTAGTTGGTGTTTTGTTAAAAAAACCAATTCACCGCCCTTCTCGACTGCTTATTAGAGCCTAACAAAGCACACATGAAGTCTCTCTATATTGCAGGTTACTAACTATATTGCATGATAACTAGTTACAGATATTTTCAAAATTGTTTATATATGTTCAAAATTAGCTTTTCTGTTTAAATTTGACAGTCCAAGATATTAACAGATCGGTTTCTGTCTTTGAGGCCACTAAAGCGTAGAAATTACCGTTTTATGGTGGACTTGGTATTGATAGACAATTTACTTTCTTGACAGAATCAATTAAGGTAAAAGAGATGTGACCCAAAAAAATAAAACTAAAGGTAAAGGAGTAGACTGTAAACCCGGACGAATAGATGAGTTTTGCCTAAAGTCGAAAATCGCTCTTTGCATAATTTTATAATCGTTGGGCGCAGCCAACTTTTTAGAATTATACGTCTTGCTGGTTCTCTTTTTCTCTATTAGGACTGCTTGTTGGCAGATGAAGAATAAAAGCTCTCGGACCTTGAATTTCATCAATTGGACACAACCGCTGTCGACAAGGCGGAGATGGTTCGACTCCAGAAGCTCCTACACATCAAAGCCGAGGTGGAGAAACATCTGTATGGGAGCCACTAGAAAATGACAGATGATGTGGAACGGATAATCATGGCTCCAAGCTATACGCATCTTTAGAGGCGGTCGCATACTTGATTGGGCTATAACATTGGGTACTTCCAAATGGATTCTTGATCTGGAATTCAACTGGAGTGTTATGATTTGGCACAGTGCTACTGAAGTTTGCTGCCACCAGAACGTAAGAGTCTGGAAGATGCTCCAATCGAAGAAGCACGCATTAAAAAACAGCACAAGGTCAAGATCTGGAATTAGTAGGCGTTTGTCTTGATGTATGCTATATCTCCTTGTCAGATATCCTGCTATGGCTAGCGGAATTGCGCGCATTCAGTTCAGAGACAGGCCAGAAGTCCAGCAGAGAACTTCGAGACATGGAGCAGAAGCCGACTAATCCAGCTGACGCAACTCGAGAATACAAAAACTTCATTGCTAATTTTACGGATTGTTTCACTAGAACTACAGACCATCTATGGAAGCGAGGGCAAAAGTTCAACATAAGGATGCTTGCAATCAATGGAGGGAGAATGTCAACGCCAAGCTAAGCCTAAACATACTGAATAGCAATAGCAGCAAAGGTGTGCTGTTTCACGGACTTTGACTAGCATCCCAGCTAGATACTGTTATCGCAAATAAAGAGCAAAAATCATCCATCATCGAGATATGGGTGGAAATGTTGGTTTATACCGCTATCCGGTGTCGAGGAAGTAATCATGCTTAGCAACTAAGATTAGGAGTCAAGCTCCGAATTCTCGCCTGCCTCCTGATGGCTCATGTTAGCTTAACTGATCACTTCCAAATACTGCATGCCCTGGAAATAGTGGAGCTGATTTGTGAAATAGCATACTAGTTTGTCGCAGCCCTCCCTAAGGGATTTAGGGAGAGCGGGTTTAGCCATATGTTGAACGAGAACAGACAGTCCCCTACTCAAGGTGGTCGCTCTCGTTCTCCCGAGCCCTACCACACGCAATGTTGATTGATTCTATTTGACTAACGAAAAAATTCGATTTAGTAAGAGTTACCACTAACCAACTAGGAGTCGAGTGGAATGTGGAGAGGCCCCTTCCTATATAAACCAGAAATCTATGATCGAGAATTTGGTTAAGCTAATAAGTTAATTAGTGCCTTTTCGATAATTAAACACAATTTTTTTTTAATATATTGAAAACATGATTCATGCGGTCTTCTTCATTTTAAGTCCCAAGAACGTCCCACTAAATGCTCATGTACGGTTATTTTCGATAACATTTTTTAATTAATCATACGAGACAAAAACAATACCAAGTAAAAATTAATGAAAATCACACATTCAACGATACAAAGCATAAAAATAAAGACATTGAAAATAAAACACGAACATCGAAACCCAGTATGAATCGGCAAAATACGAGGTTTCATTATTTGAGTATTAGGGCATGAACCCCATGAACTAGTTTCTAACTTAATGTCAAAAATCAAATTTCTACCAAAGAGAATTATCTACTAAACAAAATTTACTAAGTGATATTAAAAATAAAAAATTCATCGAAGTAATCTCTAAATGCAATCTAAGCGAGATTTTTTTTTTTTTGTCATTTTTCTTTTACTACTACTATCATCATCATCATCATCATCATCATCAGTATCTTTTCATCCATTTCATCTAAGACAAGCACAACCTAAGAGTTGGTTTATTCCAAAAATCAAGCAATGTAACTCCCTAAACTAGATGATTATGAATCAAATGAAATCCAATTAAAACTATTCTTAAAATGAAACTAACAACTTGAGACTTGCACATTTCTACCAATTTATTTTCGTTTTCCGTTTGTTTTTTAAATATATTTTTGTTATTATAGTTTTATTTATTTATTTTCTATATATTAGTCCCTCACCCCTTTTGGTCCATGGTTTTTTCTCCACATCCAGACACTCACCAGAGAAAAATAAACGCACACTTTATACCGAGAACAGCACACACATGCTTCACCCCACCACCCATCTCTCCGACAACCATGGCATTCTCCCCATCACCCACCCGTTGTCGCACGTACACGACCAAAGCACATTGTGGGTATACAGAATACAAAAATGGAAAGCGAAACAAAGCAGAGAAAGATTGATCGCAGAACCGAATATATAAACAACAATTCGAACCCTCGATTCTGTTCAGAGAGATCCGCAAGCTATGAGATACGGTTTCTATATTGTACATTAAGTCAACCAATGGCATGATTCATCAAATCAATTCGAGCATGGCCAACCATAATAAGACTTCAAGAAATCCGAGTTCTAATTGGAATTAACATAGCATGACTCTCGGATCAAGCATGAAAAGGAAACATGAATGCCTAAATGTACAGTAATCCAATCATGCGAGGTTAAGCATTAAACGAAATGGCTATGGAACTCATTTCTTCTAAGAACCATGCATTCTAATGTCATTCAAGCATTTCATCGAACAGGTAAAGAACACCTCAACCAAGTAGCTTATATGCAAAATCAAAGTAGCGATTCATTTCAGATGGAGTAAGCATACTAGAGGCGTCAAAAGTTTCGTACGGCGCTCACTTTAGTACTAAAAGTTTATTTTAGATCACTTAAGTGTCAAAAGTTTTGAAAAACAATCATTTTAGTGCCAACATCGATTTGATTAGTCGGAAATCTGATGTGGTACTTTTTTTATTAATTTTTGAAATCGACGTGACTTGCCGGAGAGTATAGTTGGCATTAATTGTCTAAAACAACGTCGTTTATATGTTTGCCCCAATTATAAACCGTAATTTTACTTGCAATTTAGGGTTTTTCCTTTTCAGTTTGCAGAAGATTAAAGAAGGAAAGTAGAAGATGATGAGGGATGAAGATTCCTTCATTGCTTCGGTCGTGACCATGCTCCATCATTGCTGTCATCGTCGTAGGGGAGAGAAGCTCTGTCACTGCCACCATCATAGCTGAGTGGTCTCGCTTGCCTTTTCCCTGAAAATGCTCAGATTCGGAACCTCAAGCCATTAGGAACGAGTTCGCAAGCCAAATCGAGCTCGAAGCCCAAGCTTCCCTCGACAAAGACAATGTTTAGGTGTCCATACACTAGACCGGTGAGAGGACGAAGAGGAACAAGTGTAGGTCTTGACCAAGCTCGAGGAAAGACTATCCCGAGGCTCTAACAGAGATTACCGATACCTAATTTGAAGGCCAAGGTGTTTCAGTTTATTGAATCGACACTTTGTGACAACACTTGTTCAAGAACCATAAGAGAGCACGCGACTCAAGTGATGGTAGCTCCGATTCTGTTTAATTGGAATGTGTTCGTGGGGTTGGTGCTGATGGGTTCGACTCTCGAAGTGTTGATTTCGATGGGATCGTGCCGTTCCATCGAAGTGT
The DNA here is from genome assembly GCA_017140595.1 of Eucalyptus curtisii. Taxonomy (NCBI): domain Eukaryota; kingdom Viridiplantae; phylum Streptophyta; class Magnoliopsida; order Myrtales; family Myrtaceae; genus Eucalyptus; species Eucalyptus curtisii. The sequence continues at coordinate 34,071,178 of CM029503.1, read as the reverse complement.
TCACTTCACCGATAACACTCATGCAAAGCCCCTTGATTGACGAGATCAGATTGCTCAAGTGTACGAGTTGGGATATCGGTAGAAGTTGTCGAGGTTGAGCATCGCTGAGAATCCAAGATCTTTTGTGGCTTCCTAAAGCTGATCTCTTTCTCTCTCTCTTCTCGGCTTCGATTCGACTTAGGCGTTTTCATTTTATCTTCTTCAATCTCCCTCTAATCTTCTTTCCCTCTCTTATTCCTTCTCTCTACAAATTTTCCTAGAAAATGGAAGGTCGTATTGAAGGATTCTTTCTCATACAGTGTCGTTTATGAAGAGTATAGCCATATCATAATCCATGTTGTACTTGTTTTTTAAATAAAAATGCCACATAATATTTTGGCTGGAATTTATCGCCGAAAGCACTTAAGTGATCTTTTTTTCTCCGATTTAACACTTATGTGAGCTGGCAGAAAATTTTGACATTAAAGTGAGTGTTGTATATAACTTTTAACACTTCTGATGTACTTATCCCATTTTAGATCATTACATTAGCAACGATATGAGTTCAAAAAACCAAAAACAGCTTCAATTGTGGTCGATTTTCGTGCAAACACAATTAAATGAGGGAATTGCGGCCTGGTTGATCTACGTGCCGCTTCCATGCGCGCACGAGTTCATTTTCAAATGTTTAGCGCAGAGAGAGAGAGAGAGAGAGAGAGAGAGAGAGAGAGAGAGATTGGGCTGAGCTGGACTCACGGGCTTGGCTTGATGGGATTGGCTTGTGCTGGTGTTGATGGTTGAGCCGGGCTGAACCGAAATTGGACTTGATGCCGATGGGCTGGGCTAGGGCCAGATGGACCGGTCTGGATCATCGCATAAATGGACTCTCTCTTCTATATTTTATTTTATTTTGTTCTTTTACTATTATTTGTTTTTATATTTTCAAAAATTGCATGCTTGGCTTGTCGGCACTAGTCAACATAGTTAACACCAGTTTTGTTCTAAATGTGTCGACAAGCATTGAAAATGCCCCTATAAGCGAAAAACTATTGATCCGTTTCAGGGCGTTTTTAGCAAATTTAGTAAGCGCCTTAATGTGCTAAGCTCAATATTTCACAGTTATTGAACTAGAAAATGACTTTTATTATTGTCAAATTTCCCAAGCATTGATGATTGCGACTTGTATTACAAGAGGGCCCTTGGATAATTTCGGAGGGGCACATTTGGTAAGCCACAACCATATATGAATCCTGATAACATGCAGCTTAGGCAAGAACATGAAAATCATATATGAGAACTTCAACGAACCCTTTTGGATGGAACTTATTCAAGGCAAGAAAAGAAAAGGTAGGAAGAACTATATATATATATATAAAAATATGGCATTATAGTTTTTTTTTTAGGTCGGTCATACCATATTCATACTTTAACTTTTACTTTCAGATTTTTGCCATGTCTCCTTACAACGTGTGGGAGTCGAAACCCATACTTGAAATTAAATCGTTCCCACCCAACCCCCGAGAAAGTGGGGATTCGAACCCTCCACCTCCCCCTTCCATGTTGGAAGAGTGGCCACTGGGGTTATTATCCATCATAGTTGACTTGCTACCTTTACCTATTGAGGATAGATTTTTCCATGTGTATGAACCCGCATACACATGGAAAAATTATATATATATATATATATATATATATATATTAACCCGCATGGTACTAATTTAGGGATTTCAAAACCAAAGACCGATCTAATCTCCTTGGGAATCGGACTGTGACTAGCAGGGTTGGGCTACTCCGATGTCGGTCCAAGGTTGACCTTAGAGCGGTGCTCCCCTATTTAGATAGAACCTCCCTTTTCATTTTCATTCATAATGGGATGATATCACGATAATGAAGGAGCGCATCTTTAGTGTGACATCATTGTCATCATTACTTTTTCTTTTCTGTTAATATTATTCGGGTCCCTTTGTCTCTACTTGACTATGAAAGTCTGAAAAATAAGAATTCGCCATCATTGTTTCGTCTCTGTTTCTTCCGCCGTAGCAGGGGCTGCAAGCAGCAAGACGTTTTCGGTAGAGTTTGAATGTCTGGACCAATAAATCAACCTTTCATTTAGTCTAACGTTAGACCAACTCAAACCTTTGCCCTTTTTTGTCTTTTTCAAGCTTTGTGTACCTACATGGTAGGTACAAGTATACCTAGAAGACGATGGAAGGAGTTTCTGCAGCAGGCTATGCGCCCAACTCATCACCGTCGGCAAACGCCCGAAACGACATAAGTGAAACGAGAAAGCCTTCTATCATTTCCTTGGCGATTTTGAGAACAGTGATTGGTGATGAGATCGCCTCCCTCGGCCCAAAAGAGCTGAGCAGTCAAGTCTATGCAAGAGTGCTTTTGAAGGACAACAAGAAGCAGCGTGAGGCAAAACATGATCAAGTGCTTTTGGAGGACAACAAGAAGCTAGGCGAGGCAAGAAATGACGAAATTCAGGCAAGTTCCAAAGGACAAAAATAACATATTTTGCTCAGATCGATAATAATCTTGACAAAATATTTGGCTGGGGTTGTAACGCCCGCCATGAAACTAAAAGTGGCTGTATGCAGGAAAAGTCAGAGTAAGGAAGACCCCTTCCAGATGATAAGTGGATCAATAGAAAAAAGACCACTTCCAGGATTTGCCGTATACACACAAGTATTGGGTTGACGAGCAACTAAACAAGAGCTTATTAGTTTCTGGGGATTCCAACACCCTATTTTGGAAATGGACAGAAGAGGAGTGGTACCGCTGTTTCTGCTATCCTAAACTATTACGTTTTAAGTCAAACCTGATCGAGACTGTAGGTCGGCGCGGGTACAATGTATGAATTCGCTTCAACAAATATGACTCACAAACAGCGAGAAACGTTCTGTTGCCACTAAATGAGCACCTTTATCTTGGCGCGTCTTTAGTGTTATCTTGGCGTTTCTTATTTGCTGATTCGGCTGCATAGATGCTGCTGAATATGCACCTCTTTCTGGCTGCAAGTTGCTCATTTAGCAGCAAACAATTTTTGCTGCCGAAAAAGCTTTTGATTACTTACATGAAAATGAGATACATTGCTAATCATCATCCTCGCTAGTGAACCCAACCCTTTGCTTCTTATATATTTCTGAGTTTCAGGTCTGACGGCAACAAAAGTTTGCTCGTCGCCAAGCTAAGAAGAGTTGACCGGCTACAAATCAAAGGGCAATTTAAAACGATCACGCTCTCTCCTAAGACCATGTACGAAGTCGCAATCATTGTGAAGATGAGCCATCGAAGCTTCGGATGGCATGTTCCAGTGAACCTCAGTCTCGCCCTACTAAATGGAAACAAGTAGGGATATATGGAAAGGTTGGACATCCAGAAAAAGGAAGAGTGGATTCCCATTAGCATCGGCAAGTTCAATACGACACCCAAAACCGTCGGCGAGATAAGCTTTTCCCTCACGCAAACTGATATCCATTGCAAGTCCGGCCTCCGTGTCAAAGGCGTTGTTTTCAGGCCAAAGTGAACAATGGGAAGCCAGTCGGCGGAAGAAAGTGAGCTCTCTGCAGAAGAGTTTCCTGTATTGAGGTCGGGCGATGCGGGAAAATTTTTAGTTGCAGCCAAATGTCCAGCTGCTGCAAGCAAACCTTCAGCTTGCAAGTTGGAGTTATGTAGTCAAAATCTATAAAATGATCAAAATATTATAGATGATCTTGTGTTGTATGTCGGCAGATAAGTCTATAAATAGATCTCACGAAGCTCCCGTAGCCTCCACAACGTTCCTTGTAAACTCCCAACTATTCAATAAAATTCTATAGTTTGTACATTTCTTGTCCCTTGCCATTCCTCTGCTCCTTTGCTGGGTTCCACAGGCACGTCGATTCCGCAAACTAACACCAACCAACAGGGAATAATCAGCCGATATAATGCGTGAATTGGGGCTCGAGTGTTTGTATTGATCTCCTCTCTATGTTTGGTGGTGCACCGTCGCAACATGTTATTTTTCTGTATTCGTATCAGTTGGCAAACAATAAAAATTCACCGTAGGACTTTCGATTCGAATCATGCTGAGCTCTTCACGTTTGCTGACCAAGGAAATTGTAAATTTTCGGCTCACTCTGTTTGGACAAATTAGAAGGTTGAGATGATGATGAAATACTATAACTCCATGCGATGGAATCAGAATGAAGAAACTTAATAGATGGATAAATGATCTAATCTTTTAGGCCCCATTTGTTTCATGAAAAAAGGAACGATTCAAAAGATATTTTTCCAAAAAATGATTGCTTTGATCTCTTATAATTAATCAACCAATAGAAAATATTTTCATTATCGACAACATTATGTCTAAACATTTTCATTAGCAATGACAATATTTTTCGTTCATTCATTTTTATAAGTAATACGAAATATTATTTTTTTGAAAAAATACTTTTCAAATCATTCATTTTCCTCGAAACAAATGAAGCCTTAAGATGAAGTTAATTGGACCTACTTGTTTTAAAATTACACATAACTACTATTCAAATTTGTACATTGTTGCGTTTGTAGTTACTTAGAATTCTAAAAGGGAAGTGCCCATTTCTCATCCCCAATCTTGTGCCTCTATCCCAGTCAGGTCATTGTGCTTGCATCACTTTGCTAATCAAGTTCCTCTACTTCAAGAGTCTGGAACGAAAAAACTTTTTGCCACTCGCGGGGTAAAAACCCCGAAGATGAAGACTGCCATCGAACCTCAATCGATAAAACTATTCAAAACAAACACTACTCTCAAGTTTCCGCGTCAAAACTTTTGTCCGACTTAAATGGACAAGTGAGTGCCAATTAATGGAATTTGGAGCTTGAGCGACTTAATTTAAATAACTATGTAAGTTCAATGATTTGATTAAATAAATTAAAAGTTGAAGGACTTGATGACCAAAAAAAAAAAAGCACAAGTTAAAAGGGATCAAATTCCACTTTTTATCATTGTGTAAAATAAGCATTATATACTTTATGAGAGAGGTTCACCCACATCACTTCCATCCATAAGACACAGTTAAATTAATGACACGTCGGTTTCGAAGAGTAGCATCTAATACTGCCTTAATGTGAATAATTTCTACCCATGTAAATTAATATTGGACTAAATACTAAGGTTTGGACATTGGTATCTCGAAACAATTGAGATTAGCTGATCACGTTCGTTTTCAATTTCCCCACTTAGCCGATAGAACGAGGACGGCATGAAACTCAAGACTCACGCTTTTCACGTGGGGCATTAGTCAATAAGGACAGCCACATATTGACATTAGCAGATGAATCGCGGATGGGGCATTCTACCATTTTAACCTTATGATTAGTATTAAGTCTACTGCCGAGGTAAAAAAAAAAAATTCCACACATTAATAATTGAATCGATGAGACGGGTATTAGTAGATAGTTATGTAACCAAATTCATTTGCGTGTCATTTATCAATAGTGAATGTATATTCTAGTGAACTTAATAAAATATTTTAATTTAACCAAGCTTTTTTCCTCAACTTGATTCAATATTCAACTTTATTACATTGACATGCTAGTTATTCACTAAGGTCCGGTATACGTCCAGCGTGATTAATTTTTATTTTTTCCCAAACACAGAAATTAGCAATAAAGAATAAACAGTGATTTGTTTGAAACAGCTTTTGATTTTTGCTTTTTACATTCTTTTTTTCAAATCTTATTACACGTGCATTTAATTTTTTTTTCTTAATGCAAATGCTCAGAAACTTTTAATCGCTTTTATGCTGAAGTGCAGTTTCCCATATCTTTCAAAAGATGAATATGAAAATGCCTTTGCCGAAGGTGTTGAAACTGATATATATATATATACATATATATTTTTTCAACTTCTATTTTTACACTTATAATTTATAAAGATCATAGAGATCATATATGTTTTGATTGCTTGTTTCCCAAAATCAAAGCTTGAGACACGCAAATAACAAAAAAAAATTGAGACACTAATCCTTTTCTAGCTTATTAATCCCACATTCAGCAGCTTCTCTGTTCAGACCCATGGCTGCCTCCGAAGTGGCCGTTTCACCGGCGTTAGCCAGACTTCACGATCTTCTCTCCAAGTCCGAAGGCATCATCATCTCTAAAAAATTAACACATCAAATCTCTGACTTCATAAGCAATCTCCAAGAGATCCTGAACACCAGGGAACACGCCGAGCTCAAGGATGACCACAGCCAAGAAACTCGGGGAGGTGAGGAACGGCTTCTGCTTTGGGCTCGTGGAGCTGACAAGATTGCAGAAGAATTCCTTGTTGCATCGTTCCGAGATCAGATGTCGAAATCGCAAAAGGGTCGTTTCGCCGCTTTAGTTCCATTCTTCTCAGTAATGGACCGAATATGTGCCAGGAAAAAGATGGCCGAGGATTTCATGATAGAAATTGGATCATTATACGGCAACTTCGCATCATCCTGGCCTGCTGCTAAAGGTGACTTCGCAGATGCATTCCTCTTAGTGATCGCTCCTCTCAGTCCCCGTACGCCGCAATCCGTGGGGCGATGAACTTCGATTCGATCATCTAGTATTTTGTGGACAAAGCCACTATAGGTTGCAAAAAAACCCCATCTCCACGGCCATCCGTGACGCTGATAGTGGTACATAGAACTGTAGGATGCAAATTCCGCAATCCCTAGATCACCATAACCAGAACAAGAACATCAAGTAGAAAGATTAACGCACCTGTTTTAGGATTCATCGTTCTTGAAGCGGAAGCGGAAACACGATGTTCCACGCGCAAGTCCTTCTCCTCTATTGCCCTCCGTAACACTGGCTCAATGAGACGGCCCCCTCACGTTTAGCGTTAGGTAAACGCCCCTTAGGTGAGGATACGTGTGAAAAATTAGGGTTAGAGGAGAGACTTGAGCACTATTTATAGAGTTTCCAGCTAGGCCCCCTCATTACGGGCCGGGCTCAACTCGGCCCACACTAGCACCCCATATTAGACTAATTAAGAAACCTTCTATCTCACCTTAGACCAAACCCCGTAAAACGGTAACCGTTAAACGGTAAATCACAATATCAATTAATGTAGTCCACATTAGGAAAACTCTTACATTCTCCCACTTGGACTATATTAATTGAAATCGTACTGTATGTGCGCACTTTGGTCTAGAGATAATTCTTAATAGTCAATCCTATTCCATAAAGTCTCAAACACTGAATCATGGTGGTAACTGCATGTATACACACAGAGCCTTCCACGGTCACGAGTGCTTTCAACTTTATTGATATGGATCCAATATGGTAATGTGTCAAATGGATAACATCTCTCATAGAGAGATCCCATTTGTCAGTCACCATTCTCTTACCTTAAGCGTCACAAAAACTTGTGTCACTAGAGAATGCCCATTCTCTTACCTTAAGCGTCACAAAAACTTGTGTCACTAGAGAATGTCTTTATGGTTCCAACGAACCCACATATGCCTTGTCCTTATGGTTAACCTTTCTTTATATATAACAAGGCATATGCACAAGGCCAATAACTGAATGCCCCTAGCCTTCACTCAAGTTTAAGCAATACCTTGAGACTTTTAACAATATATATATATTCAACATAATAACAATCCATTCAAAAAAAAAAAAAACATTTTATTGAATGCAAAAGTTGAACATATATATATATATATATATCAAAATGTTACTAAATTGTAACAAATACAGATGTAAATTTTATTCAAGAAAAATAAAACATAATTCCCACTAAATAACAGCATCCCAAGATGCTCCTAGGCCCATGCTAATGACATGTCACTCAAATACACACGGGCGTAGGCCTTAAGTTAGTGGATCTGCAACCATATCATCTGTAGGAATATGATCTCTTCGCAACGTCACCATTCTCGCACTGATTCCTTTATGGTCAAAAACTTGACCTCCATGTGTTTAGACCCCTTGAGACTTCTGTTGTTATTAATGAACAACACTGCAAAGTTATTGTCACAATGCAGCTGTATGGGCCTATCCACAAAATCATAAACTGATAACTCCCTAATGAGGTTCCGGAGCCAAATAGCTTGAGTAGCAGCTGAAAAACATGCTACAAACTCCGCTTGCATGGTAGAAGAAGATATGGATTTCTGTTTCTCGCTCTTCCATGATACTGCACCTCCTGCCAACATAAATATGTATCCAGTTGTTGACTTCTTATCATCTTGACAGCCAGCAAAATCTGCATCGAATACCCCGCTAGCTGCAAGTCCGGAACATGTCTATAAATCAGCATATAATCTCTTGTTCTCTTTAAGTACCTTAAAACCTTCTTGGCAGCAACCCAGTGATCGTGTCCTAGATTTGACTGATATCTGCCTAGAAGCCCTGTTGCAAAAGCAATATCTAGCCTAGTGCAAACTTGAGTATACATTATACTTCCAAGCACACTAGCATAAGGTACATTCTTCATTTGGGCTTTCTCAAAATCTGAATTAGGGCATTGTGAAAGACTCAATTTATCACCCTTAACAACATGAGCAGTTCCTGGTTTGCAATGCTGCATATTGAATCTTTCTAAAATGCGATCAACGTACGCCCTCTGAGACAAACCCAATGAACGGCGAGAGCGATCCCTATGGATCTCAACGCCAAGAACAAAAGACGCCTCACCAAGGTCTTTCATGTCAAAATTTTTTGATAACATCCGCTTTGTCTCATGCAGTAAACCAATGTCGCTACTAGCAAGCAAGATATCATCCACATAAAGTATGAGAAAAATATATTTCCTCCCACTGACCTTGATGTATATACACTGATCTACTTTGTTCTCAATAAATCCGAATGAAGAGACAATGCTATGAAACTTTAAATACCACTGTCTAGAAGCTTGTTTCAGGCCATAAATAGACTTTTTCAATCTACAAACAAGCTTACCTGAGTCATCTGTTGCAAAACCTTCAGGCTGCACCATATAAACCTCTTCATTAAGGTCTCCATTTAGAAAAGCAGTCTTAACATCCATCTGTGTAACTCCATATCAAAATGAGCTACCAATGCCAAGATCATTCTAAAGGAATCTTTAGAAGAAACTGGAGAAAATGTTGCTTCATAATCTATTCCTTCTCTTTGAGTGAAACCCTTAGCTACCAATCTGGCTTTAAACTTTTCAATCTTCCCTTTGGAATCTCTTTTAGTCTTGTATACCCATTTGCAGCCAATAGGTTTACAACCTTCAGGCAATTCAACAAGCTCCCAAACACCATTTTGTTTCATAGATTGCATCTCATCTTTCATCGCATCTAGCCACAAATCTGATTGAGGGCATGAGATGGCATCCGTATAAGTTACCGGATCAACGACACAACCAATATCATAATCATGCTCTCCAAGGTAGACTAAATAGTCCGGTGGTATAGCTGAACGTCTTTCCCTAGTTGATCTTCTGAGTGGAGCTACTTCATCCTCATTCTGAATCTGAGGAGCTTGTGGCATTTCTTCAGGAATTGTCTCAACAATAGCATCCTGGGCCACAACAGGCTCAATTTGTGGCGCAGGAGACTCCATAATTGTCTGCACAGGATGAGACAGTGATCCAGTAATCCCCACCATACTATCATCTTCAATAGTTCGTGAGCAACTACCATTTTCAGCTACATCAAATTCCAGAAATTTTGCAGTATGAGATTCCACAATTCTTGTACCTCCATTAGGGTTATAAAACCGATACCCCTTTGAATGATCTGGGTAAGATACGAAGTAACATCGAGTAGTTTTGGAATTCAACTTACTCAATGTCGGATTATATAACTTCACCTCTGCAGGACATCCCCAAACTTTAAGGTGATTCAAGCTAGGCTTACGTCCAGTCCATAACTCAAAGAGAGTCAATGGAACCACTTTAGTAGGAACACGATTTAAAATGTAAAAAGCTGTTTTCAAGGCTTCACCCCATAGAAAATCAGGTAAATTGGTCCTACTAATCATACTCCTCATCATGTCCATAAGAGTGCGATTCCTCCTTTCAGCCACACCATTTTGTTCAGGACTTCCAGGCATAGTAAACTGACCTATTATCCAAGAATCCTCTAAGTATTTAGCAAATGGCCCTTTAAGTTGTCCAGCATCACCGTGCCTACCAAAATACTCACCACCACAATCAGATCTGACAATCTTTATAACTTTTCCCAATTGTTTCTCCACTTCAGTCCGAAAAAACTTAAATTTGTCAAGAGACTTGGACTTTTCTTTAATCAAGTATAAATATCCATATCAAAAAAAGTCATCAATAAATGTGATGAAATAAAGATTTCTATACAAAGTAGCTGTGTATGGTCCACTAATATCTGTGTGAATAACCTCTAGTAAGTCAAAACTTCGTACGGCGGATTTCTTCTTTATCTTAGTCATCTTACCTCTACAACAGTCCACGCAAATCTCTAGATCACTTTTAAGAGTAGGCAAGATATCAACCTTTATAAGCCTTTCTACTCTTTCTTTGGAGATGTGACCAAGACGTTTATGCCACAATAAGACTGTTCCTTAGGTAAAGGCCTTTTGGAAACAACATTTTCAGCTGAATAAGCAACGTACATGTCATTGGGAGATAAGCTCAATCGATACAATCCATTGGATAAATTGCAACACCCAATCTTATTCGAATCATAAAACATGGAAATAGTACTACTCTTTATTTCAAAAGAGTATCCACACATGTCCAAACAAGACACGGAAACTAAATTCCGCCTAAAAGAAGGAACGTAAAAGGTGTTTCTCAACATCATCCTAAAACCAGAATCCAAAATCAAAAGGACATCTCCCACAAACTCAACGTCAACTTCAATGTTGTTTCCCACAGTGAGCTTTGATTCATCCCGATTTGGCGTCCTTCGGTTTATGAACCCCCGTATGGTGAACGCAACATGATTAGTTGCACCACTATCTAACCACCACGAATTGGTTGGAACTTCGGATAGATTAGATTCACAAACAAACGCCAAAGAATCATTACCTTTAGGCTCACTCTTAGTTCTTTTGGACAACCAAGCTTTAAACTTATTGCAACGTTTCTTCACGTATCCTCTCTCCCTATAAAAGTAGCAAAGAACACCATCCTTCTTGGTGAATGCTTTCTTAGGACCCAGAGCGTTAGAAGGACCTGCACCCTCGGAATTTCCTTTGTAGTTGGAAGGACCAGCAGCTTCGAGAATTGCCCTTGTGGGTATAGTTTTTCACCTTCTTACCCTTATCACTAGCGAACTAGAAGTATAAAGAGCAATGTGCCCTTTATCTTTCTTCAATTTCTCTTCCTCTCGCCACAAGCCTTGCTATCGGTCATTAACGAGACCAAGTTTCATCTTGGGAACTATAATTGGTCTTGATAATCCCAAAATCAGGAGAAAGAGTATTTAGAGCTTGATGCACGATGCAAGCAGTGGGGATTTCAACATTGAGAGCCTGAAGCTTTGTCTGCAAATCTACCATCCTCAAAACATAATCTCTAACTCCACCAGAACCATCATACTTCATAGTAAATAGTGTTTGCAAGTGTGTCCCTATCTCAGCATTAGGCGACACACGGTTTCTAGCCATCAAAGCTTCCATCATTTGCCTAGTAGTGCAGTTTGCAGGCAAACCACTTTTCAAGTGTTCCTGGATAGAACGCTTCATGGACAACAAACAAATTCTATTGCTCTTTTCCCAAGCAGCAAAATTTGCTTTCTGAGCCTCTGTACTCTCGGCAATCAGATTTGCCGGTCGATCAGTAGTAAGAGCCATATGAACATCTGCCATCTCCATAGCAAACAGAAAATCTTCTTTCCATCTCTTAAAGTTTGAACCAGCAAGAACCTCAATAGTGACAGAGTTACCATTTACAGAAAAGGTGACTGAAAAACAAGCAATGTATATAATTAGCATCATGTGAGCATCGTGTAACTTGGCGTACAAGTACACATCCGGAGAGTTACATGCAAAATCACATAATCACCTTTGGGCATAATACATGACATGCAGTTGTACACTCCCCACATGATAGCGGTAATGAGAATATATTCCAATCTTTGTGAATTCATCACCTTTGGGCAGAAGAACCACTAGGATCAGTCACACCTCTACCACACCATCATGTATCCCTCCATGAACTAATACACAATCACCTCATTTGGGAGTATAATTACGCATTAGATTAGGAGACATCCCAATCAATATACGAGACTGAAATTTCTCAAACCCAATCAAGTGTGCCACTTTGGCGGTCACAACTCAATTGAATCCTTGAAACTCTCTCATACCAGGGATATAAACTTTAAATCTCACATTCACCATATATATATATATATATGTGATTTTTAACTTTAGTGATAGGGGCAGTAAATCACTAAAATCACATATCATGCTAATTACATTGCTTTATTCATTAATAAAAAATAAAACTTTATTGTATATTATTAATGAATAACACATTTATAATATGTATGTGATAGCATATCGATAATACAACACTTGTATTTCCAAAATCACAGAAAAATACAAGAAAAATACGCAAAAATACACCAAAAAATGTCACGTATTTAGGGTTTGATATGCATTTTCACATCCATAAAATCATCAAACAAGTATAATCAACACACTACAAGATAGAGGATAACATTACGAGTCGAACGCCGCCGGCCACGCGCGAATGGGAGCCTCCACGTGCCCGCACGCGCCGCCTGAGTGTGGGGCGCGTGGAGCTCATGCGCTGGCGTCAAAAGGGCCGGTCAAAACCGGTCCGACCGGTGGCGGTCCGACCGGTTGACCGGGTCGGGTCGGGTCAACGGGTCGGGTCGGTCGCCAACCGGGTCGGTCCGGGTCTGGGTCGCTGACGTCATCGTGACGTTAGCACCCGCGTGCGTCGCACGCGTGAGCCGCGCCCCGTGCGTGTGGGCGCGTGAGTGCGCGTGGGGCGCGTGCTCGAAGCCCCGGCGGCGCGTGGCCGCGCGTGGGGGCGCGTGAGGTGACCCCCGGCGACGCGCCGCCCATGGATTTTCTCGCCTCGACGAGCCCGGTTCGAATATATAATTTAATTTAATTTTTATTGAACGAAAAAAATCTCGAAAATCTCAAATTAGGGCAAAATTCAATGCGTTCGAGTTCTAGGGTTATGGAGGCTCTGATACCACATGTATGATGCAAATTCCGCAATCCCTAGATCACCATAACCAGAACAAGAACATCAAGTAGAAAGATTAACGCACCTGTTTTAGGATCCATCGTTCTTGAAGCGGAAGCGGAAACACGATGTTCCACGCGCAAGTCCTTCTCCTCTGCCCTCTCGTAACACGGCTCAATGAAACGGCCCCCTCACTTTTAGCGTTAGGTAAACGCCCCTTAGGTGAGGATACGTGTGAAAAATTAGGGTTAGAGGAGAGACTTGAGCACTATTTATAGAGTTTCCAGCTAGGCCCCCTCATTACGGGCCAGGCTCAACTCGGCCCACACTAGCCAGCCCCATATTAGACTAATTAAGAAACCTTCTATCTCACCTTAGACCAAACCCCGTAAAACGGTAACCGTTAAACGGTAAATCACAATATCAATTAATGTAGCCTACATTAGGAAAACTCTTACAAGAACGACTGGCGCAGACTAGACGGTTGTATCAGCAAGTGAAAAGAGAAGATTTGAAGATGAAGGAACTCTTGAACTGAGAGAAATTTTTAAGTTTCGGCGCATAGATAGCGTCTTGCTATGTGTTCATCCTCCCTGCAGAATGAGCGAATGTGAGCTCTATGAGAGGAAATCCCTAGGCCGTCGAGACAAGAGAGTAACGGGAAGAGGGAGCCCATTCCGTTGGGGACGCCGCCAGCCGCGTTGGTTTTGACCTCGGCCTGGGGTGATCTTTGTGCACCTTCACTCCCACGCGCGCGGGAGTTCATTTTCGGATGTTAGAGGAGGAAAGGTGGGAAAGAGGGAGTGGACGGGCTCTCACATGGGATTGGGCTATGGCTCGATTGAGTTGGCCCCCTTCAGCTTGAGCGGTCTAACGGGCCAATGCAAATTGAATTGGGCTTATCCGGACTCACGAGCCTGGTTTGATGGGTTTGGCTTGCGCTGGTTTTGATGGTTGAGCCGGGCTAAACCGAAATTGGACTTGATGCTGACGGATTGCGGTAGGGCGATATGGGTCGGACAGGTCCTTCCATAAATGGGCTAATTGGACTCACTCTTCTAACTTTCATTTATCATTATTTTTTGTTCTTTTACCGTTATTTACTGTTATATGTACGAAAAGGCACGCTTGGCTTGTCGGCATAGGTCAGTAGAGTTAACACTCGTTTTGTTCTAACCTGTATGTCGACCAGCATTGGAAATGCCCCTTAATCCGTTTCAACGCGTTTCTAGCATCTTTTGTACGGACAGGCGTATGATTTAGCATTTTAATGAGCCAAACTCAAAATTATTGAGCTTTGGAAATGACTTTTATCTCTACCAAATTTCCTAAGCATCAATTACTACGAATTTTTACCTCGAGAAGACCCTTGGATGATTTTGGAGGGGTATATTGCTACCGAGAAGCCATTACCAGATATGGACCCGGAAAAAGCTGGCATCTTTGGCAAGAATAACAAGATCATGCATGAGAACTTCCATGAACGCTTTCGGATGGACTTATTTAGGGCAAGAAAAGAAAAAGGCAGGAAGACTTGTTAATAGAGATGGTGGTTCTCAATCCACAACGCGACCCCAACAAAACAAGAAAAACCTAGTTTTAGCGCTATATGACATGGTTAACTCGAAATTGTAATGAATTGACCTTTTTCATAGACTTAATTTCTATAATTTGAAGTGCATTATGCAATCGCACTGAAACATTTTGAGAATGAAATAACAGGAACAACCGATACCGACGTAATTACATGATATGATTATTTAGATTTTTCCATGTTTGTAAAGGAAAGTCTAGTCCGAAAGTAAAGAAGGGCTTTGCTGAACAAGCCTTTAATAAGTGAGCCCATTTAGCTCAACCCAATAATCAAGCATCTTTAGTGTGACATCATTATTATCATTACTTTTTATGTGTATTATTCTTATTTGGATCGCTTTATTTCTACTTTGACTATGGAAAATTTGTAAAATCAGAACCCACCATCATACCTCTGTCTCGGTTTCTTCCGCCATAGCAAGAGTTACAAGCAACCAAACGTCTTCGGTACAGCCCAATTGTCTGAACTAATAAATCAAACTTATCTTTAGTCGAATGCCAAACCAACTCAAACCTTTGATTTTTGCAGGTATGAGTGTATCTGAAAGAAGATGGCAGAGATTTCTATAGCAAGAGATGCTCTATATTCGTCACTGTCAAAAAATGAAGAAGACGCCCGAAACAGCACAAGTGAAACGAGAAAGTTGGAAGAGATTTCTGCAGTAGCAGAAGCTACGCCCGATCATCACTATCGACAAAAAAAGAAGAGGCCCAAAACAGCAAAAGCCAAACGAGAAAGCCTCCTCTCATTTCCTTGGTGATGTTGAGAAGAGTGAGACAAAATCGCTGAACTCGACGTAAATGAGGTGTGCCGTCGAGTCTATGTAGGAGTGCTCTTGAAGGACGACAAGAAACATGCGAGTTAGAAAATGGCAAGCATCGGGCAAGTTCCAGAGGGCAAAAAAGAACTAGGTTTGCTCCGATAGATAATGATCAATTAAGAAAACATTTAGCTCGGATTATGATGTCGGCGATGAAACTAAAATTGCATTATATGCAGGAAAATTCTGCAAATCAAGACCACGTAAATGCATCCATGAATTGTGGGTTGCCACGGACAGGATGGGAGCTCGGTAGCTCCTGATTGGAGAAGGGCCTAGTTTTGTTCTGATTTTGTTTTTGCCTCACGTGCATATCATTGCTTCGTGCTTGTAGGCGTAGCCATCTACACACAAGTATTGGGTTGACAAGGAGCCCAACAAGAGCTGCTTGATGGTCCTGGCCAAGGCCTTACGGTTCCGTTGGGATGAAGAGGTCGATTCCTGGACATGGCCAAAAGAGGATGAGCCAGACTCTAGGTCAGCCCAGTACAACATATGAATTCGCTCCAACAAATATAATTCACAAGTGGCGAGATACAAATATGATTAATTGATGTTTCGAGGCACCATTTGAATCTATACTAAACTTAAGGCCCACATGCAAGCTTGCCCATTTATTGAAGGCAAACTACATTTCATTATATCAAAATCACATGAAGTGAGCTATACGCCTATGTACCTAATGAACCATTAAATCGAGTTAGAAATATCATCAAAATTCCCTCAAAATCACGTTCCGCCACAGCCCACAACACCTAGTAAGTATAGTTATTACTCTACCCACATAAATGACATCCAATCTATAACTCGTTCATCAAAATCGTCAAGGTGACTGGAGATGGCACATTTAACATGCACTGAAAAAGTAACAAACTAATCAACAAATGGCAATAATCATTCAAATTCACACCTAGGAGAATTCAATGCAGTGTCCATCTCATCAAGCTCGGAAGATCTACAAATTACCCACTCCAGTAATACTTAAACATGTCCGTATAACTGGCAAATCAAGCATACATGGTCACCTTATCATGGGTAAGTAAAAGCACACTCAAATAAGAATTAAACTAGCACACCTCATGATTAAAGCAGCAAAGTAAGCAAAATTTAGAATAAAATCAAAACATTAAAGGCCGAAATTCATGATATATTAAGTAATCGACTCGAAGCATATCTTCCTGCATGTGTATATGGGCTCACGTGCTCAAGATGAGAACAAATTAAAGTCAAATAAAGATCATCAATGCTTTTACAGTAGGCACATGTTTAATTACGGCAAATTCAAGCATGACAACATGACTATCTCAACATGGATTCCTCATCTCAATTCATATGACCAAGATAACATATAAGACAAGTCTTGGCAATTGTTGTTTGAACAACAAATGGATATGGACAGCAGGCATGAACATGAATCCAGCAAATTTAAGTCAAAAACATAACTTATAATCATGATTACAGCATGTTAGAAACATAAACAACATTCATACCCAAGAAATCAACATATTTTTGTACATCTATAGCAAGAATAACAATGAATCCAGTAAATTTGAGCCATGTACAGTAAGCATAGACATGTTCAGCGAGCCTACGATACGGTGGGTGTGCAAATTCAACAAATAGCACCAAGCTGAAACGAATATTGTGCAAGCTAATGGTGACGACCGTGATAAACCACCATGTACTTGCACATACATCGCAAGCATGACACAAAAGATAATCCAACGTGTTCATCGCATGTGAAGTGGAGTCTCATCGCATGCAAATCGAATAAAGAAGATAGAAGGTTAGCAGCTCTTTGTAAAAGCCTGGGTAAACTATGGTCAGAAGAGGATGTGATTCATGTGAGAGAAAGTATTCCTGATGCTAGACTAGCAGAATGTAGATTAACCCTGTTCGGGAAACTATACTCTAGGCCTAATGTGAACTTCCAAGCATTTTTGAACACGATGAAAAGGGCATGGAAGACTGATGCGATGACATGCACTTTACTAGAACATGGTCTCTTTTCCTTCTCTTTTAAATCGAGGCTGAAAAACGAGAGTAATGGACTCGGGGCCGTGGTCGTTCTCAAGTAATCTACTAGTGTTGAAGCAATGTGAACCAGACACACCGGATATGTGTTACGATTATACCCAATGTCCCTTTTGGGTACAACTGTATGGCCTCCCATTTGGGAGAGTTTCAAAGGAAATTGTAACTGAAATAGCATCTAAACTCGGAGAGGTTATCGATGTGAAGTTGGAAGCCAAGGGGAATAGCAACTACAAAGCAGGTAAAGCTAGAGTAATTCGAACCTAGCTAATCCTCTCAAGACAAAGTTGTGGTTAACCTAGGCACAAAAAATCTCTGGATAGAGTTTAAATATGAACGGCTCCCTCATTACGCTACTCGTGTGGAAAGATAGGGCACTATGAAACGGATTGTAAAGAAATTCCATATGAGCAGATGCGGGCTTGAGGAAAACCTACCAGGAACCTTTGGACAATGGCTTCGCGGGAGGTGAAAGAACTTAGTCCATATGGAAAAGTATTCTATGGTGAGCAAGGTGATATCGAAGCAACATCTGTAAGGGGTCAGGCAAGTACTAATGCCACTGAAAACAGACCAAATCAACAACTGAAAATCATCGATGGGAAGTCAAATCAAACAAGGGATGGACACCAAATTACAGTAGGAAATACTGACAAGGAGGGTGAGAATTCCTCCCCTGAAGCAGAAATTATGTTGGTGGATAACAAAGGCATCCAGAAAAGAAGCAGTAGCTGCTTGGATGAGGAATCTACCCTGGTCCTATATAAAGAACAGATGAAAGAAGTAGAAGCTGAAATGCTAGAAATGTCGAAACATCTAATACCTAGTCGGTGTAAAGCTAAGAGCACCAAACTTAACGCAGCAAAGAAGGGCAAGAGATTCTGCCGCATACGGAGCAAACTCTTCCAAATCAGCCTCTCTTGATGCATCACGGTTGGTGGATAACCCTATCACTCGGAGGAAAAGGAAATCAAATGGGCTCGTGGCTAGCCCTAATAAGCCACCGGGTAAGCCATGAAGTTTTTAAGTTGGAATTGTCGGGGTTGGGCTCACCCCGACAATTCAAGCACCGAGAGTCCTAGTGACTCGGGAAAAGCCCAGTTTAGTTTTTTTAATGGAAACTAAAAATAAAGAGCAAAAGGTGATAAAGCTGAAGCGAAAGCTCAAATTCCGAATAGTTACCTGGTTAATCCGCTAGGAATTGGAGGGGTATGGCTCTTTTCTCGGAATGACCAGATAGTGTTAACAAGTGGAAGCAGCTACCGAGCACTTCATTCATGTTATCTCGTCACCTACGGAGATCGACATGATTATGAGAATTACTCTCCTACATGCCCCAACTGATTTTAAAGAAAGAGTGCTGCTGTGGGAGGAAATACAGAGAGTTAATGCGGCTAACTCACTACCATGGTTATGTATGGGCGACTATAATGAAATTTTATTCCCCTGGGAGAAAGTGGGGAAGAAAAAGGCCGAACACTTTAGGCTCACAGCTTTTAGAGACTTCCTTAATGCCTGTTCTCTAATGGACATGGAATCAAAGGGGTGCGTTTTCACGTGGACAAATCGCGAGAGAAGGAGAGGAATCTGTCAAGAAGAGGCTGGATAGGGCTCTATGTTCAATGGAGTGGAGGGTTACTTATCCGATGCTGAAGTAGTAGCCACCGCCAGCCATTGGCTCGACCATAGCCCACTAATTTTGTCAGTTTTCCCAAGAAGGAAAAACAGAAGAAAAGCGTTCAGATATGAGGCCTTTTGGGATGAGGATGAGGAGTGTGAGCAAATCGTTAAGAGAGCTTGGTCCATTTCAGCGTCACAGGAAGTAGATATAGTTGGGAAACTTACACTACTGTCGAAACATCTAGCGGAATGGAGCAAAAACCGCTTCCTTAATGCACAAAAGAGAGTAATATGGCTGAGAAATGAACTCCAGGATATGCAAAACAGAGCAGAAACAGATGTGGATAACCAGAAAATTCAACAGCTACAAAAAGAAATAGAAACTCTATGGAGACAGGAGGAGATATACTGGGGAATGAGATCGAGGGTTAACTGGCTGAAATGGGGAGACAGAAACACTAAGTTTTTTCATGCAACAACTATACAAAGGAGGACTCGAAACAGAATTTCTATACTTAAGGATGCAGATGGGAATTGGGTCAGAGATGAAAATACTATCAAGCATATGATCGGAGATTTCTTTAAGAACCTTTATACCACAGTGGGAGCTAGAAACTTCGAGCCTATCTTAAGCCACATTCCTAGCTTAGTTGATTCAGCTACGAATAAAAAACTAACTGAACACATCACCATGGAGGAAATTACAGCAGCCGCCTATCAATTAGGGGCTTCAAGGGCTCCCGGGACCGGATGGTATAAGTGGAAAATTCTTCCAAAAGCATTGGCAAGTGATCAACCAAGACATTTTCAAAGAGGTACAGCAATTTTTTGAGACTGGAATTTTAAACCCTGTACTAAACAGAACCAATATCACCCTCATCCCCAAAATACCAAACCCCGAAAAACTGGAACAATTCCGCCCAATCAGTCTTTGCAATTTCGCTTACAAAATCATATCCAAAATTCTTACAAACAGGCTGAAACCTATACTTCCAGAGCTAATAACAGCAGAACAGAGTGCTTTTGTAGGGGGCAGGCAAATACAAGATAACATTCTGATCGTGCAGGAAGTTCTACACAGAGTAAGAACCAGAGAGCGGAAGAAGAAATTTCAAGCGGTTCTAAAATTAGATATGCAGAAGGCATACGACCGTATTGAGTGGGATTTTCTCCAAGAATGTCTTCTAAAGATGGGCTTACGTGGCAAATGGGTGCGGTGGATCATGCGGTGCGTCTCTACGGTCTCCTTTAGCATTAAAATTAATGGAGACCCCCTGCCATATTTCAAGCCATCCCGAGGTATCCGCCAAGGAGACCCACTTTCCCCATACCTCTTTATTCTAGTGGCTAATGTCCTATCTTATATGATGAAGGAAGCCATAGAAATGGGCTCTATCAGGGGTATTACACTGAACAGAAACTGCCCTACTCTCTCCCATCTACTATTTGCGGATGACTCTATATTCTTCCTAGATGGAACAATCTTAGAATGCCAAAATCTGTCATCTATTCTGCACCAATATTGTTTTGCATCTGGACAGGCCATAAACCTAAACAAATCGGGAATCTACTTCAGCAAAGGCTGTCCGGAAAGTTTAAAGAGGAATATGGTAGCTGAGTTGAGAGTTCCAGAAATTCTTAAAACAGGAAAATACCTGGGTATTCCGTC
The DNA here is from genome assembly GCA_017140595.1 of Eucalyptus curtisii. Lineage (NCBI taxonomy): Eukaryota > Viridiplantae > Streptophyta > Magnoliopsida > Myrtales > Myrtaceae > Eucalyptus > Eucalyptus curtisii. Next base: position 34,050,342 of record CM029503.1, on the reverse strand, counting down.
GGACTGGGGTGCCACCAAGAAGGACATGTTTGCATGGATACTTGCGAGGGTCACCATGAAACTGGAGAGCTGGAAAGAAAATCTACTATCAAAAGCAGGGAAAGAAATACTTATAAAATCTGTGGTGCAGGCAATTCCCCAATATGCGATGTCAGTGTTTAAAATCCCAGTTTCCATTTGCAAAGCTATTGAAAAACAAATAGCTAACTTTTGGTGGAGAAATAGCAACAAATCCACTGGATTACACTGGAAAAGATGGGAGATTTTGAAGCTTAGAAAGGAAGAAGGGGGACTCGGCTTCAAGGACCTTCTAACGTTCAATAAAGCCATGTTAGGTAAACAAGCATGGAGATTATCCCAGAATTCAGATACCCTATGGAGCGAGTAATGAAGGGGTTATACTACCCTAATTGTGAGATTTGGCAAGCGGGGAAAGGATCGAACCCTTCATGGGGCGGCAAAGCATATTAACCGGTAGAGATGTTATTGCCCCACAAATTATGTGGGCGGTCGGTAACGGAAAAAAAATCTCTATTAGAGAAGACAGATGGCTCAAAAACGGAATCATAGGTGGCCCAGCAACCAGAGATGAGCCATCCAAAGTAGCTGAATTAATAGACATGGAAGCAGAGCAATGGAACGAACCTCTATTGAGGTCTCTGTTTGATGAGCAGATAGTATCGGAGATTCAAAGAATACCTATAGGCCTCCCGTCCACTGAAGATAAGTTAGTCTGGATGGATAACAGGTCTAGGAATTATACAGTAAGAAGTGGCTACCATCACAATATAAGTACTACAGCCAACCCTCACTTATTATCCCCAACTACATCCTACCAAGCAAAACCAGAACTGTGGAAAACTATCTGGCGATCAGTAATTTCACCCAAGATCAAATTCTTCCTATGGAACGCATGCCAAAATGCCCCGCCAACCATGGAAAATCTGTTTAAGAGGAAAGTAGTACCTGCTCCCATATGCCAGATTTGCAAACTTGAACCAGAAACGGTAGAGCACACTTTGTTATTATGCCCATGGACTTCTCAGATCTGGAGCGCCTATTCCCTACAAGGCAAAATAACAAGAGTGGGTTTAACCCGCGTTGATGAATGGTTATTCAAAGTAAGTGAAGAACCAGGGGGCCTACCATCATTTGCCCAGATCGCTTCAGTCCTATGGTGGATTTGGAAGGACAGGAACTGTTTTATATTCCGACAAAGATCCCTGAACCCGCTCAGCACCCTATTTAAAGCTTCAACATCACACGACAGCTTTGTGCAGTGGAATGAAAAGCTAATGAAAAAACAAGAACAGAGTACCTCATCTCAGAAGTGGCAAGCACCAAACCCCGGATCGATCCTGGTAAATATTGATGCCTCCTTTGTTGCTGTAACTCCCCAGGGAATGGATCTTTCGCAAAAAGAAAACTCACCATCATCTGAACTTCCAAGAGGACCCTCTCTACGCCAAACTGATGAACCCCCAAATGCCTCATCAACATCAAATCTGTTCCTGTGGAAAACAATAGCCGAGCCGGTATGGAGAAGAATAGATTCACTCGAAGAAGCAGTCCGGAGTGGCCAACGGATGCTCAACATACCAAATACAAAACAAGCCCATCCTGCAGCTGACCTAAACAGGGGACCCGACCCATGCGCCCACACGGCCTCCCTAACAGAAGGTATGTCAAATTCCTACGAGAAACATAGAAAAGTGAGGCCCTGTTCTGTCGAAGGCTTACCTGACGAACCGCGGCTGAGATCGAAAATCCCCGCGGCAGGAAACCTCACCCTACCGCCGAACCACCCCCTCGTTTGTACAAGAAAACAGAGCTGTCCCCCGTGCGAGAACCCTCTTCATGAAGAACAATCGAGAAGCGGCAAGCGATCACCCCCAAAACCCCGTATATCTAGAAGATGAAGCACACAACGAACCCTCCGATCTACCGCGGCAAGTCCTCTTCGCGGATCCACCTCCGATTCCGAGACAACCCGACCAAATCGAGGAGCTATTGCTTGCATCTGTCGTGACTCCATGGGCGAGTTCTAGACGGATTTACCAAAGTCGTGGAAATCAACTCGGCGGAACAAGCGGAGGCTGCGGCCCTCGTCGAAACCCTAGATTTCCTCCTCCTTAAGCTTCGCACGAGCGGAACTCAACGAAACTCAAAGTACACTCGATCGCTGGGGTCTCGTGCGTAGTATCGAACATCCGGAGGAGAGTAGCTGGGACGCACGTCCACCGTGGACCGGGCCGAGCAAAAATGAAGGAAATTCCGGGCCTCACCCGGCCCACTTTGGAAGAGAAACAAACAAAGTCGCGGACTGGCTTGCTAAAGCGTATCGTTTAAATTTGCTTCCAACTAATGGGGTATCCCACCCCCCTTTTGCTCTTTTAGATTTACTATGCGCAGACGCTTTTGATGTAAAGTCTAAGCTTTCGGTTAAGTAATATATATCAGCCAGACTTTCGACAAAAAAAAAAAAAAAAAAAAAAAAAAAGTGGAGTCTCAACTGAGCCCAAAACAGAGCAGCAGTTAGTAAACGAAAGAAAAACTACAGCTCCAATCTATGAACAATTTATGGTCATTAATGAATTCTCTACATTAACACCCTGTCGAACATGATACGTGCAAACTTTGAACACCTCAAGCTCCAAAATAAATCCAGAGGCTCTTAGTTTAGAGGAGAATTCACTGAGAACAATGTAATAACGGAAACACCAAGGGAAGGAGAACTCTAGGCCATCAAAGGATCAAGCGTCAATTCGCAATACATAATCAGTACATTGAACAATAACATACAAATTACTCCTGTGCAATTTCAAATTGATCAGTGAATTCGCCATTGTCATCTCAGAGGCAAAACGTCGAAGAGGTGCTGAGCATAAAGGGTGAGGTGTTATACCAACGGGAACTCTTGTCAATTGGCGAGGAATAATATAAAAAGAGAAACCCAGCTAAAAATTGCTAGAAAGGAATCGACGAATCTGAAACCAAATAAATAGACACCAATTGAGGTAACAATTTGAAGCTTTCGGCAAAAGGCAACACTGAACAATCGTATGATTTGAGTCTCGATGAATCGACCGTAGCCTACCTTGAGGAAGACTTGGAGAATCTCACGAAGATGAAGCTACGCGGGATGAAACAATTTAGCGGCGAACTTGCTCGACGAAGATATTCAGTTGCGACTGGCTTCGACCACGGGTGAAGACACTGGATTTTGGTCCAGAGCGTGTGCTCACGTGCGCACCAAGCCTAAGAGAGTGCGTTGTAATTCTTGTTATGAATTCTCCTGCAAAGCGTGAAATCGTGAGCTCAAGAGGAATCTCCAAATGCGTTAGACGAGAGGGAAAGAGCATGAGAGAAGTCCGATTGGCGGTGATGAGCGTCGATGCTCCGCTCCGTTACGGCGAAGGCTGTGGTGGGTGGCGAGGGAGATTTGACGGCAGCTGTAACTGACCGAAGACGATAGATGATCGAATTGACGGTGATGGAGCGATGATAGCTCCGGCGAATCGACCGCCGACAGTGACATCTCCGGTGAATGTAATGGGCCGGACTTTTGTCTTTTTAAGCACCGCTAAATGCGATCGAAACTTTTTATGTGGTTGTTATTTTCTATTCAATCGTATCATTTTTATGCTTGTTCGATATGCTAGCAAAAAATTCAGTTACTTATATCATAAATATGATTGTTAATATCGTTTAGCAAAGTTAGTTCACATGAAATATTTCCATCATTGATTACAATCTATATCTGACTATTTTTATGGTCGATGAAATTTTTTTTTCCGTTTATTTATATTTTTAAACGATATAAGCAATCATTTTTCATAAAATATTTTTTAAATTATTAATTTTCAGTGAAATGAACGTGTTATAAGAACACCTCAAAGTTCTTCTCTACATTCTTCAAGCGGATGGAAGGGGCCAAAGCATATGCTGAAGAATGACCTCATGATTGCTGGGAGAAAAAGACCAGGAATATCTCATTTACCAAGTTTCGAGCAGGACACCGAAACTCTTTGCTTGAACGCTTTGCTTGCTATGAGCAGAAGTAAAGCAGAGGGATCAAAGGGCGGATGTAGACTAGTCAACTGCAGGGTCCATACAGTCAAACGTCCAGATAAAAACTTGGTTCACATGATCAATAAATAATGCAACATCAGCTCTCAGTCAACGTGTGAGGCTATTTAAGCTATCGGGATTCCACTTTTATGATTTCTAAACTTCTGTAAGGAAAAAAGACAGATCATGGTATGAACATGAATGAACCCCATGGGGGCCAATGATAACTATCAAGTGTTTCGGATATTAGCAGGAGGAGAATATGAGATTTGCTTGAGTAAAGGAGAATATGAGATTTGCTTGAGTAAAGCTTTCTCATTTGCTAACCGAATGAAAGAACAACGTGTGATGTTTGTTGACACCTAAATTTTCCCATATTCATTTAGAATTTAATTGTGTACAGAATTAGTCGCTAAAAAAAAGAGAAAAAGAAAAGAAAAAGAAAAGAAAAAAACAAAACAAAACAAAGAGACAAAAGACACAAGAGAAACTAGGTTGGGTCGAATCTGGCTTGGCCCAACCCGGCCCTCCTCCTTTCCTCTCTCCCTTTGGCCCGGCTCGCGCCGAGCTTCTTCCTCCTCAGCCGATCTTCACTGAACAGAGGCGAGAGGGGGAACCCTAAAACAGCGGCAACCGCGGGAGAGAGAGAACGGACCGAGCACGAGAGAAAAAAAAGAGAGAGAGAACGGAGAGAAGGAGCGACGCTTTTCTAGGCGGCCGATCCCGCTCGCCGGAACCTCCATTGTCGGCTGGACTCGAGCTCCGGCGAGCGGAGCAAACGATACGGACGGAGGCCGAGGGTGAGATGCGGAGGGGAGCTCGAGCGGCGAGAGAGGTTGAGCGAGCCGAGAAGGAGAGATGCCGAGCGAGCCCGGATCCGGGAGACAACGCCGCCGCCGTCCCTTGAGCCGTGCCACCGCCATCCCCGACGTCGTTGCCATACTAGATCCCCGTTGAGCGGCGTCCTCGACGTTGTAGCCGCACCAGCCACCGCGCCTGCAGATCCTGTGCCGGCCACCGCGCCTCCACCCGCCGCCGCTACTCCCAATGCCGAGCTCGTGACACCGTCGCGCCGCCAGCCGGAGCCCTACGACGCCGCTTTGTAGCCTCTTTATTCTTTGTTTCGTCACCAGCCGTCGCGTTCGCCGTCGCCCACCGTCTTGTTCGCCACCGTGCTATCACCTGGTGGAACCCGACGCGAAGCCACCGCCTCCGCCCGCGACGACTGACGCTTCCATTCGCCTCCGACGCGGCCGCCGCCCATCCTCGCAGACCCCGATGTCGTCGCTGTTGCCCGCCGCATAGCCGCCACCACCTGCTGCGCTACCGCCGCCGTCATTAGCGCCGCCACGAAACCCTAGGTTTCGGCCAAGAATCGGGTCGGGCGTGGATCTCAACCGGGTAGGGTTTTTCGTCCGCATGGGCCTGTTATGGTGGGCCATCTAATTTTGGGCTTGTGGGCTAGTCTCACGTGGGCTTAGGAAATAGGTGGGTCTTTTATTTTCTTTGGGCCCTGACTGAAGTATCAAGAAGAGGGAACTTCAGGCCCGCTCGGGCCCATCGCTGTCGACCGGGCCGAGCCCGGGTTCGGTCGCCCCGACCCGACCCGGACCGACCGAGCTGAACCCGGGTCTGGTCTGACTGAACCCGACCCGATTCGCCCACTTTTTAAAAAAATTAAAAAATTTCGAAAATCCAAAAAGTGTAGGTTTTGGTTAGGAATGGCCATGTATTGCCTTTATAGTGTATTTAGGCCTTTAATTGCTCGTATATGGATTATATTACTTGTTTGATTTACCTGTTTAACTATGTTTGCAATTGTTTAGTCGCATGTGTTAATTTTACGATCTTGATAGCTATGATTGTTATTTTAATGATTGAGCACCCGCATGATGTGGTGTAAAATTAATCCAAGTCATCGACAAAAATATTTTCTTTTAAAATGAACAAGATTAGGTACCGAAAAGGCACTAATTGGTCAATTAGTATAATCAAGTCCCCGACCCTAGATTCTCTGGTTGCGTGGGAAGTGTATCTCACTTGGTTTCTAGCCGACTCCAATAGGCTAGTGGCGACTCCTTTTGTGTAAAATTCCTAAAAGAATATCCTAATGTCACGTGGGTATGGGCTTGGGAGAGCCCGCGCCTAATCATTGGCTTTAGGCCCGTCCTTTAGACAATACCCCTAAACATATTCCCTCCTCCAGAGGGTAGGTCGCGACAATGTTGAAGAGCGGGGGAATAGAATGAATGATAATCAAACTCATGCGATGATAAAATCAGATAAAATGAGGTGTACATGTATTAAACTTTATTCACCCAACAACTTAGCCGCCAGATATTGGCGCTTTGCACTACATTTAAACACTTAACCCTTGGGGTTGACGCGGAGGCCCTTGAGGACAAGGCCCGACTTGTAAATTTCGCATGTCTCACGGTGGTAAAAATATTTCTCGCCCACGTTCTTTGCGTCCGTCGCGAACTTGCCGATGCGGAGCTTGACCCATTCCTCCTTCGGCTTCTTCGTAGGACTCTCCGTGCTTATCACTTTGCTTCCATTGGGTAGATGGAGCTCGAGGTCCATGGGAAGCGGACGCGGGGTGCGGCTTCTCCTGAGCGTAAGCATGAACGTGATTTCATACGTGGTCTTAGGAGATAGCGCATTCGTATGGAATATTCCTTTGATGTATAGCCAGGACAGCTGCAATAGCTCGAGGACTGGAACGTCAGCATCATTGGGAAAACTGACCGACGAGAGGGTTTGTAACTAGTATTAGTGCAACCGTGTGGTGAACAACAGGAGGCTATCTTCTAGGTGAAATCTTTGAAGGCGATTGATGAACAGTGCGAACGAACAACTAAATTAGTGAAGTTCGGGGATATACCGTTAGTGAAGTTTGGAGATATACCATTTTTCTTTTGTTCGATTGCACTGCCAGGTGATACTTCTGCCACCTCCCTGGAGGTACATTGCCTTTGGAAGTGTTAAATTAATATCTTGAATTTGAGCCTTTACGAATCCGATCCGTAAGGAAGATTATGATTTGTTCAAAATATGTTATTCTCCGTCTGAATGAGATTTGTTTTTCTTATACTCAACAAGCTAATTTTAAGCCCACATCTACCAAAAACCGAACACATTCTAGCCCCCTTAAACCAATTAAGCCCATTTAGATTTCCTCCCACGCCTTTTTTTTTTTATCTTTTTCTCATACATCAAAACTCTTGTACTGACACCGCCGGCCGCGGTGGCTCCGCTGGCAAGTCTTCCCCATCGTGGGGGGACCACTGACCCCTTCTAGGAGGGCGAGAGTTCGACTCGCCGCGGAGACGCTTGGCGTCTTACCCGTTCCACGGTGATGGTGGGTCCTCCCGTGGAGCCCTAGGGTTTACTCCAGTCGCCTGCGGCGTATGGGGCTTCCTGGGTCATAAAAAAAAAAACTATTATCTTGACGCTTCGTTCCCAGATTAGTCGATGACCCACTCGCACGCTCATCAAGCCATTCCCAAAACCGACCAAACTAAATTACTCGACTATACACAGGCAAAACGAAAACCACAACCTGTGCCAACTTCGCCGAGTATCACCAGTAGCTACCGACGATAATGAAGGCCACCGCTTTCACAAGCAACCAGACCTTGTCTCCACCATTTCTGGATGTCTACACTGACACTCCGGTCATCCTTCGCAAGTGCACATTACAGGAACACCATAGGAACATAACAATAGAACACGACACATGCGGACGACTCAATTTCTGTAAAAAATGAGGACACAAAAGCTAGATCTCGATAAGGCATTTCGTCGAGCGGGTGGCCTGTGACACTGAACAAGAGGCTGTCGGCTTAACCGGGACTCAAATGACCCAAGACGCACGCATCAACATAACGAACGACCGGTGGGGCTAGAGTCCGCGTGAGCCAAACGGCTGTGAGCTTCGGCCCAACGTGTCCTGAACAGAGCGATAAAAGAAAACAGGGGAGGCGGTTGGTGGCACTTTCGACCCGACTCGTCGGCGGCAAATAGGTCAAGCTCGATAGATCGGACCACGTGCGGTCGCCTCTCGCACCTTCGAGCATAATCTTTTTCTTAAGAAGAGAGCCTAAACATCATTGCGCTCACATCTACCCAGCAACTCTCGCACTAACAGCAATCGACCATCTAAGAACACTACTCGTTTACAAATCCTCAATAGGAAAGCAAGCGAACACCCGAAACTCCTTCAAAATCGTCTTTTTTTAATCAAATCAAACTTTTAAAAGACAAGAAAAGAAAAGAAAAAGCGCGATCAGCTGAGAACACGAGGCCAAGAACTTCAGTCAAGAGTCCCCTCCCACGATCAAATCACGCGGCGAGGCCACCGATGATTACGAGGGGAAAGAGCATTTGCGAGTGAGGGTGGGGAGGGAGAGAGAGGGGCCCGCGATCCGTACGGAGGAATCGGGCGGTAGGCATGAGCCCGCGTGGACAGATCCAAAGGTCGGGGACGCACGCTCGCTCCCCTCTCTCCCCCTAAAGAGGAAAGGCGGAGGCTGAAGAAATCCGGGGACCTTTTCACTGTTCGGCGTTGACCCCTAGTGAACTCGATCGTCGACTCATCGTCCCCTGACTCAGATCTCTCTCTTCTCTCTCACAGGCTTAAGTAGCGTTCGTCTCCTCGGGAAATCGACTCCAAACCGGAGAAATCAATAAAAAAGGAGAGCAAAGACCTATCGGGGCTTCGGCGTGGACGGGGCACGGCGGCGGGTCGTTAGCCGTGATTTGAGGATCTCGCTTGAACTTTCACTCACAACTCCCTCTCCCCTCTGTGTTTGTCTCTCCCTCTCAGCCTCCTCCTTCCTGGTGCTCCCTCTCTGGCTTTTAAGGGCCAGCGGCAGGTGCGCATGGCTTATGCCATCGCCAGCCTGCCGCGGCCAGGCCTCATCGTCAACCCAAGGATCACGTCAGCTTTGCTTTCTGCTTGCGTTCGTCCTTGTTGCTGCAGAGACGTGTGAGGGGTGTGAGGAAGGAAGGAGGAAGAGATAGGCGTGCGAGCTGGGCTGCGAAAAAGGGAAAATGGGCCGGCCCGGCGGGAAAAGAAGAGGTAAAAGAAAAGAGGCTGGGCCGGCCTAAACCCGACTTAGTCCTGCTTCCCCTTTTCCTTTTTTTTTTTTTTAATAATTAATAATAATTTTAATTTTTTTAATTTAAAAATTTTAATCAATGCTATCAATATTTATGCAAATGCTTCTAAAATCTATATGCTACACAATTCAATGAAAATTATTTTTATTTAGGAATTAAAAATTAATCCTTAATTTTCAATGTAATTTAAACCCCAAATGAATAGGAAAAATTTAGGTATTAACAAGAGAGAAATAGGGAAGGTCGTATGTGTCAATGGATACATAGAATTGGAAAATTTAAATTATTTCAGAAATTTGGAGATTAAAAATCCAAAGTAGACATCTTACCAAAAAAAAAAAAAAAAAAGAAATCCAAAGTAGACATATGTTTAAATGTTTGCAATTTTTTTTTTTAAAACAGACATCCCATTGACAAATTGAAATTCACGATTTTACTTGTTACAATATGATATGATATAATATAATGATGTTCTAAAGCTAGGGGTGAGCGGTTCGAGATTAAAGCTACAGGTTCCACTTGGAACAGTGAACCTACTGCCGTACACGTTCCTAATTTTTTGGAACCTGGAACCTACCCATTAAAATCTAAAATCTGGAAGCTACCTTGTCACGGGGATCATAATCATGCTATTTCCCTCCGATACCTAGATTGGCTTGATGTCATAGGGGTAAGATATTAAGGGAGTTCCTCAATTTTGAGCCACTTTTAATTTTTAAATATATGCAGTTGTCTTTTGCCAAAAGAAAAGGAAATTTTGGGCTGTCATCAAACTTTTTTACATTTTTTATCCATTCATAGTTTTTACAAAAATCAATGCAGTTGTCCACTCATTGTTGTCACAATTGCAACAAAAAAGAAATGACAGATAGGGGGATCCTTTTTGTTTGCTATTTGTGAGCACATTGATTACTGTAGATTTGAATGATGCATCATATTTAATTGGTCCTGTGGGTCGATTAGAGTTCACTTTTTGTTAGAAATTTGGACATAGTAAGAAGTTGGCAACAATTGAATTATTTTGCATAGTGTAGCAGCAGTTTAGTGGTGTAGCGACATGTCAGAAAGTTGAATAGTCTTTCTTGGTAATAATACGATGGCTAGTTCCTATTACTGTCTCCATGTAAACTCAAGTTATTTTTGCTTTACATTTCAGGGAAATGGCTTGGCAGTAGACAGATGCGTTGCCATTGGTCAACAAAGGGTGCTGGTGGCATTGAAGATAAGCAGAACCCTGATGCCAAAATTGTGGCGGAGCTAACCAATGGCTCATCAGGTTAGCCAATTTTTATGCTATGCTCGAAGGAACAAGCATTTTTAAGTTTTACTGCCCGAGGCATTGTGTTATCAACCGTTATAGGCATTTTCTTTCTCATGATTAAATCATGTTGGAGATACCGTTGCTTATGATTAGGTATTAATTGATATTGTGTAATCGATACGATTTCCTTTGATTGATACTGTATATTAAGGAATCTTTTTTCTCTTTTTTGTACACTTGTTGCCTGAACTAGTTATGCTTTATGTATTATAAATAGGGCTGTACCCAAACGTTCTGGATATGACAAAGCAACATATTTACATCCCTATACTTATCTTCCTCTTCTAGCTTTCCATCATCCATTTTCCTTACAAATCACGTATAATCTACCCCATTTTTTTCCAATGCAGAGGATGGCAAGGAGGCTACAAATAGTGATGCTCTGGAAAATAATCCTCAGTATACAACTGTTTAGAGAAAAGAACACCTGAAGTGTCAAAAGTTACGAAAATGACACATAAGTGTCAAAATCGAAGCAAAATGGATTAGTTAAGTGCCAACGGCAATAAAATCTTACCAAAATATTCGAGGCAATTTCCAGCGAGGCAAGTACAAAACGAAGTCGTTTTGCTACGACATGAGTAGATAATTAAGCTAAATTATAACTAAATTAAAATAAAAATAAAAATAAAAATAAAAATAAAAATAAAAGGAGGAAGACAGAGGTTGTAGGTGACGAGGGCTTAGCCCTCGCCGTTGCTCCCTGCCGTCGCCGGGTCACCGGGCCCTAGCCAGGGGCTGGTGACCTCAACCAACCGACGACGAGGTCCTGCGAGCCCTCATCCAGATCTGAAGCAAGGTCGCCCCAACGGCCGGTGACCTATGGCCCGATTGGGCGAGGGTCATTAGCCCTCGCCGGATTTGAGGGAGAGCCGCGATTCTCGCCCTAGATTTGGGCGAGAGATCGCAGGCCCTCACCGCCAACCCTTCCCGGTGATGATGGGGAGGTGGCCCTTGTAGCCCGCAACCTCCATCTTCCTCTTTTTTTTTTTTTTTTTTTTTTTTTTTTTAAAATAAATATTTTAATTTAATTAATTTTATATTAAAATTCAAAAAAAAAAAAAAAAAAAGATTTTGATGACTCATTATTGATTCAGCTCTCTAGCATGCCATGTAAGAAAGTTATATTATTAAAAAATTGGCATGTAGGATTTTCGACCACTTTCGTCCAACTTGACACTCAGTGTCCCATTTTTTCAAAAAAAGTGGCACATAAGTTATACTTTCGTAACTTTTGATATTTAAGTGTCATTTCATGCTAAGTTTTTGCACTCCAGTTGCCTTTCTCTCCAACTGTTTATGTAGGAAATTTAGCTTTAGAGGCAAGACCGATCTCTCTCTTTTTGTACTATCTTTTGGTGCTGCTGTCCATATGGTAGATTTTTAAGCAATTTGGGGGCAAATCAAAGTGGATTTTTCCAAAGTATCTGTAGGGAAAACTAGTATTGTCATGATGAATAGGGGGCACAATAAACTTTGCATGATGTGTTTTTGTAATTACACTTAACATCTTCATATTGACACTATTACATTAGCCATCTGTGCTTTTTTCTTTTTGTGTCTAGCAATAAAATTATATCAAAAGAAACTGTTAAAAATTTATTAAGAAAGTTTAATTACACATCAATCATCTGTGTATTTTTGCAACTACCATCATGCTCTTCTTTAGTTATAACTAGTCAAGAAGCCCGTGCTATGCATGGGTCTCTTTTATTGTTATCAAATAACTTAAACTTCAAGCAAGTGTTTGCAAAGGTCTAGAAATTGAATTGTCATGAAGAGGATAAGGATTTAGACTGATCTTTAGTACTGATCTAAATTATTTGCTATAAAATGAAGAAGAAATCAAAGTGTAGTCTGGGTTGTAATTCTTTTCATGTTTTCTTCATATCAAATCGAATTGTATTCCTTTCCTATTCATTAGTTAATTGGATGCTAACTTTTACAATAACTAAATGTGGATGTATTGTATTACACTCTTTGAGAGCCAACATTATGAGGAGACAAATAATTTTTTTTAGATAATTTCAGTTTACAAAACATAACAATGATTATAAGACAAATTATAATTAGAGGTGAAAAAATGCTTTAATTAATTTCAAAGGAAATTGCATATTATTGGATTGGTGATTGTTCATGAATCAAATAGTTCTTATAAGAAAATAAATATTTTTTAAAATTGTAATTCCATCCACCCTATATATCTCATTCTGCAAATCTTAAACTCAATTTGCTTACATGATAATCGTTATGAAAAAATTAAGCAGTAAACCAAATGATATCAGAAATTATGTGGATTGATCTTTTTTTTCTCTTTTCAAATTTTCAGTTTTCAGTATTTGAGCTTTGACTTCCGTTTAATATTGACCACTTCGAATTCCTAAAACTATGTAAATACAAACTTTTCAGATCCTTTAGAGTCATTATGCCACCTGTGAAAGAAAGGTTTCGAAAGATGTTGAGAATGGCATTCCCTTTGGTTGAGAGCTTCTTTTACTTTGATAATTTCGTATTTTCTTAATTAGTGTTATAGTTCTTGCAAGAAAAATAAAAGAAAGAATGGTTTGAATAAGAAATGAATACTTCATTTGGCGAAACATGTTTTCTTGATTTGTTTAGTTAGTCTGATACATGTCACTCAAAGAGAGAACCACATGTCAACACTGATAGTCCCCTTACTTTCGCACCAAGATACATATATAGTATTAGATGAAGTTAACAATAATTAATGCAACCACATTGAGTGGGTTCATACTGAAATAATTTTTTTTTTTTTGAGAATAATTTATTCTGTTATACTTTTTATCATAAGCTATTTGATGTTGGCACTACATTAGTTCATACTTGGAGCCATTTTTAGAGGAGAGAATTTCAGGAGGTGGATTTGTGAAGAGAAGGTGAATGAGTAGAGAGGAAGAGCTGATAAGCTTATTCTACCAAAGTTAAACCTACTAATATGGAAAATGGCTCCAACAATCACAAGTTTAAATTTGGCCTTTCAAATGATTAAAATGACACTTGTAAGTATTCAGATCCTTTGGTGATGGGCATTTAATAGAGACCGTGGAGATTATGGAGTAGGAGGTTCTTTTGTGAACTATGCCTTGTAAAAGTGTTATTTCATTTGAAATGATAGGGTGGATCTTACCCCATGGAGCATGATACCATATGTAGATTTCCCTTATGCCTATCACTCAAGTTTAGTTCCCTATACCACCTTGGAAAGGTTGTTTATAACTTAGCAAAATTTATGCTATAATAGAATCGTTATAAATGGATATGTTCTTGCGAGACTATATAGGCTCATTTTCAGAAGTTATTTGTCTCCATATCTTTGGGGCGAATTCTGAGTCATTTAATTTGCAAGTCACTCAACTTGAACTCCATTGCCATTTTCATGCTCTTGGTGTTGGAGTGATTGAGGAGTTCCAAGCCCATAGAGATAAATGGACTTGGTTTCATGAGTTATAGTACTCATGTAGAAGCAGCATTGGCCATTCAAATGGGAAATACTTAATCACTTCTATGTGGAAGACAAATTAAGGTGTGTTCTTGGGCTCTTTCTTAATGCTCTTCATTTCTATTCTTTTTATATCACAGAGTGCTGATAGTTTGAAAAGTAATCTGATCCATAGAAAATATAGTGGGAGATTATCAATTCTACAGTTATACTGATTTAAGTTGAACTTACTGCACTTTTTCCCTTTCCTTGATCGTAAATCTGACCACTTTCCATAGTTAGCCTTTGGTCAAAGACCTCATGTTTGTTTACGTCGAGATTTTAATCCAAGTTGTCTTTGAGTTTTGTGCGTTTAGTGATTGCATTACACCCCTTTGGATGAGCTTAGTGCTCTTTGAATTAGGACAGTTGGATTTAAACTGCCGTAGCTATGACTTCATCAGCATGTTGTGCCACCACATGTTCGGTTGTACCTCTTATCCTCTAAGGTTGCGTTTGGCAGTCGGGATAAAATTCAAGATATGATATGATTTATTATATCCTACGTTTGGTACTCGCTCAAGACATGATAAAGACGGATATAATGGGAATATAGGTCAGATAAAATTATCCTATGGGGGAGGTGGGATAAATGTGGATATGATTTTTAATGTTCATAATAGGAAAATTATTTTTCTCGAATAACAAACTTTTTAAATTAACAAAATTGAAATTATATTTCAATATAAATAATATTTGAATTATAATTTAAGAAATTAAAAAATTAAAATTTATTTTTTAATTAATCTTATTTTAATTTATATATTCAACTTTAATTTTATCTTATAATAAACATTCAATCTATAAATTATATATTTATACTCATTATATATTTTAGGTATTTTTGTATTTTAGGTTTGTTTATACAGTTTACTATTTGATAAAATTTTATTAAAGAATGATGAAAGGGGATTAAAGAAATAATATAAAAAAGAGGAAAAATAAAATAAAAATAAATGAAGGAATAGTGTTATGAGAGATTTTCACCATCTCTATTTACAATGATATGCCGTTACATGATATAATGTGAATATATCCGACTTTAATACTACAATATACCAAATAATGGACATGATATAAAAAAATTTCAGGATTTCATATCTTATCCTATCCAGTTCTATCCCGATTAGAAATTCGGATGACCAAACGTAGCCTAAAAGGATAAACAAAGGTGGCATGTGTTATGGTAACAATACATGGTTCTCTAGCAATACAAGTGAAGCGTTCTATTTATTCAATAATTTAACTGGCCTTTTCATGGCATAGCGTTTAAGATATAATTGTTGTCTGCATCTTGGCAATGGTAAAAATGGATCAGGAGCTCTAGCATGTGAAAACAATACTTAATACAAGACTTTGTCCCTCCTTGGTGTTTTTAATTGAGCTGACTTATGATTTATTTGTGCTTGCAGTGCTCACGGGGTAGGAAGCCTACTGCCCTAGGAGCAAGCTCCAGTCCCTTCCTCCACCTGCTGTAGTGGCACCATTACCAGGCCTTTCTATTGCTAAACTATTAGCCTATGAGCGACAATTAGCAATGAGCAAGATGGGTGGCATGCATCCTCTCATGCAAGTGTCACGGGCCGACAGTTTTCTTGGCCTTGGAACGACCCGTACGGCGCCTGGCGAGCGGAATTCGATAGGCCAGCATTTTTTCTATAGCTGTTCCACAAACAATACGGTGAATGCTTCTTCGTACGAGATCCTACCACGCCCAGCTTTGCTCGGGCGTCTAGTCCATTGAGTGAGATAGCATATCTCTTTAGGCACAACAATTGATTTCGGCCTGCCATGGCCTCGTCAGGAGAGTGGCATCAGCTCCCGACCAATTTATGCACGGGAGGCCAACCCCGCCTTGAGAGCTCCTAAGTGATATAATCCTTCTATCCTAGAACTCCTAGCACCAACCGTCCTAACGTCACTCCTACGGACCGGTTGTGTTCGTCCCCTCTGCATCCTCACTATTCACTCAATAACCCCAAGCACCACTCACAAGTTTCACGAGTATGGGAGAATTCACGGACAGTGACATTCTCCCCCACTCAAATTCGCAATGTCCTCGTTGCGGTCTACTCTGTCGCTTCCTTGCGTCCCTTAACCATTGATGCACCACTTTTGGGATTTTACATCGAATGGTCACGCTCGCCCAACAAAACAGGTTTTGCTCCATTGGTAGCCTCTTTTGATCTCGGTTTGCTCGGCCATTCTCGGTCACTGCGCTTTCTTTGGCAAGTGTGGCATGTTTCGCCAACTGCATCTTTTGGCAGCACCATTTCTTTGCCTACTTAGCTTCTTTGACCCTAGCAAACCAAATGGAGGTTCTTTCCTTGTTGAAAACGTGGCAGTAGACCTCTTCTTCGAATTCACCGATTGATCCAGGAACGTTATCCCTATTCAGTAAGGGTTCGGTTCTTCTCGAACTCCCTATCGGCTCGGCGAGGAACTGACTCATCCTAGTACCATTGCCATCCTAGGAGCACAGAGCCTAGCTTCGTTTGACCATCTTTGGCCCCAACCATTCACTTTCTGCCCACCAGGACCGGACCGGGCACTTATCAGTTCGACACACTAGAGCGAGAAGTTCGATTCTTCGACTCATTCACTTACTGGAGGGATTCTTGCTCTGACCACTTGTCACGGGCCGACAATTTCCTTGGCCTCGGAACTACCCGTGCGGCGCCTTGCGAGCGGAATTCGCCGGCCGCCTTTCTTCTATAGTTGTTCCACAAACAATACGGTGAATTCTTCTTTGTACGAGATCCTACCACACCCAGTTTCGCTCGGGCGTCTAGTCCATCGAGTGAGATAGCAGATCTCTTTAGGCACAACAACTGGTTTCAGCCTGCCATGGCCTCGTCAGGAGAGTGGTATCAGCTCCCAACCAGTTTGTGCACGGGAGGCCAACCCCGCCTTCGAGCTCCTAAGTGATATAATCCTTCTATCCTAGAACTCCTAGCATCAACCGTCCCGACGCCACTCCTACGGACCCGGTTGTGTTCGTCCCTCTCGCATCCTCACTCTTCACTCGATAACCCCAAGCACCACTCACAAGTGTCACAAGTACGGGAGAATTCACGGACCGTGACACAAGGACAACATCCTCTCGTACAGGCAATGATGGGTATGGGAGTCTCTGGCAGAAGCCAGGTAATATACGATCGTGGGTTTCAAAATGTTACAGGTCGACCAACAGCTCATCTATTATCAGTAACATGCCTGGTTTTTGGCTTGGGGGGGGGGGGGAAGAGAGAGGAACTTTTCTTGAGCTGCATATATTATTGAGAGTTTATGACCTCTAGGAAGTCGTCGATGTTTGCCGTCTTTGTTTATATTACCCTTTTCGATTTGTTCCCTTCATATGTATGTTATTCTATTTATGTATCTATATGGTTGGCTACTAAAAAATGAATCCATGTCTATTTGGACCATTTTCCCCTAGGGGGAAAGAGAGAGAGAGGAACTTTTTTTGAGCTGCATATATTATTGAGAGTTTATGACCTCTAGGAAGTCGTCGATGTTTGCCGTCTTTGTTTATATTACCCTTTTTGATTTGTTCCCTTCATCTGTATCTGTATGTTATTCTATTTATGTATCTATATGGTTGGCTACTAAAAAATGAATCCATGTTTATTTGGACCATTTTCCCCTAGGTTCTTTTGCTTGTTATAGGTGGCATTGCGCTTACTATTTCAATTCATTCTATTTCTACTAGATTAAGGTGAATCCCACTTTCAAAACCAAGAGACTTGTGCTGTTTTAAATTAAGGCGAATCACATCAAATGTTGTAGGTGTATGCTACCAAAGTCAATCACACTTCGAAAAACTATGAGACTCACTAGTGACAACATTATAGGCACATTGATAGTATAAGCCCTTATGATTTCATTTTTGGTGGAGTAGTAAAATTTACAATCAATGTCGCATGGTTCGAGTGCTTTCACTCCCTAGATGAAGAGGAACGGGGTTGCCTTGTTGTAGTAATATTGATACTCATTGAATGAGGAAAAGTATAAAAAAAAGTTCTAAATTTACTTGCATTGATATCAATTTAGTATTAAACTTTTCAATTAGACCAATTTAGTTCTAAGTCCTTTCATATTGGTATCAATTGAGTCAATTCGACCAATTTAAAACAAAAATTACTCATGTGCACGTCGACCATCCTACATGGTACGATTGGTGCTGACAAGAACAATTTTATAAAATTTTTAATATTTCTTCGAATTTTTATTAATTTTTCTTATTTTTTTTTTTATCTGTCAGCCTCCGATGGAGGTCGCTGACTTTCTTAATAAAAATTGTCCACATGCTTAGATGGACTCAATTAATATAAATATGAAAAATGTTTAAGACTTAATTCAATTAAAATATTTATGATTGGATTGTTATTAATATAATAAGTTTGAGATTTTTTTTTATGGTATTTTTCCCTCCTGAATGTGTCCGGAACAAAGATCGAGGGTTGGTTTTCAAAGCATTGGGGGTGGTGGAACAAACAGTTCTCTAAGCAGCAGCAGCAGCAGGAGGCGTTGATGCAGCAAGCCCTTCTCCAGCATCAGTCGCTCAACCGCCCGGGCCTCTTGGCTCCTCCTCAGGTTCCTCGCCTTCCCCGTCTCCTCTCGTGTTTGATGTCTTTTGCTTCGGACCTTCGCAAGGCGTCGGAAATTTCGATCGTTTGGGTGGATGCGCCTGTGGCCTCCGAATTCGCGATCGTGACGATTCCGGGCGTTCGGGGGGAGTTTTTTGATCCGAGGAAGATGATGGAGAGTGATCGCAATCTGATTTTTGTCGTCTTGTGGGGTCGGGCTGTGTTGTTGGGCGAGGGATTGAGGTCGCAGGAAGTGGTTTGTTTGTTTAATTTTTCTGCGGCCAGGGTCCTGCAGTGCGATTTCTCCGTTAGATGTTGTGAAGACATCATCTTAAGTAGGTTAGTTATCAGAAAGAAGGTGGGAGTGAGGTGCTGCTTCTTGTCTTTCGTTCTTCAGTTCCATCTATCACAAAACGAGTGATCTGTTGCAGTTTGTAGAGTTCGCCGATCGCCACCCATTAGGTAGTGATTCTAGCGAGGGTAGCTGTCGTTGTTGGCCTTTTCTTTTATCAGGAAATGATTCCTTTTGGGATTGTTTTTATTTGAGCAATGTTTGGATAAGTCTAAGGACAATACTAGAAGATGCTAGACATGATGGAAGAACACAGCCTTAAGCTATTAAGCTATTAAGTCTTAAAGTTATGCTGCAGGGTCCAAACATGATCTTTGACACTTTTGAGAGACATTCAATTGCTCAACATGGAAATTTATTTGTTTCTCAGCTTCAGCTTATGGGGTGGTCTGTAAATTGCTCTAACTCCCTTGAGATACTAGGAAGAACTGAGGGCAAATGAAATTACCACTTATATTAAAACTTACAACCTTCTATCTGGTTAAGGTCAACTGCTACTTGACCATAGACTCTTCCTTTGATAGTCTTTTCTAAGACCAGGAACTTCTACAGCCACTGTAAGAAGTAAGATGGCCGCCATGTCATTTCACCTTTCTTTGGCTGTGCAAGCTTATTTAATCCCCCATCAATCCACTTCATGAGGGTTGGGTGAATATCTTGAGTTGACGGACTTGCGGTTGTATGCTTAAGCTTCAGCTCTTTTACCTTACATTCTAAAGGAGAGAACAGAGAAGCTCTGTACAAGTGGATTAAATGGAACTTAAAAGAATAGTTCACTAAGAAGGAAAATAAGAAGATATTCTCTTTTCTCCAAGACATTATGCTTGGCGAATTTTTTTTGAATTCCATTAAATCTCTGCGAATATTCCCTTAAGCAGGATAGGGACTTAATTCCTTCTATATTCATCTGTCTTCCTATACTCCTTTTAAGTACATGGCTGTTGTTTGTGTAGGGTTGCTTTAAATAGAGTGTATGAGAAGCTTTTGATGATTAGTCAAGCAAAAGTGAAAGGACCTATTAAAAATTTTCCTGTTGTTGAGATGGAATGCAAAGATTGGGATGGTGAATTATGCGGTGAGGCGTGTGGCATCTTGGGATTTGTGGCATCTGATTATTAACGAGTGTGAACAAGGTAAAAAGCTAGCAAAAGAGGACAATGGGTTTGGGGGATTGGGGCTGGTGGCAGGGAATAAGATTGGATCATGGCAAAGATGGTGATGATAGGCCGGAATTATATTTGTTCAGAAATTACTTGTAATGCAATAGTGATAGGATTTGACAAGTTCACATATAGATGTTGCAATGTGCAGGCACGATAAATTGCTATTGTGTGGCAAGGCATGGGTTGAAGGAGCAACCATTACAAATATTGAAATTTTAAGTATTTGAGGTCATCATTATGTGAGGAGAGGTGAAAATAGGGAATACTTCCATAGAATGTATCCTCAAGAATGATAACTGGTAGAGGATTTTGTTCTATTCCATGTCTAGTGTACTTAGTCTGAATATTTGGTCTTTCTCTGTCCCTGGAAACTTTCGGATTATCCTTTTTGCGAAGCTCCCGCTAGGCGCTAAGTCATTGTTTCTTGAAAATTTTGATCAATGCTCGAGCTATGCATTAAAGAATATCCTGACTACCTCACAGAAGGTTTTTGTTGGGACTTGATATTAGAAGCTGGTTATTACAGCTCACTATTATTGCTTTAGTGGTGTAATTTAGTTTGTATATTGTAAAGGGAACAAATTGTACTGTGTGATTCAATAAAAGTCTATATATACATTAAGTAATCAGCAACAAAATAAGCTCTAAAGCCCTAAAGACCACTTTATCCTTTTATACCTCTAATTGACCATGTTACCTTTTTATACCTCTGACATATATCATGATTCTTTGAAATGGCCTGTTTTGTTGGACTCTCTTTGTTAATCTTCTTTTTTATCTTGTCTTGCCCATTATATATCATTTTTTGCACGTGTCTTGGTTCATCTTTGCTGTTTAATTAGATATTGCCATGGTATCTCTTTGTCTTTGGCTTATAGTACCCCCAAACAAAGCAATGTTCCCTACTTTTTTGGTTCTTTCTTTTGAATTTTCTTTTTCCCTTACTTTTCTGCAGATAGAACCGATCGCAAGTGGAAATCTGCCTCCTGGTTTTGATCGGAGTACTTGCCGCAGTGTCTTTGTCTAGACTTTCTTCCGTACTTTTATTTCCATTTCTCTGTTTCAGTCGTCTGTTATTGGTTATCATTTTTCTTTGGTTACCTGATATTGAGTAGCTATGTAAGGCTCAGATTTGTACAGTGGATAATTGCTCATACATGCTCATTGAGTTGGAAATGTTCTGACATTAACACTTTTACTCGAAGATGCACATAAATATTGCTTATGGGTTTTCTCTCATCTTTGTTTGAATATAACTCGGGAAGCTAGGATTTCGTTTTTTGTTTTCAAATTCTCGAGTTAGAAACTTATTGTTTTTGGTTTTCGTTGCATAATGCAGCTATGTGGGCAACATTCATACTCAGGTGACGGAACCACTTCTTCAAGAGATTTTTGTTAGTACAGGTCCTGTCGGGGGCTGCAAACTTACTAGAAAGGAGAAGGTATAGGTTTCGATTTGGAAGATATAAGTTCTGTATCTGGGTTTTGATGAATTGCCGAAGCACCTGGAAAAATTTAACGGAAATGATAGAATCTGTTGCCCTACTTGCTTGGATGTCGTCTATTGCTAACAATTCTGTTTTCCCTGCTTTACACAGTCGTCCTATGGGTTTATTCACTACTTTAATCAAAGATCTGCTGCTCTTGCGATTCTTTCTCTGGATGGAAGGCATCTGTTAGTAGAAACTATACTGGATTTTTTGTTACCTATGTTGCAATTTCAAGTTGAGCATTCATGCCATTGGACCACTCTCTTTTTGCTGAGCTTGTCCCGTTCCACGGTTTGCAGATTTGGGCAACCCATCAAAGTTAATTGGGCATATGCCAGTGGTCAGAGAGAGGACACTTCAGGTTTGCTCTGGTTCTTGTTCTACAATAGTTTATTATTATGTGCTCTTGGTGCTATAATACATATATCTTCATCAATGCTTCATTTAACTACTTTTTGGTTGTGTAGGCCATTACAACATTTTTGTTGGTGACCTCAGTGCTGAGGTGACGGATGCCATGTTGTTTGCATGCTTTTCTGTTTATCCCAGCTGTTCGTAAGTTTCACATCTCATTATCTTGGTTCATATTCTGAAAGTGCAAACTTTCTATCAAAAAAGACATAGTAAAAAGACATTATGATAGCATTATGCATTTTCGTCAGTCAAGTTGAAATGAATGTGTTATTAAATTGGACCTTTGTGCTAAAACACAGAGATGCACGGGTTATGTGGGATCAGAAGACTGGACGTTCAAGAGGGTTTGGCTTTGTTTCTTTCAGGAACCAACAGGTGCTTTATTGCATTCTCCTGAACCTATTGTCATATCCTACATCTATTTGTTCTACATCCATTATACACATACATTTTCTGTTGTTCTGAATCTCCAGTATTAAGATTGTTAATTTGTGGCGGTTCTGTTTGTGTTCAGGATGCCCAGATTGCAATAAGTGATTTGACTGGTAACTGTTCTGCCTTCTGAACCAAACTATTTTTCTTACTCTTACATGTGTTATGGTCATCCATGTTAAGGAAATTGCCTTCTTTATATTGGATATTGGAATAGTGAAACAGATGAATTATTAATACCGAAGTTCAGATTTTCTTAGACATACTATTGAAATTTCCAGACATCCTTCTTATCTTTTGTCTATAGTAACTAGTTCATAGATGGGAAGCTTTTTCTTGGACCATAATCATGCTGTTTCCCTCAGATACCTAAATTGGCTTGATGTCTTGGGGTAAATATTAAGGGAGGTCCTCAATTTTGAGCCACTTTTCATTTTTAAATATATGTGGTTGTCTTTTGCCAAAAGAAAAGGAAATTTGGGGTCGTCACCAAACTTCCTTACATTTTTGATCCATTCATCCTTTGTACAAAAATCAATGCGGTTGTCCACTCATTGTTGTCACAATGGCAAAAAAGGATTTGACAAATAGGTGGTGCCTTTTTGTTTGCTATTTTGTGAGCACATTGATTACTGTAGATTTGGATGATGCATCAGGGCCGATTAAAGTTCACTTTCTGTTAGAAATTTGGACATAGTAAGAAGTTGGCAATGATTGAATTATTGTGGATGGTATAGTGGTAGTTTAGTGGTGTAGTGACATGCCAGAAAGTTGAACAGTCTTCCCTGGTAATAATAACATGATGGCTACTTCCTATTACTGTCTCCGTGTAAACTCAAGTTATTTTTGCTTTATATTTCAGGGAAATGGCTTGGAAGTGGACAGATACGTTGCAATTGGGCAACAAAGGGTGCTGGTGGCTTTGAAGATAAGCAGAGCTCTGATGCCAAAAGTGTGATGGAGCTAACCAATGGCTCATCAGGTTAGCCTTTTTTTCAAAGAGAATTTTCTTGGCTTGGTCTTGGTTGATATGCTATGCTCGAAGGAACAAGCATTTTAAGTTTTACTGCCCGAGGCATTGTGTTATCAACTGTTAAAGGCATTTTCTTTCTCATGATTGAATCACGTATCATCTACTCTATCTTTTTCATTGCAGAGGATGGCAAGGAGGCTACAAACAGTGATGCTCCGGAAAATAATCCTCAGTATACAACTGTTTACGTACGAAATTTAGCTTCAAAGGCAAGACCGATCTCTCTTTTTTGTACTATCTTTTGGTGCTGCTGTCCATATGGTAGATTTTTAAGTAATTTGGGGGCAAATCAAAGTGGATTTTTCCAGATTATCTGTAGGGAAAACTAGTATTTTCATCATGAACTGGGGGCACAGTAAACTTTGCATAATGTGTTTTTGTAATTACACTTAACATCTTGATATTGACACTATTACATTAACCATCTGTGCTTTTTTCTTTGTGTGAGAAGCAACAAAATTATATCAAAAGAAACTGTACAATTTTTTATTAAGAAAGTTTAATTACACATCGTATTTTTGCAACTACCATCATGCTCTTTGTCACAAAGCTGATTAGAGAACCCGTAGCAAACAATAAGAGAGAAAGAAGAAGGGAGAAGGAATAGAGAAGAGGAGAAGGAGAATGTAGAAGAAAGAAACAAAGAGGGGGCTGTAGATTTCTGTAGTAACAGAAACCCTGCACCCATTGTATTTATATTGAATATAAATTGTATATGACAATAATACCCTTATGTAAGTAAAAAAGGAAATAAAACTCTGATAATAAAGGAAACTCAATTAAAGTAACTTAACACTCCCCCTCAAGCTGGAGCATATAGGTCACCCATGCCATGCTCCAGCTTGGAACAACCAATAACAAAAGCAGGACGAAATAATGCTTTGGTGAACATATCAGCAAGCTAATCTCTAGAGGCAATGTAAGGAGTAGCAACCAGCTTCTGCTTCACAGCATCACAAACAAAGTGACAGTCAACTTCTATATGCTTAGTTCGCTCTTGAAAAACAGGATTCCCAGCAATATAAATAGCTGCTTGATTATCACACATCATATCAATAGGTTGATTAATAGAAAATCCAAGCTCCTGGAGAAGAGATTTCAACCACAACAATTCGGCCACAGTATGTGCCATAGCACGATATTCAGCCTCCGCACTAGACCTGGCAATGGTAGTCTATTTCTTGCTTCTCCAAGTACCAAATTACCACCAATAAAGGTGCAATACCCAGTTGTAGACCGTCGATCATATGTTGACCCAGCCCAATTAGCATCAGAATAGCCAACCAAAGTGGAAGAACCATTAGATTTATAAATTTGTCCCTTACCAGGAGAGCTTTTAAGATATCGAAGAATGCGACATACAACATCCCAATGAGCCTTCTTAGGTGACTCCATAAACTGACTCACCACACCAACAACAAAAGAAATATCGGGACGTGTAACAGAAGATAAATTAGTTTCCCAACTAGACGTCGATATTGATGCTTGTCTTCAATTTCATGTCCATCATCAACTCCAAACTTTTGATTTGGATCCATAGGAGTATCAACTGGCTTGGCAGCTAGTGTACCTGTCTCAGACAAAAGATCAAGAACATACTTTCGCTGAGACAAATTAATACATTTTTTACTTAGTAAAACTTCAATACCTAGAAAATACCTAAGAGTTCCCAAGTCTTTAATCTGAAATTGCTGCTGAAGAGAGGACTTAACCTCAGAAATGCCGGTCATATCACTACCAGAGACAATTATATCAGCCACATATACCATAAGAATGACCACCCCCGATTCCTTCTTGCAAACAAAAATAGAATGATCAGAATAACATTGGTGAAAACCACATCTAGAAATCACTGAACTGAATTTTTCAAACCATGCTCTTGGAGATTGTTTCAACCCATAAATGGCCTTTTGTAGTCGACATACTTTACTACGATTCTCCCCCTGAGCAACATGCCCAGGAGGTTGCTCCATATATACTTCTTCAGACAAATCACCATAAAGAAAAGCATTCTTGACATCCAATTGATATAATGGCCAATCGAAATTCACAGCAAGAGAAATAATAACACGAACAGAATTGAGACGTGCCACAGGGAAAAAGTCTCAAAATAATCCACTCCATAAGTTTGAGTAAAACCTTTAGCAATGAGTCGAGCTTTAAGACGCTCGATTGAGCCATCCGGATTGTACTTGATAGTGTACACCCAACGACACTTCACCACATCTTTCCTGAGGGGAAGATCAACCAATGACCACGTTTGGTGAGACACCAGAGCTTCCATTTCCACATCCATAGCTTTCTTCCACTCAAGACGAGACAAAGCCTCAGTGGTAGAAGTAGGAATTGTGTGAGTTTGTAATGATAGAGCAAAGTCATGTAATGGAGAAGGAAGATGTGAGAGAGACACATAACGCTCAATAGGGTAAGCCAAAGATAATTTTTGTGTGCAAGACCGAGTACCTTTGCGAAGGGCAATCGGAAGATCGTCTGGACTAGGAGACAAGGAGGAAGATTGATTGGAGGGCATGGAAGAGCTGGAGACTGGTGGTGCCGTAGACTGCTTTCGCCGTTGATACACCTGCAAGGGAGGAGATACTAGAGAAGGACTAACAGAATCTAGGGGAATTTGTTGTGGGATAGGAGGATCAGCTACTATGTCAGTTGAAAAGGTCTAAATCAGAAGCGTAGTGGGCCCATAACCCACGGGTCCCAGAATCGTAAGCTGGCTCTGATACCATGTCACAAAGCTGATTAGAGAACCCGCATCAAACAATAAGAGAGAAAGAAGGGAGAAGGAGAATGTAGAAGAAAGAAACAAAGAGGGGGTTGTAGATTTCTGTAGTAACAGAAACCCTACACCCATTATATTTATATTGAATATAAACTGTATATGACAATAATACCCTTATGTAAGTAAAAAAGGAAATAAAACTCTGATAATAAAGGAAACTCAATTAAAGTAACTTAACACTCTTCTTTAGCTATAACTAGTCAAGAAGCCCGTGCTATGCATGGGTCTCTTTTATTGTTATCAAATAACTTAAACTTCAAGCAAGTGTTTGAAAAGGTCTAAAAATTAAATTGTCATGAAGAGGATAAGGATTTAGACTGAACTTTAGTACTGATCTAAATTATGCTATAAAATGAAGAATAAATCAAAGTGCAGTCTGGATTTTAATTCTTTTCATGTTTTCTTCATATCAGATTGAATTGTATTCCTTTCCTCTTCATTAGTTAATTTGATTCAAAATTATACAATAACTAAATGTGGATGTATTGTATTGCACTCTTTGAGCGCCAACATTACAAGGAGACAAAATCTCACAAAAAAGTTTAGATAATTTCAGTTTACAAAACTTAACAATGGTTAAAAGACAAATTAGAATTAGAGGTGAAAAAAATGCTGTAATTAATTTAAAAGGAAATTGCATATAATTGGATTGGTGATTAATCATGAATCAAATAGTTCTTGGAGAAGTATAAGAAAAGAAATAATTTTTTATATCGTAATTCCATCCACCCTATTTATCTCATTTTGCAAATCTTAAACTCAATTTGGTTACATGATAATCGTTATGGAAAAATTAAGCAGTAAACCAAATGATATCACAGCTTATTTGGATTGATCATTTTTTTCTTTTCAAATTTTCAGTTTTCAGTACTTGAGCTTTGATTTCTGTTTAATCTTGACCACTTCGAATTCCTAAAACTATATAAAAAAATTTCAGAGTCATCAAATTTTTTCTGGTAGTTTCTTAAAATTAACGTTCTTTGTAAATTTACGTGAAGGATGCTTCTTTTACTTTGATAATTTCATTTTTTCTTAATTTGTGGTGTTAGTTTTTTGAAAGAAAAATAAAAGAAAGAATGGTTTGAATAAAAAATGAATACTTCATGTAGCGAAACATGTTTTCTTGATTTGTTTAGTTAGTGGGACATATGTCATTCAACGAGGAACCCGCATGTCACCACTGATAGTCCCTTGCTTTTGCACCAAGATACATATATAGTATAGATTAACTATAATTAATGCAACCACATTGAGTGGGTTTATACTGAAATAATTTTTTGAGACTAATTTATTCTGTCATACCTTTAATCATAAGCTATTTGATGTTGTTACTCCATTAGTTCATACTTGGAGCCATATTTAGAGGAGAAAACTTCAGGAAGTGGGTGTGTAGAGGGTAAGTGAATGGGTAGATAGGAAGAGCTGATGAGCTTATTCTACCAAAGTTCAACCTACTTTTATGGAAAATTGCTCAGACAATTGCAAGTTTAAATTTGGCCTTTCAAGTAATTAAAATGACATTTGTAAGTATTCGGATTTTTTGGTGATGGGCATTTAACAGAGATTGTGGAGGTTATGGAGTAGGAGGTAGTTTTGTGAACTACGACTTGTGAAAGTGTTATTTCTTTTGAAATGACGGGGTGCATCCTACCCCATGGAGCATGATGCTATATATAGATTTCTCTTATGTCTGTTGCTAAAGTTTAGTTCCCTATACCAACTTGGAAAGGTTGTTCATAACTTTAGCAAAATTTATGCTATAATTGAACTGTTATAAATATGTGTGCATGCCAGGGAGATTGTATAGGCTCATTTTCAGAAGATATTTGTCTCCAATTCTTTGGGGGAAATTCTGAGTTGAATTAATTTGCAGGTTAGTCAACTTGAACTCTATCGCCATTTTCATGCTCTTGGTGCTGGAGTGATCGAGGAGGTCCGGGTCCAAAGAGATAAAGGATTTGGTTTCGTGAGGTATAGTACTCATGCAGAAGCTGCATTGGCCATTCAAATGGGAAATACTCAGTCACTTCTATGTGGAAGACAAATTAAGGTGTGTTCTTGGGCTCTTAACTAGGGCTCTTCATTTCTATTCTTTTTATTTCACAGTGTGCTGATGGTTTGAAAAGTAATCTATTCTATAGAAAATGTAGGGACATTATTAATTCTGCAGTTATGCTGATATAAGTTGAAGTTACCGCACTTTTTTCCTTTTCCTGATCGTAAATCTGACTACTTCTCATAGTTAACCTTTGGTCAAAGACCTCATTTTTGTTTACACGAAGATTTAAATCCAAGTTGTCTTTGAGTTTTGTGCATTTAGTGACTGCACTAAACCGTTTTGGGTGAGCGTAGTCCTCTTTGACTTAGGTCAGTTGGATTTAAACTTGATCTGTAAATGCCGTAGGTATGACTTCATCAGCATGTTGTGCCACCACATGTTCGGCTGTACCTCTTATCCTCTGAAAGGATAGGCAAAGGAGGCATGTGTTATGGTAACAAGGCATGGTTCTCTGTCAATACGAAAGTGTTCTATTTCTTTAATAATTTAAATGGGCATTTCATGGCATAGAGTTTAAGATATAATTGCTGTCTGCATCTTGGCAGTGGTAAAAATAGATCGGGGGCTCTAGCATGTGACAACGGTAGTTATTACAAGATTTCGTCCACCTGTTGTTTTTAATTGAACCAAAGCTGACTTCTGGTTTGTTGGTGCTTGCAGTGCTCCTAGGGTAGCAAGCCTAATCCCCCAGGAACAAGCTCCAATCCCCTTCCTGCACCTGCTGCAGCGACACTATTACCAGGCCTTTCTACTGCTGAACTATTAGCCTATGAGAGACAATTAGCAATGAGCAAGATGGGCGGCATGCATCCTCTCATGCAAGGACAGCATCCTCTCAAGCAGGCAGCGATGGGTATGGGAGTTGCTGGTGGAAGCCAGGCAATATATGATGGTGGGTTTCAAAAAGTTGCAGCCGCCCAGCAGCTCATGTATTATCAGTAAAATGCTTGGTTTTTGGCTTACTGAGTAAATGAGAGACAGAGAGGAATTTTTCTTGAGCTACATATATTATTGAGAGTTTATGAACTTTAGGAAGTCGTTGATGTTTGCCGTCTCTGTGCATGTTACCCTTTTCGATTTGTTCCCTTCATCTGTATGTTATTCTATTTATGTATCTGTATGGTTGGCTGCTCAAAAATGAATCCATGTTTCTTTGGACCAGTTTCCGCCAAGGATTTTTTGCTTGCTATAAGTGGCATTGCGCATGGCGGTATATGGTACTAAGTCCATCACACTTCGAAAAACTGTGAAACTCACTAAGGAAAGCGCATCGATAGTATAAGCCCATGCGATTTCATTTTTGGTGGTTTTGGTATAATTTACATCGAGTATTGCATAGTTTACGTGCTTTCACTCCCTGGATGAAGAGGAATGGGGTTGCCTTGTTGTAGTCATACTGATACTCCCTGAATAGGGAGAAGCATAAAAAAAAAAAAAAAATTCTAAAATTATTGCATTGATACTAATTTAATCCTAAATCTTTCAATTGAAATAATTTAGTCTTAAGTTTTTTCACGTTGATACAATTGAGTCCATCTCACCAATTTAGGCTAAAAATTGGTTACACGAATGTTGATTGTCTTATGTGACAGAGCTAGCGTTGACATAAATAATTTTACACAATTTTTTAAGTTTTTTTTGAATTTTGTTAATTTTTTTTCTTTTTTCTCTTCCCTCTTTTCATTCTTTTTTCCTTTTTTTTCTTTTTTCTTTTTCCACTGCTAGCCTCCATGATGGCCGATGGAGGTCGCTGGTCATCAAGGAGGGTGAGAGTTGAGATGCCCTTGTCGGTCAAAGATGAGAACTAGTCCTTTCTGTCCTTTGGTGGGGGTTGGGTGAGGCAGCCCCTCACCATCCCTTGATGCCGCCCCTCACCGGCCTCTTAAGGATGGCGAAGGGCCTCACCTAGGTGAGAATTGGGTGAGGGTCCCCTCGCTAGATTTGGCGAGGGGTAGCCTCGCCAAACCCTCACCCTCGTTGGAGGTGGTGACCTCCATCGGCCATTATGGAGGCCGGCGGAGGAGAGAGAAAAAGGAAATAAAAAAACAAAACAAAAAAGAAAAAATAAATAAATAATAAAAAATTTATAAAATTGTCCACGTTAATGTGAATCGTGCCATGTAGGATAGATGGCATTCATGTTATTGGATGGACTCAACTAGTTCTAATGTGAAAAAATTTAAAATTAAATTAGTCAAACCGAAACGTTTATGACTAAATTGATATTAATATAACATGTTTAGGACTTTTTTAGTACTTTTTCCTCCCTGAATGTGCTCAAAACAAGGATTGAGGATTGGATTTCAAAGATTGGGGTGATGGAACAAACGGTTCTCTAAGCTTGACTCATTGAAATTCAAGCAAAGAAATCAATAAGGATTCAAGATAACTAAACGTAAATTATGAAAGATTAGAATTTTTTTTTTCTTTTTTCGATTTCTTTTTGGCCATGCAAGAAGTACGAGTTGAAGTAACATATAATGAACTTTGAAGATAAAGTTCGAGGGAGCAAAAGACATCTTTCCCTTGAATTTGCATCTTCCCCTTAAATTTATGTCACTCTTCCTTTTTCAATAATCTAGGGATGCAAATGTGGAGACTTGAGTACCTAGAAACCCATGAAAGATTCTACAAGTCTTATATAATAGTTAAGTTTAAGTCACTTTCTTGAAAAATTACAATCGCTCCCTTTAGCAAAGAAGGCTTAGGGTCTCTTTTGTTAATGAATTTTGCTTTATGTAGTGATACTCATGGATAAGGATAATATTTTAATTTTTAAAAGAAATTAGGAAAAATTGAGACGAGGTACTGATTCCTATGTATGTGAGAAATTGAATGGCTCATGTAAAAGACAGCACACCTTTGATTAGGTTAACAAGTGCCTCTAGTGTACTTATTAAGCACATTTAATAAGTAGATATTCTACTTTAGAAGTATTAATTATACATGTATATACTACTAGAAAATAAAGTGTATTGAAAACGGTAAACCTCTTTTTTGTTTGGTTGTCTAATTTATGAATCCAATATACATAGTAAATAGCATAATCATTATATCTTATAGGCCCATTTAAATCTAACGATTGAGATTCATCTCAGTATACTGTTAAGGTTTATATAGCGATTTTTTTCTAGGACATGTGTCTTGATGACATTTTTAACGTGGAAAGCGTAAGGCCAAGAGGGAAAGCATGACTTGATTCATTCTTCAGTCCCTCTAAGTGACACAGAAGTAATAACTAAGCAACTCAATCCTTCTAGTCGAACTTCACAAGACCGTGAGAATTTCACACCCGTTATGACATATTTAGTTTTAGCAAAAATTACTCTATACCTTTCATAATTCGAATATATGAGGTTGGCAAGTTCTTTTCACTGTAATTTCGCAAAGATACTAACAACTAAAAAAATCTCTATACATAAGATATAACGCAACCTCAGCCGTTACAAAATTTGGTCACGGCGCAAATCAAACTAGAATTCTCGTGGAAGATGACAGGCGATCGCAACCACGGATCTAGAGGGCCTGCTGGACCAGAGATTTTTGTGATTTGCATGCGACTATTTGCTCCCTCAGACCTTAAAAAATCCGAAGTAGATATGCGTTTAAATGTTTGTATTTTTTTTTTTTAATGGACATCCCATTGACAAATTGAAATTTACGATTTTGCTTATTACAATACATATAATATCAGGTCCACCAAACAAAACAGTAGAGATGCTGCATTCTTTAATTAGAAGCTGGTGGGATCGACACCTACTATAAAAAAGCTTTGCTTGGTGCCAATTCCCCCATCCAAACACCCTTCTTCCCCAAATGATTCAAGCTCGGGCACTCCAATTTTCCCTTTTACTTATCTCCCTCCGGAAGTGTTGGCCATTTCCAATGTCATACACAAATCACACTTCTTGAGGTTTGAGCACCTCGAAACTGAACAGCCGGCACCGGGAGCCCCCATTCCTGGTGCACGATCTTGTTTTATCGAGTCTGCTCTCGCGTTGCGCAGACTTCCTTCGATCGGTTCCTTTTGGAGGCATCCGAGGGACTGAGGCCGCGGAATCCTCTGGCAAAGACTTTGTCTTGGGTCTGCTCGTGGTCTCCTTTGAGCCGACAACGAGGAAAGGGCGAGACGAGCAAAATGTCGGATCCAGGAGTTGGAACTTCACCGATCAATGCCGGGAGCATCGTAGCTTCATCACCAAGCGAACTGCCCAAAGCAAGGAAGACGAAGGATGAGTCCCATATTGTGGGTCGCGAAGATTATTTGGAAAAACTCGTGTCGCAGTTGATCGATAAAAGAGGCGACTGTGCCAACCTGAGAGTGATTTCGGTGGTCGGCGAGGGAGCCGTGGGCAAAACAGCTCTAGTGAGGAGCGTCTGCAACCGAGTAGACATTAAGAATCATTTCGACTGCTGTGCTTGGGTCCGGGTTGGGCCGAAGCCTAACCTGGTTCATCTCATGGCCGACTTGCTCAAGCAGCTGAGGGTCCCGGAACCGCGAGGCGTGGATTGTATGGACGAGGAAAAGCTGTCCGATGAGCTCATACGAGTCCTGATGGGGTGCTGTTATCTAATAGTCCTGGATGACTTGTGCGAACTCCATGTCATGGACGAACTCATGATGGTGCTTGCGGACTCGAGGAATGGGAGTAGAGTAATGGTCACGACTCGTAACGCCGACATACCCTCTGCCATTGATCCGTGGTATTTCAAGCCTCTCACGTTGAGCCCCCTCAACCGAGAACAGAGTGAGAAGTTATTGGAAAAATGCTGCCCGGCTATCGATGTGGCCAATCCGCCCGTGAATCTCCTCCCCCTCAAAGACACGATTCTTAGCAAATCGGGCGGTTCTCCCCAAAATATCCTTCTGCTCGGAGGACTTTTATCTGCCACCACGTCAGATAGACGCACCGAGCTTGCCAATGGGCTTCCCGATCGTCCCACACTCCAAGATGTTGTGCGTTTGAGTGTTGATCACCTTCCAGAAGGGTTAAAGCAATGTGCTCAGTACTTGGCTCTGTTCCCTAGGGAATATGAGATTCCCACAAGGAGGCTCTTCAGACTCTGGTCAGCTGAAAATCTCGTATCTTCGCCGTCGGAGAACGGTGTAAACAGAGTTGATGCAGGGGAATGTTTCGAGACTCTGGTGTCTAGAAACCTGGTCCATGTAGCTCGACAGAAATGGGACGGCAGTGCCCGATCGTGCCGCTTGCCTGGACCGTTGCATGACGCCTTTTATCAGATGGCTAAGAATGAAAGATTCCTGAAGATCTATGACCGTTCGATTCATGATGAAAGAATGTTCGATGCCCTGCGTATTGCCATACATAGGAATATTTCTGGAGGAGAAGAAGCAAAGGTACAAACAAATGTGCCGGAAGCAGGACGAAAGCGCTTGGAAACAAATGCACAAGAAGCACATATGGAGATCACTCCCGCTGAGCCCCATCGAAGAATGTCCACCAGCAACAGTTCCACGTCGTGCGGCATCCAACAACTTTGCTCCTATGTGTCATTCAACACCATGAAGCTAGGAACACGGGCCAAAGAGATAGTGGTGTTACTTAAACCAATAGTGCCAAAGAGGGACTCGAGTTTGCTGTGGATACTTGATCTTGAGGGTGTCTACAAGCCTCTGCTACCGGAGGAGCTTGGCAACATTGTGCCGAACCTAAAGTACTTGGGACTGAGATGGACTCTCCTTGAAAGGCTTCCGAAGTCAGTGGCCCTATTGTCACGCCTGGAAACTTTGGATCTGAAGTACACTAACATATCCAGTCTACCAGAATCAATCTTGGAGGCAGAGAATCTGCGACACCTATACATGACCGAGGTGGACTTTGATTGCTCCACTTATCAATTGTTTTCCAAGAAATCATTAAACTGCAACATCCAAACCATTTGGGGCCTAGTCATAGATGATGGGAGTCTCATGTTTGGAGTGCTGAGCAAGTTGACAGGCCTAAGGAAGCTGGCTCTGACGACGAACTTTAGGGTATTGGAAGCAACTAAGCATATTTTGAATTTGAAGATGCTTAGATCCCTCAGATTGCGATTGACGGGGCATCCATCCGGTGGAATGAGTGACATGAGCAGGCTCAAGTCTCTTTCCAGCTTGTACCTGATCGGAGGATATTTGGGCATGTCGAGCTTGTCGGAGTCGCACATTCCTCCGAACCTAAAAGTACTAACCTTGTCCTGGTCGGGACTAAATGACGATCCGATGGGAGTCCTGGGGAAGCTGAAATGTTTGACCACTCTCCGATTATTTGCCGGCTCATACCGTGGCGTGACATTGAGCGTCTCAGAAGGAACATTTCCGAGCCTCCGCGTATTGAAACTGTGGGAGCTATATTACCTGACCAAGTGGACTATACAGGCAAATGCAATGCAGTGCCTCGAAGACTTGGAAATCAAGGACTGCAAGAAGCTGAAGACGATCGACGGACTACAGCAGATCAAGACCTTGGAAGTAATCACATTGGTTAGAGAACCGGATGAACTCGAGCGAAGTGTCAGAGAAAAGCAGCCGGATGGGCGAATTATAGCGAAGGTATTAGTCACTGAGTTAGATACGAATGCTAGTAACAAATAAGCGTGGTATGTGTGTGTGAGCATGCGTGCGTTGGGTTTTACCTCATAGAACATATCTAAGCTTTTATAGTGTTAGTGTCGTGGTTCTTTATGATTATAAGTTTGTGTTCTTGATCATGAACAGAATTTATGCGAGTTAGAGGAACAATCAGATCAAGAAGATGGCGAATGAGAAAAAGATGAAGATGACTGTAGTGAATGACTTTGAATCCCATCTCGAGAAAGATGACGATGATGATATGGATTATTATGAATAAGACGAGTATGATCGTTGGTGATATTACATTAGAAATTCTTAAAGTTTTATATAGAATATTTTCCTATGTTAAAGACAATTATTATTACATGTATGTCTCATTTTAATTGTGTATATCTTCATTCTCATGTACTTTTCTTCAATATCTTTTGAAATATATAAAGATTTCATAATTTCTCCTTCCTACATATTTTTTCTTATCTATGTGAATGAAGAGGAAGAGGAGGAGGAGATAAGTCTTTATGGAAAGCATGGCGAATATTTTGTCTGAATCATTCTAGTTAGGAGTCGCGTGAAGAAAAGGAGGAAGGAAAGAAAATTCTAATTCACCATATTGTCTAGAATTGCATTGGTCGGAAGGTAGACAGTAAAGCCAAATAAAAATTTATTTAATTAATAAAGGAAATCTTTTTTTGGTAATGTTACTTTAAAGAATTAATGCAGTGTTCGTGGGCTATGTAATTACAATTATTGTGACCTCTATCAAATATTGTAAGCTTTTTCATGACGTTGAAAGAAGAATATTTTGTAAGATTATGTCGTCTTTTTCTCTCATTTTCCTTTTTCCGTTTTCCGATTTTAGTTATGGCGCTCTCTCTCTCTCATTCTCTCTCTCTGTCTTTTTATTGACACCCCTTTCAGTTTTGAGAGAGAGACGCAGGATACTAGTGACTGGTGCGTGCATCTCTATCGTGTCCGATGGAGGCAAGTGAGAAGATTATCAGTGATTGCGCTGACGTGGCGCGCATTTTAATTCATACCCAATAACATATCGAAACGTGTCAGCTGAGGTGAAATAAAAAAAAAAAAATATTTTTTTAAAAGAAAACTTCCTGCACTCCCACGCTGCTCTCCTCTGCAGTTCCGGTCCAACTGCCCACTCTATGCAGCCACCGCGCCTACTCCTCCATCCAACCACCCTCTTCCCAACCCCTTGAGAATCCGGTGCGGCCGTCTCCACCGCACAAGCCGTAGGGAACTTGAGCGGTCATGGAGTCTCTCTCCCGGATATCCCCTTCCGTCGTCCTCCCTTTGAGTTCCCTCCGGCGAGTTCCCTTCCGTGAAACACGGCCATGACAGATTTGGAGGCATGGCCTCGACCAGATCTGGAACCGCCAAGCCATGGCCGCGACACACCTTGAAGCCATGGCCGCGGCCGCCACACAACTCGAAGCCATGGCCGCGACAGACCTTGGAGCCAGATCTGTCACGGCCAGGGCTTCACAGGCGAGGTTGGCAAGGGCCGGCCTCGCCAGGGCTCAGTTGCATTTTTTCTGAAGGCTCGGCCATGATGGCTCGACCGAGAATTAGAGGAGTTGCTCGGCCATGGCTCGGTCAAGATCTGGAGAAAGCTTGCCGCTCAGCCTTTCTGAAGCTCGACGACGGGTTGCTTGTGCAAAGCTTATTGGAAGGGGGAGTCGCCGAGATCTGGAGGCTTGGCCAGGTCTGTCACGGCCATGGCTCCGCGGTTCCAGAGCCGGATGGGGCCAAGCGACGCCGGAACAGGCGGAGATGGTGGCCGGACGGGTTGTGCTCAGTGATGGAGGAGGAGGATGACGAGAAAAAAAAATGTTTTTATTTTTTTATACCGCCTCTGCTGACACGTGGCGATCTATTTTTGGATATAAAAATGCGTGCCACGTCAGCGATTGACGTGGCGCATTACCAATACTGAATATTTTCTCCAGGTCTTTCTCGACAATGGCAGGTTGTGGCGATTGGTGCAACAGCTGCACGGCTTGAGAGGAGAAGAGAAAAAACCAAACAAGAAGATGAAAAATGATGAGAGTACATCTTGGCCATTGACTTCGTATGGCGCTGATCATGCGAATGTCTTTACTTACTAATCTCCACCAACCTGCGGGTGCAAATTCGGCTACATACACTGCCTGCTGCTCCTTATATACTCTTAACTGAATTTTACAAAGAGAGAGAGAGAGAGAGAGAGAGTGTTCCAAATAATTTTTTTTAACTCTTAATTTATTCTCTATTTGTAACTAATTTTTTTTGCAACACGATTGCAGCAAATTGTTCATTCATTTCATAGAAAAATGAGTTAACTTGTCGAGTTATAGCCGAGACGACTCTATTGTTCTGTTTGAAAGACAAACATTCTCGTCATCAATAAATCTTTAGAAATATCGGTTCACCGCAAGTGCTATTGGGTTTACAAAAGGGTGTCTAGAAAATTATTAATTAAGTAAATTATTTGTAGGTTACCAATTCACATGTTAAATCGCCAATATCTATTTGCCTGTCTACAAATTACCAATAATTGCAATAAATTACCAACTTTTATCGGCGTAATGCACCAACATATCAAAGTTATCCACTTGATTTGAGCGAGTTACCAACTTTTCTGCATGAAGCTAACCATTAGTTTTTGATTTTAATTTGAATCGCTTACCAAGATTTATTATTTGATCGATTTTGAATAACCAACTTTTCTTATAACTTGCTCACTTTTATAGAATTTATTGACTCTTAATCAAATTGGGAGAATGATCAAGAAATTCCTAAATATTACACTTATACCAATTTAGTTCTTAACTTTTCAATTTAGATAATTTAGTCCTAAATTTTTTGACCATTGCCAATGTAATCTATCTCGATCAATTTTAGTAAAAAATTATTGACGTAGATCTCGACCATCCTATGTGGCATGAATGACGAGATGGCTAATTTTTATAAATTTCCTAAATTATTTCAGAATTTTTTCTTTTTTAATTTTCTTTTTCCTTTTTTTTTCCATATATTTTCTTTCCCTTTTCCTTTTGCCAATGGTGGTTTGCCAACCACTGGCAGTAGGCAGTGGCTGATGTGGGCGAGTGTTGGTGAGGTAGACTCTCGTCCAAGTAAGGGCATCCTCACCAGATTTGGCGACGGGGGCCCTCATAGACACTTGCCCCGACACGACCATTGGGGCAGCCTTGTTAGGCATCGCCCTCGATAGCCATCGCCGATGGCTGATGGCTGGCAAATGGCCACTAGTAAAAAGAAAAGGGAAAGAAAAAAAAAAGAGGAAAATATAGCATAAAATAGAAAAAAATGAAATATTCATATTTTTTTAAAAATTATAAAAATTATCAACGTTAGTGTCTATTATGTTACATAAGACAATTGATATTCACGTTAGCAATTTCTGGCCAAAATTGGTTACA
Source organism: Eucalyptus curtisii (assembly GCA_017140595.1). Lineage (NCBI taxonomy): Eukaryota > Viridiplantae > Streptophyta > Magnoliopsida > Myrtales > Myrtaceae > Eucalyptus > Eucalyptus curtisii. The sequence goes on along the minus strand of CM029503.1, from coordinate 34,011,990 downwards.
TGGACTAAATTGATAAATCGTAAAAAAGTTTATGATTGAATTGCTTGAATTGATAGCATAAGCACAATAGGTTCATCGACTAGTCTTTTGTTGTAGCCATTTACCTACATTACATGATCTATTCCAAATTACCCAACTATTATTTATTTATTTAGCGCTACCAACCATTATTATAACTTACCAATTTTTGTTGAAGTTGTCTACTTTTATAGAAAGTTACCAACTTTATTTGCGTTACCAATTTTTTTTGCAGACCAATAGTATTTATTTTTACGTTACTAACTTTTATTTAGACACTTGGTTTCGGCACTACACATACCTCTCTCTCCCCCTCCCTCCTTCTCTCTCTCTCTCTCTCTCTCTCTTCTTTTTGGAGGGGTTTTGATTAGTTACGAGACAGTTTGTAGTGAAGAGAGAGTCCATCTGTCGTCCATCGAGGGCAGCATATTCAACTGCTCACCATGCTAACGATTGGTATGTTGCAATTCAACGATAACTAAAAGACGTTTAATGTAGCTGTTATCCTTTTGAATAGACCTTTCCTTCTTCGCATTGCTAAGCCATGAGTCGCATTTTGCTTGTCAATCGATACATCACCCCTGTAGTTACTGCTAAAGGTTGCGAAAGCTTGCCGTGTTTGTTTCATGCTTGAGTCATCACTTTCTCTCTCTCCATTTGCTCTTAGTTCTCATCTCTGAATCATTCGGCACCCGCTTATCTGTTACCGACGACATGTCTCGCAGTCATTACTAGTTTGGTCCTCATGAGGGCGTGGAGTCTGTCGGAGGTGCCCTCTTCTTCGAGCGACGTGTGGAAGGAGTGGGAGCTGAGAGGCGTGGTCTTCTTGAGCCTTGCCCTCCAAATCGTCCTCATTTGTCTCGGTAGCTGCCGCAAGTACTTCCCTTATACTTGGATCAAGGTGGTCACTTGGTCGGCCTATCTATTGGCCGATTCGGTCGCGATTTATGCAATCGGCATGATCTCCAACATGATCAGGGAAATCAAGGCCGGCAAATCGTTGAGCAACCCACACACGGAGCTAAGCACCTTTTGGGCGCCGTTTCTGTTGCTGCACTTGGGAGGCCCCGACACTATCAGTGCCTACGCGATTGAGGACAACGAGCTCTGGCTCAGGCACTTGCTGACGCTGGTGAACCAGGCGGGCTTGACAGTTTATGTGCTGGTGACGGCGTGGACTCATCCTACCCTTTCATTCCTTGCCATTTTGATACTGCTGTCGGGTTTCTATAAGTATGGCGAGAGGGTTTGGGTCCTCCGCACCGCCAGCCACGAGCACTTCAAGGACTCCTTTGCCAAGTCCCGACCCCACCAGAAGGATTCTGGCAAGATTGAGGCGGAATGTAGATTGAAGCGGAAGGACGGGTATGATGTCGTGCCTCATCATGTTATCGACGTAGATAATGAAGATGCTATTATGATCGATGTTGCCATTGCCGAATTTCCCTCTGAAAAACTGAGTTCTGCAAAGGAGTCAGAGGACCAAGGGTACAAGCACGTCATGGGCACACTGCTATCGGCCAGCCACTTGGTCAACACTAGTCAGCGACTTTTCGCGGATCACTTGTTTGGTATGGAGGAACGCGATAGTTGCCTGTCGATACTGAGAGGCAAGCACTGTGCAGGGGATTTCAAGGTCATTGAAATCGAACTGGGCCTCATCTATGACATGTTCTACTCGAAGGCAAAGGCGGTCTATACGAGATGGGGCTTTATTTGTAGACTCACCATATTATTCTCGATCTGTGTTGCCCTGGTGCTCTTCTCTTTTACCGACAAGCGACTATACTCGAAGCCGGATCTATTCTTAACCTTCCTGTTGCTAGGAGCAGCCATTTTCATCGAGTTATACGCATTGGCTCATGTTCTTTTTTCCGACCAGGTCGCTCGTTGGCTCATTGAGAAAAAGCAATTGGCCGTCTTTTGTTTCATCAATCGAATCCGACCGTTGTTGAAAAGGCGCAGGTGGTCCAATTCCATGGGCCAATACAACCTGATGTCCTTAAAAAAAAATGACTCCTGCTTGCGGAGATTCCTGAAGCTATTGCACGTCGATGAGATGGCGGTGAAGTTTCTCTACCAAGGCCACATGGACGTGACTGACGATATCAAAGACCTCATTGTGTCGAAGATCAAAGAGATGGAAGCGAGGGTCCAAGAGATGGACGAGAAAGAATTCCAAGACTTCCAAATGAGAGACAGGGGAATCCATGCGTTGAGCAAACACAAGTTGCTGTATTGGCCGATTAATGACTTGGAAAATAGCATCAAGCTGGACTTCGACGTGAGCATTCTAGTCTGGCACATAGCGACAGAGCTCTGTTATTACCTCGATTACGGATGGCAGGACAGTATTAAGGAGCTAGAAAGGAATAACCAGAGCCCTGTTGAGAAGATGTCCTTGATGGGTTGGCACTTGTCTCGATACATGATATATCTCCAATATATGTGTTCTTCGATGTTGCCAGCTAGATTTGGAAGCATCAGGTTCCAAGACATTTATAAAGAGCCTAGCAAGCATTTAGACTTGCCTAAGTTCGCTCAGAATAGACTTGCTTGTGGCCGCAATAGGAGACAGCGCAAGCACGACATCTTTGAAGAAGCTAAGACCGCTCGGAAGAAGTTGCTTGACAAAATGACGGCCTTAGCCGATACGAGGATGTCGGGGGAGGACCAAGTCGGGTCTGTGCTTCGCAGGGGGTGCTGGGTGGCGTGGGTGCTGAAGGACTTCCCGCGTGGGAGGAAATGGTCAGCGATCAGCGAGGTGTGGGTGGAAATGCTGATGTACGGGGCTAACAAGTGCAAAGCGAGGGATCATGCTCAGCACATGCGGGGGGGTGGCGAGCTCATAACCCATGTCTGGCTTCTCATGTCTCATTACGGGCTAACCGACAGCTTCCCGAAAAGCGCGACCCCCAACAACAAGAGAGATAATAGTGAATCCCCGGTGAATAATAACTGGGGATTGCGGAGGACCTGCGGATTAGATAGATTTGTGCTTTATTATTTGTTGGTGTTTCAAATACTACAGTTTCCGATGAAAATGTTATTTTCGGTGTGTCGTTGATTTATCAAAATAGAATTAAAGAATAAAAAAGCATGACAATTCAATAAATTATTATTGTACATCAACACCGCCTAAAAAAATTTGTGATTCTCCTATGAATTATTCCGAAAATTTCAGTTATCGGATGAATATGTTACTTAATATTTAAAAATTTTACCATTTGAGAATAGTGGTGATCGAAAATTGCAAATTAGAGGTGAGGTTAAAGTAGGATATCTCGGATGTGGTGTAATGATTTAAGCTTGAATTTGCATGAGAAGTATTGACAAATGACATCAAGATGTGCTACATTTCTGGACAAATCTACCAATTCAACTTCCCGACTCTGCCCAAGCTGGAGGCAGATCCTCTTCTTTATTTGATTTAAGTAACTGATTTTTTAAATCGACCGAAGGAGGGGCACTTTTGTCAAACAAATTCTAAATAAAAAATCGCAATCCCAGAAAACTCCTGTCATAGATGGGCCACACAAGCCCAAGCCCATGCCTCCCAAGCCCCAACCCATTTTAATTATCTTCAACAGATTGTGTAAGAGGTCTCCAGCAGCAAAAGGAGAACGATTAAAGGGAGCTCGTCCCGTGAACAAGAAGCGGAAAAGGAGAAAAAGAGGAAAAAATTTAGTGCGTAGACGATCCAGACTTTTATCGGGTGTCTCCGGGGAGTGACAATCCCCATTTTCTTCGTTTTTGGGAGTGAATATCACACGGAATCTTTGTACTTGTTTTGCAAAAAATTTAAAAGACTATCCTTTGATTGAGTGGTACAATGGTTAAAAAGGCACTGTATATCGTTCTTGGTTAAATACAGCAAATCACCTTTTCTTATGTAGTTTTTCCCTCTGGTTTTATTCATATATATACTCTTAAAGCAAATTCTTATTTTATCTTTTGGTTTGATTAGTTTTGTCTATTTATTAAATGGATTCAAATCTCTGCATAGGTCTGCAAAGGGATGAGCCCCAATTAACACTTTGTGTCGAGCCAATCCATGAGTTCAAATTAAAAATTGCAATATGGTACTTATATATACATAAAATCAGGATAAATTCCATGCTAGTCCCATAACAGGAATTCCTAACTTCGATATAAAAATCTCTTTTGTAATAAAGGACAACGTGATCTAGCTACAAGAACTCTTCTCACCGGCATTCAACTGGCTATGCTTTGCTTAGTCTTTGGGATGAATAAGAACGCCCTTGAGGATGAGGGCCGGATTTCCAGCAAAAAGCTGCCCGTAGAGGGTGAAAATAATCGTCCCCACGGTCTTCGGGCCCATCATGAACTCGCCGGCATGGATATTTATCCATTCGTACACCGGCTTCTGTCGCAGATCCACCTCGCCGGTTTCTTTGGTCCCATCCGGCAGGTCTAGCTCGAGGTTCACCTCATAAGGCGATTCAAAGCCAGTTCCAATGAGTTGGACCATGAATGCGACCTCATATGTTGTATTGGGAGAGAGCACTCTTGTCTCGAATTTTCCACAAATTAAAAGCATGGATAACCTGTTTGATATGGGGACGAGTATGTCGACGGTGCTGCGGAAACTGAATCTAGAGAGCTTTAGTATTTACAAAATTGCAATTTGGCGCACGTCAACCACATGTATCACACACGGATGCCACATTAAGTAGTGTTCTAATTTCCTTGTAATCGATCGAATTTGTGAAAGATGTACCATTTTTCTTCCTTGGTGATCCAACTCCAGTATCTTTCTTCGTCAACCCCAGAAATGTCACACGCCTCGGGAAGCACCAAGAAACAGTTCTTGTGGAGCTTCGCATCGACCCAAAACTTCTGTCAAATCCACTGAGGTGAAATTTTTTTCCTAGATAATCACTATTACTGATCATAAGAGTTTTGTCATTATTACTACATAAATGTGTGAGATGGGCCTTTCCAAGTTAAAGCAACGAAATGGCATCATTGAACAAAATCTATGTCTTCGATGTCATCATGCAAATTCTACCTAACCACTATTTCCTTTTAAAATATGGTGTGCAGTGAGCTTAGTTCCTATGTTGGTTCGATTTATCGCGTAAAAGGTCCTTCAAGACCCCATGCAATCAATAGACTGACCTAAGCATACGTCTTGCAGTTAGTGCTGAAAGATAGATAGATGGAGTTGAAAGGGAAATGGGACTTTGCCTGTGTGTTTTTTTTTAGGAGAAATCCTTCGTATACCACGCTACACCAATCCTCGATGTTGACGGATGAAATGTAGGACGGCGTGGTTGCTTTTCTCATGAGGGCTAAACTATTGAGAGAAGGCTTGCGATTAGTTTTCTTGTCACCTGAGGTTGATGCACCTTTCGTTGTCACTTCAGCTGCCATTTTCTTTCAAGAAATTAGAGTACCTATCGCAGTACATATCAATAAATTTATTGCAATTGTTCACACAAAAAGGACAAGAAAAGATGAGGAAAATCTCATTTACCGATTCCGTGATATGCTTTGTTTCGAGTAGGAAATTATGAACTCCTCGAGTTATCACAAGTTAGTTCAGGGAGCCATTGAACGCTTTATTTGGGAAAACAGAGGAATCGAAGGAAAGACATGGTGGGGCCAACATGATCAAGGGACCAAATAGACTCGGTCCACATGATGTATAAAACATACAGTACCGGTTTTTTATTCCACGCGTGAGGTTGTTAAGCCATTGAGGTTCCGCTTTTTAGAACTTTCAAACTTTTGCAAGTGAAAAGACAATTGGGCCTCAATGGTCTTGTCCGTTCAATTTTCTAGCTAAACAATCACGGCGTGAACATGAATGCCATGGGGGCTATGAGTGAAAAAGAAAAGTTCGGTCGTGGAGCGGTGAGATCGTGAATAGAGACTTAAAATGAAAGAAAAATCACGCTGAGCATTAAGGTGATGGTGCATGGGAAATTTGACGGTGTTTTAGAGCAAGAAAACAAGATTGTTGAAATATCCGACGTAATAAGATTTTATATGATGTGATCTCTCTTCCATTATCTATTTAAATTTTGGAGTTGGACTTCTTTTAACATTGTGCCTTGTTACTCAAATTCCACATACTAGAGCCCGTTGGGAAGCTTTGATGTCTTGGTGAGTCGATGCTAAGAGAGCTTTTGATTCGGAAGCTGATAAACAGCTGGCTTAAATTAAGAAGAAGATCAATAGTAAAGGGAAAAGAAACAAAAAAAAAAAAAAAAAAAAAAAAAAAGAAAAATAAAGATGGCTTGGAAAAAGGAGAATTCATCAAATTACTCAACACAACAAAGATCATTTTATTGGACCATAGGTCGTGTCACGTAAGACGGTTCGTAATAACTGGATCGTCACATCAACTTGTTTAGTGGAAAATTGATATGAAGGATTATATTGAAATTTCGCGCAAAAGCCTTGGATCACATTAGCAAAATTCAAAAAGTTGTGGATTAAATTGGCAATCATATAAAATATCACTTTTATATGTAACTTGCGTTAATAGCATAAGCAAATTTGTCCTTAATTTCTTCTTTGTTTCACTAGATCTTCGTGAACAGAATATTTTAATGACAATGTTTATTCTCTTTACCAACCTAACGGGAAAACACAAAATTTTTGTATTCACTTGAATTCCCTGAACCTTTCGATTTAAAAATAAAATAAAAAACTCCTTGAACCTGTACAGGTTGCGATCTTCTCTATTCATCGAGGCTTTTTGAATGCTCAAGTTCTTCTATATTTCTTCCTTAGATCAAATTCCACCACACATAATCTTCTGATAAAATACAAAAGCTAGATATATCCATAATTGAAAACTCATTTTGATCGGACGCTCTTATCCTCTGCCAAGCCAAACACAATCATAGCAATCCAAGAAGAGGCATTACAGCGAAAACTATCTCCTCATCACAACATGGAACGAATTGAATTTTTGGCATTCACAAGATCAACGCCTTCTCACTCCCGTGTCTCACTAAGACACTGCTCAATGTTGCACTTATATAAGGGTGCATGGTTTGGCTGCAAATTGAGAAGACAGTCTCATCTTCGGCGACTCAATTCCACTACACCATTGTCCTTTTAGCTAAATTAATCTATGAAAAAAAACAGAAAGATTTTCACGTTTTATGGATAATTTTGGGAATCCCATTTTCCTCAAAGTGCTATGATGTTATTAATCAAATTGAATCTATAATATTAGTATTTACGTGCATTGAGAGGGAGCCACCAAGGATTTGGCATGTGGCCTCTCCCTTAGTTGGCACTTGCCCCAATTGTTTTCTTTTTCTTTTATTCTTAGACGAAGTCATTTTTGATATTACTTGCTTATTTTTACAATTGCAAATTAATAATATTAAGACCATTTGATCAAAAATAAATTCATAAAGTGGAATATGAGACTCTAGAATTAATTTGTTCTTTGTCGCTGTAGAAGGTTGCTTCCTTCCAAAAAAGGCAAAACCAATTTCACTAAGTAGATGATTAATTTCTTTATTCATTTTTAGATACACCAGTCAATAAAAAATCACTTATCTAATAAAATTAATCTCCAAATGAGATTTTAAAAATTAATTACAACGTAAAGAACCATATTCTCCCAAGTCACTGAGTGGTTTATTAGAGAACTTAGATATCACGTCCAAAGATTGAAATAACAATTGATATTTCATAAGGAGTTAGGTAGTTAAAGGTAAGAGAAGTCCTACACTTTAATATAGCAATGATTACATCCTTTTTTCCACTTTTTAAAAGTTAAACTTTACATCAACCATTTTTTATTAGATTATTAAGTTTTATGCTCAATAATGATTAATTTATTTATATTTTTGATAATCATCAATCAAATCTATTCTTCAATGATTTTCTTTGTTTGGAACTACATCAAAAGTGGAAGCTTCTAAGAATTTACATTCACTAATCTCATTTATTTGGCCATGTTATTAGAAAATGCTTGAGAGTATTGCAAGATTATTTATCGATAGTTTATAGTCTTTGTATTTATAAGTATTTTGATGCACATAGTGGAAATCCATTGAGAAGTTGACTAGTGGCCCTCGCACTGTGTGACCCAGCTTCTACCTTTCACAAAGCTTAGTAATAGAATCCCAAAATTAGGTAATATAAAAAATTGCCTTCATCATGAAGTCAAGACCAAAAATTGGGAAGAGTGTCTTTCAAGAAAAATTGGTAATATACTCCTGTAACACCCGTCCTCCACCTTCTTCATTTTTTTAATTTTTTTTTTCTTTTTAAGTCTATTTTAAATTATCTAATTTATGAAATATAGAGGCACAAAAAAAATTAAGAGCCACGTATGAAAATTTTTTGGAGAGCACCTTTAGAGAACTTCAAAATTTATAATGTGCAGGTTAGTAAAAAAAAATCCAAAAAACGAAGTTATCCATATGCATAAGTTTGAAGAAAAGAAAAGAAAAAAAAAATCAAACTTTTACATGAAAGGCCAAAACAACTATTTGAGCTACCAAATTGTGTGCAAGTAAATTTAGAGAAAAAGAAATATTTATAGTACAAACTTTCAGGAGTTTTCACCCATGGAGAAATAGAGGGAATGAAGGAAAAAAAGTATAATATGCATTGCCTAATAATGAATTTTTAAGAGAAAAGGCATAAAAGTAATCTTGCAACAATTCATGAGGATAATAGGAAGTGGATACGAGAAAAAGATAAAAGAAAATCCAAGGTAAAAAAAAAAAAAAATCTATAGTCAAGCAGAGAAATAAGTACTGAGAATGTGATGAAAGTGTCACAAAAAAGAAATGACAAGGAAGGAGATTGAATGGTTGACTAGAGAAATCATAATTTTGGGAATCTCATATTCCTCAAGTTACTGTGATGTGATCGATTAAATGGAATCTATAATATTGGTATTTTGATGCATTGAGAGGGAGCCACCTAGGAGTTGATATGTGGCCTCTCCTTTAGTTGACACTTACCCCAATAATTTTCTTTTTCTTTTATTCTTAGACCAAGTCATTTTTTTTTTTGGTATTACTTGCTTATATTTGCAACTGCAAATTAATAATAGTAAGACCATTTGGTTAAAAATAAATTCATAAAGTGGAATGTGAGAGTCCAAAATTAATTTGTTCTTTGTCGCTATAGTAGGTTGCTTCCTTTCCAAAAAAGGGAAAACCAATTTCACTAAGAACATGATTAGATTCTTTATTCATTTTTAGATACATAAGTCAATAAAAAATAACTTATCTAATAAAATTAATCTCTAAATGAAATTTAAAGAATTAATTATGAGGTAAAGAACCATATTCTCCTAAGTCGCCGAGTGGTTTACTAGAGAACTTAGATATCACATCCAAAGATTGAAACAACAATTGATATTCCATAATGAATTTGGTAGTTAAAGTTAAGAGAAGTCTTACCCTTTAGTATAGAAATGATTACATCTATCTTTCCATATTTTTAAAAAGTTACACCTTACATCATCCCTTTTTTAGTAGATTGTTAAGTTTTCGGCTCAATAATGATTAATTTACTTATTTTTTTATTATCATCAATCAAATCTCTTCTTTAATTTTTTTTCCTCGTTTGGAACTGCATAAAAAATGAAAGCAACCTGTTAATAAGAATGTACATTCACTAATCTCATTTATCAAAGTTTGGATATATTATTAGAAAATGCTTGAGCATTGCAAGATTATTTAACGATGGTTTTCAGTCCTTCTATTTATAAGCATTTTGATGCACATAGTGGAAGTCCATTGAGAAGTTGAGTAGTGGCCCTCGCATTGTGTGACCCAGCTTCTACCTTTCACAAAGCTTAGTAATGGAATCCCAAAATTAGGTAATATAAAAAATGCCTTACTTCATCATGAAGTCAAGACCAAAAATTAGGAAGAGTATCTTTCAAGGATAAATACTCTTGTAACACTTGTCCTCCACCTTCGTCTTTTTTTATTTTTATTTTCTTTCTTTTGAAAAAAATATAATTTATGAAATATAGAGGCAGAAAAAAAATTAAAAGCCACGTCAGAAAAATATGTGGAGAGCACCTTTAGAGAACTTCAAAATTTATAATGAGTATGTTAATAAAAAGAAAATCCAAAAAACGAAGTTATCGATTTGCGTAAGTTTAAAAAAAAAAAAAAAAAAAAAAAAAAAACCAAACTTTTACAAGGAAGGCCAAAGCAACTATTTCAGCTACCAACTTGTTTAAAAGTAAATTTAGAGAAAGATATGTATTTATAGTAGAAACTTTCAGGAGTTTTCACCCATGGAGCAATAGGGAGAATAAAGAAAAAAAGTATAATATGCATTTTAAGAGAAACGCATAAAAAAATCTTGCAACAATTCATGAGGATAATAGGAAATGGATGTAAGAACATGATAAAAGAAAATCCAAGGTAAAAAAAAAATCTATAATCAATTGGAGAAATAAGTACCGAGAATGTGCTGAAAGTGTCACAAAAAAAGAAATGACAAGAAGGGAGATTGAATGGCTGACAAGAGAAATCATAGGGTGATGTGTTGATTATTGCACTCATTGGCAGGATCAATATCTACCTAGAACCTGTTAACAAGTAGCACGTCTTGTGAGTACTTTCTCAACCAATGGCTAAGCTAAATAAAATTATACTGCAAAGTGATTTACTAAGCATTATGTATTTGAATAGGCCCATTCTTGCATAATATTACAATAAAACATGCATATCCTTTGAATGAACAGAGTAATCAAGATAATCGACTTTTAAATGCTCTCTCTTTGAGATAATATTATCTAATCTTTGATTAAAACATGAAAAATCTGTGTGAAAAGCACGTACCTAACAAAGGCTAAAAACTAGTCACTATGTCTTGAGAAAAGAAAAACCCTTGCTTTGCTTGTAGCATTAAACTTGTTTATTAAAAATCCAGGTCATATATCTACTAAGAGCTGAATGGAGCAACTTACAAACCAATTTGTTAATAGAAATTCAATCCCTTGGACCGAACCATATATGTTTTTCAAGTAAACTTTTATTTTTTTTCCTTTTATTTTTTTTCCTTTTCTTGCTTTGAGATTCGGCCACATTTAATTTTAAATATAATGAAAAATTGACAATGTAATCCCCTTGAAACTTCAAAATGCGAGGTCTAAGCAAATCACATGCCATCTAACCAATGAGTATATAGAAATCAGCCTAGAACATGGGAGTTTAATAGGGTTAGGCATGATAAAAATCTGTTTGATTTTAGAGAATCTATTATCTAGTTAAAATTGGAGCTCAAGAGATGTTTTCTTATATGCTTTTCACATGGCACTTCACTTTACCTTTTTAATTGTTAGTTTTGCCGCATGTCTCACATTGACCAATAAGATCATTTATATCTCTCCTGCTAAATAGATAAAGAGAAAGCGTATGAATATCTTACCTCTTATTGAGTTTGAACTTGGAAAAAGAGGTTAAAATTTTCAATCAAATTCTATCATCTCCCTAATTTTATATATTTAATATATGGGATATAAAGGCTAAAAGATTGATAAAGAGAAAGCATATCAGTATTGTATCTCTTATTTGTAGATTGAAAAAAAAACAAATCTAGTTTAGAGATTGTATTTTATATTATTCTCTACACCATCATTGGTTATTTTGAATGTATTTCCTTAAAGTTACTTATGAACAGTGAAAATTGTAAGCCAGTTACAAAATTCTCTTATTTTAAGTGTAGTTTCTCAAATGTATTTTAAATAGGCAAAATTATCACGAAGTTTTTCAATAATATTTTAATGTATTCATGAGTAAAACAATAAAACCTGGATTAAGATATTGGCAACTGGCATTTGTCAAATCAAATTCAAAATGGATTGGATATTCATTTAAGTCAAAGTAAATATTGGTGGAAATTCTCTATGAATGGGAGGTCTCTCTATTCATTTTGAGAAGAACAGATGAAGGCTTTAAATTCTATAGATTTGTCATCAAAATGTTCCTGAAAATTAAAAAAAAAAAAACTTCAAAAATGCAAAAATCTATGTGTGGATTTACGTCATCACAATCTCAATCAAGATTTTGGTCATCAAGACCTTAACAACAAGTCATCAAGACCTCACCAAATATTTAGGTCATGAAGACCTTGACTATATTGGATTAGACAACAAGCCTTCAAGGCCCTCAAATCTAGTTCATGAAATGGAATCAAAGATCGTGCTATTTGATTTGATTTGAGACCAAGCCACCAAGACCCTTGAATTGTGCTCATGTGAAGAATCCAAGGTAGTATGTGACTTGGGATCATCAAAGTAGAATTAAAGTTTTTATCGTTCCATTGCAAATTGTGTTACTAAGGCTCGCAGAATTGTCTTTTCTTTACTAAAGGAAAATAATTCCATGGGTTCTTTGTTTCATTTGGAAATTAGAGATTGTACCCCTTTTCTTAAAGTAATGCAGATTTGGTACACTACATTCCATAATGCATATGCATTTTTTTTTTTTTGGGTAGCATTATCGAATGATAAAAACTTTTATTCATTTGATTTAATATCATAAAAATTTTCATGAGCTATAATTTTTGAAATACAATTTTTGTCTATTTTATCTACAATTAAATATTTGAGATTAAAATTGAAAAAATAGTTATAGAGCAAATATCTTCAATTATAATTTTAAAAATTGCAGTTTACTTTTCAAAAAAAATATTTACTATTGTGATAAAAACTCTTACTAAAAGTAAAAAAAATTATATTAAAATTAAAAATACATAATTTATACTGTTCAGTGCATAAAAAAAATCAGGATTGAAGAAATTCAATTTCAAAATTTTGAAATTATGGATAAGGACAATTTGGAGGGCTTTACTTTTAGCAATACAATTCTTTTTTATCTACAATTCGAACATTTTAGTTTAAACTTGAATTGATAAATAAAGATATCTTTGAATTATTCTTCAATGATGTATTTTATATCTTAAAAAATCAATAGTAAATCCAAGGAAATATATCGAACTCAAACTATTTTGTGTTGGATTGAAATATACTATATAAAATTTGCAAATATAAATTGTCATTTGAATAATTATAACCTCAAAAATATACATTTCAGTCATTTAAAAATATTATATTTAGGAAGTCAAATATAGGCTATTTATTTGCATCTATCTCACTTAATAATAAAATTCAGCCAATTCACAATCACTGTTTTATGATTTTTAGTGTGGATTATTCTTATTCCATGAATAAATTGCACTTAATCTTAATATCTTAGAATCAACTTAGTTATTGAAAAAGCTAAAATAGGAAAAAAAATTAGTACATCTACAAAGATATAAAATATTGCCATTATTCAAATCTCATTTTTTTCTCTTGTATGACATCTCATATTAATGAATGCTAGTAATTCAAAAATGTGCAAATAGACATGCATGTCCGTGCGAAGAGCACGTTACGTTACTGGTATATGGTACACCTTGAAGGAGATGCACATATAATAGACAATGTCATTGTTTCCCGCTTTGCATTTCGGCAATCTAAAAAGCATTTGTTATTTCATTGTGAAAGCTCCATACAAACGTTGTGGTGACTCCTCTATAAAAGAATCTAATCTTTCGGTTGGCAATAACTAATTCTCATCGATGTATGTGACAAGTCATCGTGAGATGAAACTTTTGGAATAATTTTCTTATAATTTGAACATTATTATAAACAAGCAACTTGCATTTCCTCATATTTGTTTGGATGTTTGGTAAAGAAGACTAATCCAATTATCTTATAAAGGCTACACTGAAAACATGATAAAGACTATTCTCCACTTTTTATAATGCCAAACTACACACAAAAGAAAAAGAAAAAGACAAAACTTGTTTTAACTTTGTAGTCAACATGATCGGGATAAGAACACTACAAGTGTCATAATTTGCATATAACGCTCACTAGAGAGTTATAACTTTTTTTTTTTCTGACTACTTAAGTATCATAACTTCTAAAAACTATTTACTTGAGTATCATAACTTTCAATCAATCACTTAAGTTGCAAAATTTGTTAAAAATGTTCACCCAAGTATCGGAAATCCAAAGTAGCAAAGCATTTGTGGTGAACATTTTTTAAAATTATTGCACTTAAGTGATTAGAAAAAAAAAATCATGACACTTAAGTGATTGAAAAACAAGTTAGAATACTCAATGAGCGCTATATGAAAGTTATGACATTTATAATATCTTTTTTCCCAATATGATCAATCATGTTCTTTCATAGTGTTCTTTCCATATTGAGGAAATATAATTTTACTAATCAAACATGACATTTTCAAGGAGAAAAATATAAAAGCACAAATTCATGATTGTTCATATTTTCACTAAAAATGAAATCTGAAAACATTTTCACGAATTAAACTAGTCTTAATTGCTAATTCCACACAATTTGCACGGTCAAATGGTGTCAAATCGGAATGTTTTGTGCATGTTTTCTTTTGTTCCGGTGAAACGAGTATAAATGGGAAAAGGAAAAAAGAAAAGAAAAAGTGAAATCGTCTTTTTCCCGAAGGTTGTAATTTAGACAGCAAAGCATAAGATTTTGCGCAGTACATCAATGGTAAAACATCTCATTCTCATTTCCCCATGCAAAGATCATATTGCATGATTGAGTACTCTGCTAGACACATCAAATTACATTTAACAAAAATTTATAAGCTACACTAGTCTTAGCAAAATTATCTCTTTCATGTAGATGGTGAATTTGCGGAAAGTATCAACCTCGAATAAATTTGAAATTTCAATGTCTTATGTATATGTTTTCTTCTCCACAAGTAGCGATTCCACCTTTTGCATTTGATAATCCTCAACATGGGTTCAAAGTCTAGAGCTATTTTCTCTTTGCTCCAATTTTCAATCAACCATTGTGTAAGAGGACATCGTTAGACATCGTCTATTTAACACGTACACTATCTCATTTCACCATCTAACTTTGAAGTTTGGATTATAGCTCGCATAATTATTCTTCTCACAAAAAATTGCCAATCATGAGAGGTTTAGAATAACTTGTGAAGATTGTCTCCAATAGAGAATCTAGTACTTGTCTCATATGACCCACAAGGAATTGCCAATCACGAGATGTTTAGAATAACTTGGAGTGAATGGCTCTATTGAAGAATCTAGTATCTACCTCATATCACTCACAAGGACCTACCGATCGCGAGAGGTTTAGAATAACTTGTGGCGAGTGGCCTTAATAAAGAATCTAGTACTTATCTCATATGACACGCAATAAATTGCAAATCCCGAGAGATTTAGAATAGCTTGTGGCGAATGGCCAACAAAGAATCTAGTACTTATTTCATATGACATACAAGGAATTGCTGATCATGAGAGGTTTAGAATAACATGTGGCAATTGACCCAATAAAGAATCTAGTTCATATCTCACATGACACTTAAGGAATTGCCAATCACGAGAGGTTTAGAATAACTTGTGGCAATTGGTCCCAATAAAGAATCTAGTACTTATCTAACATGACACTTAAGGAATTGCCGATCGCGAGAGGTTTAGAATAACTTGTGGTAATTGGTCCCAATAGAGAATAGTACCTATCTCATATGACACTTAAGGAATTGTTGATCACGTGAGGTTTAGATTAAGTTGTGGCTATTGGTCCCAAAGGAGAATTCGGTACTTATCTCATGACATGCAAGGAATTGTCGATTGCAAGAGGTTTAGAATAACTTGTGATGATTGGCCCCAATGGAGAATGTAGTAATGATCTTATATGACACACAAGGAATTGCTAATTACAAGAGATTTATAATAACTTGTGGTGAATAGTCCCAATTGAGAATCTGGTGCTTATCTCATATGACATACAAGGAATTGCCGATCATGAGAGGTTTAGAATAACTTGTGGTGAATGGCTCCAATGGTGAATCTAGTATCACAAGAGGTTTAGAATAACTAGTGGTGAAAGGCCCCGATGGAGAATCTAGTACTTATCTCATATGACACACAAGGAATCACAAGAGGTTTAGAATAACATATGGTGAATAGCCTTAATGGAGAATCTGGTAATTATCTCACATGACACAAAAAAAAATTGCCAATTATGATGGAGAATCTAGTACTTATCGCATATGACACACAAGGAATTGCCAATTGCGAGAGATTTAGAATAACATGTGGTGAATGGTCCCAATGGAGAATCTAATACTTATCTCATATGACACACAAGGAATTGTCAATCATGAGAGGTTTAGACTGACTGTGGTGAATGGCCCCAATGGTGAATCTAGTATCACGAGAGGTTTAGGATAACCAGTGGTGAATGCTCCAATAGAGAATCTAGTACTTATCTCATATGACACAAAAGGAATTGCCAATTACAAGAGGTTTAGAATAATTTGTGGTGGATGGCCTCAATGGAGAATCCAGTACTTACTTGATACGACACACAAGAAATTGCCAATCACGAGAGTTTAAAATAACTTGTGGTCAATGGCACCAATAGAGAATGTAGTATTTATTGCATATGACACACATGAAAAAGCTGATCACGAGAGGGTTAGAGTAACTTGTGGCGACTGGATGTAGTGAAAAATATAATACTTATCTCGTATGACACACAAGGAATTGCCGATCACAAGAGGTTAGAATAACTAGTGGTAAATGGCCTTAATAAAGAATCTAGTACTTATCTCATACTTATCTCATATGACACACATTATTAGTATATTCAACTCTAATTCCCTTACCCTTCTCATTATTTAGTCTAAAGTAATTCCTTTTAAGATGCCTCCTCTAGCCACAACTCCAACTAACAGCACCACTAGTCCTAGACTGATTTCGCTTGTTCAAGTTTATACTACGCTTATTAATATGTGTACTAGTCCTTCCTCTACTTTCACCTACTAAAACAGCAAATACGGATTCAGCATATTCTCTTTTATGAATGTCCTCATTCAGAATCAAATATCAAATCCTATCAAACATCAATCTTGTTGACCCAAAAGAATTACTAACAGGAACAATACTGATATTCCAACTATCAAGCAATGAGAATAATAAAATCAAAACACGTACCTTATCATCAAAGTCAATTTCAATTGAACTCAATTGACTTACGATCACATTGAATTTGTTGATATGATTAGCAACTGATGTACTCTCGCTTATCTTCAAGTTCAATGGACGTCATATCTAGTACAATTTGTTGATTGTAGAGGGTTTCTTGTACATGTCCAATAGGGCTTCCATTAGTCCCACAATGGTCTTCTCGTTCACAATATTAAACACGATGTTATGAGCTAATCAGTTGAAAAACACCTAACGCTTGTCTCTCGAGCAATTCCAATTTAGGGGTAAGCACATATTCCTCTCGTAAAGATAATCCTCAATCTGCAACTTTTAGAAACCAAAGTCCTTCCCATAAAATCTATCAATCCTCACTTTTCCTTCTTTAGTCACCACCGATTTACTTCAACTCAACCAAATCTAACTTTGATACAAATTTTTGCAAAAGCAAGCAATCGAACAATAAAATAAATAGAATGAGAAAATAAATCAGACACCATATTTACATAATTCAATCATGGTGAGCTATGCCCACGAAGAGAGCAGTAAAGAATTTTAGTATAAATCAAGTGATACAACATATATTAAAATTATAATCAAGTCACTCAAATACTCTTAGTGTTTCCCGACCCCCAATTACATCCAATAACTCACATAGGCATAACCCCACAATTCCTCACATATTAATCTCTCAGTCTCACGAAAAAAATTACACAAATCTTACCCCAAGATTTAACTTGCTTCAACATTCTTGGATATATTCAGGGTGTAATTCACAAGCAAAATGTCATCTTTGATAATTTTTACGAAAACATCCGCTTCTAATTTATAGGCAATAACCTCAAACTTTGTCCGTTGTGACACATTTACCCCGAACTTTTTTGTGACACTAAAAACACAAAACTTGTACTTATGTGACATATTTACCTCAAATTTCTTCTTATATCATCAAAAACCCCAAACTTATATCTATGTGACACATTTACCCCTAAAATTTGATACCATAACAAAAAAAGTTTGGGATTTTTGGTATTACAAAAAGGAAGTTTTGGATAAATATATGATATAAGTATAAGTTTTAGGTTTTTTATGTCATAGAAAAAAGTTTTGGGTGAATATGTTACACATGTATAAGTTTGGGATTTTTGACATCACAAAAAATTGTTTAGGGTAAATGTGTTATAGTGGGCAAAGTACAGAATTTTTTTATGGCTTTTTCCCGATCCAAAATAGGAATCCTTCTTTGAGTAGGAAACCATTTAATTAAGAAACCTATTATTACCTACTTAAATTAGGAACATCATTAATGATCACTTGATTTTTAGAATAACTTGTGGTAAATGGCCCCGCTAGAAGTTTGGAATAACTTGTAGTGAATGATTCCAATGGAGAATCTAGTATCACGAGAGGTTTAGAATAACTTGTGGTAAATAGCCTCAATGGAGAATCTAATACTTATTTCATATGACACACAGGGACTTGTCGATCACGAGAGGTTTAGAATAACTTGTGGTCAATGGCCCCAATGGAGAATCAAGTGCTTATCTCATATGACACACAAAGAATTGCCCATCACAAGAGGTTTAGAATAACTTATGGTGAATGGCCCCAATGGAGAACTTAGTACTTATCTCATATGACAAACAAAGATTTGCCGATCATGAGAGGTTTAAAATAACTTGCAATGAATCTAATATCATGAGAGGTTTAGAATAACTAGTGCTGAGCGGCTCCATTGGAGATCTAATACTTTTATCATCTGACACATAAGAAATTACCGATCACCAAAGTTTCAGAACAACTTGTGGTGATTAGCCCCGATGAAGAATCTAGTACTTACAACCCCAATGGAAAATCTTATACCTATCTCATATGACACATGAGGAATTGCTGATTACAAGAGGTTTAGAATAAGTTGTGGTGAATGGCTCCAAGGAAGAATCTAGTACTTTTCTCACATGACACACAAGGAATCTTGTGGTGAATGGCCCCAATAGAGAATCTAGTGCTTATCTTACATGACACACAAAGAATTACTGATAATGAGTCGTATAGAATAACTTACTGTGAATAGTCCCAATAAAGAATATAATACTTATCTCATATGACACTCTTCTTCAATCATTAGCTTTAGAATATGAATCTTCACTCTTTCCTTTTCCAAGGAGACACTTTGAGTTTTTGTTTTTGTTTTTGTGTGCCTCTTTGCACAATATTCCTCTAGCAAATTAGACAAGATCCAAATAGACAAGATATTTGTACTTGTCATAAGCGTATGCATCTTGGATTGGTATTTCACACCAATCCTTTGTAGACTCCATGACACCAATCCTTGAGGTCGATGGAGGCATTATTGGCTGACACAATTGCTCGTCTCACGAAGGCTAAAGAAATGAGGAAAGGCTTTCCCTCATCTCCTTAGCTTTGCCCAATTCGCTCGATCGAGTTCAAATCTCCATATTTAGCCCAGCACCTTCCATATATCTTCTTTTAGGCTCTATTTATTTACGGAAAATGACTAATTTGAATAATATATATATTTTATTAAAATGATCGTTGTATCACTCGATATAATAAGCTAATGAAAAATACTTTTATTATCAACAACAATTTATAACTCTTTTAGGCTCTGTTTATTTTGCGAAAAATGAATGATTTGAATAATATTTTCTTAGAAATGATTGTTTGTATCACTTGAGATAATTAGCCAATAAAAAATATTTTTATTATCAACAACAATTTATTACTAAACATTGTAGATGATAAAAATATTTTTCCTTCATTCATTTTTGCAAGGAGAATGAAAATGATGATCAGGATGATTAGGACAGACCTAATAAATAAAGAGGGATGAGCTCACGATAAGAAAGTCGTGTCTATAATTCTTAATATAAGTCATATCTCATCTATAAATTTTAAAAGTCCTATACTTTTCCATGAAAATGAATATCGCATACCGATCAAATTGGGTCACTTGTGGATCAAGCAAATTTCTCTTATCGGGTCAAGCATTTGCCATATGTTTTGTTTTTTTTAAACATTATAGTGTTTGGGAGTGACTTGCTCGCTTGTGCCATTTTAGAAGACTGGAAACTTAATAATTCAAGGAACATATTGTCATGATTTTGGAGTAGTAAAGCCCAATTACATATGGGTTTTAATAGGTCTAAACTATACACACTTGCCACCCACTAAACAACGCCTCCTCATGTTTGGGCTAGCTAATGCGGTTTGGGCTGTTGTCGGGCCAAGCTTACAAATTCACTCATATCTTGTAGATTTCGGACGATAGCGACCATGGACATCACATGGTGGATTGGTCCTGCAGAAAAAAAAAATTAACAATCATATTAAGTTATATGGCATATACTTGTAATCATTGTTAAATATCACACATGGGCAAAATACTAATAGTTGTAAGGTGATGATTGTTGCCACCCATCCTCCACGGGCTCCTTGGGGAGGGACGGCATTTAGGGGTATTTGCTTGTGAGTTCGCACTTTGGGTCATATCCACCAAAGACGTCATCACTTGCCTTCAATTTCAGTCCATTGAGTTTGAGGTCTACATGAATGTGGCTTCTCCCAAACCCATACCCCACACGGTAACGGAAAGGTGTCGTGATTCGCTTCCACATGTACGGTATACCTTAAAAAAGGAGATCGGATGTGAATGGCGAAGTTAGGGGTACTCTTACCATAATAACCCTCTCGATGGTACTTTCACCCAAAAAGATGGCATCACTTCATCATTTCGAATCATTTCCACGTCGAGTATACTAAACCATGATGAATCTCCATGAGATCCATACCCTGAGACCTATACCCTGCACGACGGATACTATGATTGTGATATTCTGTATCACCCTGGAAAGACGAATAAAGTCGCAGATGCGCTGAGTCGAGAGTCTTCAGTTGCGCATATGATGGTCAAGGAATGGATTTTACTCGAGAGAGTTCGAGACTCGGTTTTCAAATTTGAGGTAGGCTACCTTTCAAATCTTATGGCTACCCTCAGAATTGAACCGGGAGTGCATATCAGAATCAAGATGCTTCAACCGATAGATCCGAATATTCAGAAAATCCTGCAAGAGGATACCAAAAAGATAAATGCTGATTTTCAGATTTCTTATGACGGAACGCTAAGGTTTCGAGGATGATTGTGTGTACCTGACGATGCAGAGCTTAAGGAAGAGATCTTATCAGAAGCTCATCGTAGCAGTTACAGTATTCATCCTGGTAGTACGAAACTGTATTAGAATCTGCGTTAACATTATTGATGGTCCGGTATGAAGGCGGACATCACCAAGCATGTCGCCAAGTGTCCGACTTATCAGCAAGTGAAGGCACAACACTA
Organism: Eucalyptus curtisii; assembly: GCA_017140595.1. Lineage (NCBI taxonomy): Eukaryota > Viridiplantae > Streptophyta > Magnoliopsida > Myrtales > Myrtaceae > Eucalyptus > Eucalyptus curtisii. Next base: position 33,990,595 of record CM029503.1, on the reverse strand, counting down.
TAAGCCAGGAGGACTTCTGCAACCTTTCAAGATTCCCGAGTGGAAATGGGAACACATCACAATGGATTTTGTGACGGACTTACCAAGGAGTCAAAGGGGTAATGATTCCATTTGGGTAGTAGTAGATAGACTGACGAAGTTGGCTCACTTTAGCGCCGTACGAAAGGACCTTGATTTGGACAAGCATGCAGAATTGTATGTGCGTCAGATTATTCGTCTACATGGAGTGCCAATGACGATTACATCAGACCGAGACCCGAGGTTTACAGCTGCTTTTTGGAAGAGTTTGCAGATCGCCTTAGGAATGAAGTTGTAGTACAGTACATGCTTATCATCCTCAGACGGATGGCCAATTTGAGAGGACGATTCAGACTCTTGAGGACAAGTTGAAAGCGTGCGAGTTGGATTTCAAGGGAAGCTGGGAGGAACAGCTTCATTTCGTCGAGTTTGCCTACAACAACAGCTACCAGCAGAGCATTCAGATGGCTCCTTTTGAAGCGTTGTATGGCAGAGCGTGCAAAATGCCAGTTTGTTGGGATGAGGTCGGAGAACGAAATATCACAGGCCCAGAGTTAGTTCAGCAATCAGTGGATGCAGTTGCCATCATTAAAGACAGATTAAAGACCGCTTAGAGCCGCCAGAAAAGCTACGCAGATAAGCGTCGGAGACCTTTGAAATTCCAAGTTGGTGTGCACATCTTTTTGAAGGTGTCACCAATGAGGGGTACTTCACGCTTCAGCAAAAAGAGAAAGCTAAGTTCGAGGTACGTAGGACCCTTTGAGATTCTGGAAAGAATAGGGATCCTAGCGTATCGTCTTGCACGCCGCCGAGGTTGGCGCAAATGCATGATGTCTTTCACGCGTCGATGTTGAGGAAGTATGAGCCTGACCCGACTCACGTGCTAAATTTTGAAGAATTAAACGTGAACGACAGGGTGTCGTATGTGGAAAGACCGGTTCAGATTGTGGATTGGAAAGAACAGATTCTGCGCACCAAGATGATCCCGTTGGTTAAAGTGGTATGGTAACACCACAGCACAGAAGGAGAGCGAAGAATCGATGAGACGGCTGTACCCCCACCTTTTTGTTTAAAGATTTGTAATGGTTTAAATTTCGAGGACGAAATTTTTATAAGAGGGGAAGAGTTGTGACATCCTGAATTTCCAGTTCTGTTTTCAATTGAATGAATCGGGCTTTTCATCGACGTGCCTATAGTTCTATTCTCTAAGATGATCACTCGCGAGATAACTAGTTTATCTAGTGAAGCCGTTAAGGGATTTTAACGTAATAGACTTGAGAATTCGACCAGAAATCGATTGCTCAACCGTGCTAATCTGCCAAGGTCATTACGACACCGTCAAAATCGATCAGAGACTGGAGATATGTCGATTCGATAGAGGTATGAGATTAGAGTATGGGTGATTCCACCCGATTGCAAAATTTCTGTCAAACGGCACTAGACTGATTTTTCTGTCATTTCTGTACCATGTGCCCATATTTGAAACCTCGGGATTTTCACGACAATCGAGAGTTACCAATGTGTCGAAAATGTATAATGTGGCTCGAAAATAATCGACCACGGGTCAGTTGCACAAAAAATTTCTAAAAGCTACCCGGTAAGTTAGATCACTTTAAAATCGTGCCAGATTGAAATAAATCGCAAATTTGAACCCGATTTCAAAAATTGAAAATTCTGTCATGTCACGATTCATTTTAGGAATGTCGACTCACCTTCCGAAAATTTTTCTACAAACCAAGATTTTTGGCGAAAATTCAAAGTAGGGTCATTTTTGACCGAGAAAATCAAAGGACTGTTTTTTGTCGCATTTTTGGGATTCAAATGGACAAATTGACGAGGAAAAATCATAAGAGGGATGATGGCATCTTGATTGAATTTATGGGGACCGAATTAGGTTCAATTGGAGAGGAATTGAAGCAAATTGAATGGAATTGAAGGGGGATTGCACGAAATTCGTAGGCCTTGGTGGTGTGCAACATTTGGACAATATGGGGGCTTGTTGAGGAAGCTTTAGCAGCTGCAAATGGCTGAGAAAGGCAGCCAAGCTGGTGGATGCGTGCTCTTGAGTGTTTAGATATTTTGGTGGCCCCTCCAAGTTGCAACTGCTACCTTCTTCTCCCTTGCTCTGTCTTTCTCCATTAGAGAGTATTTTGGTGTCGCCGCAGGGTTGTTTATCGCTCGCCTTCGCGTCACCGTTGCCGTGAACTCATCGGAACGCTAAACCGGTGAGTTTACTTGCTAAACTCTGCTTATGGAGTTAATGATACTTAAGAGATGATTAGTTTAGGCTAATTAAAGTTTAGGTGGTTAGTTAGAATGGATTAGCGATTTAATTATTCGTTTGTGCATGTTAGGTGGTTAGAACGGATAGATTAGGGACTAGAGTAGTCGTACTATTTATCTTGATAGGTTTAGAAATTTTCCCGGCCCTTTTGGGCGGTTAATTAAGCATTTCCGGCCTAAGTTACTATTTATTGCAATTAATTTGAATTATTTAATTAATTTTGGTATTTATATATTTAATTAATTTTTCCGAAAATTATACCGGGATAGCCAATGACCGGAATTTCGTGCCGATTACAATGGTGTGGTTAATTCCTGCAATTGAGTGTTAAATTGTGCAAATTGAGTGGTGATTGTAATTTTGAGTATTTAATTCAAAATTTGAAAATTTCGGTAATCATTTAGAAATTACCAGGTGTCGGGTTTTGACACCAAAAATGGTTTTAAATACTATATCCAATAGTGGGATTTGAAAAGGAAGAATATCAATTTCTGGTGTGAATTGATCGTGTACCCACACACAACTATTTTACCGTGTATTTCTAATATGAAGAAAATAGGCCAGGATCACCATTTTAATTGAGGCATTTGAGTGCAATGCAAGGTGTCCTAGGCCGAGATTGAATGGTCGTGTGTTGGTTAAGAGAACCCGTCTTGAGCTGTTGAGCTGGACGTGCCCCTATATGGGATGCCCCTGGACAACGGAAGCCGGTCACAGTAGATTCTGGACCTATGCTCCTTCGGGAAAGCCGTCTAGTAGAGACGTTGCCGTGCTCAATGGGGTGAGACGACACTTGGCTATGCCAGAAGATCGCCGAACATCGAGTAAGCCATGCCGTTGAGCCGAGATCAAAACTAGGAACGCATGAGTAATTTAGTTAAATATGTCGGGTTATGGGACAAAATTGTGTGACACAAGATGGGACGTGTCATAATGATTTGGCCTTATAACCAGGACCCCTATGCTTGGTTGAAATTGAGTGTGGCGTTCCAATTGATTGAGCTTGATTGATGCTCATGTTTTTATGGCCATCTGTGATATGAATTGTGCTGACATGTAGGGTGGATCTAAGATGAGGTAAGTCTCTATAGTTGTGTGGTTGTGTGATTAGGACGCCTCTAGGCGTATTACCCTCCTAATCGGGGTTTAAAACGTGAACTCTTGAGATTTATATCTCACCCCGTCGTGGGCTCAATTCTTTTCAGGACCGTAGAGTGGAGGACCCGGAGCCAAGGACTGGAGAGCTTGGAGTTGGAGTCTCTGTAGCCCCCTTTTGACCTAGACTTCTGGGCATAGATCTTTTTGGTAGATTTATATATATGACTCAGTGTGTATATAAAAGATTGTTTTGTTTGTGAATATGTTTTCCTACTTTTCTATCCCAAGCTGTTTACTGTCAGGGGATATTTATTCGCTTCCGCATGTGAAATAAAATGAATGGATCCGCAACGCATCCTGAGACGTCGCAATTTTATTGACCACCGAGGGATGGGCACGCGTTCGAGGTTCGGGGCGTGATAGTGAAACTTCTCCTACTCAATATGTGGTTCAGTCCATTCTTGCCCTGTTGCCATCCTACAAACCTGCAATGAGTTGCATCTTGTCCAAACTCTTTTGACCTTATGGTCATTCTCTACCATTTCGAATTGGTTATGGGTCTAGTCCATCCACAAAACCTCATAACTATTGATGGGGTCTTGCTCTAATTTCATTTGTAATGACCCAATCTTGTCCACATGGACCAAGCCTTTAAAAGGAATACTCTAGCACTCACACAAGGTAGTGTCTACTTGGAGTAGGTGTTTACATATGAATCACTCAATATTGTCTCTCACCATTTGATATGAGATTGTGGGATGTTGCAATGCATATGCTTGTCTTCCCACAGAATTTTTTTTTTTTTTTTATATGTATCTTAGTGGGTAAGAAGGTAAAAAAAAAAGTTCTATGAAGATAATTTATTATCCTAAGTCTTACATACATGAAGTTATGTGGCCTTATTCATAATGACCAGTTTAATCTTCCACAGCATCAAGTAAGCATTCTCACTTTCATCAATTTAAAATTATTTGTCATCTTTGAATCTTTCAGTTGTACGTTTTATGGTCTATCAAGAAAAGCAAAAGGAGAAAAGAGATGCAATATGTCTTCATTTTGCATTTTTACGCGTGACTCTTTATTCCCAAAAGGAAAAGGGAAAGGAAAAGGAAAAGTAAAAGTAAAAGAGAGATATGATGTCTCACTTCAATATAAAAATACACTTCAAAGTCCTTTGGTACATTTTTCATCTGGAAGCAAAGGGCTAATGTGTATCGTATACCAAAGAATGACCTTGTGATCACAGTGAAGTAAAGCATAACATCCGACCAAAAAAATGGTAAAGCATAACTTGAAATCGCTCTTTATCATCCCCATATTAACAGGATTAAAAGTAGGCTTGTGCATGAAAATGAATATCACATGTTGATCAAATTAAGTCACTTGTGGATCAAGCAAATTTCTCTTATTGTGTCAAGCTTTTGCCATCTTTTTTACTTTTTTAAACATCATTGTGTTTTGGAGTGACTTGCTAGCTTGTCCAATTCTAGAAGATGGTAACTTAATTATTCAAGGAACGGATTGTCAAGATTTTAGTAAAGCCCAATTATATATGGGTTTTAATGGGTCTCAACTATACACACTTGCAACCCCACAAACAATGCCTCCTCATGTTTGGGCCAGCTGATGCAGTTTGGGCTGTTGTTGGGCCGAGCTTACAAATTCACTCATACCTTGCAGATTTCACACAATAGCAACCATGCACATCATATGGTGGATTGGTCTCGCTGAAAAAATTCACAATCGAATTAAGTAATAGGGCATATACTTGTAATCATTGTTAATAATCATAGATGGACAAAATATTATTTGTAAGACGATGAACCCATGCATCTTAAACGGGCAAGTACATCGAGAGCATATTGATGAACTACGAAGTTCATAAACGAAAAAAGAGAAAATTGGATTCGGTATGTATCTGACCAAACCAAAACTTCATAATCAACAGTTCCAATTCATTTCAACTGTTTAAAATCAAGTGAAATTCGGATGAAATTTTGGTTAGAACATATATCAAGATAGTGGATCATACTCATGACTTAAACCTTTTTATTTCAAGTGGTGCTAAGACTACATGTCGAGGATTCTTTTTCTCCTACAAAATATTTGGCGAAGGCAGCAAAACTATTAATAGACACTAGCTTGATGGAGTCGCTCTTACCGTCGAAGAGGAAATCTTTGTTTTGACACTAGTGATGTTGTGGAATACTACCTCTTCAATCTCCAATTCAGTTTAACAATGTTATCAATGTAGCCTTCATTTGTTTGGTTACCCCACCAGAAAATCGTGCGGATAAAACATATTTTTTACTAAGAAAAATGATTGATTAAATAACACTATAGATATGAGACAAATAAAAACCAGAGAAATTCTGGTGTACTACCCTTTTTGGATAATGTCTCCAACTCGTTTGATAAAAGAATGCATGCAAGAGTGTATATAGTTTCATTTTATGGATTAAAGTCAAGTGTCATCATTTATGAACAATTAAAGGGACGAAATTAAAGTTCATATGATTCTTTAGGGAAAAAAATGTCATCCAAGAGTAAGGCGAGTTAGTGAGGCTCCAAAGGAGGAGGAGACCACTGACAGTGGAGCGATGGTAGAGGAGTGTGACTCGATTGGAAGCTAGATCGGACTAGGGGAGGTTGAAGAAAGTGGAGAGTGAGAGGAGGAGGGGCGGTGACTGTGGACATTAGTGATGAGGAGGAAAGAGTTTTGTGGGCACTTCAGTGGTGAAGAAGAGACGAAGATGAAGAACAACGTGAGATGATGATTATCAAATGGATTTATGTTAGAAAAATAGAATGACTATTATTCACGCTCCAAACACCATGGCTGAAATTGTCCAACTCATGGTCGCTATGATTTGTTAGTGTGATTGTTCCTCTCTCTCCCTCTCTCCTCCCTCCCTTGTAGCCTCCTAATCTCTTTTTTTAATCTCACTACATCAAACTTATACACTGGTAAAGTCAATAGGTGGATGTGCTACTTCGGACATGATTCTCCTAATTAATTTCTCTAGTAATATAGTTTTCATGCATATTGTTATTTGGCAACGGATGAATATAATGTTGATGAAAGTGGCGGTGATGCTAATGTTAGATTGTGTGTGTATATATTTAATGACCCATACTAAACCTGACCCGCTATTGACCCAACCCATATTTCTAGAATATATTCATTTGTAATCTATCCTATGAAAACCCATACCCATCTATTTATCTCACTTTAAGCTTTTCATGTGTATATGCTACTTGGATAAAAATTTCATATCAAATTTAAAAAGTAAGTTGACACAAGTAAAAAATGTCAATAAATTAAGTAGAAAACGTTAAAAAAAATCTATAGATTGAAATGCTTATAAAAAAAACCTACAGATTCTCCTATCGACCTTCCCCATAATCACTAATCAGCACAATATTTACTCCCATCAGTACAACCATGACTTTTTGTCAAAAATTGATATAAACATTTTAAAATTGTATTCACTTGATAAAACTATACTATAAGTTGTCATGCATTCATCTTTAGAGTTAAAAAAAAAAAATCCCTACTTCAACCATAACATGTGCATAAAGTTCTCAACTTTTGCAAAAAAAAAAAAATGTTTCACCAAAGGAAAAAGAAAAAAAAAAAAAAAGAGGGGTGCGCAAATTGGCCATCAAAATTATCCAGAAAAATAAGAAAAATAAGCTGCCAATATTTTAGGTAAAGCAATAATCTCAAAACGGAAGGATTAAAGGATTGGCCCAAGCTCACAAATGTTATGCGAAGGGACCACTACGAAACAAGCATGTCAGCTCACGTGGGCCTCGCTCAGTCACTTGCCCTCGAACGCTGTAGGCTATTTGGGTGTGTTTGGTTTAGTTTTTCTAAAGATCTTTGAACCTCCAAAGTCCTTTGGAGAAATGTCAAAGCGTTTGATAATTATTTTAAAATAGCCTTTGGCCAAATGCTAACATTTAGAATGCTGAAAGTCTATTGCTTCTCTCACCCAGCCTTGCAAAATAACATTTGTGGAATAATGAAACTTAGAATTAAAATATTTTTTTCCTTCCAAAATTACTATCACTAATTCTTTAGTTTTTTGATTTTGCGTCTCCTTGTAGCTATTTATCTTCTTCACGTGACGGCGGATGGCGATGGGCGGGCAAGGCCAAATTTGGCGTGCGAAGGGCCGGCAAGTGGTTGGTGAAGGGTTGGCGAGAGTCGCGTGACTTAGGTGACCTTTGGCGATCATTGCCTAGGTCGCATGACCTTGGGTGAGGGTCATCCAAGGTCGCGTGCTCACGACCTCAAGTGACATTTGCTCGGGGACGCGCAACCCTCGCGACCTTGGGCGATAGTCGCCTGAGGTCACGAGACCCTTGTGAGACCTAGCTGAGGGTCACCTAGGTTGTATGATGGCGCAACCCTCACCGAGGGTTGCTGGAGGTCATGCAAACTTAGGCGGCCCTCATTAGAGGTCGAGCGAACTCAATCGACAGCTATCGATGCCAAATTTGCCTTGCCGCAGCCATAGCTCTTCATCAATTCCGACAAAAGGTTTGGGTCCTTTTTTAATAAAAAAAATACAAAAAATACTCCTAAAGCCCATTGTAAAAGTTTTTTTGCCAAATACTACTTGAACTCAAAGTCTCTCTGCAAAAAGTTTTTACTAAACATAATTTGTATTTCCCTAAAAAGTTTTAGCTTTCAGTATTTGTATTACACACAAAACCCATTTGTAAAGTCGAATGAAACTCAATTTAAGAATAAAGGTCTAACGGTTATTCCTATGTTATTATCCTAATTAACTCCATTTCATCTATTTCTTTAAAGCTGTGTAAAAAATAAGTACATTATTGGAAGTCCATTACCTTCTTACATTAATTTAGGCATTTTATGGGTGAGGATGATGACTGCTACACATGCACTATGATAAAAAGAAAAAAAAAACAAAAGGAAAAGAAAAAGAAGAAGAAATAGACACGGACATAGTGACCATTAGCTTAGCGAATTAGAGCTGTCACGTCGAAAAAGATAATATAATCTACTAGTTCACATCAAATGGATATACTGGTCAGTCGGCATATATTAATGGTTCGCTTTATGAGCAAAAGCAATATTTTTAAATAGGGTCGATTCTACAAAATTAGTTGGTGTTTTGTTAAAGAAAAACCAATTCACCGCCCTTCTTGATTGCTTATTAGAACCTAACAAAGCACTCATAGTCTCTCTATATTGCAAGTTACTAATTATATTGCATAATAACTAGTTACAGACATTTTCAAAATTATTTATATATGTTCAAAATTAGCTCATCGAACACGAAGGCAAGCAAGAAACGGACGACAAAGAAGACTGAAGTTTAGGGAGAAAATTTTTCTTTGTATTCAGTCTATTCTTCAATGTACAAGCTTTTCTGTTTATATTACAAAGTGTATACACAAAGAAAGGCAATGTAATATTTTTACAAATCAATCTAATATTTGAATTGATTCTTTATAATCAGAATATGGAATCAATCAATTCCCGATATATTTCCAGAATCTTCTGCATATCTTCCAACACTCCCCCTCAAGCTGGTGGCTTGTAAATGTCCAAGACGCCTAGCTTGCTCAATAGATATGCATGTTGTTTTTGACACGGGGCTTTTGTAAACACATCTCGCGGGTTGTTCAGCAGGTTCCAATCCCTCTTGTCTCGATTGTCCCTTCTTGAATCTTCTCCCGAGTGAAATGGCAATCCACTTCTATGTGTTTGGTCCTCTCATGCATTATAGGATTCGCCGCAAGTTTCAAAGCTGATTCATTATCACAGAATAATTTTGTCGGACCTTTTAGCTGTATTCCGAGATCACCAAGTAATCCTCGTATCCACACAATTTTACATGTGGTCTTTGCCATGGCCCGATATTCTGCTTCAGCTGAGGATAGAGAAACCGTTGCTTGCTTCTTGGTTTTCCATGAAAGAAGAGACTCTCCTAACTTAATGCAAAAACCAGTTATGGATCTTCGACTCATAGGGCACGTTGCATAGTCTGCATCGCAATATGCTGTCATTTCCATGTTACATCTTCTAGATAGAAGTATCCCAAGTCCTGGACATCCCTTCAAATACTTCACGACTTTTAAGGCGGCATTCATATGAGATTCTTTCGGTTTGTGCATAAATTGACTGAGATTCTGCACTGCATATGATATATCAGGCCTGGTCATAGTCAGATAAATAAGTTTTCCAACGAGCTTCTGATAACTCGTCGGATCCTGTAATATGGGATCATCCTGAGAATTTCCTCCAATGTGGTCTGCTGTAGTCAATCTGATATTCTGCTCGATTGGAATGACAGCTGGCCTGCATCCTGATAAACCGGCCTCTGATATAATCTCCAACACAAGCTTCCTCTGACTGAGAGAAATTCCTTGGTGAGATCGAGCAATCTCAATCCCAAGAAAATATTTTGGTGCTCCCAGATCCTTTATATGAAATGTAGTATGCAAATATTTCTTTAAGCTCTTTATTGCAACTTCATCATTACCCATGATAAGAATGTCATCTACATAGATCATCAAGTAAATAGATGACGTACCTTTGGTCCATGTAAATAAGGCATAATCATACTTGGATTGTTTGAAGTTTGCACTGATGAGAGCGTTAGCAAATTTAGCATACCATTGTCTGGAAGCTTGTTTCAGCCCATAAAGGGATTTGCGGAGACGACATACTTTATTCTCCCCCTGTCTCCGTAAGCCCTGAGGAATATCCATGTAAATTTCTTCATCCAGATCACCATGAAGAAAAGCATTATGAACGTCCATTTGGTGCAATGGCCAATCATGGATCGCTGCAACTGATAAGAATGAGCGGACGGTGACATCTTTAGCAACTGGAGAAAAAGTTTCGTGATAGTCGAAACCTTCTCGTTGCGTGTATCCCTTCGCCACCAATCGAGCTTTGTATCGTTCAATAGATCCATCAGCTCTATACTTTACCTTATAGACCCATTTGCATCCTATGGATTTTCTAGTTGAGGGCAAAGGAACTATTTCCCATGTATGATTATCGCTAAGGCCCGTAATTCGCTTCCATGGCCTTTTGCCACCGTGGATCTTTGGACGCCTCATCATAACTAGATGGTTCTTTCTCATCTGATATACGACTAATGCAACATCTATGCTCTGACGAAAGTTTGTCAAAAGAGACATAGGAAGATATTGGATAGTGAATACCTGGTCCATTAAGTGAGGCGCAGACATAGTCTTTGGTCCATGTTGGTGGTTTCGTAGCTCGCCCCGAACGTCGTGGATGATTCGTTGGTGGTAGAGGTGAAGGTAATTCCACAGCATTATCAGCTATTTGTACGTCAGAATCATCTTCAATGGCTGTTGAAAGAACAGGTTCACTTTCCAATGTTGCATTCTGAGTCGATTGATCAATTGAGGGAGGTGGATTGACTTGTCCTGGTGATGCTGTGACAAAGTATTCAGGAGATAGGCTTTCCTCAATTGTGGAGCGATGAGGACTAGTGGAGATGTCCAATTCCTCTGTAGACTCGCGAAATGGAAAGATAGTCTCGTGAAAGATGATATCCCTACTCACAAAAAATTCTCCTGTTGATGGATCTAGAACATAATAGCCCTTCTGTAAGGTAGGATAACCCATGAAAATGCACCTCCCGGCACGTGGACTCATTTTGTCTCGAGGACCCACGGTTGCGATAGCAAAGACAACCGAAGACTCGTAGATGATCTATTGCTGGTTTTTTTTTTATAAAGTAATTCGAAGGGTGATTTACCAGCTAATATCCGAGTAGGCATACGGTTGATGAGATAGGATGCAGTGAGGACACAATCTCCCCAATATATTGCTGGAATAGATCCCTGAAACTTCAAGGCCCGTGCAACCTCCAGCAAGTGACGATGCTTACGTTCTACCACTCCATTCTGTTGTGGAGTATAAATACAAGAGCTCTCATGTAGAATGCCATGAAGCAAGAAAAGTGATCTGCAATCATGACTAAAAAATTCCTTCCCATTGTCAGTTCGTATGCACTGGATTGATTTCCCAAACTGATTTTTAGTCAGGGTGATGAACGTTTTCAAATGAGATGGAACTTGAGCCTTTGATTGCATACATGTATCAGCATTGAAAAAGACATGTATCAGCATTGAAGAGTATTTGACAGGAATTTTCCTTGCAGACTTTGGATACAGAAATGAGATTGAATTGAAATTGTGGGACATAAAGGACATTTTGCAGGATAATTTGGGAGCTAAGTTGAACAGTCCCTGTCAATGTGACATGAGTAACATTCCCATTTGGAAGTTGCACGAAATAGGCGTGTCCAATTTCCTATGCATTTTTGAGAAAAAATTTATATCACAAATGATATGATCACTTGCTCCTGAGTCTACTATCCATGCCCTTTTTGAAATTGAATTAATCGGGCAATGGGATATACCGAGAAACTTCCTCCTTTATTTCCAATGCCGCGCTTCGCAAAGGCTCGCATCAATTGCTGATATTGCCCATGAGTAATTGGTCGGTCACTACTTGGCCCGGTGGGTCCGATCACTTGGTAAGCCGCAGAATATTCTTTCTTTTTTCTTTTTCTCCTAGCTTTCCATGTAATTTCCAGCAATTATCTATGGTATGATGCGGATGTTTGCAATATTCACAGTATAATTTACCTCTCCCTTTGGAATTTTGTCCGAAATTCCTAATTGATGCGGAATAAATCTGGCCGTTGGATGATTTAATCGTGGAATTATCTCCACCATCCGATGCGCCGCACGAATCGACCCCTTGCGTGACCGTCGGATCTCCGGAGAAATCGAGGCCGTCGGATCGCCGCGAGAAATCCGAGCCGTCGGATCGCCGGATGGAATCTCCACCGTAGCTTCCGTCCCTTTTAAGGGATTTGTCATTTGCGAACCCTAGCCCCTCGCGATTCTCTCTCTCCCGGGCTAGGGTTTTCGCCCCCAATTCTCGTCCGCGGCGTTCTCCACGAAGCGCGAGAGCAATAGCCTCGCCTGCTCGTGTTTGCTCCGGTGCTGTAAGCCGTTGGCTCTCTTCTTGAACGGCCAGCTGGAAAATCCGGCCGAGAGGCGGCACGGGATCCATCGCCAGGATCTGCGAACGAAATGTTAGGTATATTTCGTTCAATATCAAAAGAAATCGAGTGGATTTCTCCCTCTCCCGATGGATTTGTATTGCACGAGAGTTTCGGGGTCCCTCGAGTTTCTCTTCGTGGCCTCGAGCTCGTTCCGGAGCGATGACAATTTGTTATAAATCGCCGTGACGGACATGTTCCCTTGCTTGAGATCTCGTGAGTTCCCGCATGAGACAAAAAATTTTTGCTCTATCGAGCTTCCCATACATTTCTTTTATATTGTCCCACATGGTTTTCGAATCCTCCGTCGGTGGGAGGCTCGCTGCGACGTGCGGAGAGACGCAATTGCCGATCCAGTGCGGATCGTGTGATTGCACTTTCGCCGTGCCTCGCCCGGCCTTTCATCCGACGGAATGGGTATGGTTTCGTCAAGGAAACCATCTTTATCTTTTGTCACAAGGGCCCGCCGGAAGTCTTGCGACCATTTGTTGTAGTTCTCTGTCCCGGTCGGTTGCGGACTAATCGGTCGCGGCTACCGGACCGTCGGCGGTTGATACGTGCAAGGGATCGCCGGCTCCGGTCGGCCGGTGATGGCCGCACCGGAAACGGTAAAAATCCGGGTGAGAGGTTCGGGTAGGGATTCGTCCCTGTACCCAACCCATTGAACCCGGTTCCATGACCCGCATCTCCAGACCCGTTTATTCGTTCTCCCTCTGCGGCTAAGTTTGCCCCGCTTGCGGCTGGTAGACTCCCGTCAGATTGAGTGTTACTTTGGTAACTCGTTACCCCCGGCAATGATGGATTCGGGTTTTGCCCGACGTACCATGGATAAGGTACCCATTGGTAAGGATGGCCCGGAATGGGTTGCCCCATATTCGCCCGAGCCGAGAATATCCGCCATTGAGTCCGGATCTGTTCCGGGTTGTGGAAATTGCATCGGTATCGCATGGGTGCTGTGACCTTGTGTCTCTCCCGTCGGTGTGGCGTCGCCTGTGAGAGGAGCGCCAGTTGTTGCAGGGAGTAGATTTTCTGGGTTCATGGTAAATTTCCGTTTCTTCTTCCTTCTTACAGAGTTTTGATTCTTTCGTAATCAAGACGTTGATCTGTCTTGCAGCTTCGAAAGCAATCAATTGCGGAAGATGGAGCTTAAAGCCAAAGCTCGATACCATGTCAAAAACTGAAGGCAAGCAAGAAACGGACGACAAAGAAGACTGAAGTTTAGGGAGAAAATTTTTCTTTGTATTCAGTCTATTCTTCAATGTACAAGCTTTTCTGTTTATATTACAAAGTGTATACACAAAGAAAGGCAATATAATATTTTTACAAATCAATCTAATATTTGAATTGATTCTTTATAATCAGAATATGGAATCAATCAATTCCCGATATATTTCCAGAATCTTCTGCATATCTTCCAACATTAGCTTTTCTGTTTAAATCTGACTGTCCAAGATATTAACGGATCGGTGCCTATCTTTGAGGCCACTAAAGCGTAGAAAATACCGTTTTATGATGGACTTGATGTTGATAGACAATTTACTTTCTTGACAGAGTCAATAAAGGTGAAAGAGACCTGACCCACCGGTCGAATAGATGAATTTTGCCTAAAGTCGAAAAACGTTCTCTGCATAATTTTATAATCGTTGGGCGCAGACAACTTTTGAGAATTATACGCATTGCTGGTTCTCTTTTTCTCTATTAGGACTGCTTGTTGGCTGATGAAGAATAAAAGCTCTCGGACCTTGAATTTCATCAATTGGATGCAACCGTTGTCGAGAAGGCGGAGATGGTCCGACTCCAGAAGCTCCTACGCATCAAAGGCGAGGTGGAGAAACATCTGTATTGGAGCCACTGCGAAATGACATATGATGTGGAGCGGCTAATCACGGCTCCAAGCTATACACACCTTTAGAGGCGGTCGCATACTTGATTGGGCTATAACGTTGGGTACTTCCAAATGGATTCTTGATCTAGATTTCGACTGGAGTTTTATGATTTGGCACATTGCTACTGAACTCTGCTGCCGCCCCAAAGAACGTACGAGTCTGGAAGATGCTCCATTTGAAGAAGCACGCATTAAAAAACAACACAAGGTCAAGATCTAGAATTAGCAGGCGCTTGTCTTGATGTATGCTATATCTCCTTGTCAGATATCCTGCTATGGCTAGCGGAATCGCGCGCGTTCAGTTCAGAGACAGGCAAGAAGTCCATCAGAGAACTCTGAGACATGGAGCAGAAGCCGACTAATCCAGCTGACGTAACTTGAGGATACAAAAACTTCATTGCTAATTTTATGGATTATTTCACTAGGACTACAGACCATCTATGGAAGCGAGAGCAAAAGTTCAAGATAAGGATGCTTGCAATCAATGGAGGAAGCATGTCAACACTAAAGCTAAGCCTAAACATACCGAAAGGCAATAGCAGCAAAGGTGTGCTATTTCACGGATGCCGACTAGCATCCCAGCTAGATACTGTTATTGCGAATCAAGAGCAAAAATGGTCCATCATCGAGGTTTGGGTGGAAATGTTGGTTTATACCGCTATCCGGTGTCAAGGAAGTTATCATGCTTAGCAACTAAGATGAGGAGTCCAGCTCCGAACTCTCGCCTGCCTCCTGATGGATCATTGGCTTAACTGATCACTTCCAAATACTACATGCCCTGGAAATAGTGGAGCTAACTTGTGAAATAGCATACTAGTTCACTCTGTTTCTGTCACCTGCCTGAGTGCCTTCCCATCAGATAGTTTGTTGCAGCCCTCCCTAAGGGATTTAGGGAGAGTGGGTTTAGCCGTATGTTGAACGGAAACGGACAGTCCCCTAAAGGTACTCGCTCTCATTCATGCATGTTCTCCCGAGTCCTTACCACACGCGATGTTTATTGATTTTATTTGACTAACGAAAAAATTCAATTTAGTAAGAGTGACCACCAACTAACTAGGAGCCAAGTGGAACGTGGAGAAGTCCCTTCCTATATAAACCAGAAATCTATGATCAAGGTTTGGTTAAGCTGATAATTTGATCGGTGCCTTTTTGGTAACTAAACACAATTTTTTTTTTTTTTTATCGAAAACATGAGTCATGCGGTCTTTTCATTTTAAGTCTCTAAGAATGTCCCACTAAATCCTTATGTATGGTTATTTTTTATAACATTTTTTAATTAATCATACGACAAAACAATATCAAGTAAAAATTAATGAAAACCACACATTCAACAATATAAAGCATAAAAATAAAGACATCAAAAATAAAATGCGAACATCAAAACCCAATGGCAAAAATATATGAGGTTTCATTATTTGAGCCTTAGGGCATGAACCCCGTGAATTCAATTCTAACTGAAAGTCAAAATCAAATTTCTACCGAAGAGAATTATCTACTAAACAAAATTTACTAAGTGATATTAAAAACAAAAAAATTCATAGAAGTAATCTCTAAATGCAATCCAAGCGAGACATTTTTTTATTGTCATTTTTCTTTTACTATTATTATTATTATTATTATTATTATGAATTTCATCTTTTCATGCGTTTCATGAGTCGGTTTATTTCAAAAATCAAGCAATATAACTCCCTAAACTAGATGATTATGAATCAAATGAAATCCAACTAAAACTACTTTTAAAATGTAACTAACAACTTGAGACTTGCATAATCCTACCAATTTATTTTCCTTTTCCGTTTATTTCTTAAATATATTTTTGTTATTATTTTTTATTTCTTTCTTTCTAATATCTTAGTCCTTCACCCCCTTCGTTCCATGGTTTTTTTCCCCATATCCAAACACTCACCAGAGAAAAATACACGCACACTGTGTAGAACAGCACACACATGCTTTACCCCACCACGATTGTCTCCGACCACCACGCCATTCTCACCATCACCCGCCAGCTGTCGCACGTACACAACCAAAGCACGTTGTGGGTATACAGAATACAAAGATGGAAAGGGAACAAAGTAGAGAAAGATTGATCGCAGAACCGAATATACAAACAACAATTCGAGCCCTCGATTCTGTTTAGAGAGATTCGCAAGCTACGAGACGCGGTTTTTTATATTGTACATTAAGTCGACAAACGGCATGACACATCAAATCGTACTTAAGCATGGCCAACCATAATAAGACTAATAAATCCGAGTTCTAATTGGAATTAACATATCATTACTCTCGGATCAAGCAATGAAAAGGAAACATAAATGCCTAAAAGTACAATAATCCAATTGTACGAGGTTAAGCATTAAACCAAATGGCTATCAAACTCATTTCTTCAAGGAACTGTGCAATCTGATGTCATTCAAATATTTTATTGAACAGGTAAAGAATACCTCGGTGTCGTAGCTTATATGCAAAATCAAAGCAGTGATTCATTTCAGATCATCACATCAGCAACAATAAGGGTTCAAATCATAATAAAAAAAAGCTTCAATCGTAGTCGATTTTCACACAAATACAATTAAATGAGGGAATTGCATCCTGGGGTGATCTTCGTGCAGCTCCGCTTCCATGCACGCGAGTTCATTTTCGAATGTTCAGCGCAGAGAGAGAGTGGCCGGGCTCTCCCATTGGAAATTGAATTGGGCTGAGCCGGACTCACGGGCTTGCCTGGTTTGATGGGTTCGGCTTGTGCTGATGTTGATGGTTGAGCCTCCTGAACCGAAATTGGACTTGATGTCGACGGGCTGGGCTGGAGCCAGATGGGCCGGTCCGGGTCATCGCAAAAATGGACACTCTCTTCTATTTTTTATTTTTTATTTTTGTTCTTTTACTGTTATTTGTTTTTATTTTTTTTCAAAAAATGCATGCTTGGCTTGTCGGCACTAGTCAACATAGTTAATACCATTTTTATTGTACCATGTATTGTGTATCAAAATGCGTTGATGAGCATTGAAAATGCCCCTATAAGTGCAAAACTATTGATCCATTTCAGGGTGTTTATGGCGCATTAAATAAGAACAAGATATTGTTTTAGCACATAATGTGCTAAGCTGAAAATTTCACGGTTAAAATGACTTTTCTCATTGTCAAATTTCCCGAGCATTGATAACTGCAACTTTGTATTACAAGAGGGCCCTTGGATAATTTCAAGGGGGTACGTTGCTATTGGGAAGCCACAGACATATACGGACCTGATAACAGGTAGTTTAGGGAAAAATACTAAGATCGTGTATGAGATCTTTGATGAACCCTTCCGAATGGGAGTTAATTGGGGCAAGAAAAGAAAAGGTAGGAAGACCTATTAATAAAGATGGCAATTCTTGATCTATAACACAAAACAAATACAATGAGAGAAACCCAAATTCGGTAAGATACAATATGATTAATTCAAAATTGGCATGAATTGACACTTTTTCATTCATTTGATTTTAAAAAAAATGCAATTCACGATCGCATTGAAATATTTCGGTAATGAAATGAAATTACAAGAACAGCCGATAGGGACGTCATTATCCGTCATAGTTGAATTGCTGCCATTACCTATTGAGGACAAATTTTTCCATGTGGATGAAGAAAAGTCAGGTATGAAAGGTTTTTGTTAAGTGAGCTGGCAGGACCTATTAGGGCTAAAGCCCGTTTAGCTCAAACCTCCCAATTCATTTTCATTGATTATAGGGATATCACAATAATGAAGGACCGCAGCTTTAGCGTGACATCATTATCATCGTTACCTTTTTTATTTTGTTAATATTATTAGGGTCCCTTTTTCTCTACTTGACTACGAAAGTCTGAAAAATCAGAATTGGCCATCATCGTTTCGTCTCTGTTTCTTCCGCCATAGCAGGAAGTGCAAGCAGCAACATGTTTTCGGTAGAGTCCGAATGTCTGGACCAACAAATCAACCGTTCATTTAGTCTAATGTTAGACCCACTCACACCTTTGCCCTTTTTTTATCTTCTCTGTGTACCTGCATGGTAGGTACAAGTAAACCTGGAAGAAGATGGAAGGAGTTTCTGCAGCAGGCGATGCACCTGACTCATCACCATCAGCGAACGCCTGAAACAGCATAAGTGAAACGAGAAAGCCTCCTCTTATTTCCTTGGCGATCTTGAGAAGAGCGATTGGTGACGAGATCGCCTCCCTCAACCCAAAAGAGCTGAGCCGTCGAGTCTATGCAGGAGCGCTTTTGAAGGACAACAAGAAGCAGCGCGAGGCAAAACATGACCAAGTGCTTTTGGAGGACAACAAGAAGCGAGGCAAGAAATGACGAAATTAAGGCAAGTTCCAAAGGACAGAAATAACATGAGCTGCTCAGATCGATAATAATCTTGAGGAAAATATTTGGCTGGGGTTGTAACGCCCGCCATGAAACTAAAACCGCATGATATGCAGGAAAAGTCAGAAAATGAGGACCCCTTCTAGATGATAAGTGGATCAATAAAGCAAGACCACTTCCGGGATCTGCCATATACACACAAGTATTGGGTTGACAAGCAACCAAACAAGAGCTGCTGGATGTTTCTGGCTAAGGGCTTGCCAATCACTGGGGGTTCCAACACCCTAATCTGAAAATGGACAGAAGAAGAGGAGTGGTACCATTGCTTTTGCTATCCTAAACAATTACGTTTTTAGTCAAACCTTATTGAGACTCTAGGTCGGTCCAGGTACAACGTATGAATTCGCTTGACAAATATGACTCGCAAGCAGTGAGAAAAACGTTCTGTTGCCGCGAAATGAGCACCTTTGTCTAGGCATGTCTTTAGTGTTATTTTGGCGTTTCTAATTTGCCAATTTCGCTGAAAAGATGCTGCTGAATATGCGCCCTTTTCCAGCTGCAAGTTGCTCATTTAGCGGCAAACAATTTTTGCTGCCGAAACAATTTTCAATTTCTTATATGAAAATGAGATGTATTGCTAATCATCATCCTCGCTAATAAACCAACCCTTTGCTTTTTTTAAATATTTCTGAGTTTCAGGTACGATGGCAACGAAAGTTTGCCCGTCCCCAAGCTAAGAAGAGTTGACTGGCTACAAATCGAAGGGCAATTCAAAACGATCATGCTCTCTCCTACGACCACGTACGAAGTCGCAATCATTGTGAAGATGAGCCATTGAAACTTTGGATGGCATGTTCCGGTAAACCTCAATCTCGCTCCACCAAATGGAAACAAGGAGGGATACATGGAAAGGTCGGACATTCAGAAAAAGGAAGAGTGGATTCCCATTAGCATCGGCAAGTTTGATACTACACCCAAAACGGTCGGCGAGATAGCCTTTTCCCTCACGCAAATTGAGACTAGCCGATGACGTTCGTTTTCAATTTCCCCACTTAGCCGATAGAACGAGGACGGCATAACACTCAAGACTCACGCTTTTCACGTGGGGGATTAGTCAATAAGGACAGACACATAGTGACGATAGCAGATGAGTCATGGATGGGGCATTTTACAATTTTTACCTAAATTAGGATTAGTATTAAGTCCACTGCCAACGTAAAAAAATTTTCCACACTTTCATAGTTGAATAGATGAGTTGTGTATTCATAGATAGGTCTGTAACCAAATTCATTTGCGTGTCATTCATTCAATAATGAATATATACTCTAGCGAACCTAATAAATTATCTTAATTTAACCAACTTTTTGTCATCAACTTGATTGCAATATTCTACTTTATTACATTTACATGCTAGTCCTTCACCGAGGTTCGGTATACGTCCAGCGTGATTAATTTTTATTATTGCCCAAACGTAGAGAATAGCAATAAAGAACAAACAGTGATTTATCTTAAACAGCTTTTTCTTTTTTCTTTTTACTTTTTTTTTCAAATCTTATTACACGGGCATTTAAATTTTTTTCTTAATGCAAATGCTCAAAAACTTTTAATCGTTTTTATGCTGAAATGCAGTTTCCCATATTTTTCAAAAGATGATTATGAAAATGCCAAGCAATTTCGCCGTGGTAAAGCAAATTGATAGTTCTGTTTTTTTTGCTTCTATTATTACACTTATATTTTATAAAGGTCTTAGAGATCATATATGTTTTGATTGCTTGTTCCTCAAAATCAAAGCTTGAGACACTCACAAATAAAAAAAAGAAAAAGAAAAATTGCGGCACTAATTTATTTCTAGTTTATTAGTTCCTCATTCAGCATCGTCTCTGTTTAGACCGATGGCTGCCTCTGAAGTGGCCGTTTCACTGGCGTTGGCCAGACTTCACGATCTTCTCTCCAAGTCCGAAGGCATCATCATCTCTAAAAAATTAACACATCAAATCTCTCAATCCATAAGCAATCTGCAAGAGATCCTGAACACCAGGGAACACGCCGAGCTCAAGGATGACCATAACCAAGAAACTCGGGGAGGTGAGGAACGACTTCTGCTTTTGGGCTCGTGGAGCTGACAAGATTGCGAAGAATTCCTTGTTGCATCGTTCCGTGATCAGATGTCGAAATCGCAAAAAGGTCGTTTTGCCGCATTAGTTCCATTCTTCTCAATAATGAACCGAATATGTGCCAGGAAAAAGATGGCCGAGGATTTCATGATAGAAATTGGATCATTATACGGCAACTTCGCATCATCCTGGCCTGCTGCTAAAGGTGACTTCGCAGATGCATTCCTCTTCTTGATCGCTCCTCTTAGTCCCCGTACGCCGCAATCCGTGGGGCGATGAACTTCGATTCGATCATCTAGTATTTTGTGGACAAAGCCACTACAGGTTGCAAAAAACCCCATCTACACGGCCATCCGTGGCGCTGATAGTGGTACGTAGAACGACCGGAGCAGACTAGACGGTCGTATCAGCAAGTGAAAAGAGAAGATTTGAAGATGAAGGAACTCTTGAACCGAGAGAAATTTTTAAGTTTTGGCGCATGGATAGCGTCTTGCTAAGTGTTCATCCTCCCTGCAGAATGAGCCAATGTGAGCTCTACGAGAGGGAAATCCTAGGCCGTCAGACAAGAGAGTAACGGGAAGAGGGAGCCCATTCCGTTGGGGACGCCGCCAGCCGCGTTGGTTTTGACCTCAGCCTGGGGTGATCTTTGTGCACCTCCACTCCCACGCGCTCGGGAGTTCATTTTCGGATGTTAGAGGAGGAAAGGTGGGAAAGAGGGAGTGGACGGGCTCTCACATGGGCTTGGGCTATGGCTCGATTGAGTTGGCCCTCTTCAGCTTGAGCGGTCTAACGGGCCAATGCAAATTGAATTGGGCTGATCCGGACTCACGAGCCTGGTTTGATGGGTTTGGCTTGCGCTGTTTTTGATGGTTGAGCCGGGCTAAACCGAAATTGGACTTGATGCTGACGGACTGGGGTAGGGCTATATGGGTCGGACGGGTCCTTCCATAAATGGGCTAATTGGACTCATTCTTCTAACTTTCATTTATCATTCCTTTTTGTTCTTTTACCGTTATTTACTGTTATATTTACGAAAAGGCATGCTTGGCTTGTTGGTACAGTCGTAGAGTTAACACTCGTTTTGTTCTAACCTGTATGTCGACCAAAGCATTGGAAATGCCCCTTAATCCGTTTCAACGCGTTTCTAGCATTTTCTGTACGGACAGGCATATGATTTAGCATTTTAATGAGCCAAACTCAAAATTATTGAGCTTGGAAATGACTTTTATCTCTACCAAATTTCCTAAGCATCAACTACTACGACTTTTTACCTTGAGAGGACCCTTGGATGATTTTGGAGGGGTATATTGCTACCGGGAAGCCATTACCAGATATGGACCCGGAAAAAGTTGGCATCTTTGGCAAGAACACCAAGATCATGCATGAGAACTTCCATGAACGCTTTCGGATGGACTTATTTAGGGCAAGAAAAGAAAAAGGCAGGAAGACTTGTTAATAGAGATGGTGGTTCTCAATCCACGACACGACCCCAACATAACAAGAAAAACCCAGTTTGAGCGCTATATGACATGGTTAACTCGAAATTGTAATGAATTTACACTTTTTCATAGACTTAATTTCTAGAATTTGAAGTGCATTCTACAATTGCACTGAAACATTTTGGGAATGAAATGAAATAACAGGAACAACCGATACTGACGTAATTACATGACATGATTATTTAGATTTTTCCATGTTTGTAAAGGAAAGTCTAGTCTGGAAGTAAAGAAGGGCTTTGTTGAACAAGCCTTTAATAAGTGAGCCCATTTAGCTCAAGCCCAATAATCAAGCATCTTTAGTGTGACATCATTATTATTATTACTTTTTATGTGTGTTATTCTTATTTGGATCGCTTTATTTCTACTTTGACTATGGAAAATTTGTAAAATCAGAACCCACCATCATACCTCTGTCTCGGTTTCTTCCACCATAGCAAGAGTTGCAGGCAACCATACGTCTTCGGTACAGCCCAATTGTCTGAACCAATAAATCAAACTTATCTTTAGTCGAATGCCAAACCAACTCAAACCTTTGACTTTTGCAGGCATGACCGTGATAAACCACCATGTACTTGCACATACATCGCAAGCATGACACAAATGATATTCCGACGTGTCCATTGCATGTGAAGTGGAGTCTCAACTGAGCCCAAAACGGAGCAGCAGTTAGCAAACAAAAGAAAAACTACAGCTCCAATCTATGAACAATTTATGGTCATTAATGATTTCTCTACATTAACACCCTGTCGAACATGATGCGTGCAAACTTTGAACACCTCAAGCTCTAAAATAAATCCAGAGGCTCTTAGTTTAGAGGACAATTCACTGAGAACAATGTAATAACGGGAACACCAAGGGAAGGAGAACTCTAGGCCATCAAAGGATCAAGCGTCAATTCGCAATACATAATCAGTACATTGAACAATAACATACAAATTCCTCCTGTGCAATTTCAAATTGATCAGTGAATTCGCCATTGTCATCTCAGAGGCAAAACGTCGAAGAGGTGGTGAGCATGAAGGGTGAGGTGTTATACCAACGGGAATTCTTGTCAATTGGCGAGGAATAATATAAAATGAGACGCCCAGCTAAAAATTGCTAGAGAGGAATCGACGAACCTGAAACCAAATAAATAGACACCAATTGAGGTAACGATTTGAAGCTTTCGGCAAAAGGCAACACTGAACGATCGTATGATTTGAGTCTCGACGAATCGACCGTATCCTACCTTGGCGAAGACTTGGAGAATCTCACGAAGATGAAGCTGCGCGGGATGAAGCAATTTAGCGCCGAAATTGCTCGACGAAGATATGCAGCTGCAACTGGCCTCGACCGCAGGCGAAGGCACTGGATTTGGTCCAGAGCGTGTGCTTATGTGCGCACCAAGCGTAAGAGAGTGCGTTGTAATCTTGTTATGAATTCTCTTGCAAAGCGTGAAATCGTGAGTTTAAAAGGAATCTCCAAATGCGTTAGACAAGAGGGAAAGAGCACGAGAGAAGTCCGCTTGGCGGTGATGAGCGTCGATGCTCCGCTCCGTTACGGCAGAGGCTGTGGTGGGCGGCGCGGGAGATATGACGGTGGCTGTAACTGACTGGAGACGGTAGACGATGGAATTGATGGTGATGGAGCAATAATTGCTCCGGCAAATCGACCGCCGAGAGTGACATCCCTGATGAATGGAATGGGCCGGACTTTTGTCTTTTAAGCACCGCTAAATGCGATCGAAACTTTTTTTGTGGTTGTTATTTTTTATTCAATCATATCATTTTTATGCTTGTTCAATATGCTAGCAAAAAATTCAGTTACTTATATCATAAGTATGATTGTTAATATGTTTAGAAAAGTTAGTCAACATGAAGTATTTTTATAATCGATTACAATCTATATTTGACTATTTTGTTGGTTAATGAATTTTTTTTTCATTTATTTATATTTTTAAACGATATAAGCGATCATTTTTAATAAAATATTTTTCAAACGCGTCAAAGTTCTTCTCTACATTATTCAAGTGGATGCAAGGGGCACTATAAGAACACCTCAAAGTTCTTCTCTACATTCTTCAAGCGGATGCAAGGGGCTAACGCACATGCTGAAGAACGACCTCATGATTGTCGGGAGAAAAAGACGAGGATAATCTCATTTACCAAGTTTCGAGCAGGACACCGAAACTCTTTGCTTGAACGCTTTGCTTGCTATTATCAAAAGTAAAGCAGAGGGATCAAAGGGCGGATGTAGATTGGTCAACTGCAGGGTCCATATGGTCAAACGTCCAGATAAACTCGGTTCACATGATCAATAAATAATGCAACATCAAGCTCTCAGTCAATGAGTGAGACTATTTAAGCTGTCGGGATTCCACTTTTATGATTTCTAAACTTCCGTAAGGAAAAAAGACGATCGTGGTATGAACATGAATGATCCCCATGGGGGCCAATGATAACTATCAAGTGTTTCGGATATTAGCAGGAGGAGCATATGAGATTTGCTTGAGTAAAACTTTCTCATTTGCTAACCGAATGAAAGAACAGCGCGTGATGTTGAAGAGCGGGGGAATAGGATGAACGATAATCAAACCCATGTGATGATAAAATCAGATAAAATGAGGCGTATATGTATTAAACTTTATTCACCCAACAACTTAGCCGCCAGATACTGGCGCTTTGAACTGCATTTAAACGCTTAACCCTTGGGGTCGACGCGGAGGCCCTTGAGGATGAGGCTCGACTTGTAAATTTGGCACGTCTCACAGTGGTAAAAATATTTCTCGCCCACGTTCTTTGCGTCCGTCGCGAACTTGCCGATGCGGAGCTTGACCCATTCCTCCTTCGGCTTCTTCGCAGGACTCTCCCTGCTTATCACTACATATTTTCTTTGATGCTTCATGTAACTACTTTTTGGTTGTGTAGGCCATTACAACATTTTTGTTGGTAACCTCAGTGCTGAGGTGACGGATGCCATGTTGTTTGCATGCTTTTCTGTTTATCCCAGCTGTTCGTAAGTTACATATCTCCTTATCTGGTTTTTTGTTTTGGCTGAAAGTGCAAACTTTCTATTAAAAAAGACATAGTAAAAAGACATTATGAGCATTATGCATTCTTGTCAGTCAAGTTCAAATAAATGTGGTATTAAATTGGACCTCTGTGCTAAAACACAGAGATGCACGGGTTATGTGGGATCAGAAGACTGGACGTTCAAGAGGGTTTGGCTTTGTTTCTTTCAGGAACCAACAGGTGCTTTTTTGCATTCTCCTTAACCTATTGTCATTTCCTACATCTATGTGTTCTCCATCCATTATACACGTACATATTCTGTTGTTCTAAATCTCCAGTATTAAGATTGTCTGTTAATTTGTGGTGGTTCTGTTTGTGTTCAGGATGCCCAGAGCGCAACAAATGATTTGACTGGTAACTGTTCTGCATTCTGAGCAAAAGTATTTTTCTCTCTTACATTTGTTATGGTCGTCCGTGTTAAGGAGATTACATTCTTTATCTTGGATATTGGAATAGTGAAACAGATGAACTATTAATACTGAACTTCAGGTTTTCTTAAACAGACTCTTGCAACTTCCAGACATCCTTCTTATCTTTTTGTCTATAGTAAGTAGTTCATAGATGGGAAGCTTTTTCTTGGATCATGATCAAGCTGTTTCCCACAGATACCTGGATTGGCTTGATGTCTTGGGGGTAAGATATCAAGGAGGTTCAATTTTGAGCCATTTTTCATTTTTAAATATACGCGGTTGTCTTTTGCCAAGAGAAAAGAAAATTTGGGGTTGTCACCGAACTTTTTTACATTTTTGTTCCATTCTTAGTTTTTTTACAAAAATCAATGCAGTTGTCCACTCGTTGTCACAATGGCTAAAAAAATTTGACAAATAGGTGGTGCCTTTTTGTTTGCTATTTTGTGAGCACATTGATTACTGTAGCTTTCGATGATGCATCATAGTTAATAGGCCCTGTGGGTTGATTAAAGATGATTTTCTGTTAGAAATTTGGGCATAGTAAGAAGTTGGCAACAATTTAATTATATTGGATAGTATAGTAGTAGTTCAGTGGTTCAGTGACATGCTAGAAAGTTGAACAGTCTTCCCTAGTAATAACATGATGGCTAGTTCCTATTACTGTCTCCATGTAAACTCACGTTATTTTTGCTTTATATTTCAGGGTAATGGCTTGGCAGTAGACAGATATGTTGCAATTGGGCAACAAAGGGTTCTGGTGGCATTGAAGATAAGCAGAGCTCTGATGCCAAAAGTGTGGTGGAGCTAACCAATGGCTCTTCAGGTTAGCATTGAACAGAATTTTCTTGGATTCATCTTGGTTGATATGCGGTACTCATCTTTGTTGATATGCTGTGCTCGAAGGAACAAGCATTTTAAGTTTTACTGCCCAAGGCATTGTGTTATCTACTGTTATAGGCATTTTCTTTATCATGATTGAATGACGTATGAGCCACTTTATTTTTTTCATTGCAGAGGATGGCAAGGAGGCTATAAACAATGATGCTTCGGAATATAATCCTCAATATACAACTGTTTATGTAGGAAATTTAGCTTCAGAGGCAAGACTGATCTCTCTTTTTCTGTACTATCTTTTGGTGCTTGTCCATATGATAGATTTTTTAGTAATTTGGGGGCAAATCAAAGTGGATTTTTCCAGATTATCTGTAGGGAAAACTAGTATTTTCATCATGAACGGGGGGGTACAGTAAACTTTGCATCGCATGTTTTTGTAATTACACTTTACATCTTCATCTTGACATTACTACATTAGCCATCTGTGCTTTGTTCTTTTTGTGACAAGTAATAAAATTATATCAAAAGAAACTGTTAAAATTTTTTATTAAGAAAGTTTAAATAAACATCAACCATCTGTGTATTTTTGCAACTGCCATTGGGCTCTTCTTTAGTTATAACTAGTCAAGAAGCCCGTGCTATGCATGGGTCTCTTTTGTTGTTATCAAATAACTTAAACTTCAGGCAAGTAAAAGGATAAGAATTTGGGCTGAACTTATCTGCTATAAAATGAAGAAGAAATCAAAGTGTGGTCAGGGTTCTAATTCTTTTCATGTTTTCTTCATATCAGATCCAATTCTATTCCTTTCCTCTTCATTAGTTAATTTGATGGTAACTTTTACAATGACTAAATGTAGATGTATTGGATTATACTCTTTGAGCGCCAACATTATGAGGAGAGAAAATCTTACAAAAAGTTTAGATAATTTCAGTTTACAGAATTTAACAATGATTAGAAGACAAATTAGAATTAGAGGTGAAAAAAGGCTTTAATTAATTTCAAATGAAATTGCATATAATTGGATTGGTGATTGCATATGAATCAAATAGTTCTTGGAGAAGTATCAGAAAAGAAATAATTTTTTAAATTGTAATTCCATCCACCCTATTTATCTCTTCTGCAAATTTTAAATTCAATTTGCTTACATGATAATTGTTATGGAAAAATTAAGTAGTAAACCAAATGATATCAGAGATTATTTGGATTGATCTTTTTTTTCTTTCAAATTTTTAGTTTTCAGTATTTGAGCTTTGACTTCTCTTTAATCTTGACCACTTCGAATTCCTAAAACTATATAAATACAAACTTTTCAGATCTTTAGGGTCATTAAATTTCTTTTGGTAGTTTCTTAAAATTAACATTAATTTTAAATTTATGCGAAGGATGCTTCTTTTACTTTGATAATTTCATATTTTCTTAATTAATGTTTTTAGTTTCTGAAAGAAAAATAAAAGAAAGAATGGTTTGAATAAAAAATGAATACTTCATTTAGTGAAACATGTTTCTTGATTTGTTCAGTTAGTGGGGCAAATGTCACTAAAAGAGAGAACCACATATCAACACTGATAGTCCCCTTGCTTTTGCACCAAGATACATATATAGTATTAGATTAAGTTAACTATAATTAATGCAACCACATTGAGTGGGTTCATACTGAAATAATTTTTTTGAGACTAATTTATTCTGTTACACTTTTTATCATAAGCTCTTTGATGTTGGTACTACATTAGTTCATACTTGGAGCTGTTTTTAGAGGAGAGAATTTCAGGAATTTGGTATGTGAAGCGAAGGTGAATGAGTAGAGAGGAAGAGCTGATAGAACTTATTGTACCAAAGTTAAACCTATTAATATGGAAAATGGCTCCAATAATTGCAAGTTTAAATTTGGCCTTTCAAGTGATTAAAATGACACTTGTAAGTATTCAGATTTTTTGGTGATGGGCATTTAACGGAGATTGTGGAGGTTATGGAGTGGGAAGTACTTTTGTGAACTGTGCCTAGTAAAAGTGTTATTTCTTTTGAAATGATAGGGTGCATCTTGCCCCCATGGAGCATGATACCGTATGTAGATTTCCATTATGTCTGTCACTCAAGTTTAATTATCTATACCACCTTGGAATGGTTGTTTATAACTTAGCGAAATTTATGCTATAATTGAATCGTTATAAATATGTGTGCATGCCTGTGAGACTGTATAGGCTCATTTTCAGAAGTTATCTATCTCCAATTCTTTGGAGGAAATTCTAAGTCATTTTAATTTGCAGGTCACTTAGCTTGAACTCCATCGCCATTTTCATGCTCTTGGTGCTGGAGTGATTGAGGAGGTCCTTGTCCAAAGAGATAAAGGATTTGGTTTCGTGAGGTTTAGTACTCATGCAGAAGCAGCATTGGCTATTCAAATGTGAAATACTCAGTCACTTCTATGTGGAAGACAAATTAAGGTGTTTTCTTGGGCTCTTTACTAATGCTCTTCATTTCTATTCTTTTTTTTTTTTCACAGAGTGCTGATAGTTTGAAAAGTAATCCGTTCCATAGAAAATGTAGTGGGAGATTATTAATTTTGCAGTTATGCTGTTGAACTTACTGCACTTTTTTCCTTTCCTTGATCGTAAATCCTACCACTTCCCATAGTTAACCTTTGGTCAAAGACCTCATTTTTGTTTACACTGAGATTATAATCCAAGTTGTCTTTGAGTTTTGTGCATTTAGTGACTTCACTAAACCCTTTTGGATGAGCTTAGTGCTCTTTGATTTAGGACAGTTGGAGTTAAACTAACTCTGTTAATGCCGTAGCTATGACTTCGTCTGCATGTTGTGCCACCGCATGTTCAGCTGTACCTCTTATCCTCTAGAAGGATAAGCAAAGGTGGCATGTGTTATGGTGACGACATAGTTCTCTGGCAATACAAGTGAAGTGTTCTATTTCTTCAATAATTTAAATGGGCTTTCCGTGGCATAGAGTTTAAGATATAACAGCTGTCTGCATCTTGGCAGTGGTAAAAATAGATCGGGGGCCCTAGCATGTGAAAACGGTAGTCAACACAAGACTTCGTCCCCCTGGTGTTTTTATTGAACCAAAGCTGACTTCTGATTTGTTTGGGCTTGCAGTGCTCCTTGGGTAGCAAGCCCACTCCCCCAGGAACAAGCTCCAATCCCCTTCCTCCACCTGCTGCAGCGGCACCATTACCAGGCCTTTCTACTGCTGAACTATTAGCCAATGAGTGAATTAGCAATGAGCAAGATGGGCGACATGCGTCCTCTCATGCAAGGGCAGCATCCTCTCAAGCAAGCAGCGATGGGTATGGGAGTTGCTGGCGGAAGCCAGGCAATATACGATGGTGGGTTTCAAAATGTTGCAGCCGCCCTGCAGCTCATATGTTATTAGTAACATGCCTGGTTTTTGGCTTACTGAGTAAAGAGGGGAGAGAGAGGGAGGGAGGAGGAACTTTTCTTGAGCTACATATATTATTGAGAGTTTATGACCTCTAGGAAGTTGCCGATGTTTGCCGTCTCTGCGCATGTTACCCTTTTCGATCTGTTCTCTTCGTCTGTATATTATTCTATTTGTGTATCTGTATGGTTGGCTGCTCAAAAATGAATCCATGTCTCTTTGGACCATCTTTCCCTGAGGTTCTTTTGCTTGTTATGGGTGGCATTACGCTCATTATTTGGATTCATTCTATTTCTACCAAATTAAGTCCAATCACATTTTCAAAACCGGCAAGGCTTGTGCTGTTTTAAATTATGGCGAATCGCATCAAATGTTGGCGGTGAATGCTACTAAAGTCAATCACACTTCGAAGAACTGCAAGACTCCCTAGTGACAACATTATAGGTGCATCAATAGTGGAAGCCCGTGTGCTTTGATTTTTGGTGGAGTAAAATTTACACCCAATATCGCATGGTTCACGTTCTTTCACTCCCCAGATGAAGAGGAATGGAGTTGGCTCGTTGTAGTCAAATTGATACTCCTTGAATGGAGAAAAGTATAGGACAAAAAGTTCTAAAATTATTGTATTGATATCAATTTAGTCATAAATATTTTAATTTGACCATTTTAATCCTAAGTTTTTTCACATTGACAATAATTGAGTCCATCTGGTTCATCTAGGCCAAAAATTGCTTACGTAAATGTCGATCGTCTTACGTGGTATGATTGGCATTGATATGGATAATTTTATAAATTTTCTAATGATTCTTTTGAATTTATTCTAATTTTCCTTTCTCTTTTTTCTTTTTCCTCCACCCCTTGATGGTTGATGGAGGTTGCCAACGAGGGCAAGGGCCAAGACACCATCGCTAGCCACAAGTAAGAACCAGCCCTTGTCGTCCTTGGGCGAGGGCTGGGCAAAGTTGGACCTCGCCAAATTCGACGAGGCCCCTTGCCAGTGAAAGTTGGGCAAGGGTCCCCTCACTAGATCTTGTGAGGGGTAGCCTCGCCAGGCCCTCGCCCTTGCCGGAAATTGGTGACTTCCATCGGCCATCATGGAGGATAGTGGAGGGAAAAGAAAAAGAGAGAGGAAATTAAAAAAAGAAAATAAAAAATTTATTAAAATTTATAAAATTGTCCACATTAGTAATTTATGGCCTATATTGGCAGGATGGACTTAATTGGTATCAATGTGAAAATATTTGGAATTAAATTGGTCTAATTAAAATGTTTAAGATTGAATTGATACAAATGCAATAAGTTTAGGATTTTTTTTTTTTTTTTTATGATACTTTTCCCTCCTTGAATGTGCCCGGAACAAGATTGAGGATTGGTGCTCAAAGCATCGGGGAAGTGGAACAAGCCGTCTCTAAGCTCGACTCAATGAGAGTCAACAAAGAAATCAATAGGGATTCAAGATAGCCTTGTGTAAATTATGAAAGATTTGGATTTTTTTCTTTTTTGGTTTTCCCTTTGGCCATGGAAGAAGTATGAGTTCAAGTGACATGAAATGAACTTGGAGCGAAAGGCATCTTCCCCTTCAATTTATGTCACTCTTCCTTTTTCGATAATTTCGGGACATCAATGTGGAGACTTGAGTACCTAGAAACCCATGGAAGATTCCACAAGTTTTATGTAACGGTTAAGTTTAAGTCACTTTCTTGAAAATTTATAATTTCTCCATTTAGCAAAGAAGGCTTAGGGTCTCTTTTGTTAATATATTTTTCTTTGTGTCGTGATACTCATGGATAAGGATAATATTTTAATTTTTAAAAGAAATTAGGAAAAATTGAGACGAGTTTATTATTCCTATGTATGTGAGAAATTGAATGGTTCATGTAAAAGACTGTGCACTTTTGATGTTAAAAATGAAAACATTATGTTGTGATTAATCTGTTAATCACGTTGATGATCAATCCTTTTCTTTTTGTATTGTGAAAAAATAAGACATGATGTCCTAGATGGTTGTTCTTATTTGAAAAAGAAGAGTGAAAATTGTTTCGGAATAAGAGAGAAATAGGAAAAGCCGCATGTGTCGGTAGATATATAGAAATAGAAAAACTTTTGGTAATTTAAATTATTTAAAAATTTTGGACATTGAAAATCCAAAATAGATATGTGTTTAAATGTTTGTGGATTTTTTTATGAACATCCCCATTGACAAATTGAAATTTACGATTTTGCGTTTTACAATACGATATGACATCGTGCTGTCCCAACAAAATAATAAGGATGGGGAATTTGGGTAAAACCATGACGGTGTCCAGAGGTGGATGCGGGCAGGTGGGTCGACTTGTGTACGTCGTCGTGTTCTGTGTGATCGTACGAAGAGTTAGAGATGCTGTTTCTTAAATTAGAAGCTGGTGGGGATGGACACCTCCTATAAAAAAGCTTGCTCGGTGCCTATTCCCCATCCAAAAACCCTTCTTCCCAAATCATTCAAGTTCAGACGCTCTAAAATTTTCCTTTCCTTGTCTCCCCCTGAAGTGGCCATTTCCAAAGTCATAGCCAAATCACGCTTCTTGGGGCTTGAGCACCGCGAAACCCAACGGCCAGCACCGCGATCCTCCATTCCCTGGCGCGCGATCTTGTTTTCTTGAGCCCGCTCGTGTTCCACAGACTTCCTTCGATTGGTTCCTTTTGGAGGCATCCGAGGGACTGAGGCCGCGAAATCCTCTGACAAAGACTTTGTCTTAGGTCTGCTCGTGGTCTTCTCTGAGCCGACAACGAGGAAAGGGCGAGACGAGCAGAATGACGGATCCAGAAGTTGGAACTTCACCGCTCAATGCCGAGAGGAGCATTGTAGCTTCATCACCAAGCGAACCGCCCCAAGCAAGGAAGATGAAGGATGAGTCCCATATTGTGGGTCGCGAAGATTTTACGAAAAAACTCGTGTTGCAGTTGATTGATAAAGGAGACGGCTGTGCCAACCTGAGAGTGATTTCGGTGGTCGGCGAGGGAGGCATCGGCAAAACAGCTCTGGTGAGGAGCGTCTGCAACCGAGTAGACATTAAGAATCATTTCGACCGCTGCGCTTGGGTCCGGGTTGGGCCGAAGCCTAACCTGGTTCATCTCATGGTCGTCTTGCTCAAGCAGCTGAAGGTCACGGAACTGCGAGACGTCGATCTTATGGACGAGGAAAAGCTGTCCGATGAACTCCTACTAGTCCTGATGGGGTGCTGTTATCTAATAGTCCTGGATGACCTGTGCGATCTCCATGTCTTGTACGAGCTCATGATGGTGCTTGCGGACTCGAGGAACGGGAGCAGGGTACTCGTCACGACTCGTGACCCCAACATACCCTCTTCCATTGATCCGCGGTATTTCAAGACTCTCACGTTGAGCCCCCTCGACAGAGAGCAGAGCGAGAAGTTATTGGAAAAATGCAGCCCAGCTTTCCATGCGGTCGATCCGCCCGAGGAACTCCCCATCTCAAAGAGGGGATTCTTAACAAATCGGGCGGTTCTCCCCCAAAGATCCTTCTGCTCGGAGGACTTTCCGATCTGCTTACCAATGGGCTTTCCGATCGTCCCACACTCCAAGATGTTGTGCGTTTGAGTATTGAAGACCTTCCAGAACATTTAAAGCAATGTGCTCTGTACTTGACTCTATTCCCTAAGGAATCTGAGATTCCCACAAGGAGGCTCTTCAGACTCTGGTCAGCTGAAAATCTCGTATCTTCAGCGTTGGACGGTGCAGAGAAATGTTTCGAGATTCTGGTGACTAGAAACATGGTCCATGTAACTCGACAGAAATGGGATGGGAGTGCCCGATCGTGCCGCTTGCCTGGATCTTTGTACGATGTCTTTTATCAGATGGCTAAGGATGAAAGATTCCTCAGGATCTATGACCGTTCTATTCATGATGAAGGAAAGTTCGATGCCCCGCATATCGCGATCCATAGGGAGACTTCTGGAGGAGGAGAAGCAAATGCGCAAATAAATGTACCGGAATCAGGAAAAGAGCGTTCAAAAACAAATGCACAAGAACACATGGAGATCACTCGCGCTGAGCAACATCAAAAAATGTCTGCTGGCGACAATTCCACGCCGTGCAGCATCCAACAACTGTGTTCCTATGTGTCATTCAACACCAAGAAGCTAGGAACGCCAGCCAGAGAGATAGCGGCACTACTTAAACCGCTAGTGCTGAAGAGGGACTCGAGTTTGCTGGGGGTACTTGATCTTGAAGGTGTCTACAAGCCTTCGCTTCCGGAGGAGCTTGGCGACATATTGCCGAAACTGAAGTACTTGGGGCTGAGATGGACTCTTCTTGAACGGCTTCCAAAGTCGGTGGGGCTATTGTCACGCTTGGAGACTTTGGATGTGAAGTACACTAACATATCCAATCTGCCGGATTCAATCTTGGAGGCAGAGAATCTGCGGCACCTATACATGACCGAGGTGGTCTTGGATGTCGCGGCTCGTCATCAATTGGAATCCAAGAAATCATTAAACTGCAAAATCCAAACCATCTGGGGCTTAGTCATAAAAAATGACAGTCCCACGTTGGAAGTGCTGCGCAAGTTGACAGGCCTAAGGAAGCTGGCTCTGACATGGACGCGCCGGGAGGTTTTGCAAGTAACCCAGTCGATTTCGGATCTGAAGATGCTTAAATCCCTCAGATTGCGATTGGAGGGTTCATATTGGGAAATGGAAGACATGAGCAGGCTCAAGTCTCTTTCCATCTTGTACCTGCTCGGACATCCGGCCGCGCTGAGATTGTTGGAGCCGCACTTTCCTCCGAACCTAAAAGTACTAACCTTGTCCGGGTTGCAGCTAAATGACGATCCGATGGGAGTCCTGGGGAAGCTGAAATGCTTGACCACTCTCCGATTATTTGCCAACTCATACTATGGCCAGGCATTCAACGTCTCAGAAGGAACATTTCCGAGGCTCCGTGTACTGAAACTATGGAAGCTCTATAGCCTGACCGAGTGGACTATACAGGCAAATGCAATGCCATGCCTTGCAGACTTGGAAATTAAGGAGTGCGAGAGGCTGAAGGCGATCGACGGGCTGCAGAAGATCGAGACCTTGGAACTAATCACACTGGTTAGAGTGCAGGATGAACTCAAGCGATGGGTTAGAGAAATGCAGCTGAACGTGCCAATTATAGTGAAGGTATTGGTCACTGAGTTTGATATGCGTCAGTAACAAATAGGCATCGTATGTGTGTGTGAGCATGTGTGCGTTGGGTTTTACCTCATAGAATATAGCTAAGCTTTATAGTGCAAGTGTCGTGGTTATTTACGAATATAAGTTTGTGTTCTTGATCATGAACAGGATTTAAAAAAGGGAGAGGAGCAATCAAATGAAGAAGACGGCAAATGAGGAAAAAGATGAAGATGACTATAGTGAATGACTTTGAATCCCGTCTCAAGGAAGATGATGATGATGATATCGATTATTGTTAGTAAGACGAGTATGATCGTTAGTGATATTATATTAGAAATTCTTAATATTTTCTATAGAATATTTTCCTATATTAAATACAATTATGATTGTACATCTATCTTCTTTCGATTGTGTATATCTTCATTCTCATGTACTCTTCTTTAACATCTATAGAAATATACAGAAATTTCATAATTTCTCCTTTTTGGATATTTTTTCTTATCTATGACAATGAAGAAGAAGAGGAGGAGGAGATATGTCTTTATGGGAAGCATGACGAATATTTTGGGGGAATAAATTTTGTCGGAATAATCCAGTTAGGAGTCGCATGAATAAAAGGAGGAAGGAAAGAAAATTCTAATTCCCCATCTTGTTTGGGTTTGCATTGGTAGGATGTAAACATAAGAGCCAAATGAAAATTCATTTAATTAATAAAGAAATCCTTTTATGGTAATGTTACTTTAAAGAATTAATGTAGTGTTCGCAAGCTATGTAATTACAATCATCATGACCTTTGTTGCATGAATTAATGTGTTTTTTTTTTGGTTGAATGAATATGTAATCACTAATTATTTACATTTATCTCTACGCATGTCGGCATTCTTTCATCAATTTCAGAGTATATTATTGGAATCACAAAGTATGGATAATAAATGCAATAATGGCACATTAGTTGGGAAATTTTTATGAGCGCTCGAAATATCACATGATTATTCACCTAACTAATTAGGAAATATCAAACATTGTAAACTTTCTCATAATCTTAAAAGAAGAATATTTTGTAAAATTAATGTCACGTGATGTTTTGAAATATATAAAAATATTAAATGGAGAGTAAATTCACATGAAGACGGAGGGTGGTGGGGGCTCACTTTTTTTTTTTCAAATGTGTGGGACCAAATTTGGATTCTGTGGTATGTGGTGATTTAACGGTGGCAAAGGTTAGGTAATACAAAACACGAAAGATTATTGAAAAGAGGTGTTAAACCTATTGTTAGAGGAGGTCATCAGATCTAGCGAGAGCAACCCTTACTTATGGCCGACAGAGAAAATTAGGGAAAAAGGAAAAATAAAAGAAAGAAAAAAATTCAAAAACTTGTAAAAAATTGTCCATATTAGGGCTGTGGTACCATATAGGACGACTAGCTCGGTTGAATGTTAATGTTGGAGATTTTAGATTAAAATTGGATAGAATGATTATAATAGCTAAATATTCATGACTAAATTGGTTAAAGTAAAAGGATTATGACTAAATTAGTGTTTGTATAATAGGCATGTGACTTTCTTGATAATTTTCTTGAAAAAAAAAAAAGAAAAAGAAAAACACATGACCAATTCGTATCCATATCACAAATGAGATTGATGTGGTCTTTTTCTCTTATTTTCTATTTTCCGTTTTTCGATTTTTAGTTGTGGCTCTCTCTCTCTTTTTTTTATTGACACCTCTTTTAGTTTTGAGAGAGAGAGAGAGGCGCGCGCGATGGCAGTGACTGCTGGCTGGTGCGTGCATACGGTGTACGGTAGAGGTCAGTGAGAAGATATTCGGTGATTGTGCTGACGTGGCGCGCATGTGAATTCATACCGAATAACAGGTCGAAACGTGTGAGCTGAGGTGAAATAAAAAAAAAAATATTTTTAAAAAAAAAAAATATTTCTTCGCCCCTCGCTCCTCTCCTCTGCTCTGCAGTTCCGGTCCAACTGCCCACTCTATCCAGCCACCGCCTACTCCTCCATCCAACCACCCTCTCCCCAACCCCCTTGAGATTCCGGTGCGGCCGTCTCCACCGCACAAGCCGTTGGGAACTTAAGCGGTCATGATGTCTCTCTCCCGCATATCCCCTTCCGTCGTCCTCCCTTTGAGTTCCCTCCGGCGAGTTCCCTTCCGTGAAACACGGCCATGACAGATCTGGAGGCATGACCACCACTGATCTGGAACCCGCGACACACCTTGAAGCCACGGCCGCGACACACCTTGGAGCCAGATCTGTTGTGGCCAGGGCCCTGGCGAGGGACGGCCTCGCCAGGGCTTAGTTGCATTTTTCTGAAGGCTCGGCCGAGAATTAGAGGAGTTGCTCGGCCATGGCTCGGTCGAGAACTGGAGAAGGCTTGCCGCTCAGCTTTTCTGAAGCCCGACGATGGGTTGTTGTGCAAGCTCATTGGAGGAGGGAGTCGCCGAGATCTGGAGGCTTGGCCAGGTCTGTCACGGCCATGGCTCCGCGGTTGACGGGTTGTGCTCAGTGATGGAGGAGGAGGATGACGAGAAAAAAAAATGTTTTTATTTTTTTATACCGCCTCTGCTGACACGTGGCGATCTATTTTTGGATATAAAAATGCGCTCCACGTCAGCGATTGACGTGGCGCATTACCATCACTGAACATTTTCTCCAGGTCTTTCTCGACAATGGCAGATTGTGGCGATTGGTGCAACAGCTGCACGGCTTGAGAGGAGAAGAGAAAAAACCAAACTAGAAGATGAAAAGTGATGAGAGTACATCTTGGCCATTGAATTCGTATGGCGCTGATCATGCGAAAGTCTTTACTTAATAATCTCCACCAACCTGCGGGTGCAAATTCGGCTACATACACTGCTTGCTACTCCTTATATACTCTTAACTGATTTTTACAAAGAGAGAGAGAGAGTGTGTGTGTTCCAAATAATTTTTTTTAACTCTTAATTTATTTTCTGTTTGTAACTTATTTTTTTGCAACGTGATTGCGGCAAATTGTTCATTCATTTCATAGAAAAAATGAGTTAACTTGTTGAGTTATAGCCGGGACGACTCTATTGTTTTGTTCAAAAGACAAACATTCTCGTCATCAATAAATCTTTAGAAATATTGGTTCACCACAAGTGCTATTGGGTTTACAAAAGGGCGTCTAGAAAATTATTAGTTAAGTAAATTATTAGTAGGTCACCAATTCACATGTTAAATCACCAATATCTATTTACTTGTCTACAAATTACCAATGGTTGCAATAAATTACAAACTTTTATTAACGTAATGCACCAACATATCAAAGTTATCCACTTCGTTTGAGCAAGTTACCAACTTTTATGCATAAAGCTAACGATTAGTTTTTGATTTTAATTTGAATCGCTTACCAAGATATATTATTGATCGATTTTGAATAACCAACTTTTCTTATAACTTGCTAACTTTTATAGAATTTATTGACTCTTAATCAAATTGGGAGAATGATCAAGAAATTCCTAAATATTAAACTTATACCAATTTAGTTCTTAACTTTTCAATTTAGATAATTTAGTCCTAATTTTTTTGACCATTGCCAATGTAATCCATCTGATCAATTTTAGTCGGAAATTATTGACGTAGGTCTCGGCCATCCTACGTGACATGAATGACGCTGACATGGATTATTTTTAGAAATTTTCTATATTATTTCAAAATTTTTTCTTTTTTCATTTTCATTTTCCTTTTTTTCCATTTATTATCTTTCCCTTTTCCTTTTGCCAATGATGGTTTGCCAACCACCGACAATAGGCAGTGGTTGATGTGGGCGAGTGATGGTGAGGTAGACCCTCGTCCAAGTAAGGGCAGCCTCACCAGATTTGGCGACGGGGGCCCTCATAAACACTTGCCTTGACATGGCCATTAGGGCAGCCTTGTTCGGCGTCGCCCTCGATAGCTATCGCCTATGGCTGATGGCTGGCAAACGGCCACTAGTAAAAAGAAAAGGGAAAGAAAAAGAAGGAAAAAAAGTAGAAAATAGAAAAAAAAAAGAAACATTTATATTTTTTTAAAAAATTATAAAAATTATCAACGTTAGTATCTATTGTGTTACGCAAGATAGTTGATATTCACGTTAGTGATTTCTTGCCAAAATTGGCTAGATGGACTAAATTGATAAATCATCACAATGTTTATGATTGAATTGCTTGAATTGAAAAGTTTAAGACTAAATTAACATAACCGCAATAGGTTCATCAACTAGTATTTTATTGTAGCCATTTACCTACATTACATGATCTGTTCCGAATTACCAACTATTATTATAACTTACCAATTTTTGTTGAAGTTGTCTACTCTTATAGGAAGTTACCAACTTTATTTGTATTATCAATTTTTTTTGCAGACCAAATTAGTATTTATTTTCACATTACTAACTGTTATTTAGACGCTTGGTTTCGGCACTACACATCCCGTGCTCTCTCTCTCTCTCTCTCTCTCTCTCTTCTTTTTTTCTTTTTGAAGGGGTTTTGATTGGTTACGACACAGAGTTTGTAGTGAAGAGAGAGAGTCCATCCGTCGTCCATCGAGGGCAGCGTATTCAACCGCTCACCATGCTAATGATTGGTATGTTGCAATTCAATGATAAGTAAAAGACGTTTAATGTGGTTGTTATCTTTTTGAATAGACCTTTCCTTCTCCGCATTGCTAAGCCATGAGCCGCATTTTGCTTGTCAACCGATACATCGCCCCTCTAGTTACTGCTATAGGCTGCGAAAGCTTGCCGTGTTTGTTTCATGCTTGACTCATCACTTTGTCTCTCTCCATTAGCTCTTAGTTCTCATCTCTGAATCATTCGGCACCCGCTTATCTGTTATTGGCGACATGTCTCGCAGTCATTACTGGCTTGGTCCTTATGAGGGCGCAGAGTCTGTTGGAGGTGCCCTCTTCTTCGAGCGACGTGTGGAAGGAGTGGGAGCTGAGAGGCGTGGTCTTCTTGAGCCTTGCCCTCCAAATCGTCCTCATTTGTCTCGGCAGCTGCCGCAAGTACTTTCCTCATACTTGGATCAAGTTGGTCACTTGGTCGGCCTACCTATTGGCCGATTCGGTTGCGATTTACGCGATCGGCATGATCTCCAACATGATTAGGGAAATCAAGGCCGGCAAATCGTTGAGCAACCCACACACGGAGCTAAGCACCTTTTGGGCGTCGTTTTTGTTGTTGCACTTGGGAGGCCCCGACACGATCAGTGCCTACGCGATTGAGGACAACGAGCTCTGGCTGAGGCACTCACTGACGTTGGTGAACCAGGCGGGCTTGACCGTTTATGTCTTGGTAATGGCGTGGACTCATCCTACCCTTTCCTTCCTTGCCATTCTGATACTGCTTTCGGGTTTCTATAAGTATGGCGAGAGGGTTTGGGTCCTCCGTGCTGCCAGCCAAAAGTACTTCAAGGACTCCTTCACTGAGTCCCCACCCCGCCGGAAGGATTCTGACAAGATTGAGGCAGAATGCATGTTCAAGTTGGAGGAAGGGTACGACGTTGTGCCTCATCATGTAATCGACGTAGATAATGAAGATGCTATTATGATGGATTTTGCGATCGCCGAATTTTGTTCTAAAAAACTGAGTTTCTGTGAAGGAGTCAGAGGACCAAGGATACAGCGCATTGCGGGCACCCTGCTATCGGCCAGTCGCTTGGTCAACACTAGTCAGCGACTTTTCGCGGATCATTTGTTCAGTATGGAGGAACGGGACGGTTGCCTATCGATACTGAGAGGCAAGCACTGTGCAGGGGATTTCAAGGTCATTGAACTAGAACTGGGCCTCATCTACGACATGTTCTACTCGAAGGCAAAGGCGGTCCATACGAGATGGGGCTTTATTTGTAGACTCGCCATCTTATTCTCAATCTGTGTTGTGCTGGTGATCTTCTTTTTTACCAACAAGCGACCATACTCGAAGCCGGATCTATTCTTAACCTTCTTGTTGCTAGGAGCGGCCATTTTCATCGAGTTATACGCACTGGCTCACGTTCTTCTCTCTGACCAGCTCGCCTGTTGGCTCATTGAGAGAAAGCAATCGGCCGTCTTTCATTTCATCAACCGACTGGCTCACGTTCTTTTCTCCGACCAGGTCGCCTGTTGGCTCAATGAGAAAAAGCAATCAGCTATCTTTTATTTCATCACTCGAATCCGACCACTGTTGAAAAGGCGCAGGTGGTCCAATTCCATGGGCCAATATAACCTGATGTCCTTCCAAAAAAATTACTTCCACTGGTGGAGTTTCCTCAAGTTATCGCACGTCGAAGAGATGGCGGTGAAATTTCTCTACCCACGCAACGTGCCCGTGAGCGATGATGTCAAAAAACTAATCATGTCGAAGATCAAAGAGATGGAAGCGAGGGTCCAAGAGATGGACGAGAAAGAACTCCAAGACTTCCAAATGAGAGACAGGGGAATCCATGCGTTGAGCACACATGGGTTGCTGAATTATCCGTTGAAAGAGAGCATCGAGCTCGACTTCGACGAGAGCATCCTAGTCTGGCACATAGCGACAGAGCTCTGCTATTACCTCGATTACGGATGGCTGGACAGCACTAAGGAGCTAGAAAGGAATAACCAAAGCCCTGTCAATAAGAAGTGCTTGATGGGTTTGCACTTGTCTCGGTACATGATATATCTCCAGTATATGTGTCCTTCGATGTTGCCAGCCAGATTTGGAAGTATCAGGTTCCGAGACATTTATAAAGAGCCTAGCAAGCGTTTCGACTTGCCTAAATTCGCTCAGAATAGACCTGCTTGTGGCCGCAATATGAGAGAGCGCAAGCCCGACATCTCGAAAGAACCTGAGATCGCAGAGGCTCACGAGAACTTGCTTAACGAAAAGATTATATTAGCCTATCAGAGCATGTCGGCGGAGGACCAAGTCGGGTCCGTGCTTCGCAGGGG
Source organism: Eucalyptus curtisii (assembly GCA_017140595.1). NCBI lineage: Eukaryota > Viridiplantae > Streptophyta > Magnoliopsida > Myrtales > Myrtaceae > Eucalyptus > Eucalyptus curtisii. Next base: position 33,948,510 of record CM029503.1, on the reverse strand, counting down.
GTGCGAGGTGGTGGGGGAGCTGTGGTACGTCTTGCGTGGGTGGAGATGGGAAGCAATCAGCGAGGTGTGGGTGGAAATGCTGATGTACGGGGCTAACAAGTGCAAAGCGAGGGATCATGCTCAGCACATGCGGGGGGGCGGCGAGCTCATAACCCATGTCTGGCTTCTCATGGCTCATTACGGGCTGACCGACAGCTTCGAGAAAAAGCGCCGCCTCCCCCCGGCAATAGCAGAGATAATAGTGAATCCCTGGTGAATAATAAGTGGGGATTGATGATGTTATTGGTTGTTGGAGTTTCAGATACTAAGTTTGAGATTAAATTTGTTATTTTCAGTGTCCCTGTTGATTTGCGGAAATAGAATTAAAGAATAAAAAAACATGACAATTTAATAAATTATTATTGTACATCAACATCGTCTATGAAATTTTGTGAGACCTCCCGTCAATTGTTCCGAAAATTTAAATTATTAAATAAATGGGTGACTTAATATTTAGATTTTTTATCATTTGAGAATAGTGGTGATCGAGAATTGCAAATTAGAGGAGATGTTAAGAGAGGAAATTTCGGATGTGGTGTGCAACGATTTAAACTTAAATTCGCATGAGAAGTGTTGATAAATGACATCAAGATGCGCCACCCCCGTCTGGAAAATCTGCCAATTCAACTTCCCGACGGACTGAGTTGTTTGTCTCTAGCTCTACCCAGGCTGGAGGCAAATCGTCTTCTTTATTTGATTTAAGCAACTGATTTTTTCAATAATCGAAGCGGGGGCACTTTTGTATCCCAGAAAATAAGGGAATTCCTTCTTTCTTCCTTATTCCTGTCATAGATGGGCCCAACAAGCCCAAGCCCATGTCTCCCAAGCCCCGACCCAGACTTTTATCGGATGTCTCTAGGGAGCGACAATTTCCATCTTCTTCGTTTTTGGGAGTGAATATCACACGCAATCTTTCTGATTGCTTTGCGAAAATTAAAAGATTATCCTGGTATAATGGTTAAGAAGGGATTGTGAATCGTTATCGTCTGAATACGACAAATCACCTTTTTTGATGTAATTATTCACTCTCTTTTGCAAATTCTTGATTACGATAATTAGCACATCGCTAATAATTAAATAATAATGAATCGGCACAAGTTAAATAATGTCCCATTTTATCCTTCGCCTCGGTTAATTTTGTCTATTTATTAAATGGATTCAAACTGCTACATGCGTCCGCAAAGGGATGATCCCCAATCAACACTGCTACAGCTTAGGTGTCAAGCCAATCCATGAGCTCAAATAAAAAACTGCAAGATGGTAATTACGTGTACGTAAAATCAGGATAAATCCCATACTTCAGATTATTTTCAACATAGATGGAGATCCTTTGTAGTTCCATAACAGGAATTCCTTACTTCAAGAATAGAAGGATATGATTTTTCTCATTGTGTTCATGTCACATTAAATGAATATAAAAATCTCTTTTGTAATTAAGGATAATGTGATCTAGCTACAAGAACTCTTCCTCCACCGCATCGAACGAAGTAAAGGAATGATAATTAATTTAAAAACGCTTTGTTTAATCCTTGGGATGAATAAGAACGCCCTTGAGGATGAGGCCCGTCTTTTGAGGATCGAGCCACGTCCTCTGGAGGGCGAAAGAAATCGTCCCCACGGTCTTTGGGCCCATCTCGAACTCGCCGGCACGGAGATTTATCCATTCCTCCTGCCGCCGCCCCAAATTCTCCGTGTTGGTCTGTTTGGTCCCATCCGGCAGGTGTAGCTCGAGCTCCACCTCCAAAGGCAGTTCAGAGTCAGTTCTGTTGAGTTTGACCACGAATGCCACCTTATACGTAGTATGGGGAGAGAGCCCTCTTGTCTTGAATCTTCCCTGAATTAAGAGCCAGGATAACTTCTTCGATTCGGGGACACGTATGTCGGCATCTATGCAGAAACTGAACTTGGAGAATTTTAGTATTTTCAAAATCACGATCTGACGCACGCCAACCAGATATATAACACACGGATGCCACATTGAGTAGTGTACTAATTTCCTTGTAATGGATCAAATTTGTAAAAGAGGTACCATTTTAATTTCATGGTGATCCAATACCAGCAACTTTCTTCGTCGCCCCCAGCAATGTCACACGCCTCAGGAAGCACCAGGAAGCAGTTCTTGTAGAGCTTCTCATCGACCCAAAACTGCTGTTAAATCCACTGTGAGGTGAAAATTTCTTCCAAGATAATCACTATCATTGATCGTAAGAGTTTTGTTATTATTGCTCAATTGTTTGAGATGTGCCTTTCCAAATAAAAGAAATGAAATAGTATCATCGAACAAAATCTATAACTTCGATGTTGTCATGCAAATTCCCGCTAATCACTACTTTGGAATATGGTGTGCAGTGTCCTTAATTAATTCCTGGATCGGTTCAGTTTATCGCGTAAAAGGTCCGTCGAGACCCCACGTGATCGATAGACTGGTCTAACTATACATCGTTAGTGCTGAAAGATGGATAGATGGAGTTGAAAGGGAAATAGGGTTTTGCCTGTGTGTTGTTTTCCAGGAGCACTCCTTCGTATACCACGCGATGCCAATCCTTCATGTCGTTGGACAAAATGTCGTATGGTGCAATTGCTTTCCTCAAGAGCGCTAAACTGTTGAGAGGAGGCCCTCCCTCTTTTCCTCCGCTCGGTTGATTTGTTGCTGCTTCATCAGCTTCCATTTTCTTTCAAGGAATTGGAGTACCTGCCACAGTACACATAATAAGTTTATTGCAATTGTACACACAAAAAGGACAAGAAAAGGCGAGGAAAATCTCCTTTACCGATTCTGTGGCCTGCTTCGTTTCAAGTAGGAATGTCGAACTGGTCGAGTTATCACAAGTTAGTTCAGGGGGGCCTTCAAAGGCTTTACTTGGGGAAACAGAGGGATTGGAGAAAAGATACTGTGGGGCCAACATGATCAATGGACCAAATAGACTCGGTCCACGTGATCTATAAACCAGCCAATACCGGCTTTTTATTCCACATGTGAGGCTGTTAAGTTATTTAGGTTCCGTTTATTAGAACTTTCAAACTTCTATAAGAGAAAAGACACAATTGGGCTTGATTGTCTTGTCCGTTCAAATTTCTAGCTAAACAATCAGGGCGTGGACATGAATGCCTTGGGGCTGTGAGTGAAAAAGAAAAATTCGTGCACGGAGCTGTGAGATCACGAGTGGAGACTTAAAAAGAAAGAAAGAAAAATCACGCTGAGCATTAAGGAGAAGGCAGACTCAGTGAAGTTTTAGAGCAAGAAAATAAGAATGTTGAAATATCTGACACAATGAGATTTTATATGATATCATCTCCCTTCATTTATTTCTTTAAATTTTTTAGCTGAACTTTGTAACATTGTGCCTTGTTACTTAAATTCCACATACTGGAGCTCGTTGGGAGGCTTTGATGTCTTGGTGAGTCAATGCTAAGAGAGCTTTTGATTCGGAAGCTGATAAACATTTGGCTTAAATTAAGAAGAAGACCAGCAATAAAGGGAAAAGAAAGAAAAAAAAAAAGAGAAAAATAAAGATGGCTTGGGTAAGGAGAATTCATCAAATTACTCAAAACAACAAATATCCATGTGGATTGTGTCACGTAAGATGGTTGGTAATATTTGGATCATCACATCAACTTTTTAAGTGGAAAATTGAGATGAAGGACTATATGGAAATTTCGCTCAAAAGTCTAGAATTAAATTAGCAAAATTCAAAAACTTTTGGATTAAATTGGTAAGTGCATAAAATTTCACTTTTTTAGGTAACTTGCGTTAGTAACATAAGCAAATCTATCCTTAATTTTGTCTCCGTTTCACTAGATTTCTTGAACAGAATATTTTAATGATAATATTTATTCTCTTTACCAACTCGATAGGAAAACGCAAATTTTTGTATTCGCTTGAATTCCTTGAACCTTTCGATCTAAAAAGAAAAAAAAAAACTCCTTGTACCTGTATAGGTTGTGATCTTCTCTATTCATCAGCGGCTTTTTGAATGCTTAACTTTTTCTATATTTCTTCCTTAGATCAAATTCCACCATATATAATCTTCTAACAGAATACAAAAGCTAGATATATCCATCGTTGAAAACTCATTTTGATCAGACACTCTTATCTTGAACATCTACCAAGTCAAATACAATCACAATTGTCTCCTAATCACAACACGGAATGAATCGAATTTTTTACATTCGCAAGGTCTAACGGCACAAACGCACTTCTCACTCCCGTATCTCACTCACTAAGACACTGCTCAATGTTGCACTTATATAAGGTTGCATGGTTTGGCTGCAAATTGAGAAGACAGTCTCATCTTCACCGACTCAATTCCACTACACCATTTTTCTTTTAGCTAAATTAATCCATGAAAAATAAAAATAAAAAGATTTTCACGTTTTATGGATAATTTCGGGAATCCCATTTTCCTCAAATTGCTGTGATGTAATTCATCAAATTGAATCTATAATATTAGTATTTACGTGCATTGAGAGGGAGCCACTAAGGAGTTGACATGTGTCCTCTCCCTTAGTTGACACTTAACCCAATTGTTTTCTTTTTCTTTTATTCTTAGACCGAGTCATTTTTTGTATTACTTGCTTATTTTTACGATGGCAAATTAATAATATCAAAACCATTTGGTCAAAAATAAATTCATAAAGTGAAATATGAGAGTCCAGAATTAATTTGTTCTTCGTCGCTGGAGAAGGTTGCTTTCTCTCCAAAAAAGGCAAAACCAATTTCACCAAGAGCATGATTAAATTCTTTATTCATTTTTAGGTACATGAGTCAATAAAAATGACCTATCTAATACAATTAATCTCCAAATGAGATTTAAAAAATTAATTACGAGGTGAAGAACCATATTGTCCTAAGTCACTGAGTGGTTTACTAGAGAACTTAGATATCACGTTTAAAGATTGAAATAACAATTGATATTTCATAATGAATTAGGTAGTTAAAGGTAAGAGAAGACTTACCCTTTAGTATAGCAATGATTACATCCATCTATCCATTTTTAAAAAGTTACACTTTACATCAACCATTTTTCATTATATTATTAATTTTTTGCTCAATAATGATTAATTTACTTATATTTTTGATAATCATCAATCAAATACCTTCTTTTTTTTTCTTTGTTTGGAACTACATCAAAAGTGGAAGCTCCTGTTAATAAGAATGTATATTCACTAATCTCATTTATCGAAGTTCGGCCATATTATTAGAAAATGCTAGAGAGTATTGCAAGATTATTTATCGATGGTTTATAGTCCTATTTATAAGCATTTTGATGCACATAGTGGAAGTCCATTGAGAAGTTGATTAGTGGCCCTCGCATTGTGTGACCCAGCTTCTACCTTTCACAAAGCGTAGTAATAGAATCCCAAAATTAGGTAACATGAAAAATGCCTCACTTCATCATGAAGTCAAGACCAAAAATTGGGAAGTGTCTTTCAAGGATAAGTACTCCTGTAGCACCTGTCCTCCAATTTCTTCATTGTTTTCTATTTTTTTTCCTTTGAAATCTATTTTAAAATATCTAATTTATGAAATATAGAGGCAGAAAACATTAGAAGCCACGTCTGGACCTTTAGAGAACTTCAAAGTTTATAATGTGTAGGTTCTTTTTTTTTTTTGGTCGAATATAATGTGTAGGTTAATAAAAAAGATAATCCAAAAAATGAAGTTATCCATTGGTGTAAGTTTGAAAAAAGAAAACAGAAAAAGAAAAGAATCAAACTTTTAAAGGAAGGGTCAAAACAACTATTTGAGCTACCAAATCGTGTACAGGAAAATTTAGAGAAAAATAAATATTTATAATAGAAATTTTCAGGAGTTTTCATCCATGGAGCAATAGAGGGAATGAAGAAAAAAGTATAATATGCATTACCTAATAATGAATTTTTAAGAGAAAAGGTATAAAAAAAATTTGCAACAATTCACGAGGAAAACAGGAAATAAATACAAGAACAAGATAAAATAAAATCTAAGGTAAAAAAAAAAAAACTATAGTCAAGCAGAGAAATAAGTACTGAGAATGTGAAGAAAGCGTCACAAAAAAGAAACAACAAGAAGGGAGATTGAATGGTTGACTAGAGAAATCATAGGGTGATGTGTTGATTATTGCAGTCACTGGTGGGATCCATTTCTCCCTTGAACCTGTTAACAAATATTGCATCTTGTGAGTGCTTTCTCAACCAATGGCTAACCTCAATAAAATTATACTGCAAAGTGATTCACTAAGCATTATGTATTTGAATAGGCCCATTCTTCCATGATATTACAATAAAAGATGCATATCCTTTGAATGAACAGAAGCAATCAAGATAATCGACTTTTAAGTCCTATCTTTGAGATAATATTGTCTAATATTTAATTAAAACATGAAAAATCTATGTGAAAAAGCACGTACCTAGCAAAGGCTAAGAACTAGTCATTATGTTTTGAGAAAAAAAAAAAATCCTTGCTTTGCTTGTAGCATTAAACTTGTCTATTGATAAATCCAGTTCATATATCTAGTAATAGCTGAATGGAGCAACTTATAAACCCATTTGTCAATAGAAATTCAATCCCTTTCCATGGGCAGAACCATATATGTTTTTCAAGTAAACTTTTTTTTTTTGCCCTTTATTTTCCTTTTCTTGCTTTGAGATTCGGCCTTAGTAAATTTTTTAATGAAAAATTGACAATGTAATCCCGTCAAATGCGGGTCTAAGCAAATCACATCCCATCTGACCGTTGAGTATATAGAAATTAGCCTAGAACATGGGAGCTCAACATGCCATCTGATTGCTAATAGGGTTAGGCATGATAAAAATACAATTAACTTTAGAGAATCTATTATCTAGTTAAAATCGAAGCTCAATAGATGTTTCCTCCTATGCTTTTCACATGGCACTTCACTTTACCTTTTAAAATTGTCAATTTTGCAATGTGGCTCACATTGACCAATAAGATTTTAGCTTAACGACTTGTCATGAATCATTTATATCTCTCCTAGTAAATAGATAAAGAGAAAGCATACATATATCTTATATCTTATTGAGTTTGAACTTGAAAAAAGAGGGTAAAAATTTCCGGTCACACTCTATCATCTCCCAAATTTTGGATTTTTTGTACATGGACTATAAAGGCTAAAAAATTGATAAAGAGAAAGCATATCAATATTGTATCTCTTATCTGTAGATTGAAAAAAAAAAATCTAGCTTAGAGAACGTATTTTATATTATTATCTCAACATTGGTTATCTTGAATGTAGTTCCTTAAATGTACTTATCAACAGTGAAAATTATAAGCCAGTTGCAAAATTCTTTATTTTAAATGTAGTTCCTTAAATGCGCATGTTTTCTTTTATTCCAGTGAAATGAGTATAAGTGGACAAAAAAAAAAGTGAAATCGTTTTTCTCCCTGAAGTTCTAATTTGGACAGCAAAGCCTGATATTTTGCGCAGTACACCAATTGTAAGACATTTCATTTTTGTTTTCCCCGTGCAAACATCATATTGCATGATTAAGTGCCTGCTAGACAGATCAAATTACATTTAAAAAAACTTTATAAGCTACACTAGTCTTAGCAAAATTCAGCCTTTCCGTGTATAGGATGAATTTGCGAAAAGTACCAATCTTGAATAGATATGTAATTTAAATGTCTTATGTATATGTTTTCTTCTCCACAAGTAGCAATTTCACCTTTTGCATCAGATATTCCTCAACATGGGTTCAGAGTCTAGAGCTATTTTCTTCTTGCTCTAATTTTCAATCAACCATCGTGTAAGAGGACATCATCAATTTAACACGTACGCTATCTCATTTCACCATCTAACTTTGGAGTTTGGATTATTGCTTGCATAATTATTCTTCTTACAAGAAATTGCCAATCATGAGAAGTTTAAAATAACTTGCGAAGAATGTCCCCAATAGAGAATCTAGTACTTATTTCATATGACCCACAAGAAATTGCCGATCACGAGAGGTTTAAAGTAACTTGGAGTAAATGGCTCCAATGAAGAATCTAGTATTTACCTTATATGACACACAAGGAATGCCAATTGCGAGAGGTTTAAAATAACTTGTGGCGAGTGGCCTTGATGGAGAATCTAGTGCTTATCTCATATGACAAGTAAGGAATTACAGATCCTTAGTAATTGGCATAGCTTGTGGTGAATGGCCCCAACAAGGAATCCAATACTTATTTCATATGACACACAAGGAATTTCCAATTGTAAGAGGTTAAGAACAACTTGTGACGGTTGGCCCCAATAGAGAATCTAGTACATATCTCACATGACACTTAAGAAATTGCCGATCGCAAAAGGTTTAGAATAACTTATGGCGATTAATCCTAACAAAGAATAGTACTTATCTAACACGACACTTAAGGAATTGCGGATCGCGTGAGGTTTAGAATAACTTGTGGCTATTGGTCCCAAAGGAGAATCTAGTACTTATCTCATGACACGCAAGGAATTGCCGATTGCGAGAAGTTTAGAGTAACTTGTGGTGATTGACCCTAATGGAGAATCTAGTAATCATCTTTCACGACACACAAGGAATTACCAATTGCAAGAGATTTAGAATAACTTGTGGTGAATGGTCCCAATGGAGAATCTAGTACTTATCTCATGTGCCACACAAGGAATTGCCAATCATGAGGGGTTTAGAATAACTTGTAGTGAATGACCCCACTAGTGAATCTAGTATTAGAAGAGGTTTAGAATAACTAGTGGTGAAGGGCTCCATGGAGAATCTAGTACTTATCTCATATTACACACAAGGAATCACGAGAGGTTTAGAATAACTTATGGTGAATAGTCTCAATAGAGAATCTAGTAATTATCTCATATGACATATAAGAAATTGCCGATCACGAGAGGTTGAGAATAACTTGTGGTAAATGGCCCCAATGAAGAATCTAGTATCACGAGAGTTTTACAACAACTTGTGGTGAATGGCCCCAATGGAGAACCTAGGTTTTATATCATATGACACTTAAGGAATTACCGATCGTGCGAGGTTTAGAATAACTTGTGGCTATTGGTTCCAAAGGTGAATCTAGTACTTATCTCATGACACACATGGAATTGCCGATCGCAAGAGGTTTAGAATAATTTGTGGTGATTGGCCCCAAAGGAGAATCTAGTAATTATCTGATATAATACACAAGGAATTGCCAATTGCGAGAGATTTAGAATAACTTGTGGTGAATTGTTCCAATGGAGAATCTAGTACTTATGTGATATGACACATAAGAAATTGTTAATCACGAGAGGTTTAGAATGAATATGGTGAATACCCCAAATGATTAATCTAGTATCATGGGAGGTTTAGGATAATCAGTGGTGATGGCTCTAATAGAGAATCTAGTACTTATAGTTATCTCATATGATACAAAAGGAATTGCCAATCACAAAAGTTTAGAATAACTTGTGGTGAATGGCTTCAATAGAGAATCCAATACTTATCCTACATGACACACAAGAAATTGCCGATCATGAGAGTTTAGAATAACTTGTGGTCAATGGCATCAATAAAGAATCTAGTACTTATCGCATATGACACACAAGGAATTGCTGATCATGAGAGGTTTAGAATAACTTATGGTGAATGGCCGCAATGAAAAATATAGTACTTATCTCGTATGAGACACAAGGAATTGCCGATTACAATAGGTTAAAATAACTAGTGGTAAATGGCCTCAATGGAAAATCTAGTACTTATCTCATATGACACACATTATTAGTAGACTCAACTTTAATTCCCTTACTCTTCTCATTCTTCAGCTTAAGATATTTCCTTTTAAGATGCCTTGTCTTGCCACAACTCCAACAGACAACACCACTAGCCCTATCTAGATTTCATTTGTTTAAGTTTATACTACTCTTGTTAATATGTGTACTAGTTTTTCCTCTATTTTCACCTACTAAAGCAGCGAATACGGATTTGGCATATTCTTTTTTACGAATGTCCTCACTTAGAATCAAATATCGAATCCTATCAAATGTCAATCTTGTTGACCCAAAGGAATTACTAACAGTAGTAACGGTGGTATCAACTATCAAGCAATGAGAATAATATAATCAAAACACATATCTTATCATCAAAGTTAATCTCAACTGAACTCAATGGACTTACGATCACATTGAATTTGTTGATATGGTTAGCAATTGACTTACTTTCGTTCATCTTCAAGCTCAACAAATGTCACATCAAGTAGACTTTGTTGATCATAAAGGGCTTTTTGTACATGTCAAATAGGGCTTCCATTAGTCCCATAGTAGTCTTCTCGTTTACAATGTTAAACGTAACGTTACGAGTCAATGTCAGTCGAAAAACACCTAACGCTTGTCTATCTAGCAATTCTCATTTAGCTTGCTTTGTCGACTTTGACTTCTCCCCAAACAGGGGTAAGAGCAAATTCCTCTGGTAAAGATAATCTTCAATTTGCATATTTTTGAAGTCAAAATCCTTCCTATAAAATCTGTCGATCCTCACTTTTCCTTCTTTTGTCATTGTCAATTTACTTCAACTCAACCGAATCTAACTTTGATACAAATTGTTGCGAAAGCAAGTGATCGAACAATAAAATAAATAGAACAACAAAATAAATTGAACACCACATTTACATGATTCAATCGTGGTAACCTACATCCACAAGGAGAGCAATAAATTTTTTAATATAAATCAAGCGATACTATAGATATTACAACTACAATTTAGTCACTCAAATACTCTTAGTGTTTCCCAACCCCAGATTATATCCAATAACTCACACAGTGTATAATCCTATAATTCCTCACGAAATAATCTCTCGTCTCACGAAAAAATTACACAAATCTTACCACAAGATTCAATTTGCTTCAACATTCTTGGTCATCTTTGATAATTTTTACAAAGAACATCCACTTCTTATTTATAGGCAATAACCCCAAAATTTGTCCACTGTGACGTATTTACCCCAAACTTTTTTGTGACACCAAAAACCCAAACCTTGTACTTATGTGACACATTTATCTCAAACTTATACAATACGACACATTTACCCCAAACTTCTTACTACAAAAAAAAAAAAAACCCAAAACTTGTATCTGTGTAACGTCCCTAAAATTTGGTGCCACAAAAAAAAAAGTTTGGAATAAATACGTGACATAAGTTTTAGGTTTTTTATGTCACAAATTTTTTTTTTGGGGGTGGATGTATCATATGGGTATAAGTAGGGTTTTTGGTGTTACAAACTATAGTTTAAGGTAAATGTGTCATAATAGGCAAAGTTTGGATTTTTCTTTGTGGCATTTTCCCTATCCAATGGGAAATCATTTAATTAGGAAACATATTCAAAATAAGAAACCTACTTAAATTAGGAACTTTCTTTTTTGGGCTCAAACTCAAGATATATTTTCAAAAAAAATGGATGATCACTTGAGCTTTAGAATAACTAGTGGTAAATGGCCCCAATAGAAAATCTAGTACTTATCTCATATGACACACAAAGAATTGCCGACCACGAAAGGTTTAGAATAACTTATGGCAAATGATTCTCATGGAGAATCTAGTATCACAAGAGGTTTAGAATAACTTGTGATAAATAGCCTTAATGGAGAATCTAGTACTTATTTCATATGACACACAAGGACTTGTCGTTCACGAGAGGTTTAGAATAACTTGTGATGAAGAACTCCAATGGAGAATCAAGTACTTATCTCATATAACACACAAGGAATTGCCGATCACAAGAGGTTTAGAATAACTTATGGTGAATGGCCCCAATGGAGAATTTAGTACTTATCTCATATGACAAACAAAGAATTGTCGATCATGAGGGGTTTGGAATAACTTGTGGTGAATCTGGTATCATGAGAGGTTTAGAATAAATCTAGTACCTTTATCATATGACACACAAGGAATTGTTGAGCACGAGAGGTTTAGAACAACTTATGGTGAATAGCCCTGACGGAGAATCTAGTACTTACAACCCCAATGGAAAATCTTGTACTTATCTCATATGACACACAAGAAACCGCTAATCACAAGAGATTTATAACAACTTGTGGTGAATGGCTCTAATGGTGAATTTAGTACTTGTCTCATATAACACAATGAATTGATGATCACAATCACGAGAGCTTTAGAATAAGCTATGGTGAATGGCCCTAAGGAAGAATCTAGTGCTTATCTCATTTGATACACAAGGATCTTGTGGTGAATGGCCCCAATAGAGAATCTAGTAATTATCTCACATGACACATAATGAATTACTAATCATGAGTGGTTTAGAATGACTTATGGTGAATACCCCCAATAAAGAATATAATACTTATCTCATATGACACTATTATTCAATCATTAGCTTTAGAATATGAAACTTCACTCTTTCATTTTCCAAGGAGACACTTTTGAGTTTTTTTTTTTTTTTGGTACCTCTTTGCACAATATTCCTCTAGCAGATTAGACAAGATCCGAATGGAAAAGATATTTGTACTTGTCATAAGCGCATACGTCTTGGATTGGTATTTCGCACCAACCCTTTGTAGACTTCATGATGCAAGTCCTTGAGGTCAATGGAGGCAACATTCATTGGCGCAATTGTTTGTCTCACTAAGGCTAAAGAAATGAGGGAAGGCCTTCCCTCATGTCCCTAGCTTTTCCCCGTTCACTTGGTTGAGTTCAAATCTCCATGTTCAGCCGCGCTCCTTTCATATATCTTCTTTTAGTCTTTGTTTATTTCGTAGAAAATGAACGATTTGAATAATAATTTCTTAAAAATTATCATTTGTATCACTTGAAATAATTAGCCAATGAAAAATATTTTTATTATCAACAATAATTTATATCTAAATATTTTCATAGATGAAGAAAATATTTTTCATTCATTGACTTTTGCAAGGAGAATGAAAATGATGATCGGGATGATTAGGATAGACCCAATATATATAAAGAGAAACAAGCTCACCAAAGAAAGTCGTGTCTATAATTCTTAATGGAAGTCATATCTCATCTATAATTTTTAAAAGTCCTATTTTTTTCCATGAAAATGAATATCGCGTATTGATCAAATTGGGTCACTTGTGAATCCAGCAAATTTCCCTTATCGGGTCAAGCATTTGCCATCTGTTTTACTTTTTGAAACATCATTGTGTTTTGGAGTGACTTGCTAGCTTCTGCGATTCTAGAAGATTGGTAATTTAATAATTGAAGGAACATATTGTCATGATTTTAGAATAGTAAAGCCCAATTATATATGGGTTATAATGGGTCTAAACTATACACACTTGCCACCCACTAAACAACTCCTCCTCATGTGTGGGCTAGTTGATGCAGTTTGGGCTATTGCGAGCCCGGCGTATAAGTTCACTCATATCTTGCAGATTTCTGACAATAGCGACCATGCACATCATGTGGTGGATATGTAAAATTAACAATCATATTAAGTTATATGATATATAATTGTAATCATTGTTAATAATCATAGATGGACATAATACTAATAGTTGTAAGGTGACGAACCCACACATCTTAAAAGGTCAAGTACACAAAGAGCATATTGATGAACTACTAAGTCCACAAACGAAAAAAAATAGAAAATTGAATTTAGTATGTATTTGACCAAATTAAAAGATTATAATTAATAGTTTCAATTCGACTCGACCGTTTCAAATCAAGTCAAATTTGGATGAAATTTTGGTTAGGATATATATAGAGATGAAGGATCATACTCATGGCTTTATTTTTATTTTTTTTCGATTGGTGCTGGATTGGCTGTCATGGATTTTTTCGCTCTTGCAACCTTTTTGGTGAAGGCAGCAAAATTATTAACAGACACTAGCTTGATGGAGTCGCTCTTACCATTGAACAGGAAATCTTTGTTTTGACCCTAGTGATGTTGTGAAATACTACTTCTTCAATCTCCAATTCAATTTAACAATGCTATCAATCTGTCCTTCATTTTTTTGGTAACCCCAGCAGAAAATCATGCGGATAAAAGACATATTTTTACTAAGAAAAATAATTGACTAAATAACACTATAGATACGAGACAGATATAAAATATAGAAATTCTGGTGTATCGCCCATTTTGGATATTGTCTTCGGGTCGTTTGATAACAAGAATGCACGTAAGAGCTTATATATTTTCATTTTATAGGTTAAAGTCAAGTGTCATCATTTATGAACAATTAAAGGAACAAAATTAATGTTCATATGATTTTTCAGGAAAAAAAAAATTGTCACCCAATAGCAGGGCGAGTCAGTAAAGCTCTAGAGGAGGAGGAGGCCACCGACAATGGAGCAAAGGTAGAGGAGTGTGGCTTAGTCGAAGTAAGTACGGACCATGAGAGGTTGAAGAAGTAGGTGGAGAGTGAGAGGAAGAGGAGGGTGGTGATGGTGAACACTGGTGATGGGGAGGAAAGAGTTTTATGTGTGCTTTGATGGTGAAGAAAAGACGGAGATGAATAGAAACGCAAGATGATGAAGTAGAAGAAGAACATTGGTTGGAATGAGAATGGTATGAATTTGAGTCTGATTAAATATGAGTCATAAAAATTGTTTTATACAAAAATGGGCTAATTTTGATATGAGTCATAAAAATGGTTTAGACATAAGTGGTTGGGAGGAAGGAGTTTTGTTGGGGGCTTTGATGGTAATGAAGAGACGGATGAAGAGCTATACAGGATGATAATGAAGAAGTAGAAGAATAACATGGGTTGGGTATGGATTGAGTCCGTGTTGAAATAGGTATTTGTTGCTAAAGTTGTATCACACAAAATGAGGCAAGTATGAATTAATTTTGGTTGAGCCCTTTTTTGACCCATCCAATCTAGATTCAATGACTCAAACTCGATTTGACCCCACTATTTGGTAAGTGTTGACATTGGTATTGAGGAGATGAGAGTTTTACGGGAGGCTTTGTGAAGAAGAAACCAAGATAAAGAAAGATGCGAGATGATGAATAAGTAGAAGAACATCTTTTAGTTTTGGTATAGAATGAATTCGAGTTAGGTCAAGTATGGATTGTTAAATTATATTACATAAAAGTAGGGTCAATTTGATTGAATTGGTCTGTTTAGATCGGAATCATGTTCGACCCACCAAACCCGACTGGACCCATCGTCTGATATATCTAAATGCTGACTCACGTGAAAGTGCATAGTTGTCTATGTTCTCTATTGTCACGCCCTAAACCCCGAGACACGTGAACAACCCGCCATGGTCATACAAGTGCGACATCCCCAGTGGTGTCGCCGACCCAATTGATTTATTATGCGCATACGGAACATGCTATAAAACCCCGACAAAAACTCACGAGATAGGAAGGCAAGAAATCAACACATTCATGAACGAGCGTACTAACATAGATAAATATCAATCCATAGATTACATATATTCCAACAAGGTCAGCTTACAAAAAGGGATCAGTTCACCAAAAAGAAGAAACGATCCTAAGACTGCTAGTCGGACTCGCTCTTCGATCCCACTTCAGAATGAACAGCCTCCGGAGGCGAGGGGTCCTCCAGCTTACCATCGGGAGGGTCATCTACTCCTTCACCTAGGATGGCTTCCATGACAGCAGATGGAATATCAAAACTACTAAGTGGACCAATCCTGAAACCATTGGGCCCAAAACGAAACCAAACCCTAACGGCCAAGCCCTCCTGGACCCAAATCGTGGTCCTAACTAGCTCATAGATCCAATGGCCCTTAGGATCGGGACAACTGAACTTCTGCTTCGTACTATGCATGGGAAGACCATAACGCTCCGGGGGTTCTGCCATCTACGGACCTGAAATTTTGGCCCACAACGGGGTGAGACATCGTCTCAGCAAGTTCAACCTCCTAAACCCCTATTAGAAAGAAAATACACCCTCGGGTGACCTAGCCACCTCACACAGAAGACTTACCTCGTCTTAATTCCTCCCTGCAGGTTAGCACAATTTATATCTCAAAGTCTCAGGCGATCATGAGAATTTAAAACAATTGGAATACCAACACTTTAATATAAATCACGATCGCACTCGGCACACATTCCAATCATTAATCACCGCCACACAAGGGCATAGCCTACTCGAATTTCAGCTATCTACTGACATGAGCCGCCCAGCATCGCCTCCCCCGTGGAGCGCGGCATCGTCTATACGTCGACGGCATTCCCGAAGGAGCATGGGTCCAGTCGGCCTAGCCTCTCTCGACCCGAACCTCGTCACTAAGTTTAGAATCGTCCGGTCGGCTTAGCCTCCACCGTGACCCGAGTCTCAACCAAGACACGACAATCAGAACTGACCTCCGGACACTTCACATTTCAATCATATACTCAAATCACAACATTAAATATTAACATCCAATATTTACATCAAAACCCGACTACGAGGTATTTATGAGTAAAATCCCTATTTATGATATTAAATAGTCAATTTGCCACATCCATTCATCAAATCCAAATTCTAAATGCACAAAGAGCAATCAGCACAAAATTCTAAGCAATTGAGGTCAAAAATAATTTTTAAAAATTTTTTTTTTGAAATTTTTTTTTTTCGGAATATAATATATTATAAAAATCTCCAGAATTTCGAAGCATTTAATTTAATAAAAAATAAATCCTTTTATGTCCCATCAAGGATTAAACTAATATAACCACTCTATTAACTTTAATTAAACACATCCTAATCTAATCACACCCCCGAATCTAATCCACAATTAAAATAAACTAATCTAACCACCTAAACTCACTTAACTTAGGCTAAGCACGTTTAGGGCATCATTAACCCTCTAATCAAAGTTTAGTGAGTTAAACTCACCGAAATCGCTTTCGACGAGTTCCCGGCGAAGAGGATGGCGAGCCCGACTACAATCCTTCTCGGGCGACACCAACGGAGGCCGGAAGACACCCAAAGCGGGCCTTGAAGTCCTAGATCTAGGCTGGAAAATCCGGCCTGTCCAAGGCCGAATGGCGGCCGCACGGCGGTGGCTCGGGCGCGGATCCGGCGGAGGCGGGCGCGGCGGCTCGAGCGGTGAACGGCGGCGGCCGGCGGGCTTCCGGCGACCAGCGGCGGCCGGGCACCGGGCTGGCGGCTCGATCGACGGCCGGACGGGCGACGGCAATGGCCGGCGGCGGAGCCGAGGCGCGCGGACGGCGCGGGAGGGAGGGCGCGCGGCCGCGCGGCGATGGCTGCGGCAGCGCGGCGGCGAACGGGCGGGGGCGGCCGGGGTCGCACTCCTCTCTCTCTCCTCTCCCTCCTCCTTTCTCTCTCTTCTCAAGGTTGAAGATGATGTTGATGGGTGTGCACAATTCCAAGAAGCCATCTCCACCCTCCACTTGTCCATTTCTTCTTCACTCTTGGCCAACTACCATGACATAGGGTGATGTCATCATCCACTCAAATTCAAACTTCCACAACTATCTTCAATAGGTCCAATTTCACTTTCCGCCGGGGCCTAAAATCTTGTACAATAATTCTTTCAATTCCAATCAATTCTCTTCAAATTGAGTCCAATTAAAATTCATAAAATTAATCCATGTTCCTCATAAGATATGTGACACCCCGTGACTTCCAATTGCTGAATTCACTTTCAATTTCATGGTTAATTTCACTCTGGCACGATATTAGCGTCCCTAATCTACCGGGTAGCTTTTTAGAAATTTTCGTGCATTTGACCCGTGGTTGATCAAATCAAGCCACAATGTACATCTTTGACACATTAGCGACTCTCGGTTGTCGTGGAAATCTCAAGGTTTCGATTACGGACAGGACCCAATCGACGAAAAAGCCGACCCAAAGTGCCGACCGACAAGAACAAGTGCAATCTGGTGGAATCACCCACACTTGATCACCTTGCTTTTATCGAGTCAGCCTATCTCCGGTTTCTAATCGATTTTTAATCTGCGCCATAATGACCCTTGCAGATTAGCTCGGTCGAAAGATCGTTTCCTGGTCAAATTCTCGAGTCTAATGCATTATAATCTCTTACCGGCTTCACCCGATAAATTAGTTTTCACATGAGTGGCCAACTCAAGGAAAAAGAACAATATGTGCAAGGATGAAATGCCCATCTAAATTTTACTGAATATAGAATTGGAAAAATCGAGATGTCACAACTCTTCCCCTCTTATAAAAATTTCGTCCTCGAAATTTAAACCATTACAACACTTTAAGTAAAAAGATGAGGGTACAATTGTCTCATTGAATCTTCGGTTTCCCAAGTTGCTCCTTCAAAGTGCCGTGGTGTTGCCGACCACTTTGACCAACGGGATGGTCTTGGTGCGCGTAACCCGCTCCTTGCGATCCACTATCCGAACCGGGCTTTCAACGTATGACACCGTCATCCACGTCTATTTCTTCGAAATTTAGAACGTGCATCGGATCCGGCTCATACTTCCTCAACATCGACCCGTGGAAGACGTCATGCACTTGTGCCAACCTCGGCGGTAGTGCAAGACGGTACGCTAGAGTCCCTATTCTTTCCAAAATCTCAAAGGGGCCTACGTACCTTGGACTTAGCTTCCCCTTTCTGCCAAAGCGAGAAATACCTCTCATCGGTGACACTCTTAGGAAGACGTGATCACCAACCAGGAACTCCAATGGCCTTCTACGCTTATCTGCATAACTTTTCTGACGGCTCTGAGCGGTCTTTAATCTGTTTCTGATAACTGCCACTGCCTCCACTGACTGCTGAACCAACTCTGGGCCTGTGATCTTTCTTTCTCCGACTTCGTCCCAACACACTGGCGTTCTGCACGCTCTGCCATACAATGCTTCAAAAGGAGCCATCTGAATACTCTGCTGGTAACTGTTGTTGTAGGCAAACTCGACCAGATGAAGTTGTTCTTCCCAGCTTCCTTTGAAGTCCAAAACACAAGCCCGCAACATGTCTTCGAGGGTTTGGATAGTCCTCTCAGACTGGCCATCTGTCTGAGGATGATAGGCCGTACTGTACTACAACTTAGTACCTAAGGTGCTCTGTAAGCACTTCCAAAAGGCGGCGGTGAACCTCGGGTCAACCGGCACTCCATGCATACGGACTATCTGACGCACATACAGATCTGCATGTCTATCCAAACTCAAGTCCTTTCGTACTGCAATGAAGTGTGCTGATTTTGTCAGTCTGTCGACCACTACCTAAATCGAATCATTCCCTCTCTGACTCCTCGGTAAACCCGTCACAAAGTCCATCGCGATGTGCTCCCATTTCCACTCGGGTATCCCGAGGGGTTGCAGAAGTCCTCCCGGCTTACAATGCTGAGCCTTGACCTGCTGACATGTCAAACACTTGGCCACATGCTTGGCGATATCCGCCTTCATACCTGACCACCAATAGTGTTGGCGCAGATTCTGATACATCTTGGTGCTACCGGGATGAATGTTGTAATTGTTACAATGCGCTTCTGATAAGATCTCCTCTCTGAGCTCCACATCGTCAGGTACCACCAATCGTCCTCGGAACCTCAATGTTCCATCTTCAGAAGTCTGAAAGTCAGCTTTCTTTTTCTCTGCATCCTCTTGTAGGATTTTCTGAACACCTGGATCTATCTGCTGAAGAGTCCTGATTCTGACCTGCACTTCCGGCTCAATTCTGAGGGTGGCCATAAGATTTGAAAGGTGGCCTACCTCAAATTTGAAGTCCGAATCTCGTGCTCTCTCAAGTAGACTCCACTCCTTGAGTACCAACTGTGCAACTGAAGACTTCCTACTCAGTGCATCGGCGACCTTGTTCGCCTTTCCGGGTGATACAAAATCTCACGTCATAGTCCTTCAGAGTTCCATCCATCGGCGCTGTCTCATATTCAACTTCTTCGAGAGAACATGTATTTGAGGCTTTGATGGTCGGTGAAGATCTCGGAATCTTTCCCCACACAGATAATGCCTCCAAATTTTCAAGGCAAAGATGATCGCTGCAAGTTCCAAGTCATGCGTCGGATAATTCAGCTCATGAGTTCTCAACTGGCGGGACGCATATGCAACAACCCTGCCATGCTGCATCAACACGCAACCTAGTCCTCTAAACGACGCATCACCGAAGATTTCAAATCCTCCTGGACTAGATGGAATAGTTAGCACAGTGCGAGTTAGTTTTTGCTTAAGCTCTTGGAAACTACTCTCACACTTATCGACCACACAAACTTTTCTTCCTTCTTCGAAGTCTTGTCAACGCGATGCTAACCTTGAAAACCCCTCTACAAACCGTCCAAAGCACCACTGCTAAACCCGAAAACTCCCGATTTCACATCCTAGTCGGTCTCGGCGCTTAGTTACCGCTTCAATCTTGGCTGGATCCACCGAGATTCCTTCCCCGGATATGACGTGGCCTAGGAAAGCCACACGAGTCAGCCAAAACTCGCACTTACTAAACTTGGCATACAGCTCATGCTCTCTTTAAGGTCCGAAGTACTACCCTCAAGTGTCTCTCATGATCCTCGCACTCTTTGAGTATACTAGGATGTCGTCGATGAAAACAATTACAACCGATCCAAGTACTCCCCGAATACACGGTTCATCGATCCATGAAAGCGGTGGGCGTTCGTCAACCCAAACGGCATCACAGTGAACTCATAGTGGCCGTATCGAGTGCGAAACGCCGACTTCGGTATGTCTTCCTTCCTGATCCTTAACTGATGATATCCTGTCCTCAAGTCGATCTTAGAAAATATCGACGCTCCCTGAAGCTGATCAAACAAATCATCGATCCTCGGCAACGGATACTTGTTCTTGATTGTCACCTGATTGAGTTGTCGATAATCGATGCACAAACGCAATGAACCATCCTTCTTCTTCACGAACAGAACTGGGGCTCCCCACGGTGATGCACTAGGACGAATAAATCCATTGTCCAACAACTCCTGCATCTGCACCTCCAGTTCTTTAAGTTCTGACAAGGCCATCCGGTAAGGAGCTTTAGAGATTGGCTCGGTCCCGGGGGCCAACTCAATCACAAACTCTATCTCTCTTTCTGGCGGCAAACCCGGTAACTCTTTCGGGAATACGTCCGAAAACTCTTGCACCACAGCGATGTCTTCTATCTTCAATTCCTCAACTGTCGTATCCACGACTGTCGCCAGGTAACCTTGGCAACCCTCGTCTAGCAAACGAGTTGCCTCGAGCGATGAGATTAAGGAAATCGAGGGTCCTCCTCGACTCCCAATAAATTCGAAGCTCTCACCCCCTAACGGGTCAAACTGAATCGCCTTGTGATAACAGTCCAACTTAGCTCGTTGCTTGGTGAGCCAGTCCATGCCAATTATCACATCAAAATCAAACATGGCCAGGACTATCAAGTCTATCCTCCCCTCTCGCTCACCAATCACTAACTTGCAACCAAGACAGCCCACTGAAGCTAACACTTTATCTTTCAACGGCGTAGATATACTAATCACTGACTCCAACAACTCAGGAATTAATTCTACCAACTTAACATATCTTTCAGCTATAAACGAATGGGTAGCTCCAGGATCAAATAAAGCATAAGCAAGTTGGTCGTTCAGCAAGACCATACCTGTGATCACATCAGGCGCATCCTCCGCCCGTCCTCGGTGATAGCATACGTCCTTCCCCGAGGCGGAGGTCGGGTCATCCCACCTGCGGCATCATCTCGCCGCGCGATTCCTCTCCGTTTCCGACCCAACGGTGGTGGCGGCGGCAACCGATGCTTGTCCCATCTCGTTTCGACAAAACCTCGCGATGTGACCTGCGGCCACACTCATAACGTACACCTTCCACGAGACGACACCCACAATTCGATCTCGGCGGCGGCTTTCCTATCCCACCCCGTTGGGTGGAACTTGATACCTCCCTCCGGACATCGGTCTCTTCCCAAATCGATTACCTTCCCCGATCGAGCTAAACCGCGACCCGGATGTGGCGGCTCTCTCATTCTCGGGTTCTTCTCAATCACCGGGCCCGCCTATAGATGGCATTGTACTCCTTCGGATCTAGTGGCACCACCAAGCTCTTCACCTCCCCGTCGAGTCCATCTCCGAACCTCGAGCTCGGGCCGATGGTCTCGAACTAAATCGGGGCATATCGCGACGGTTCGGCGAACTTCGCTTCATACCGATCGACCGTCATCGTACCTTGGCGAAGGTGCGGAAACTTTGCCATCTTGACCTCTCTAGCACACTCGAGAGAAGTACTTCTCATTGAAGACTTCGAGAAAGGCATTCCACTCTGGAACTACGCCTCTAGGGAAAGCTATCTCCTTTGTAGTCTTCCACCAAGTACCTGCAATCCCTTTCAACTGATAGGCTGCCAAAACAACCTTCTCTGCCTCGGTGCACATCAACAAATCAAAGGCGTTCTCCAACTCCTGAACCTACAGTGCTGAAGCTTCGGGCTCTCCCGCTCCCGTGAACGTCGGCAGGTTCAACTTCAGGAACTGCTCCACCGGTTATGCATAGGCCTCCCAACAGCCACGTTCCTAGGTGGGACTTCACCGAGTGCTTCCTCGGGTTCATCAACGGTGCGGCGGCGGCGCGGCAAGCTAACGGCGACAGCCGGCTGCATTAGCGACAATGGCGGCATTGGTAGCGGCGGCGACGGCGGCGGCTGGGTCCATCCCGTCACCCATCAGCTCAAGCATCCTCATTATCCCAAAACCTCGGATCCTCGGGGCTTTCTACCCTAGCATCGACCGGGGCGATCTTTGCACCACTTGCACCGGCCTCGGCGGCTCTCTCTCGGGAACCACGGGTACCGATTCTCAACGGCGGCCCACCTCGGAACACGGGGCTCGCTGCTCTCTTCCTAGCAGCTCTCGGCACTCGGTCACTCATGCTACAAGCTCAATATAGATACCTGTTTGCAAATCCCAATACCACATTAGAATCTGAGTGACCTCAACAACAAGTTAACAAGCAGCTAACAAACACATGCATCAGCATATTAAAAGCCTTTCCTACCAACTATCCCATGACTCATCGCACCTTATCACTCCATACACAGACCATGCTCTGATACCACTTAAACGGGGTTGTCACGCCCCGAACCTCGAGACACGTGAACAACCCGCCATGGTCATACAAGTGCGACATCCCCAGGTGGTGTCGCCGACCCAATTGATTTATTATGCGCATACGGAACGTGCTATAAAACCCCTGACAAAAACTCACGAGATAAGAAGGCAAGAAATCAACACATTCATGAACGAACGTACTAACATAGATAAATATCAATCCATAGATTACATATATTCCAACAAGGTCAGCTTACAAAAAGGGATCGGTTCACCAAAAAGAAGAAACGATCCTAAGACTACTAGTCGGACTCGCTCTTCGATCTCACTTCGAATGAACAGCCCTCCGAGACGAGGGGTCCTCCACCTACCATCGGGAGGGTCATCTACTCCTTCACCTAGGATGGCTTCCATGACGGCATGGAATATCAAAACTACTAAGTGGACCAATCCACGAAACCATTGGGTCCAAAACGAAACCAAGCCCTATATCTATGAGGTACCCTAACGGTCAAGCCCTCCCGGACCCAAACCGTGGTCCTAACTAGCTCATAGATCCAATGGCCCTCGGGATCGGGACAACCGAACTTCGCTTCGTACTATGCACGGAAGACCATAACGCTCCGGGGGTTCTGCCATCTACGGACCTGAAATTTTGGCCCACAACGGGGTGAGACATCGTCTCAGCAAGTTCAACCCTGCAAGTTAGCACAATTTATATCGCAAAATCTCAGGCGATCATGAGAATTTAAAACAATTGGAATACCAACACTTTAATATAAATCACGATCGCACTCGGCACACATTCCAATCATTAATCACCGCCACACAAGGGCATAGCCTACTTGAATTTCAGCTATCTACTGACATGAGCTGCCAGGCATCGCCTCCCCCCCGTGGAGCGCGGCATCGTCTATACGTCGACGGCATTCCCGAAGGAGCATGGGTCCAGTTGGCCTAGCCTCTACTGCGACCCGAACCTCGTCACTAAGTTTAGAATCAGGTCCGGTCGGCTTAGCCTCCACTGTGACCCGAGTCTCAACCAAAGACACGACAATCGAATTGACCTCCCGGACAATTCACATTTCAATCATATACTCAAATCACAACATTAAATATTAACATCCAATATTTACATCAAAACCCGACTACGAGGTATTTATGAGTAAAATCCCTATTTATGATATTAAATAGTCGATTTGCCACATCCATTCATCAAATTCAAATTCTAAATGCACAAGAAGAAATCGGCAAAATTATAATAATTTTTAAAAAAAAAATTTTGAATTTTGTTTTTCGGAATATAATATATTATAAAAATCTCCAGAATTTCGAAGCATTTAATTTAATCAAAAATAAATCCTTTTATGTCCCATCAAGGATTAAACTAATATAACCACTCCATTAACTTTAATTAAACACATCCTAATCTAATCACACCCCTGAATCTAATCCACAATTAAAATAAACTAATCTAACCACCTAAACTAACTAAACTTAGGCTAAGCACACTTAGGGCATCATTAACCCTCTAATCAAAGTTTAGTGAATTAAACTCACCGGAATCGCTTTCCGACGTGTTCCCAGCGAAGAGGATGGCGAGCCCGACGACAATCCTTCTCGGGGCGACACCAACGGAGGTCGGGAAGACACCCAAAGCGGTCCTTGAAGTCCTAGATCTAGGCTAGAAAAATCCGGCCTGTCCAAGGCCGAACAGGCTGCACGACGGCGGCTCGGCGCGGATCCGGCGGAGGCGGGCGGCGCGGCTCGAGCGGTGAACGGCGGCGGCCAGCGAGCTTCCGCGACCCGCGGCGTCGTCGCCGGCCGGCGCTCGGGCAGGCTGGGCGGCCGGCGGATTTGGCGACGGAGCGGCGAGGACGGATTTTACGGACGGCGCGGGGCGGGCGCGGCGCGGCGGCGACAAGCTGCGATGAGCGGCGGCGGCGAACGGGCGGAGGGCGGGCGCGTCGCACTCCTCTCTCTCTGTTCTCCCTCCTCCTTTCTCTCTCTTCTCAAGGTTGAAGATGATGTTGATGGGTGTGCACAATTCCAAAAGCCATCTCCACCCTCCACTTGTCCATTTCTTCTTCACTCTTGGCCAACTACCATGACATAGGGTGATGTCATCATCCACTCAAATTCAAACTTCCACAACTATCTTCACTAGGTCCAATTTCACTTTCCGCCGGGCCTAAAATCTTGTATAATAATTCTTTCAATTCCAATCAATTCTCTTCAAATTGAGTCCAATTAAAATCCATAAAATTAATCCATGTTCCTCATAACATATGTGACACCCTAGGACTTCCAATTGCTGAATTCACTTTCAATTTCATGGTTAATTTCACTCTGGCACGATATTAGCGCGTCCTAATCTACCGGGTAGCTTTTTAGAAATTTTCGTGCATTTGACCTGTGGTTGATCAAATCAAGCCACAATGTACATCTTTGACACATTAGCGACTCTCGGTTGTCGTGGAAATCTCAAGATTTCGATTCGGACACGGGGACCCAATCGACGAGTAAAAGCCGACCCGGTGCCGACCAACCGAAAACGGTGCAATCCGGCGGAATCACCCACACTTGATCACCTGCTTTTATCGAGTCGCCTATCTCCAGTTTCTAATCGATTTTTAACCTGCGCCATAATGACCCTTGCGATTAGCTCGGTTGAAAGATCGTTTCCTGGTCAAATTCTCGAGTCTAACGCATTATAATCTCTTACCGGCTTCACCCGATAAATTAGTTTTCACATGAGTGGCCAACTCAAGGAAAAAGAACAATATGTGCAAGGATGAAATGCCCATCTAAATTTTACTGAATATAGAATTGGAAAAATCGGGATGTCACAACTCTTCCCTCTTATAAAAATTTCGTCCTCGAAATTTAAACCATTACAACACTTTAAGTAAAAAGATGAGGGTACAATTGTCTCATCGAATCTTCGGTTTCCCAAGTTGCTCCTTCGGTGCCGTGGTGTTGCCGCAGACCACTTTGACCAACGGGATGGTCTTGGTGCGCAGAACCTGCTCCTTGCGATCCACTATCTGAACCGGGCTTTTGAGTTTTTTTTTTTTTTTTTGGTACCTCTTTGCACAATATTCCTCTAGCAGATTAGACAAGATCCGAATGGAAAAGATATTTGTACTTGTCATAGCGCATACGTCTTGGATTGGTATTTCGCACCAACCCTTTGTAGACTTCATGGTGCAAGTCCTTGAGGTCAATGGAGGCAACATTGGTTGGCGCAATTGTTTGTCTCACTAAGGCTAAAGAAATGAGGGAAGGCCTTCCCTCATGTCCCTAGCTTTTCCCCGTTCACTTGGTTGAGTTCAAATCTCCATGTTCAGCCGCGCTCCTTTCATATATCTTCTTCTAGTCTTTGTTTATTTCATAGAAAATGAACGATTTGAATAATAATTTCTTAAAAATTATCATTTGTATCATTTGAAATAATTAGCCAATGAAAAATATTTTTATTATCAACAATAATTTATATCTAAATATTTTCATAGATGAAGAAAATATTTTTCATTCATTGACTTTTGCAAGGAGAATGAAAATGATGATCGGGATGATTAGGATAGACCCAATATATATAAAGAGAAACAAGCTCACCAAAGAAAGTCGTGTCTATAATTCTTAATGGAAGTCATATCTCATCTATAATTTTTAAAAGTCCTATATTTTTCCATGAAAATGAATATCGCATATTGATCAAATTGGGTCACTTGTGAATCCAGCAAATTTCCCTTATCGGGTCAAGCATTTGCCATCTGTTTTACTTTTTGAAACATCATTGTGTTTTGGAGTGACTTGCTAGCTTCTGCGATTCTAGAAGATTGGTAATTTAATAATTGAAGGAACATATTGTCATGATTTTAGAATAGTAAAGCCCAATTATATATGGGTTATAATGGGACTAAACTATACACATTTGCCACCCACTAAACAACTCCTCCTCATGTGTGGGCTAGTTGATGCAGTTTGGGCTATTGCGAGCCGGGCTTATAAATTCACTCATATCTTGCAGATTTCTGACAATAGCGACCATGCACATCATGTGGTGGATATGTAAAATTAACAATCATATTAAGTTATATGATATATAATTGTAATCATTGTTAATAATCATAGATGGACATAATACTAATAGTTGTAAGGTGACGAACCCACACATCTTACAGGTGAAGTACACAAAGAGCATATTGATGAACTACTAAGTCCACAAACGAAAAAAAAAAATAGAAAATTGAATTTAGTATGTATTTGACCAAATTAAAAGATTATAATTAATAGTTTCAATTCGACTCGACCGTTTCAAATCAAGTCAAATTTGGATGAAATTTTGGTTAGGATATATATAGAGATGAAGGATCATACTCATGGCTTTATTTTTATTTTTTTTCGATTGGTGCTGGATTGGCTGTCATGGATTTTTTCGCTCTTGCAAACTTTTTGGTGAAGGCAGCAAAATTATTAACAGACACTAGCTTGATGGAGTCGCTCTTACCATTGAACATGAAATCTTTGTTTTGACCCTAGTGATGTTGTGAAATACTACTTCTTCAATCTCCAATTCAATTTAACAATGCTATCAATCTGTCCTTCATTTTTTTGGTAACCCCGGCAGAAGATCATGCAGATAAAAGACATATTTTTACTAAGAAAAATAACTGACTAAATACTAAGAAAAATAATTGACTAAATAACACTATAGATACGAGACAGATATAAAATATAGAAATTCTGGTGTATCGCCCATTTTGGATATTGTCTTCGGGTCGTTTGATAACAAGAATGCACGTAAGAGCTTATATATTTTCATTTTATAGGTTAAAGTCAAGTGTCATCATTTATGAACAATTAAAGGAACAAAATTAATGTTCATATGATTTTTCAGGAAAAAAAAATTGTCAACCAATAGTAGGGCGAGTCAGTAAAGCTCTAGAGGAGGAGGAGGCCACCGACAATGGAGCAAGGTAGAGGAGTGTGGCTTAGTCAGAAGTAAGTACGGACCATGAGAGGTTGAAGAAGCAGGTGGAGAGTGAGAGGAAGAGGAGGGTGGTGATGGTGAACACTGGTGATGGGGAGGAAAGAGTTTTTTGTGTGCTTTGATGGTGAAGAAAAGACGGAGATGAATAGAAACGCAAGATGATGAAGTAGAAGAAGAACATTGGTTGGAATGAGAACGGTATGAATTTGAGTCTGATTAAATATGAGTCATAAAAATTGTTTTATACAAAAATGGGCTAATTTTGATATGAGTCATAAAAATGGTTTAGACATAAGTGGTTGGGAGGAAAGAGTTTTGTTGGGGGCTTTGATGGTAATGAAGAGACGGATGAAGAGCTATACGGGATGATAATGAAGAAGTAGAAGAATAACATGGGTTGGGTATGGATTGAGTCCGTGTTGAAATAGGTATTTGTTGCTAAAGTTGTATCACACAAAATGAGGCAGTATGAATTAATTTTGGTTGAACCCTTTTTTGACCCATCCAATCTAGATTCAATGACTCAAACTCGATTTGACCCCACTATTTGGTAAGTGTTGACATTGGTATTAAGGAGATGAGAGTTTTGCGGGAGGCTTTGTGAAGAAGAAACCAAGATAAAGAAAGATGCGAGATGATGAATAAGTAGAAGAACATCTTTTAGTTTTGGTATAGAATGAATTCGAGTTAGGTCAAGTATGGATTGTTAAATTATATTACATAAAAGTAGGGTCAATTTGATTGAATTGGTCTGTTTAGATCGGAATCATGTTTGACCCACCAAACCCGACTGGACCCATCGTCGATATATCTAAATGCTGACTCACGTGAAAGTACATAGTTGTCCATGTTCTCCATGGTAGAGTTAATTGATGTTTCGAGTTACCATTTGAATCTGTACTAAGCATAAGGCCCACATGCGAGCTTCGCCATTTACTAAAGGAAAACTATATTTCGTCATATCAAAATGACATGGAAGAAAACTAACGTACCACTAAATCGAGCTAGAAATATCACCAAAATTCCCTTAAAGTCACGCTTAATCCACAGCCCACAATAACAACTAGTAAGTATAGTCATTACTCTACCCACATAAATGACATCCAATTTGTAACTTGTTCATCAAAATCGTCAGGGTGACTGGAGATGAACCACACACTTAACATGCACTAAAGAAGCACTAAACCAAAGCAAGACGTGTAGGCGAATCGACTCATCAAGTTCCCATTGATATAGGATCAATACAAGGAAAAGCATTTGCCATTCGTTGGTTATTAGGAGCATCCCGAAAACGTCCAGGTCGAAATATGGCTTTCAAATTAAGTTCCGAATTAGTGGATATTGCCAAAGGGAGTGGCGAGCACTAAAGAAGCATCAAACCAATCAACAATGGCAATAAAATCATTCAAATTCATGCCTAAGAGATTCACTGCAGCGTCCAGTTCATCAAGCTTTGAAGATTTACAAATTACCCACTCCAATATTACCCAAACATGTCCCTATAACTGGCAAATCAAGCATACATTATCATCTTATCATGGGTAGGGGTGTGCAAAAGAACGGAGACCCGCTTGGACCGCCCGGAACCGGACCGGAACCGCCCGAAACCGGTGGTTCTTGAGGGAATTGATCCAATTCCCGGTTCCATGGGCGGGCCCACCCGGACCGAACCGATTATATTAAAATAATATATTAATTTTTAATATTAAAAAAATTATTATTAATTAACAAACCCAAATCAAATAACTAAAAAAATTAATTAAAGTGGGTAATCTCCAGTCAAACCAAATGGAGAGATCCCAATATAAAGGCTAGTGTAGTTTCTAATATATGACATCCCAAAACTTATTTTTTCCGACAACATTGAGATGATTATGAAAATTTGGTTATATGTGTTATTTATCTATAGTTGCATGTAGTTATTACCTTTGCGACTTGTCAGTAATTGAAGTGGTCCAGTCTTGATCTTCAATATTTTGGAGTGTTATTTGAAAAAAGATCTAACACTCTTCAATACTGAATTACACTTGGCTGATGAGTTACTGTGATTAGTGATTGTTCCTTAATGTAGGATGCTCCTTCCATGACTGAAGAAGTTTCCTAATGCGATTTTAGAATAAGAGAAAAATGGTCCGTTTTTGCTCTTTCCTTTCTGCAAGTTTTCTCAAATTAAAAAGCAGTTGTAGAGGTTGGTTAATTGATTAGATTGCTGTTCTAAATTTCTTATATTACCTCTCTTTCAAAAGCAATCATGTTTTCTGCACCCAAGACTGGTGAAGAGCATATATAATTGAAGTTATTCCCTGAACCTTTAAGGAAGAAAAGAGATGATAATTTTTAGTTTAATCAATTAATCTCCCAAATTTCTCTTTTCAATCTTCTAAATCTTGTACTTTAACTGTGCTCTTGTTTTTAGTCTAACATCTGGACACCCATTACAGCATTAATTGGAACATGTTAATAATCCACTGAGTTCACTGCCTAACTGTTAATGGATAAAATTTTATTTTAATCTTTTGTAGAATTTATTATCTTCAAGTGGTCGTGGTTGACTCATCCTTTGATTTTTGTACTTTTGTTATATAACAATCTCGAAATGGCAATGACATTGACTCAACATTATGTTTTGATTTCTAGTTGTTGTAACTTTTGGTTTCTAGTATATTACTCGATATGAAGAGTTCTCATGGTGGGATTTAGAAAATGTTATTATTTTTATTGTGAAACCGGTTCCATGGATCCACCCGGGAACCGGACCAGACCGACGGTCCGGTTCTCGGGTGAACCCATGCAACTAACGGATGGATCCCGGTTTCAATTTTTCGAACGGTCCTTAGCGGGCGGTTCTTGGTTCTAGGTCGAGAACCGCCCGCCCGGACCATGCACAGCCCTAATCATGGGTAATCAAAACCACACTCAAATGAGAATTAAACTAGCCCACCTCATGATTAAAAAAGCAAAGTCAGCAAAATCTAGAATAAAATCAAAACATTAAAGGCCGAAATTCATGATTATATATTGAGTAATGGACTTGAAGCATATCTTCCTGCAGGTGCATATGGGCTTACATACTCAAGTCGAGAACAAATTACAGTCAACTGAAGATCATCAATGCTTTTATAGCGGGCACATGTTTAGTTTCAGCAAATTCAAGCATAACAACATGACTATCTCCCTTGAAAATTAGCATGGATTCCTTATCTCAACTCATATGACCAAGATAACACATAGACAAGTCTTGGCGATTGTTGTTTGAACAACGAATGGATATGGACAGCAGGCGTGAACACCTCAAGCTCGAAATAAATCCAAATGCTCTCAGTTTGGAGGACAATTCTTCCACGCTCCCAATGCAAATATTTAAGTCACTGAGAACAAAGTAAAAACGCAAACACCAAGGGAAGGAGAACTCTAGGCCATCAAAGGATGAAGCATCAATTCGCAATATATGATCAGTACACTGAACAATGACATACAAATCACTCCCACGCAATCTCAAATTGATCATCGAATTCATCATTGTCATCTGCGAGGCAAAACGTCGAGCACGGGGTGAGCATGAAGGGCGAGGTGTTAGACAAACGGGAATTCCCATCAATTGGCGAGGAATATAACATGACAAACCCAGCTAAAAGTTGCTAGAGAGGAATCTGAGACCAAATAATAGACAAAAATTGAAAAAACAATTTGAAGCTTTCGGCAAAAGGCAATACAGAACAATCGAGTGATTGAGTCTCAATGAATCGACCGTCTCTTACCTTGGGGAGATCCGAATTGTCACCCGCTAATAAATGAAAGACACTGAAAGGCTTGGAGAATCTATCTCACGAAGACGAAGCTAGAAGATGAATTTCTCGGTCTGTGCGTGTGTTGTTGCTTCGCTCGATTCCTCGGGCTCTCGCGTGCGCACCAAGCTTCAGAGAGTGCGTTGTCATTCTCATTGTGAACTCTCCTGCAGATCGTGAAATCGTGAGCTTAACAGGAATCTCCAAATGCGTTAGACGAGAGCGAAAGAGCGGAAGAGAAGTCCGATTGGCGGTGATGAGCGTTGATGCGCCGCTCCGTTGCGGCGGAGGCCGGGGTGGCCAGCGAGGGAGAATTGATGGTGATGGAGCTGAAAAGGAAGAGGCCATAGCTCCGCCGAGAGAGACATCTCCAGTGAATGGGATTGAAACTTTTTCTACGGTTGTTATTTTTATTCTTGTCCCATATGTTGGCAAAAATTCATGTGTCAACTCATATTATTTAATCAGGAATAAACGTGATAAGTCACCAAATAAAGGTAATTAGTAATTTCATATAATAGTTGGTAAATTTAATGTGATGGTAACAAAACTAAACCAAATTTGATAATAGATAAGAGAAGTTATTTTTTTTTTTTATTGAGAAGTCATTAATTTAAAAAAAAAAACAAATTAATATCAAAAATGAACTTGAAAAAGATTAGTATCACAAAACTACTTGGTAACTTAATAGCAGAAAAACTGGATGGAAAGCAAGGTTAAGAAATTGTGTGTAAATTATGTATAGGCAAGATCGCACATCTTGAGATCGATCAAGCAATCCTCAGTTTCTATTCTCAAAATGGCTAGAGAGTTGAGAGGCGGTGTTCTCCTCTCAATGCCTTCCTCGGATTCTATACTAGTCAATTTCATCTTTCTTCCTTCAAAGGTCGAGAATACTTGTCAGGGATGAACAACTGAAAAACAAGTCATTCTTACAAACACCAGCACTTATATTTTTTTGCCTCTCTCTATTTCTCTCAATCTCTCGACGTTGAAGCTCTCTAATTTTTTTTAACGCTCTCTCAGGAGTTTACTTCAATTCCCTCCACGACTAATGAGCCTAGGAAACACAATGACAAGAAGACCCGTGTTAATCAACCCCGATGCTCACGAAACAAGCCACTATAATTTGCTTACACACACGAATCTCGTTTTTCATGAAGTTTCATGGTCAATTTGCAATGTTTAGTCTCAAAAAGAGCGATTTAGATTTAGCATTGATTGTTTCTCGAGGAGAGAGAAATTTCACATGAGTACTGAGTAGTATAAACCGAATATAGACCTTCTATTAGTCCGAATTAATCTTCTAGGGCTAGAAATTGAAAGTCCCACAACTAAACTGATCGAAGCCCGTAATGAACAGTGTGTAGTGGTTGGGCTGGGGATAGTACTTTGCCACATCATAGTCACTTCTCCTCCCTATAACGATTGCCTTTGGTTGTAGGTTTAATCGAGTTAATCCCTTACTCAAGAGGATTCACACCTAATTATAACAGTCAATTAGCTTTTTCACAAATATCAACTTAGAATCGGGTCCCACGTTAATATCCCCACCCTTCTTTCAATTTCCCCACTAATCTAAAGACAACGATACTAACCATTCAAGGGTACATTAGAGCACACGATGAGTAAGTTTGTTAAGCTTGGGCGATGAAGACTATACATTGCTTTTCCTTGGGGAGACCACCCTTGATTGCAGCATGAAAAATCTAAAAATGGGGTTTCCAGATGCGTCGCATATTATTTGAATATAAGCGGGCATTTTCAATAGACCATGGTCCTCAATAGATGCATATAATTTTGATAAAGGTGGTAGTGATGCTAATGTTAGATTATGTGTATTTATATACATATATGTATTGGGTCAAATTATAATTTCGTTACTCCAAATTAGATTTTTTTTCATGCTTGGTATGTAAAGTTTGTTGAGGCTGCACTTTGTACGAATCTACAAAATATGCTTTACGTTGTCTTAGTACGATTTCTAATGTTGCACTAATCTGTAGTTCTTTTTGTTGGTTGGGTGTGATTGGGGAAAATGGTCTAATTCAGCTTCATTGAGATCATCCTATATGCATTTCTGAGAAGGTCCTTGTTCTTAGTTGACATCTGAATCAGCTAATATGCACAATCAATTTGTTTCCAATGGATCCGAAGACCATGGACTAATGCAGGAGTTATAGAGAATCTTTTGAGTAAAAGGTTTATATATCAAATTTCTAGTCATAAATATAGTTATCCCCCAATGCAATCGACAGAGTTTTTAGCTATATGTAGAGCCCTTAGGCTTGGAATGCGCAGCTTACTCAACCGAGACCCATCCATTGAGATGCAGCGACTGCAATTGCTTTTGGAATTCTGAATTTTATTAACAAGGACGATTTCCTGTCCTAGCGCAAGGTTTGCCACCTTTAGGGAAAGGAGCTCCACCGGGATGGCCCCAAAGAAGGTAATCCCGCTCTCTCCCTCCCTTTAGTTTTTGGTTCTTTGGGCGTTTTGATGACGATAACGAGCTCTGATCTGGCTATCATATGATATTCATATAAATGGCCAGAATAATCCTAGGTTTTGGTGAGGCTGTTAGATGGGCAGGTCGGGTCAAAAATGTCCTACCTAAATTGACATTTAATCCAATATGACCCATTTATAGACAATACAAATCTAATTATCTATACTAGAACTTATCCATTATTGACTCAAGCCATATTTCTAAAATATATCCATTTATAATCTATCCTATGAAAACACGTACCTACCTACTTATCTCACTTTAAGTTCTTCAAGTGTATTTGTTACTTGGATAAATATTTCACACCAGATTTAAAAAGTAAATTAGCACAATTAAAAAATGTTTTCAAATTAAGTAGAAAACATAAAATAAAAAAATCTATAGATTGAAATACTTTTAAAAAAATGCTTACAGATACTCCTATCAACCTTCGCCATAATCAGCACGATATTTACTCCCATCAGTACAACCATGACTTTTTGCCAATAATTCATATCAACATTTAAAATTGTATTCACTTGATAAAACTATATCATACCATACTATAATATGGTAAAGATTTGGCTTTCAACGTTGCATAAAATTTTCAATTTTAATATTATTCAATTTTTGCCAAAAAAAAACTGTTTTAGCGAAAGAAAAAAAAAAAAGGGGTGCAAAAATTAGTTATCAAAATTCTCTCTGCAAAATAAGAAAAATAAGCTGCCAATATTTTGCAAAGATGACGTCACATTCAAAGAGTTGCCCAAGCTCACGAATGCTATGCAGAGAGACGATTACGAAACAAGTGCGTCGCTCAGTCACTCGCCCTCGAACACTCTAGGCCACTCAGTGACTGCCGGTTGATGCCTTTGTTGGATCAAAATGGGTCTTGTGGAAATCGATTAAAGACCCAATCTCATTAAGCTGTAATATTTTTGACCCACTTACACTTGGTCCTTAAATATTCAATAACCCATATATAACCTGATCTAGAAATTGCGAGGCAAAAATTGGCTCATGATCCATTTTAATACCCTTATATTTAGGATAGGCTTGACACCATGTACTATGTTTAGCTGAACTAGAGAGTTGTCAAGGCCTTTTTGGAGTGGGTGGTCAAATTATTTCAGGATATTTCTGTAATGACCATTTTGATCAATTGGGATCACATACCACATGTTTGCTTTCTAGATCCATTATTAAATGAAAGTTGCTAAGCTGCGAACACGCAGTTGTGCTCTCATTTGTTAATTTTGCCATTTGATGCGGGTGGTGAAGAATTAATAGGTCTAAGAACAAAAGTCCAGTGGTTAATCGTGCATTATTATCCTAATTAACTTCATTTCATCTATTTCTTTGAGCTATTTAAAAAAAAAAAAAGTACATTATTGGTAGTCCATTAGCTTATTACATTAATCTGGGCATTTTATGGGTAGGATGATGACTTCTGCACTTTGCCCAGACTTTCAGGAAGCATCGGCCGATAGACGCCTCGAGATCTAGTGGCCTCGGCAAAAACCAGAGTCGCTCTTAAGCCGTAGTGAAATTAAGCAACACTTCCATCTTTCTTGAACTTTTCTCCAGCTTCCGAGTGTCAAATTATATACAACAACGGTGATCGGTGACACCATACTGAATTTGATGAGGCATTGCAGATACGTTCCTCTTGGGCTGGGTCCACCTTCATGTGGCGACCAGCTAACACATAAAACAAAAGAAAGCGAAAAGAAGTGAAAGTCAAAAAAGTAAAAAGAACAAAAGAGGGAGCTTCTTCGTCCGTGCCAAAAGAGAGCCCAAGGAGAGAGAAAAAGAAAAAGGTAGAGAGAGAGAGAGAATCGTCTCACCGGAGCACACCAAAGAAACGGGCGAGAAAGAAGAGGAAGAGGGCTGCAACTTTATGATCTCTAATCGAAGGCTAAATGTCAATGAAATTGGCTCGAATTTGAATATGTTATTCATGAGATCAAGGGCTACGGGTTGATGATTTCATTCGTCGAGAACCGCCTCCAAATTCTCCAATTGCTGTTAGGACTTTCTAGTCAAATTTTTACTTATCTACATTTGTGGTGAGGAAATGAGTTTATCATACTTATGTGAGGCCTTCAATATCTAGAGAAAACTATTTTGTGTATCCTACTATTCTTAGGGATTGGTGAAAGTTTTTGGGTGGTTCATGATTTTTTTCGCATTGGGTTTCCTCGTTAAAATCTTGGCGGTAGTATTGGTTTTGTCTACATATAATTTTGGCATTATATTTGTATATTGTGGGATACTTATGACTGGTTGTTGGTGGGGCTAAGTTGATTTTGGTCAGTTTAGTTTTGGGGAAGAAATTGATCTGGAATTGGATTTAGTCTGTGGTGAATTGTTGTCCCCAGGTTCTCCCCACACCTCTTAGTCCCCGTATGCCGTAGTCCGTGGGCGATGAACTTCAATTCAATCATCCGGTAACTTGTGGACAGAGCCATCATATGTTGCAAAACTACCCGATGTCTGCTGGTTCGAGACTAGAAATCATACAATAGACTTGGCAGGCGACGTCTTCTCAAACTTCCGTGCCACTTTCGTTCGACCTTGTGAATTCTGGCATTGTTTCACAAGTAGCCTTTACCTAACTCTGCATAACTTCATAATTGTTGGGCGCAGCCAACTTTTTAGAATTATACGCATTGCTGGTTCTCTTTTTCTCCAATAGGACTGCCTTGTTGGCCGATGAAGACCAAAACGTCTTGCGCCTTGAATTTCATCAATTGGATACAACCGCTTTTAAAAAGACGGAAATGGTCCGACCACGGGAGATCCCACACATCAAAGACGAGGCGGAGAAACATCTATATGGGAGCCACGAGGTAATGACAGATGATATGAAACAACCGATCATGTCTCCAAGATATACGCACCTTTAGAGACGGTCACATACTCCATTGGGCTAAAACGTTGGGTACTTCCGAATGGATTCTCGATTTGGATTTCGACTGGAGTTTTACGATTCGGCACTTTGCTACGGAACCCTGCTGCCACCCCAAAGAACGTACGAATCTGGAAGATGCCCACCTAAAGAACAATAGCAAGTTTAGATCTAGAATTACTAGCCGTTTGTCTTGATGTGTGCTATATCTACTTGTCAGATATCCTGCTATGGCTAGCGGAATCGCACGCATACAGTTCCAAGACCAATACACCTATGCCAAGCCAATCGGCTTCTTCAATGAGCTTCCATCAGAGAACTCCAATACATGGAGCAGAAGCCGACTTATCCAGCCGACGCAACTCGAGGATAGAGAAACTTCATTGCTAATTTTACGGATTGTTTCACTCGGACTACAGACCATCTGTGGAAGCGAGAGCAAAAGTTGGACATAAGGATGCTTGCAATCAAGGAGGGGCGCAGGTCACCACCAAGCTAAGCCTGAACATACCGAAAGGCAATGTTAGCAAATAAGTGCCATTTCACTGATGCCAACTAGCATCGCAGCAAGATAATATTATCGCCAATCAAGAGCAAAAATGGTTGATCATCAACGAGGTTTGGGTGGAAATGTTGGTTTATACTGCCATCCGGTGTCAAGGAAGTTATCATGCTTAGCAACTAAAGATGAGGAGGCAAGCTCCCCCGACTCTCGTCTGCCTCCTGAAGGCTCATTTCAGCTTAACTGATCACTTCCAAATAAAAATGCTCTGGAAATAATGGAGCTAATTGTGAAATAGCATACTAGTTCATCCTGTTTCTGCCACCTGCTTTAGTCCCTTCTCATCAAATAGTTGTCGCGACCCTCCCTTAGGGATTTAGGGAGAGCAGGTTTAGCGATATGTTGACTGGGAACGGGCAGTCCCCTACTCAAGGTGCGTGCTCTTGTTCACGCATGATCTCGCAAACCCTTACTGCACACGACATTAATTGATTCAATTTGACTAATGAAAAGATTTGATTTAGTAGGAGTCACCATAAATGACTAGCAGGCAAGTGGAATGTTGAGAGGCTACTTCCTATATAAACTAGAGATTTAAGATCGGAGACTTGGTTATACTAATAGTCTAATTAGTATCTTATCGATACCTAAACTTGGTTTTTCATAGAAAAAAATGAGTCATGCAGTCTTTTTTCATTTTAAATCTCCAAGTACACCCTACTAAATGTTCATGTATGGTTATTTTCGAAAATGTTTTTCAGTTAATCATATGAGACGAAAATAATGTCAAGTCAAAAATAAGAAAGGTCACATGCTCAACCATGCAAAGCAAAAAAATAAAGACATCGAAAATAAAATGCAAAAAATAAAACTCAACACGAGTGGGAAACAAATATGCAAGGTTTCGTCATTTGAGCACCGGGACATAAATTATGCGAAGCTAATTTCTAAATCAAAGTCAAAATCTAATTTCGAGCAAAGAGAATTATCTACTAAACAAAATTTACCAAGTGATATTTTAAACAAAAAATTCATCAAAGTAATCCCTAAATGCAATCCAAGCGAGATTTTTTTTTTTTTTTTTGTCAATTTTCTTTTACTATTATTATTATCATCTTATATTTTCATCCATTTCATCTAAGACAAGCATGACCTAAGAGTCGGCTTATTCCAAAAATCAAGCAATGTAACTCCCTAAAGAAGATGATTATGAATCAAATGAAATCCAATTAAAGCTATTCTTAAAATGTAACTAACAACTCGAAACTTGCATGTCCCTAACAATTTATTTTCGTTTTCCGTTTATTTTTTTTATATTTTTGTTATTATTTTTTTGTTTCTTTCTTTCCTATTCTTCATTCCTCACCCCTTTCGTTCCATTTTTTTTTATTCACATCCAAACACTCACCAGAGAAAAATACACACATACTTTATACTGAGAATGGCACACACATGCTTTACCCCACCACCGGTCGTCTCCAACCATCACGGCATTCTCAAACAGTACTCGCCGGCCGTCACATATACACAAGCAAAGCAAATTTTAGGTACGGAGAATACAAAGATGGAAAGGGAAGCAAAACAGAGAAAGATTGATCGCAGAACCGAATGTCCGAACAACAATTCGAACCCTTGATTCTGTTCAGGGAGATCCGCAAGCTATGAGACACGGTTTTTATATTGACCATTAAGTCGACAAACCGCATGAATCATCGAATCGATTCAAGCGTGGCC
Source organism: Eucalyptus curtisii (assembly GCA_017140595.1). NCBI lineage: Eukaryota > Viridiplantae > Streptophyta > Magnoliopsida > Myrtales > Myrtaceae > Eucalyptus > Eucalyptus curtisii. The sequence goes on along the minus strand of CM029503.1, from coordinate 33,909,150 downwards.
GACCATAATAAGACTTCAAGAAATTCAAGTTCTAATTGGAATTAACATAACATGACTCTCGGATCAAGCATGAAAAGGAAACATGAATGTCTAAATGTACAATAATCTAATCATGAGAGGTGAAGCATTAAACCAAATGGCTATGGAACTCATTACTTCTAGGAAACGTGCATTTTGATGTCATTCAGGCATTTCATTGAACAAGTAAAGAACACCTCGGCCAAGTAGCTTGGATGCAGAATCAAGGCAGTGATTCATCTCAGATCATCACATCAGCAATGATACGAGTTCAAACGACCAAAAATAGATTCAATCGTAGTCGACTTTTGCGCAACCGCTCTCCCTACGCGCGCGAGTTCATTTGCGAATGTTCAGGAGAGAGAGAGAGAGAGAGAGAGAGAGAGAGAGAGAGAGGCCGGGCTCTCCCATGGAAATGGAATCGGGCTGGCTTTGTTTGATGGGTTCGGCTTGTGCTGGTGTTCATGGTTGAGCCGGGCTGAACCAAAATTGGACTTGATGGCGACAAGCTGGGCTGGGGGCAGACGGTCCGGGTCATCGCATAAATGGACTCTTTCTTCTATCTTTTTTTTTTCTTTTACTGTTATTTATTTTTATTTTTACAAAAAATGCATGCTTGGCTTGTCGCCACTAGTCAACATAGTGAACCAGTTTGTTCTAACATGTGTTGTGTATCAAAATGTGTAGACGAGCATCGAAAATGCCCCAATAAGTGGAAAACTATTGATCCATTTCAGGGTGTTCTTGGAGCATTCGGTCAAAACAAGTGTGTGTCTTACTATATTAATGTGCTAAGCTCAAAATTCGACAATTATTGAGCTAGAAAATGACTTTTATCATTGTCAAATTTCCCAAGCATTGACAACTGTGACTTTGTATTACAAGAGGGTTCTTGGATAATTTTGGAGGGGTACATTGCTGTTGGGAAGCCACAATCATATACGGACCTCGATAACAAACAGTTTAGGCAAGAACGATAAGATCATGTATGAGAACTTCGATGAACCCTTTTGGATGGGACTTATTCAAGGGGCAAGAAAAGAAAAGGTGGGAGGACCGATTAATAAAGATGACAATTCTTGATCTATGACACAATACAAATACAATGAGAGAAATCCAAGTTTGGCAAAATACAATATGATTAATTCAAAATTGGCATGAATTGACATCTTTTCATGTACTTAATTTAAAAAAAAAAATACAATTCGCAATCACACTGAAACATTTTGGTAATGAAACAAAATAACAAGAACAACCGATAAGGACGTGACTATCCGTCATAGTTGAATTGCTACCTTTACCCATTGAGGATAGCTTTTTACATGTGTATAAAAAAAGGTCAAGTATGAAAGTGTTTGATAAGTGAGCTGGCAAGACCTAATGGGGCTCAAACCCATTTAGCTCAAACCTCCCTATTCATTTTCACTCATAACAGGGGTGATATCACAACAATGAAGGGCCGCATCTTTAGCGTGACATCATTATCATCATTACTTCTTTTGTTTTGTTAATATTATTTGGGTCCCTTTGTCTCTACTTGACTGTGAAAATCTGAAAAATCAGAATTCGCCATCATTGTTTCATCTCTGTTTCTTCCGCCATAGCAGGAGCTGTGAGCAGCAAGACGTTTTGGGTAGAATCCGAACGTCTGGACCAATAAATCAACCTTTCCTTTAGTCTAACGTTAGACCAACTCAAACCTTTGCCCTCGCTTTTTTTTTTTCGCTCGGTGTGTACCTGCATGTTAGGTACAAGTATACCTGGAAGAAGATGGAAGAAGCTTCTGAAGCAAGCGATGCGCCCGACTCATCACCGTCAGCAAACGCCTGAAACGGCGTAAGTGAAACGGCAAAGCCTCCTCTCATTTCCTTTGCGAACTTGAGAAGAGTGATTGATGATGAGATTGCCTCCCTCAACCCAAAAGAGCTGAGCCGTCGAGTCTATGCAGGAGCGCTTTTGAAGGATAAAAAGAAGCAGCGTGAGGCGAAACATGACCGACTACTTTTGGAGGACAACAAGAAGCAAGGTGAGGCAAGAGATGACGAAATTCAGGCAAGTTCTGAAGGACAAAAATAACATGTTCTGCTCAGATCGATCATAATCTTGATAAAACATTTGACTCGGGTTGTAACGCCTGCCACGAAACTAGAACAGCATGATATGCAGGAAAAGTTAGAAAATGAAGACCCCTTTCAGATGATAAGTGGATCAACAAATCAAGACCACTTCCAGGATCTGCCATATACACACGATTATTGGGTTGACGAGCAACAAAGCAAGAGCTGCAGGATGATTCTGGCTAAGGGCTTATCGATCACTGGAGGTTCCAACACCTTATTCTGGAAATGGACAGAAGAGGAGTGGAGCCGCTGTTACTGCTATCCTAAACAATTACGTTTTAAGTCAAACCTTATCAAGACTCTAGGTTGGCTCGGGTACAACATATGAATTCGCTCCAACAAATATGACTCGCAAGCGGCGAGAAGCGTTTTGTTGCCGCTAAATGAGCACCTTTGTCCTGGCATGTCTTTATTGTTATTTTGGCGTTTCTTATTGGCTGATTCCCCTGAAAAGATGCCGCTGAGCGGCAAACAATTTGTGGTGCCGAAAAAGCTTTCGATTGCTTACATGAAAATGAGGTACATTTCTAATCATCATCCTCGCTAGTAATCCAATCCTTTGCTTGTTAAATATTTCTGAGTTTCAGGTATGATGGCAACAAAGGTTTGCCCGTTGCCAAGCTAAGAAGAGTTGACTGGCTTCAAATCAAAGGGCAATTCAAGATGATCATGCTCTCTCCCATGACCACGTACGAAGTTGCAATCATTGTGAAGATGAGCCATCGAGGCTTCAGATGACATGTTCCGGTGAAACTCAGTCTCGCTCTACCAAATGGAAACAAGTAGGGATATATGGAAAGGTTGGACATTCAGACAAAGGAAGAGTGAATTCCCATTAGCATCGGCGGTTGGTGCGACACCTAAAACGGTCGGCGAGATAAGCTTTTCCCTCACGCAAACTGATATCCATTGCAAGTCCGGCCTCCGCATCAAAGGCGTTGTTTTTAGGCCAAAGTCAACAATGGGGAGCCAGCAGGCGGAAGAAAAGTGAGCTCTTCACAGAAGAGTTTTCTGTATTGAGGTCGGCCGATGAGGGAAAATGTTTAGTTGCAGCCAAATGTCCAGCTGCTGCAAGCAAACCTTCAGCTTGCATGTTGGAGTTTTGTAGTCAAAATCTTAAAAAAATGATCAAAATATTATAGCTGATCTTATGTTGTAAGTCGGCAGATAAGTCTATAAATAGATCTCATGTAGCTCCCGTAGCCTCCCCAACAGTCCTAGAAAACTCCCAACTATTCAATAAAATTCTATATTTCGTACATTTCTTGTCCCTTGCCATTCCTCTGCTCCTTTGCTGGGTTCCATAGGCACATCGATTCCGCAAACTAACACCAACCGGCAGGGAATAATCAGCCGATATAATGAGTGAATTGGGGCTCAGGTGTTTGTATTGATCTCCTCTCTACGTTTGGCGGTGCACCGTTATAAGATGATATTTTTCCAAATTCGTATTAGTTGGCAAACAATCCAAGTTCATCGTAGGACTTCCGATTCGAATCATGCTGAGCTCTTCAGGTTTGCTGACTAAGGAAATTGTAAATTTTTAGCTCACTCTATTTGGATAAATTAGAAGGTTGGGATGATGATGAAATACTATAACTCGATGTGATCAAATCAAAATGAAGAAACCTTAACCGGTGGATAAAAGATCTAATCTTTTAGGCTCAATTTGTTTCGTGAAAAAATAATTATTTGAAAGATATTTTCCTAAAAATAATTACTTTTATTTCTTATAATTTATTAGTAAATATAAAATGTTTTCATTATCGATAACATTATATTTAAACTTTCTCATGAGCAATGAAAATATTTATGGTTTATTCTTTTTTATAAGTGATGAATTTTTTTTTAAAAAATTACTTTTCAAATTATTCATTTTTCATGAAATAAATGGAGCCTTAATTAATCAGGCTCACTTGTTTTTAAATTACACATAACTACTATTCAAATCTGTACATTGTAGCGTTTGTAGAATTCTAAAAGGAAAGAACTCATTGCTCATCCCCAATCTTGGGCCTTTAGCCCAATCAAGTCATTGTACTTACATCACTTTATTAATCAAGTTCCTCCCACTTCCAGAGTCTGGCACGAAAAAACTTTTTGCCGCTCCTGGGGTAAACACCGAAGATGAAGATCGCCAAGAACCTAGAGCGATAAAATTCTTCAAAACAAATACTACTCTTGAGTTTCAGGGTCAAAAGTTTTGTCGACTCAAATGGACAAGTGAGTGCCAATTAATGGAATTTGGAGCCCGAGTGACTTAATTAAAATAACTAGTAAGTTCGATGATTTGATAGATAAATTAAAAGTTATAAAGGACTTGATTGAAAGGGGCAAAAAAAAAAAAAAAAAAAAAAAAAAAACCAAATGCATAAGTCTGGGCACCGTTCGCGCTGCTGCACCTGGGCGGTCCCGACACAAGTTCTGGATGAGGCATTTGGTTGGACTCGTTGTCCAAACAGCCAGGACGCTGTTCATCTTCTTGCAGGCATTGACATCCTCTGATGATCTCTCAGTGCTTTTGCTTCTCACCATCTTCTCTGGCCTCATAAAGTATGGCGAGAGGGTTTATGTCCTTGCCGCAAGTAGTGAGCAGTTCAGGGACTCGATCCCCGACCCTCCTCTCCATTACTCGAAGATCCTAGAGGAATATAAGTTGAAGAAGGCCGAGGGCTACGACACCACGCCGCACGAGGTGATTGAGATACGCGGAGTGAACGTGGAATGCAATTTGAAGGCGGGCGTAGAACTTTCGTCTCTTGATAAAGGTCTCTTGTCCGAAGCCAAAGGTACATTCTACCTTTTCCGGCACCTTTTTGGGAATGAAAAGCTTTTACCTGAAAAGGTAAAGGAGCGCAACCGGCAGTAGCCAAAGACCTGATCGACATTTTCCAGCGCCTTTTCGCTGGTCTCGTGCTTAGCTTCGAGGACCGTGACGCTAGCATGTTAATACTCAATGATAAACATTTTCAATTTGTATTCAGAGCTACCGAGATTTAACTGGGACTCATGTACGATTTGTTCTACACTAAGGCGATGGTGATCCACAATCGGTGGCGCTTCACTCTCCGCACCATGAGTATCCTGTACACCGTCGTGCTCTTGGTGCTTTTTTCCACGTCAGACAAGGACAAATACTCCAAGTTCAATATCTATGTGACCTTTTTGTTGCTCGTGGTCGCCATTTTCCTGGAGATTTATGCGTTATGCATTCTTCTCTTCTCCGACGAAGCCGCTTGTTGGCTGAAGAAAAACAGCCCAGTCATCCTGGATTTTGTTGAACGGTTACAACCACTGTATAAGAGGCACAGGTTGTTGGGTTCTATGGGGCAGTACAACCTACTAAGCTTCGCTTTCAAAGAGAAACTCCTCCCGTTCCATCGAATCCTAGAGTTGCTACACGTCGGCCAGAAGGTTCTGAAGTTCTTGTACAATGGTGATGTGGAAATAAGCGACTTTATTAAAGAACGGCTTCTCGAACGTCTCAAGTCCCTGGCAACAAGCGAGAAGGAAGTCCAGTCCGTAGGGATGATCTCCCCGGGATATCTCATACCGAAAAAGCATGAGTCATTGGACGATTTTAAATGGAGCATCGAGTTAGAGCTCGACCAGAGCATCCATGTCTGGCACATTGCAACCGAACTCTTATGCCACCTGGAAAAACAGGAAGATCTTTCAGGCACTCCCGAAATGAGCAAGCAATTGTCTCGGTATATGCTGTATCTTTCGGTTATGTACCCTTTTCTCTTCCGGTTGGAGTCAGACGCGTCAGATTCCGAGACATGTACGCGGCTGCAACGAGTTTGCTCAAAGAGTCTCAGTCAAAAAAGGCAAACCGTAAGGCTGTAGAGAGCGAATCCTACTTGAAGCTTGCAATGTGCTGCGCACAAACGTGAACACAAAACTAGCTCCGATCATGGCAAAAGGAGATAAGATTAAGTTCGCCCTGTACCAGGGATGCCAGCTTGCGTCGCAGCTGAACAACCGAGAGAACAAATGGGAGATTCTAAGTTCTGTGTGGGTGGAGATGCTTGTTTATGTGGCCGTCAAGTGCAAGGGGGTTCAACATGCCGGGCAACTACGACGAGGAGGCGAGTTCCTGACTCACGTCTGGTTCCTCATGACTCATTTTGACTTGATCGATCACTTCCAAATAGCATTCGTCCCAGCAATCACCGAGCCGCTTGTTAAGCAGGAGTAACAACTCTCTGTGAACCATATGTAACATGTACTAACTCCTCATGGCTCATTTCGGTTGACTGATCACTTCCTCTATATGTAATCTGCATTAGCATTATAAGCAAATCTTTCCGGAATTTCGTTTCCGTTTCACCGGATCTCGTCAATGGAATATTCTAAAGAAAATATGTTAGTCCATTTACCAATCTAATGGTAAAACACAAATCATTATGTGGGTTTGAACTCCATGAACACGTACAGGCTGCAATTTGCTGTATTCATCTGCGGCTTTCTGAATGCTCAAAATCTGCTTAGGACCCAGTTTTTGCCTTTGTATATCTAGCTCAAGAAAGGCAAAACCAATAGAACTAAGAACGTGACTTTCCCATAATTAAATTTTTGTATTCCATTTTTAAACACATAAGTTAGTAAAAATAACTTATCAAAAATAATTTAATCTCCACATGAAATTTTAAATATTCATTATGAGGTAAAGAACCTTATTCTCCTAAGTCACTTACTGGTTTACTAGACAACTTAGGTAAGTTATCTAGAGATTGAAAGAGCCCATGATATTTCCTCGTGAATTAGGTAGTTCAAAGTTAACAGAAGTCTTTACCTTCAGTAGAGCAATAATTACACCTATAATACCATATTTTAAAAAATTACACTTTACGTCATTAATTGTTTGATTAGATCATTAATTCGTCTACTCAATGATTAATTTACTTAAACTTTTAATAATCATCGACGGAGTCTCTTCAATTTGTTTTCCTTGTTTAGGACTGCATCAAAAGATGGGAGCTAAACCTGTTAATATAATTGCACATTTCAGCTAAAGAACAAAGAACTTGTAAGCAAGATTGAAGAAATAATTCATTTCATATCATTACAAACTGCCCTAATGCAAACTCAACTTATCAAAACAACTTCAATCATGATCAATTTTCACGAGAATGAAGCTATGATTCTTAGTTTCCTCTTCACGTGCAAATAAACCTAAGCGGAGCGTGAATCAGAGTCAAATATGCGAATATCGATCGAATCGAAGGTATTGATCCCCAGGAACTATTTGGCTGTGAATCAGAGAGAAGGGCTAAGGGTTTTCAGTCCTACGGGCCTGGTTTCACTTTTCATGGGCTGAGATGGCTTTCGAAATGGTTTGGGCTTATCCTTGCGAATTAAATTGAGCTGAACTGGAGCTGTGGGCCTGAACAGATTCTAATGGGCTGCCTTTATGATCAAATGGGCTTGAAGCCTTTTCATCATTTTTTTATTGGTTACTTGTTTTATTGTTTTATCTTTATTCTTTTAATACAAAAATGCATATTTGACTTAATTGCGAAATTTCAGGTTTCTACAACAAACCAACTTGTTAAAAAAAAATTATAACCCTCTTGATGGAGCGAACCCGTATGTAGTAACTTTTCCGTCATTTCATTTCTTTTCCTTTTCTTGCTTTCGGTCTTAGTGAATTTAAATCAAATACAAGATTTTGCCTGTTTCAAGGAAAAATATTTACGAGAAAATATCTTCTTAATTTTTTCGGCATTAGGATCAATTATGAAAATAAGTCAACAGAAAATCTTTTCTTAGTCAACAACATAATAGGAATAGCCTGTACAAATGTGATTATACAACATAATTAAATGGCTACCCATACCTATTGAGGTTAGATTTTTCCATGTGTGAAGGAAAAGTCAAGTCCAGAAGTCAAAAAGGCATTTGCTTAACAAGCCTTTGATAAGTGAGCTGGTAGGACTTAATAGGGCTCAAGCCCAACAATGAAGATATGTATCTTTAGGCTTTATTTATTTTGGTGGAAAATATTTTCTGGCATCTAAATTGCTTAGGAAAAAGAGTGAATAGAAAATGTTTCCTATCAACACTTAAGTTTAAAAAAAAAAAAAAAAATGATTTCCTCATAAAAAAATTGTAAATCATTTTCCAAATGTGACAAGATATTGGAACTTAGACCCAAAACTCGGCTCTTGGGCATGGGAATCTCAAAACTCATTTTATATTTTTGATGTTACAAAAAAAAAATTATGATAAATGTCATGGTTGTCATACTTTAGAGTTTTTTCTGTCACAAATCATCAAAAGATTTATAATTCAATAAGCATAATTGAAACATTTAGAAGTAATTTAGCACAAGTGCAACAAGTTGAAGATATTTTTAGTAATTTTCCTGCTTTCTCTCACCTTGCCTAGTCTAGATCTTTGGGCAATCCTAAGGATGCAACTTTCCCATGTCGACCTAGCATATTCATGATTTTACTCCTGGAATGCTTTGTAGCATTTTTTGAATTTAAAGATCACAAAAAAAGAAGCAAACTATTTATCCTCTATAGTTGCATGTTATTTGAAAAATCAGATAAGACTTTGCTAATCTAAAAGAATGAAATCAATACAATTAAATTGGTGGAAAGGACAAGTGGTGAATGCCCAGTTTGCGTGCAAATGTGAAGATAAAGTCGCGTGGAGAATTTGCATTTTGAAAAGGAAACAAAGTACCTACTTGCACGGACCCCTTAAAGCTTGACTTTTAATGCCCACCAAATCTGTTATTCGAGATAATCCTGACATTCTTCGTATATCACCTTCAAGGATATGCACAATGATTGTGCTACAAAATTGCTGAAAAGACTAGTGATAAATGATGCATGGTGTCTATGCACATGTAACAAAGTCATGTGAAGCTTATGCATATTGAAAAGAAAAGAACGTACCTACTCAACTGACCAACTACCGACCAAAAAATAAAAACACTAACCAATTGACCCTTAAATATTGACTTTATTTCCCAAATTTGTTATTACAAATAATCATGACATCCTTCATTTCCTTAAACGATAATGCACAATGATGCGGAAAATCTCGAGACATTTTGTAATAAAATTAATTAACCTTTCAACCCCATTTAGGAAGATACACGTGCGTCCCTGTATGTCGACAAATGCCAAAAAGAATGGGCACAAAATGACAAAGCAACGCAAAAGGGAGATATTGAGAATCCTTCCTAATTATCATTTACAGAATAATTAACTATCCAACCCCATTTAGGAGGAACATGTGTTCTCGTTCGTCAACAATTGCGAACCAAAAGCCCCATAAAAGGACAAAGCAAAACGTGTAACACGCACATATAGACACAGGTTAATAAGTTGAGGTGAAATGGACCCTTCAAATGGACCCTTCAAGCTTGACTTTTAATGCCACAAATCTGTTGTTAGAACTAATTACGATCCAAGGAGATACGAAGAATCTTTCCTACTCATCTCTGACAATATTAATTAATCATTTGATATCATTTAAGCGGGAACATGTGTGTCCTTATCCGTCAACTAACGCAAACCAAAATATAACTTTGGAACAAGGTTGAATTAATTTTCACACTGGCCATTTAAAAAGGATTGTCTAGCTAAGTCTTTCAATACTCTATCATCACCGTGACTATCATCATATTTTTCAACATTCTACTCAGGTTAACAATGTTCAAATCTTTGCAACCATTCACCTAAAGTTGAAGATTTTTCTGACTTTTGCAATTTGATAAGCATTCGACACCCTAACCCTGAAAAAAAGAAGAAGAAAAAGGCACAAGTGTAAGGAATTAAAGTTCCACTACATGTAATTTATTCCGAAGTATATTGATCAAATGGAGTTAAACTTTCATATTATAAGATTGGAAACTTCATAATGTATTTGAAACGAGAGTCGCATTATGACCACAAATGCAATGTACACCTTAAATGAAATGTTGCAAAATTCTTCTAGGATTGATCGATGGTTCATTTCATTAAGGAATGAACGGTATAAAACCAAAGTGAATTACGAAGCATTTTCATGCGCATTTACAAACAAAAGTTAGGGTCTATCGAAATATTTTATTTTGTATATAATAAGATAGAAATGCACCAAAGTAATTGGTTAAACTCTGGAATGTGGAGCTTATTTTGATCTCTAACACAATGCGAAGATAATGAGAGACACTTAAACTTGACGTGATAAATTTAAAACTAGTATGAAGTGATATTTTTTCGCGCACTTAATTTCAATAAAAAAGAAATGCCCTTTGCAATTGCACTAAAGTATTTTGGTAATGAAATGAAATAACATGATTAGTGGATATGGATGTGACCAATGGGCATATTAGATTGCTACCTTTCCTATTCTATCCGGGTTAAGATTTTTCCGCGGGTGTGAAGGAAAGCAAAGTCCAAAAGAAATTAGCCTCGAGCCCATTTAGCTAAAAGCGCCTTTGTCATCTTTAGCGTGACATCATCATCATCATCATCATCATCATCATTACTGTTATTCTATTTGGGCCCCTTAGCTTCATCTCTACTTGACTCTGAAAGTCATCAAAATCAGAACTCACCGGCATATTTTCATCCCTGTTTCTTCCGCCATAGCAGGGGCTGCAAGCAGCAAGACTTTTCTGGTAGAGTCCGAATGTCTGGACCGATAAATCAACCTTTCATTTAGTCTAACGTTAGAACATATCAAACCTTTGATATATTTTTTTTCCCTTCATGTTCATGTAGGGTAGGTACGAATATACCTTCAGGAAGATGGAAGAGGTTTCTGCAGCAAGAGATGCGCCGGATTTGTCACCGTCGACACATGAAGAAAAGGCCCAAATCAGCACAAGTGAAACGGGAAAGCCTCCTCTCCTTTCCTTTGCGATGTTGAGAAGAGCGGTGGGTGACGAAATCTTCTCCCTCGACAAAAATGAGCTGAGCGCTCGAGTCTATGCAGGAGTGCTTTTGAAGGACGACGAGGATCAGGTAAGTTCCAAACGACAAAAATGAACTAGTTTTTGCTCAGATAGATAATGCTCTATTGAGAAAGAATATGGCTTGGATTGTGAGGCCTGCCATAAATCTGAAACTGCATGATATGCAGAAGTCTGTAAACCAAGACCACGTGCAGATGATAAGTGGATCTACAAATAGGTCATCACGGACCGGATGGGAGCTCGGTCGCTCCGGATCGGACAAGAGCCGATTTTTGTTCTGATGTTGCTAATGCCTCACTCACTGATCATTACTTTGTGCTTACAGCCATATACGCGCAAGTATTGGGTTGACAGGAAGCTCAACAAGAACTGCTGGAAGATTTTGGCTAAAGACTTATCGATCGCTTCAGATGGCGAAAACTGGCTATGGAGAGAAGAGGAGGAGCCATGGTATCGTTGTTTCTTCTATCCTAAATGAGTACATTTTAAGTTGAACCTTCATGTGCTGATCAAGTCTCTAGGTTGGCCCATACGAATTCGCTCCAAAAAATATGATCCGCGAGCGGTGAAAAACTGTGTTTTGCCGCTAAATGGGTACTTTTGTGTCAGCATATCACCAGCGTTATTTCGGCGTCGAGTATTTCCGAATGCCGCCAAAACCATGCTGCTGAATATGCACCTTATTTCAGCTGCAAGTTGTTCATTTAGCAGCACTTTCGCTTTGAATTGCTTACATGAAGATGAGATAATTTTTAACGATCATCATCGCTAGTAAACCAACCCTTTGCTTGCTTTGAATATTTCTGAGTTTCAGCTATTTGGGCAACAAGAAAGTGCATATCGCCGAGCTAAAAAGTATTTGCTGCCTAGAAATCAATGGGAAATGCAACACGATCATGCTCTCTCCACGGACGAAGTACGACGTCGAGATCCTTGTGAAGATAACAGGAAGAGCCTGCGGATGGGATGCTCCAGTGAACCTCAGTCTCGCTCTCCCGGATGGAAACAAGCAGGAACGCATGGAAAGATTGGAAGGACTGAAAAAGGAAAAGTGGCATGCAATTAGCATCGGCCAGTTCGAGACGACGCCCAAAACCGTTGGCAAGATAAACTTTTCGCTCAAGCAAACCGATGGGAATTGGAAAACCAAGCTTTGCGTCAAGGCCATTGTTTTAAGGCCAACAACATAGATAAGCAGTCAAAATAATGCGTGAATTGTGGCTCTAAGCGTTTGTAATTGATCTCCACTCTGTTTACTGATGCACCACCGTAATGGTATTGTTCCGAATATGTATCCATTGACAACAATCACAGTTCCGCAGTCGGAAATATTTTCGGCTCGACTCATGCCGAGTTCTTCAGGCTTGCCCACCAAGGAAATCAGTTTTCCTTTTTTTATCAGCTCACACTGTTTCGACAAAATTAAAAGGCCGAGATGGTGATGAAATACTTGAATTCTACATGATCAGATCGGACAGAAGAAACTTGCTGGTGGATAAATAATCTAATCTCTTAAGATGAACTTAATCATAGTTGCTTGTTCTTAAATTACATGTAACTAGTATTCGATTCTACTATTCAAAAGTCCATTTTTCATCCCCTAACTTGTGCATTTTTTACAATCTATTCCTTGTATTTGCATCACTTTGCTAATCAAGAGTCTGCACGGAAAAGCTTTTGCCACTTCGAACTAAACCCCAAAGATGAAGACCTCGACCGAACCTCGAGTAATAGCATTCTTCAAAGAAAACACCACCCCCAAGTTTTCCGACTCATACGGACAAGTATATGCCAACTAACTGGATTTGGAGCCCGAAAGACTTAACTAAAATAATTATGCAAATTCAAGGATTTGATTAAACAAATTAAAAAGTCGAAAGACTTGATTGAAAAGAGAAAAGCACAAATCGACATAACTAGACGCATCGGTTTAAAAAACAAGACACACTTGATTTAATGATATGTTGGTATTGCAGCATGTGGTTTTAAAAGTCGATAATTTCAAATTTTGTTATGATTCTACCTAGAACCTGAAATTGGAATCCACTCATCAAAGCACATTCCTAATCTTTGAATGTAGGAACCCGAAACCTGCCATTTCACAAGTTTCAAAATTGGTTTTAGTATCTACTCAGATTCTGCCTATACTTTTAATTAAACGATTGCAATAAATCAACATATCTAATGACCACAATTTCTTGTAATCCACTGATTATAACTCATATTTAGAGACACAAAAAATAAAAAAATATTAATAAAGTAAAACCGGATTGGTGGGAATCGGTTCATTGGTGGGAATCGGTTCTGTTCTCAGATTCCCAATTCTATTTTATGTGATTTTACCTTAATGTGAATGATTTAGGCACGCGGCTGTTGCTATTTGACTGAAACAACTGGAATTAGCCAATGGACGGAGGACGACAGAACGCTCAGAGATTCACTCTTCTCGAAGAATGAGACTTTCACGTGGGGATCATCCTTTTTGAGTTTCGGAGTTTCGGTAGAATACGACATGGAGTCAATAAGGACAGCTTGACGTCAGGAGTTAGATGGGGGCCTCTAACATTGCGACGATTTCAATAATTGTCACTTTTTTAGAATTACCGATAAGGTCCGTCCACCGTGGATGACACTTGCTACATATTCATATTTTATTTTTCACCGTAATCCGGTGCACATCATTAATTTCTTTTTCTTAAGCCCAAACTGCAAAAAATTGCAGAAAGGAAGAACCGAAATCTTGCGATACACGAATTTTAATGCATTTCGATCGAATTGTTTTTTATTTGATGGGCATCGAGATGTAGATCTGCATATATTTTGTTCATAATTTTCAGCCTATTTAAAAACAATGAACTCTCTCGAAGAATGACATCAGGCAAATCGAAAGGTGAATTCCGAAGTCCCAGGCAATTTCACCGTAGGAAAGTTTGATAATAGAATCGCATGTTTTCTAATACCTTTTGCTTTTTTCTGTTCTTTTTCTCCTACTCTTACGCTTATAAGAGGCCTCAAGACTGGTTCCTCGAAATCATAGCTCGAGCCACTAATCCTTTTCTAGCTTATTATAAATCAGTCCCTTCGAATTTTCGGGCCCTTCTTCGCTCGAAACCGTGACAATGGCGGCCCCTGAAGTAGCCGTTTCGCTCGCCATAGCCAGACTTCATGATCTTCTCCACTGGTACAAAGACGTCATCGTCTATCCAAATTTAACAGATCAAATCTCTGACTCCATAAGCAATCTCCAGTGGATCCTGAACACCAGGATGAACGCCGAGCTCAGCGATGACTGCAGACAAAGGCTTCGGATTTTGGCTGATATAGCTAAGGAAATGGAAGAATGCCTTGTTGAATGGTTCGGAGATCAGACGCCAAAATTGCAGAAGGGTTGTTTCGCCAAGGTGTTTGCTTCAGTTCGGTTCTTCTCAGTGACGAACAGAGCGCGCCACTGGGAAGGGATGGCCAAGGATTTCATGACGAGAGTCGGGTCGTTATCCAGCGAGCTCGCACCATCCAGCGAAAGGAATCGAGAAAATACGAGGCAGAGGGTGGAGTCCGAGATCAAGGGCCGTGGCGAACATGTAAAGGTGCTTGTGGACCGGTTGACTGATGGCGAGTCCAACCTTCGGGTGATCTCGGTGGTTGGCAAACAACACTGTGGCAAGACCGCAGTGGTGAGAAGTGTCTTCAACATGCCGGAAATCAAGCAGCACTTTGACCGTCGCGCTTGGCTTCATGTCACGTGCCCCGGGGCGGAGTCCTACTGGAAGCAGAGCTTCCTGGTGGACATACTGAAGCAGACAGCGGTCCGAGATCCGCCAAACGACTTGGAGCACAAGGACGAGGAGCAGCTGTGTGAGATGCTTCATAAATCGTTGATGGAGCAGAGGTACTTGATAGTTTTGGATAATTGGGGCGATGCTGAACTCTTCAACGAGCTCTTGGTCCCATTCGTAGACTCGAAGAACGGAAGCAGAGTAATTGTCACAACTCGTAATGCGGAAATGTACAACTATGCAGACCCTTGGACGCCTGATCTCCGCTTTCTCCCTGACTTGACCAATAAAGAGTGCGAGGATTTGCTGCATGTAAGCATCACTGGAGGAGGTAACTCCATTGATGACGATTCACAATTGAAGATGACCATCAAAGAGGAAATTTTGAGCAAATGCAATGGTTCTCCTCCGGCTATCTCACTGCTAGGAGGACTTTTGTCCACGGTGAAAGTGAGCAAGCAGGCGGCCCTCATCAAGCAGCTCAAAAATCGTCCCACCCTCGAAGATATCATGCGCTTGAGCTTCGACGAGTTGCCTAGTATAATGAAGCTATGTGTTCTTTACATGGCTCTCTATCCTGAGGAGTCCGAGGTCCCCACAAGGAGGCTTTTCCGGCAATGGGCTGCTGAGTGGTTATTGGCAGAGGCTGCTAACGGGTTGGAACGATCGCTGTCGGCAGAGGACTGCTTTCACCAATTAGAGAAAAGGAACTTAATCTGCGTGGTACGGCGAAAACCGGATGGTAGCGCCCAATCATGTCGCATGCCTGCTTTTCTTCATGAATTTTTTTGCCAGAAAGCAAAAGAATTCGGACTTCTTAGGATAGAGGAAGAAACAAGGGTCACGGGCCCCAACCCCAAGCAGAGTGCCCAGCATCAACAGGTGCGAGGACAAACCCCAGCGGAAGGACATTATAGTTGCCAGGTCCATTGCCTTCGGTCTTTTGCGTTGTTTAACACCAGTAAGCTTGAGACCCAAGGGACAGACATCGTAGTTCTTGATGCATCACAAAATCTTCTTAAACCAAAACTTTTAGACAGACGCCTGTATTTGCTAAGGGTACTTGATCTCGAGGGTGTTTACAAGCCTGTACTCCCTGAGAACTTTGGAAATATACTGTCGAACCTAAGGTATTTGGGATTGAGATGGACGATTCTGGATTCCATTCCGGAATCAGTCGGGAATCTGTTGCTCCTGGAAACATTAGATCTGAAGCACACCAACATAACCAAAGTGACGAGCGCCATCTGGAATTCAAAGAATCTCCGACATCTGTACCTGAGCGAAGCATCGTTCGGAAAGTCCATCCCACACCATATTATATCAGGGAAGCCTCCATATTGTAAACTCGAGACGCTATGGGGTCTGTTCATAGAAACTGGTAAGAGCCCCATGATAAGAGTGTTGAAGAAGCTGCGAAGCCTGAAGAAGCTGGGCGTGACATGCCGTCCCGGGGCAGTGAAGGCGGTGACCGAATGCTTTTCGAGCCTGACCAGGCTCGAGTCCCTGAGGTTGAGATCGAGGGACCTCTTAGGCCAGCCTGCAGTGCTCAATTTGAGTGAAATGAAATGGCCCCCATCTCTTTCCAACGTGTATTTGCTCGGATCATTGGAGTCTGTTCCGAGCTTCTCGTCGGACTGTAAGAATCTGAAAGCGCTCACCTTGTCAATGTCAAGACTGAAACGTGATCCAATGGAGGCCCTATACGACCTGAAAGATTTGATTGTTCTCAGGTTATTGGCTCGATCGTTCACCGGCAAAAGCTTGAATTGCAAAGCAGGTTTTCCAAAACTTCGCATCCTAAAACTATGGATGCTCGAGGAATTAGAAGTATTGGTTGTTAAGCAAGGGGCGATGAGTAGTCTCGAAGAGTTGGAAATCAGGCAATGCGAGAAGCTAGGGACGGTTGATAGCTTGAATCATATTGACAGCTTGAAAAGTGTGAGTCTTACAGGAGTTGATGAAGACCTTGCCAAGCATATGGAAGAAAAACTAAAAGGTCGCCAAAAGACGCTGGTCAAAACAGAGTTACTGTCTAAGGTAAAATCCATTATTATTATCATCATCATCATTGTTATTATTGTCATTATCATCATCAACGAAAGTGCAACTTTAGTATGTGAAATTTTAGAAAAATTCAATTGTACTTTAGGAGAAATAAGAGAGAATATTTTAGAGAGCGAAATTGATTGTTTCTCACAAATAAAAGAAGGGATCGTCCTATGGTACATTGCTTGTGTAACCTATATGTTACATGAATATTAGGAAAATAGCAGTATGAAGGCTTATATTGTTCCCTGATAGATTTTGATAAATAAAAATTAGTTGTAATGTGTGAAAGATGTGCTTTACTATTACTATAATTGTATCTTGGTATGCATTTTATCTTCACCTGTAGGTTTGGGATTTTCCGCATCCAATTTAAGATCAGGTCATTTTTGCGGAAATAAATAAACAACGAATGAAAATTCCATGGATGTTGCATACGGCAGTTTTCTAAGTTCTTCATCTTCTTCAAACATATTTATCTTTTGCTGACCAATTACAAAAATTTTTACTCATTGCAGAAAGAGAGCCGGTAAGAAACAGATGATCATCCACGTC
This sequence comes from Eucalyptus curtisii, assembly GCA_017140595.1. Taxonomy (NCBI): domain Eukaryota; kingdom Viridiplantae; phylum Streptophyta; class Magnoliopsida; order Myrtales; family Myrtaceae; genus Eucalyptus; species Eucalyptus curtisii. The sequence goes on along the minus strand of CM029503.1, from coordinate 33,891,709 downwards.
GGTCCGGAATCATCAGCTTCCAACAATAAAAGTTTTCATCACCTTCCGTATCTCTTTCTGTGTAATTTTCTACCTTGTAATTCATGGCAAATGCTACTCTAGCCGAGAGTCTCAAAGAACTTATCTTCTTTTGGGCTAGCTTGTGTTTCCTGGCTTGTGTTTCATCTTTAACTTTTAGTATATCACGAATGCTTATAAAATGCAGTTTGTCTCTGAGATTGGACCTTACCTTATCTTGAAATCGGCTCACAACTACAAAGTATCTTAGTGGAATCTGTTTTTTTTTTTTTTTCTCCTTTATTTCGCAGAAATTGTTGTATGTTATTTCTTTTTCTCTTCTTTTACGGTTTAGCGGTCAAATATGGAATCCACACTAGATTTCCCGTATTTCGACTAGGCCACCTCTCTCGGACAATCCTAAGGGCACAGCTCCTCTTCATTGGGAAAATTATTCAAAAAATCCTAAACCTATTACACTTTTATCAATTCAGTCATAAACTTTCCAATTTTGTCAATTGAGTCTTAAATCTTTTTACATTTTGCCAATTGAGTCTATCCGGTCAATTTTGGTCAAAATTCGTTAACATGGACAATTTTTAATACGATATTAGTATTTTTTCGATTTTTTTTTAATTTTTTAATTTTTATTTTATTATTATTATTATTATTATTTTGCATTCTTCTTCCTTTTTGCCAATGGCCAGTAGGGCGAGGCCGACTAGAGTTGCTTGAGCAAGGGTCACCCTCATCTGTCACAACAGAGGCCTAGCTGAGCAAATTCGGCCCCGTCCAAGCTAGAAATAGTGAGGTTGGCTACATGTCTAAATGTAGCACAAGGCAGTATCCTATTACTTTCCTACAGCAACATCAACTATGAAAAAGATGACGCAACTTTTATAAGATGTCTGACGGACACCTTACGGTAGTTTTTAAGAAGCTACCTCACCCAACTCGTGTTTTAGCTAAAAACATATATGATGTATCACGGAATATGTAAGTTATAACACTCCACAGTACAACTAAAGTTCAGGTGTAGTTATATTAAATGAGTCAAGATTTACATAAAATTGGAGATTTTTCATCCTATAATACACAAATTATATGACGTCCGGAGATTTCCACATAATGTATTTTGTCAATCACTTTGAACTGCTCTGTCAAACCATAGAAGAAGATTCATCAACCTAAGTTTTTCATCATGTTCTACGGAATGAAAAATACCATTCGCAGACAAGGATTTTGCGGCTCAGTATCTGGTATATCTACAATTCGAAACTAGGAGTTGGTCTGAAGAAGGTTCAATCTAAATCTAATCCAAAAGGGTGAAAATGGTGACCCATGCGTCAAACTGTATAATCAGCCCCCACTTTGTTTAAACTATTTTTATTTGGGTGTTTCACATATATTACGTGAAATGATTAAGCGTCAATCATTATACTGGAACTATATTTTCAGCGTAAATATAAGAAAGAAACACCCTGGACATGTAATTCTCTAAATAACCATCAAAGACGACAATCAAGAAGATTAATGAATGCCCATTATATGTTTTAACTTCACTGAAGGGAAAATAGGGAAAATATAAACATATATCCACCAAATCAGATATCATCATTATGCTTCTTAATAACCAAAGCTATAAAGCACATGCATGCATGTCTAGATAGAATTTGGTGATGCCATAGAACTAAGATTCCAAAAGCTTGAGCTTTCATCTATTCGTACTGGAGTTTCGGGCATTGTAGAATGAAGATTTCGATCCTATGAAGACCAATAAAAAAGCTATTGACTACTGACTTTCGATTAATCATCTTGAAATCAACCTTTTTGTCCTATCGCAACTGAATAATTATCCAGATGCACGAAAGGTCCCCGACGTGATGATCCCATGAAAGTTGCATTAGTCTAGTGACTGAGCGCCTTATACCTAACTCATGATGTTTTCAAAGAACATCTCTTGATTAACTGATACGATGAGGGAAAAAAAACATTATTGAACGAATTTGTAGTTTCACTAAATGGGGAACCCATTTACTTTTCTAAAACAAGCATCAATGTCATCACCTTGAAGATAATGTATGTGTTCCCCAACTAAACGTCTTCACATCAGGAGACATCGATCCTGGTTTGAGCTCATTGACTGCACTGTAAATCTAATAAGATTGTATGCAATTAAATCGCTGATGAAGACTAGTGATAAATGCATGGGGTTCAGGCACATGTGAAACAAAGTTACGTAGAGCATTTGCATGTTGAAAAAGAAACAACCTACGCGCTCCTACACTAATTACTAACTTTTCTCCGATTAAGTTGCTTCCTAGTTTTGCACATACCAACTCTTATTTGACTTAGTTTCCTAACATTTATTTCAAAATTACAAACTACCCTCATCACTAACAGAAACAAATTCTTATATCTTTTACCGGCTTCTATTTACCTTCTTACAAACATCTTAAATTTGTGAACTATTATATGAAATTGTCAACACTTATTTGAGTGATGTGCTAGCATCTTGAAATACTCAATGCTCTTGAGATCAATGTATAGGCTTCTTGTCCCGATGAGATAATTACCAAGACGTAAAGAAGGTCCAAATGTGGCCCCAAGAAAAATGATAAATAAATGAACGAATGAATTATTGAACGCGGTTTTACTCTATGTTGTCCATCTCCAAAAGAGATTACTAATAATAACACACTGTTTACATGCACATGTGAAGACAAAGTTAGGTGGAGAATTTGCATTTTGAAAAGGAAACAAAGTACCTACTCGCATGGACTATTAAAGCTTGACTTTTAATGCCACCAAATTTGTTATTAAAGATAATCCCGACATATTTTGTATCTCCTTTACAATTAGATTGCTGAAAAGACTAGTAATAGTCACGTGAAGCATATGCATATTGAAAAGAAAAGAAGGTATCTACTTAACTGATGCCATCCACTAGGCTTAATGATAAAGAATTTTTCTCTTTTTTAGTGCTAAAGAAATTGAGTGGGATGAGAATGAATAGTTTCGAATTCGACTTTTATGCTTGCAAAGAGATGGAATAAAAAATCAAAAAAGAAGAGTTAAAGCAAGACAAATAAAAGAATATCCTACTCCCTTAAAAGCTCGACTTTCAATGCCAAATTTGTTATTAGAGATGATCATGACGGTCCTCATTTCCGTATAGTATAAAGTGCAATGATGCAGAAAATCTCCAGACTATCTGTAATTATATCTATTAACTATTCAAAACCATTTAGTAGGAAAACGTCCTTGTCCGTCAACAAATGCCAAAAAAAAAAGAGGCACAAACTGACAAAGCAACGGAAGGTAAGATATTAAGAATATCTCCTAATTATTATTTACAGAATGATTAACTATTTCGACCCCATTTAGGAGGAAACAGGTGTCCTCGGCCGTCAACGATTACGAACAGAAAGGGCAATAAAATGACAAAGCAAAACGTGTAACACGCACATACAAGAACGTGGTTAATAAGCTGAGGAAAGGTCTTCCTCCAATAGGATCAATGAAATGAACCGTGAGATGATATGGACCCTTCAAACTTGACTTTTAACACCGCACTAATCTTTTGTTAGGGATAGATAGGATCCAAGGAGATAAGAAAAATCTATCCTAATCATCTCCAACAATATTAATTAACCATGCAGCCCCATTTTAGTAGGAACGTGTGTGTCCTTGTCCGTGTGTCCTTATCCGTCAACTAACGCAAACCAAAATATAACTTTGAATGAGGTTGAATTAATTATCGCACATGGCATTTGTAAAGGAACTTCTAATTAATCTTTCAGTACTCATCGTCATTGCGAATGTCATCATATTTTTTAACATTCTATTTAAGATTTGGGCAAGGGTGTTGGGTCCTTGCGTACACCCTCGCTGGCTAGAAACGTTAAGAAAAAAAGAAGAAAAAAAAAAAAAAAGAAGAAGAAAAAATAGCAATGACAAATCGAAAAAAATATTAAAATATTACTAAAAATTATTCACTATAACACCACCCATGTCACGTAAGACAAACGACATCTACAACAGCGATTTCTAGCCAAAATTGGCTAGATGGAGTCAATTGACAAGATGTAAAATGTTTTTGAACTCAGTTGATGCAATAAAAAAGTTTATGACTAAATTGACAAAACTTCAATAGGTTTATAAATTTTTGGACAATTTTTCTATTCGGCTACACATAACTTAATCGAAAGTATATTGATTATAGAGAGTTAAACTTCTATTTTATAAGACCAGAAACTTTATATTGTGTCTGAAACGAGAGTCATATTATGACCATTAATGCAATATATAGCTCAAATGAAATGTTGTAAAATTCTTCTATGATGATTTCATGAACCAACAAATGGTATAAAACTGAAGTGAAAATATATTACTAAAGCATTTTAATGTGCATTTAGAAATAAAATTAGAGTCTTTGGAAATATTTAATTTTGTATATTTTAGAATAGACATGCACCAAAATGATTCGTGAACTTTGAAACATGGAACCTATTTGATATATCTAGGTTTTCCCTAATATATATTCGATTTTTGTTGTTTCACTTGTGATTTTTCCAGTTTTCCTTGCAAATTTGTTGTTAGAGACAATCCTGACATATTTTGTCTCCTTTACAAGAACATGTGAAGACAAAGTTAGGTGGAGAATTTGCATTTGGGAAAGGAAACAAAGTACCTACTCGCATGGACTCTTAAAGCTTGGCTTTACAATTAAATTGCTGAAAAGACTGGTGATAGTCACGTGAAGCATATGCATGTTGAAAAGGAAACAACGTACACACTCAACTAACCCCATCTATGAGCATTGAGGTTGTTTTTTTTAATCAAACATATTTTAATTATTAACTTACTTTAAAATTTTTACCCTACCTCTTTATAAAATATTATAATCGGACCTCCTACCTAAAATCAAACGTGGAAATCGAACTCCTTATCTCTCCTTTTTTATATGAGAATGATAGTTACTGAAGCAAACCCTAGTAATTTGTGACATGAGGCTCAATGGTAAAGAAATCAAGTGGGATGGGAACATCTAGTTTTAGGTTTGATTTATATACTTTGCAAAGAGACGGAGTAAAAATTCGACAAAGAAAATTTAAAGTAAGACAAATAAAAGAAAATCCTAATCCCTCAAAAACTGGACTTTTGATGCTAAATTTGTTGTTAGAGATAATCATGACGGTCCTCATTTCATCATGGTATAAAGAACAATGATGCGGAACTTCGGACTGCCTGTAATTATATTAATTAACCATTCAAAACCATTTAGGTGGAAAACGTCCTTGTCTGTCAACATATGCGGAAAAAAAGGGGCACAAAATGACAAAGCAACACAAGAGGAGATATTGACAAAATCTCCTAATTATCATTTGCAGAATGACTAACTGTTCAACCCCATTTAGGTGGGAAACATATGTCCTTGGCCGTCAACGATTAAGAACAAAAAGGGCCACAAAACGACAAAGCTAAACGTGTAGCACGCACATACGAAAACGTGGTTAATAAGCTGAGGAAAGATCTCCCCCCGTTTGGATCACTGAAATGAAGCATGAGGTGATGTGGACCCTTCAAGCTTGACTTTTAATGCCACAAATTAGGATCCAAGGAGATATAAAGAATCTATACTAATCATCTCCAACAATATTTATTTATCATTCAACTGCATTTAGGATATAACATGCCTGTCCTTGTCTGTCAACTAACACGGGTCAAAATATAACTTTAGAATAAGGTTGAATTAATTATCTTATTGGGCATTTGAAAAGGATTATCTAGTGGACCCAAGAATAGGAAACTTAGGTATGGCCCTCGTCTCTGGTCGGAAAGAGCGTTGAGACCCTTGCCTAGCCCAAGCAAGGGTTGCTAGCCCTCTTTGGCTAGAGTTGTCAAAAAAAAAAAAAAAAAGGAAAGGAAAGGAAAAAAAATTGAAAAAACATGAAAATATTATTAAAAATTGTTGCTCATACCATGTAGGATGATTAGTGTTCACGTTAACGATTTCTAGTCAAAATTGTCAGATTGAATCAATTGGCAAAACGTGAAAAGATTTAGGACTGAATTAACAAAAGTATATTAGATTTGTCACTTTTTGGACAGTTTTCCTATTCAACTACACATAACTTATCGAAAGTATACTGACTATAGAGAGTTAAACTTCCATTTTATAAGACTGAAAACTTTATATTATGTCTAAAACAAGGGTCACATTATGACCATTAATGCAAGGTACAGCTCAAATGAAATGTTGTAAAAATTTTCCATGATTGATCAACAATTGATTTCATGAAACAACGATTGGTATAAAACCAAAGTGAAAGTAAATTAGTAAAGTATTTTCATGCGCATTTAGAAATAAAATTTAGAGTCTACCAAATACACCAAAGTAATTGGTGAACTTTGGAAGGTGGAATTTAGCTTATATATCTAGATTTTCCTTAGAAAAAGAACATTTGATTATATTGTTCCGCATGTGATTTTTCCAGGTTCCCTTGCAAATCCAACTTAGAAAAGGTGGACCCTTGAGAAGAAAACTCCATTTTGAGGGGACCGAATTGTAGAATGTTGCCACTTTGCTATCGATTTCTTACCCAAATGACGGAGCTCGTATCGACATAGAAATGTTTGCAGCGCATGTCTTATCCATGGATAAGAGTGGTAATTCTACAAAAGTGCTGACGAGTAATGAAAAAAAGAAAAAGAAAAAAAGAAGGTCGAGGGCCGTGATGAAGAAGTGAAGGAAAGCAATCATGATAGACTCGGAGGAGAAGGAAGGCAGGCGATAAATAAGTGTTCAAGTACACTCGTCAAAATGGATTTTTAGTAGAAAAGACAAGAAAATTAAAAAATCAAAATTTTAAAAAGTAAAAAATATATATTAAAAGGAGTGTACGGAGGAAAATAGGATCAAATTTTTCATACCAAGCGACAGAAAAATATTTTCTAATTTATTTTTAGATTTCAGGTAAAAATCAGAAAATATTATTTTTTTCTCTAAAAATGATTTCCTGGAAAACAATTTCTACGAAACAAATGGAGTTTTAATTTTTGAGAAAAAATTATAAAATTTTTCTACTAAATTCATATAGCATAAAAGTATTTTAGTAATATATATATATATATATATATAAATACTATAAAAAATAAGAAACAAGATTTCCTAAATTTGATTGAATAGATTGAGTCGGATCATGATTGAAAAATCTACATTAAGATAAATATGTCATAAATGGGTTAAATGAGTTAATTTAAGTGTGATCATTTATTACTCGATCCCGACCCGACTCAATCCACCAATTTGGCAGTTGTATGTACACAATATGATATAAGATTGATGACCAATCAAAGAAAATGATTAATGACTTGACTTGCTTCTATATCGTCCTCGGTCGTCCTCCTTTCCCTAATCTACAATAATAAATGATGGCGTGGTAGTCTGGTAGAGAAGAGAGAGAAGGTCCCAGCAGTGGAGAAGACAGCATCGGTGCCAGCGGGGATGAAGAGGGTGCGGAGATGGGAAGCATCGAGGATGTTGATGGCGGAGAGGATGGAGGCCCAGTTGCCAAGGTGAGGATCAGTACATCTGACGTGGTATGTCTCAAGTACCCAGCATTTTCTTAGTGGATGGACCCACGTCTGTGTATAAAATGCTTTCATCTCCTTTGGGAGGACATATTCTCAGGCTCTCCTCGACCCCAGACAAAATTCATCTGTAGAAGGAGGGGAGGGAGACAGTACTGCAACCTCAGAAAAATCAGTCAACATTGTACTTTGATGCAAGTTGGTATGTAATGAACTTCAAATTCATCATCTATATCTTTTGTCTCTTTTGGTACTTTTTTTTTTTTTCTAACAAAGCATGCCATTTTCAGATTTCCTTCTTTCCGGGAAAAACTGGTAAACAGAGGGGATGGAGGGGTTGTCTTCACATCTAAAGGAACTATGGGAGGAATGGGAACTGCGAGTCCTGGTCCTCCTCAGCCTCACCGTTCAAATTGTGCTCATCATCCTCGGGCGTCGCCGGAAGTACCGGCCCAACTTGTGGCTGCAGGCGTCGGTCTGGTCGCTCTACTTGTTGGCGGACGCGGTCGCGATCTACGCGCTTGGGAAGATCGCGACCCGGCTTGCACAAATGCGGCGTGCCCTTGGTGCCGCCGCTGCCACTGCCGGGCTGGACCCAGACGCCCAGATGATCGCATTTTGGACGCCGTTCCTGCTGCTGCATTTGGGCGGTCCAGACACCATCACGGCCTACTCCCTTGAGGACAACGAGCTCTGGTTGAGGCATTTTCTCAGACTCGTCGTCCAAATGGTTGGGACACTGCTCATTTTCTTCCAGGCGTTGACAGGCTCCGAACTCTCCGTGCTTTCTCTTCTGATAATGGTCTCCGGCCTCATAAAGTACGGCGAGAGGGTTTATGCCCTCCGGGCTGCAAGCCGCGAACAGTTCAGGGACTCAACCCCAGACCCTCCTCTCCATTGCCCGAGGATCCTAGAGGAATATATGCTGAAGAAGGCCGAGGGCTATGACGTCACGCCGCACGTGGTGATCGAGGTGTACGAAGTGAACGCTGGACACAATTCGGAGGCAGACGGAAATCTTACATCTTTTGATGAAACGCTCTTACCCAGTAAATTGAAGAAGAAGAGGCAGCACGGACAGGGTAGGGAAGAGAGTAACTGCTGCAATGAATTGAAGGAGAAGGGCGAACCGGGTAGAGGGAAGTGTAAGGCCGGCCAGTCCTTGTTAGCCGTAGCCACAGGGGCGCTCGACTTTTTTCGGCGCCTTTGTGGGGACAAAGATCTTTTACCCGAAGGTATGAGCAAGCGCAACCGAGCCGAGTTGGCATTAGCCAAAGACCTGATTGACACGTTCCGGCGCCTCTTCACTGATCTTGTGCTTAGCATCAAGGAACGCGACGCTAGCCTGCTGATACTCCAGGATAAAAGTTTTCACGTGGTATTCAGAGTAATCGAGATTGAGCTGGGACTCATGTACGATTTGCTTTACACTAAGGCGATGGTGTTCCGCCACAATCGATGGGGCTCTACCATTCGCTTTGTGAGTATACTAGCCATTGGCATGGCCCTGGTGCTTTTTCCTTGTCAGACAAGGACAAATACTCCAAGTTCAATATCGTTGTGACCTTCTTGTTGCTCTCGGTCGCCATTTTCCTGGAGATTTACGCATTAATCTATCTTCTCTTCTCCGATGAAGCTGCGTGTTGGCTGAAGGACCACAGGCCCGCCATCCTGGATTTCGTCGAGCGGGTGCAACCGCTGTATAACAGGCGCAGGTGGTCGGGTTCGATGGGGCAGTACAACCTACTGAGCTTCGCCCTCAAGGAGAAGCACCTTAGGTGCCATCAAATCCTAGAGTCGCTTCACGTCGACCGGAAGGTCCTGAAGTTCTTGTACAGGAGTGACGTGAAAGTGAAGGACTTTCTGAAGGAACGGATCATCGCGTATTTCAAGGCGACCAGCAAGAAGGAAGGCCCGTTCGCATGGGGCCACCGGGGACATCTCATCCTCAAGGAATACGAGAAATGGGACCAATTAAAATGGAGCATCGAAATAGGGTTCGACCAGAGCATCCTTGCCTGGCACATTGCGACCGAGCTCTTATGCCACCCAAAAGATCCGAACTATCTTGAAAGGCTTCCCTACATAGAAGAACGTGTTAAAAATAACGTCAAATTGAATTTCGAAATGAGCATGCGGCTGTCACGGTATATGCTGTATCTTCTGGTCATGTACCCTTCTCTCTTGCCGATTGGAGTCGGACGCGTCAAATTCCGAGACACATACTTAGAGGCGATGAATTTCTTCACCGAGGAGAAGGCAATCAAGAAAAACGACCAGGTAAAAGCTCGATCGGCTGAAGTGAGAGGACCCGAAATAGCTGGAGAGAGCACACCTAAACCCGAAATAGCCGAAGAGAGCAAACCCGAAATAGCCGAAGTGAGCGAACCCAAAATAGCCGAAGTGAGCGAACCCAAAATAGCTGAAGCTTGCGAGGCACTGCGCCAACACGTGGATCCGCAAGTAGATCCGATCGTGGCAAAAGGAGATAAGAGCAAGTTCGCCCTGTACCACGGGTGCCGACTCGCGTGGCAGCTGGAGAAGGAATTCAGCGGTAGGGAAGACGAGAAATGGCACACCATAAGTCTCGTGTGGGTGGAGATGCTGGCTTACGCGGCCGTGAAGTGCAAGGGCCATCAACACGCCCAGCAACTATGCCAAGGAGGCGAGTTCCTGACTCACGTGTGGCTCCTCATGGCTCATTTCGGCTTGACCGATCACTTCCAAATTCCTCAGACACCAGCAATCACCGAGCTGCTGGTGAAGCGGGAGTGATTCATCATGCCCCAACTCTCAGTGAACCATGCTAGATGTGCGTTAACTCCTCATGGCTCATTTTGGCTTGACCGATCGCCTCTTTATGTATTGCACTAGAAGCATAAGCAAATTTGTCCAAAATTTCGTCTCTGTTCATCCAGATCTTCATGAATGGGATATTCTAATGATGATATTTAGTCTCTTTACGAACCCGACGGGAAAATTGTAAGTTTGCATTCACTTGAACTTCTTGATCCTGTACGGTTGAAATCTTTTGTATTCATCCGCGGCTTTTTGCGTGCTCAAAATCTGCTTAGGACCAAGTTTTTGCCCTCCTATGTCCGGTGCTTAGAAGCCAACTTCTTCGTTAGATCAAATTCCTCCATGTTCATCTTACGAAAAAAATACAACAGTTAGATACATTCACCGATGAAACTCCTTTTGATCAGACGCTTTTTAATCGAACATCTTCGAAACCAAATACAATCACACCAATCAAATTAGAGGCATTATGACTCCATTTATTTCATGGGAAATGAATGGTTTGAAAAAAAAAAATTCCTAAAAAACAATTACTTGTATCACTTATAAAATGAATGAATGAAAATTCTTTTTATCATTTATGAAAATATTTAAATATAAATTATTGTAGGTACTCGTGCGTAATATAAATATTTGTTATTAACTAATAATTTCGAGCAATAAAAACGATTATTTAAAAAAATCTTTTAAATCATTTATATTCTGCGAAATAAACGAAACTTCACGTGCAAAGTTTTTCCTGATTGCAACAGAAAAAAAAAAAAAAAATCGAATTTTCGGCATTCACAAGGTCAAAGACCCAAATGCACTTCTCTCTCCCAAATCTCACATAGAAACTACTTCGCACTTACGCATGGCATGATTTGTCTGCAAACTGAGAAGCCAGTCTCATCTTCACCGACCCAATTCCTCCAAGACATTGTCCTTTTAACTAATTAATCAATGAAAAAACAAAAAGATTTTCACGTTTTAGGGAGAATTTTGGGAATCCCATTTTCCTCAAGTTGCTGTGATGTGATAGATCAAAAAAGGAAAAACAAGAACCCGTTTTGCTCAGTTAGATAACGATCCATCGAGAAACTCTTTGGCTCGGATTGTTATGCCTGCCGGGAAACTCGAACGGCACGGTATCCTGGAGAAGTCTGTAAATCGGGACCACTTGCAGATGATAAGCGGATCTATATATAGGTCGTCATGGACCGGATGGGAGATTGTTACTGATTTTGTTAATGTTTCACTCACGGATCATTGCTTTGTGCTTAGAGGAGCAGCCATCTACACACGAGTATTGGGTTGACAAGGAGCTCAACAGGAACTGCTCGATGGTTCTGGCTTCAGCCTTATCGATCCTTTGGGGTAACGATAGTCGATACTAGACATGGCCAAAAGAGCAGGTTGCTTCTCTATCCTAATCAATTACATTCTAATTTTTAAGTCGAACCTTCACGGGATGATCAAGACTCTAGACCGGCCTAAGTAAAACTGATGAGGTTTCTCCTACAAAGATGACTCACAATCGGCCTGAGACGTCTGGTTGCTGCCAAATTAGTATCTTTGTGTTGACATATCTCTAGCGTTATTGTGGCATTGCGTTTCTTGATGCAGCTGATATGCTCCTTCTTTCAGCTGCAAGTTGTTCATTTAGCAGCACTTAAAAACAATTTTAGCTGCCGCAAATATCTTTTGATTGCTTGTAGGAAAATGAGATCATTGCTAATCTTCATCATCATCACTCATCGCTAGTGAGTCAACCCTTTGCTTCTTGCGTATTCCTGAGTTTCAGGTATTCGGCGACATAAATCTGCTGTCGCCGAGCTAAGTCGTGTTTGCTGGCAAGAAATCAGCGGGGAATGCAAAATGATCATGCTCGGTCCGAGGATTCCGTATGGAATCACAGTCATCATGAAGATGAGCCGGCAAAGCTTCGGATGGCAAGTTGCGGCGAACCTCAGTCTCGCTCTACAGGATGGAAAGCAGGGGTGCATGCAAAGGTTGGACAAAAAAAAAAGAAGGAAGAATGAATTGAAATTAGAATTGGCAAGTTTGAGACGACACCCAGGACAGTCGGCGAGGTAAGCTTTTCCCTCGCGATTTGATGGGGACTCAAAATCCGGCCTCCGCGTGAAGGGCCTTGTTGTCCGGTCAATTCAAGTACGACCCAAATCTGTATGTTGCTGCTTTCGTAGTAACTTAGAATACCATACGGTAAAAATCCATTTTTCATCCCTGAACTTGTGCCTTTTTGCCATTCAAGTCCTTGTAACTTGCATCACTTTATTAATCCAGTCCCTCCAATTTCAAGAGTCCGGAAGGAAAAAAACTTTTTGCCACACCGGACTAAAAGCCCGAAGACCGCAAGCGAACCTCGAGCAATAAATTTCTTCAGAACAAACACTACTGTCGAGCTTCCGCGTCAAAACTCTTGTCCACTCAAACGGATAGGTGGGTGCCGCCTAACTGGTTTTGGAGCCTGAGAGACTTAATTCAAATGATTATGCAAGTATAGGAATTTCGTTAAACAAATTAAAAGCTAAAGGACTTAGATTGAAAAAAAAAAAAAAAGCATATGTTTTAGTGTATAACGGCATTTCTTTTATCCTCAGTTGTTGATCTATGATATAACAAGAACAAAATGAGAGAAACTTAGACTTGATACGATGCGACACGATTAATTCAAAATTGACATGTACCGACACAAGCACCTTAAAAGACAGAAAGGCAACCATCCTTTCCTAGTCAATTTTTCAGTCTTCATCCTTTTCAGCGTCGTCTCTGTTCAATCCCATGATGCCTCTAAAGTGGCCGCATTCCTGGTGATAGTCAGACTTCGCGATCTTCTCCGCAAGTCCGAAGACCTCATCATCTATCAAAAGGTAAGAGATCAAATCGTTCACTCCATGAGCGATCTCCAAGGAGTCCTGAACGCCCGGAAACACGCCAAGCTCAACGATGACCACAACCAAGAAAATGGGGAAGGCGAGCAATGGCTTCTGCTTTGGGCTCGGAGAGCTGAGGAGATTGCAGATGAATTCTTTGTCCAATCGTTCCGAGATCAGAGTTCAAAATGGCAAAAGGGTCTGGCAGGGGGTCCCTCTAGTTTGGTTCTTCTCAGTAATGAACCAAGTACTTGCCAGGAAAAAAATGGCCAAGGATTTCATGAAGGAATTCAGATTGTTACCCAAAGAGTTCAGTCGTCGCTGAATCCTGCTGCAGAAGGCCTGCCAGATGATAAAAGGGCATCATCCAGCAAGAGTAATCAAGAAAATACGAGGCAGAGGGTTGAGTCCAATATTGTGGGTTGCCATGAATATAAAGAAGAGCTTCTGGCCTGGTTGATCGGTCCCAAGGATGATGATGACTCCAACCTTCGGGTGATCTCGGTGGCTGGCAAACAACACTGTGGCAAGACCGCACTGTTGAGGAGTGTCTTCAAAAGCCTAAAAATCGAGCATCACTTTGACTGTCGCGCTTGGGTCAGTGTCCTGGGCCTTGGGGCAGGATCTGACTGGATGAACCTCCTGGCGGACACACTGAAACAGACATCACTTCCAGATCATGCGAAAGAGTAGGAGCACCAGCAAGAAGAGCAGCTGTTCGAGATGCTTCAAAAATCGTTGATGGAGAATAGGTACTGTTGTAAATCGGCAGCGTAGCGGAAGCGGATCGTAGTTTTGCAATTATGTTGGGAGCTATAGAAATCGACAGAAATAAAACGAAGAACAATAAAAGACACCAAAAATTTACGTGGTTCGGTCCGAATGTCGGAACCTACGTCCACGGGGAGAACTAGCAAAATAATCCACTATAAATCGGAGAATTACAGGATTACAATCACAAATGCACTCAAATGTTTCCCAGCCCTACTATACACCCAATACCCACGGTGTTTAACAACTCAACTCAATGGACTCAAGCACAAACCTCTCTGAGCTTGAGCTTGGCACTCTCTCTTGAGCTCCTTTTACTCAGTCTCTCTCGAGCTCTTTTCTTTTTGTTGCTGCTTCGTCCTCCGAAGCTCTCTCTCCTTTTTATCGGTGGCAGGGAAGAAAACAAAACAAAATTGTACTCCAGAATTGTCGGAACGGCGCCGATCTTCAAAGCATGCGCCTCCATGCAATTAATGAGAGTGTGCGCGTATGACCATGCAGAAGGAGAATAGCTTCTGCCTTCCCTCTTTCTTTATTAATAATAAAACAAGTGTGGATGACCAAGAAGAGAGGGAATTCGGCGTCTTTTCTACGTGCATGCATGCACATGGCCATGTGCATGCATTTAATGACGTAGAAGAAATTCGGACGATCAACCCTTCAGCCTTATTTCATGCTGACAAATGAGAAGAATCCCATAGATTGTAGCCTTCATTTCCAATGTGAAGCGCAGATTGCGGGCAGGATCCTTTCGTCTCCTATCACACGCCATTTCTCATTAAATGCTCGGCGGACGTTCTTTCTCGTTTTGGCATGTAAATGTTTTGCACGTATCGGATATCGTATATGGATTCAAACTTGAGACATAATATAACAGGTAGTCGATAGTTATGGATAATTTGTGCGAGGCCAGTCTCATTAACAAGCTCTTGGTCCCATTCGGGGACTCAATGAATGGAAGCAGAGTCATTTTCACTACTCCTAATGCAGAAATGCAAAAGTTTGCAGACTCTTGGACACCCGATTTCCGATTACCCCCTGATATGACCGATCAAGAGTGCAAGAAATTGCTGCAGGTAAGCATAACGGGATATGACAGTTCAGAATCAGAGATGACCATCCACGAGCAGAGAATTTTGAGCAAATGCAATCGATCTCCCCCAGTGATCTCACTGCTAGGAGGGCTTTTGTCTGCTGTCAAGGAGAGCAATTGGGTGGCCCTCATCGATCAGCTCGGAGAATGTCCCACCTTTGATGATGTCACGCGCTTGAGCTTCAGTGAACTGCCTTACATGATGAAGCTATGTGTTCTCTATGTGGCTCTCTTTCCTAAGGAGTCCGAGGTCCTTTAAAGGAGGCTTTTTCGGCAATGGGCTGTTGGCAGAGGCGGCTGTTGACGGGTCAGTCCAAATGTGGTCGGCGGAGGACTGTTTTCACGAATTAGAGAGCAGGAACTTGATTCATGTGGTATGGTGGAAACTGGACAGAAGTGCCCGATCATGTCACATGCCTGCTTTTCTTCATAAATTTTTCTGTCCAAAATCGAAAGAAATGGGACTTTTCCAGATCCAGTGTAGCTCTGACTCTTTCCATGAGAAAGAATTGAGGGGCATGGACCCCATCGTTGAACAGAGAGCCCAGAATCAGCAGAAGCAAGTGCAAAACACAGCGACGGGACATTATGGTTACAAGGTCCAATGTCTTCAGTCTTTTGCATCGTTTAACACACGTAAGCTGGGGAGGCAAGCGAGAGAGATTGAAGATCATCTTAAATCACCAATCTTTGACAGACGCTCAGGTTTGCTGAGGCTACATGATCTCAAGGGTGTTTACAAGCCTGTGCTCCCTGAGAACTTTGGAAGTACACTGTTGAACCTAGGGTATTTGGGATTGAGATGGACGGTTCTGGATTTGACTCCGGAATCAGTCGGGAATCAATTGCTCCTGGAAAACTGAGATCTGAAGCACATAACCAAAGTGACAAGCACCATTTGGAATGCGAAGAACCTCCAACATTTGTACGTGAGTGAAGCATCATTCGATGAGTCCATTCCCCACTATGGGGTCTCTTTATGGAAACTGCCAAAAGCCCTACGACAAATGTGTCGGGGAAGCTGCAAAGCCTGAAGAAGGTGGGCATGACGCGCCATCCTGTTGCAGTGAATGGAGTGACGGAACAAGTTTTGAAACTAGCCAGGCTCGAGTTCCTGAGATTGAGATCCAGCGACCTGTTCGGTCAGCCTGCGAGCCTCGATTTAAGTAACGTGACAGGGCTCGAATATCTTTCAAATTTGTACTTGCTCGGATCATTGCAGCCTGTACAGGACTTGACGTTGGTCCTTCCTGGGAATCTGAAAGCACTCACCTTGTCCATGTCGGAACTAGAAGAGAATCCAATGCCGGTCCTACAATGCCTGAAAGATTTGATTGTTCTCAGGTTATTGGCTCTATCATGCACCGGCACAAGATTGTATTGTGAAGCAGGTTTTCTAAAACTCCGAATCTTAAAGCTATGGACGCTCGAGGAAGTTGTCATCATGCTCAGCGACTAAGACGAGCAGGCAAGCTCCCGACTCACGTCTGCCTCTTGATGGCTCATGTTGGCTTAGCCGATTACTTCCAAATACCGCATGCTCTGGAAATAGCGGAACCGATTGTGAAAAAGCATATTGATTCACCATGTTTCTGTCATATGCTTTAGCCCCCTCTCATCGAATGTTAACAAAAGTTTTGTTGTAAAATGTGATGCGTATCAAAATGTGTCTACCCGCATCAGAAATGCCATTATAAATGGAATTACGAATCAACTTCAGCATGCTCCTAGTGTATTCGATTGAAACAAGCATATACTTTAGCACTGTAATGTATTGAGCCCCAAAATCCTCAATAATTGGTCTAGGAAACGACTCTTTTTCGTTGCCAAATTTCTGAGCATTGATGACTATGACTTTGAATTATGGGAGTGTGCTTGGATGATTTTGGATGGGCATGTCTACAGAGATGGCAACTGTTGATCTATGACATGATAAGAATGAAACGAGAGAAACTTAAACTTGATACGAAACGACACAATTAACTCAAAAATGGCATGCATCGACACTTTTTCATCCACTTAATTTCAGTGAAAAAAATGCACTTCGCAATTGCACTTTTTCATCTACTTTGACCGTGGAAAATCTGTAAAAATCAGAATCCACCATCATATCTTCGTCTCTATTAGCAACCAGACGTCTTCTACGGTAGAGTTCGATTATCCGGACCAATAACTCAACCTTTCATTCAGTCAAAAGCTAGACCAACTCAAACCTTTTGATTTTTTTTTTTCCCCTTTTCGTGTACATGCATGGTAGGTACGAGTATATCGGGAAGAAGATGGTGGTGATTTCTGTAGCAGGAGATGTGCCCGGCTCATCGACAAATGAAGAAAACGCCACCCGAGTCCGGCTAAGTAGCTTTTCTGCAAAATTAGACCAGTGATTCATTTCAGATCATCACATCCGCAACGATACGAGTTCCAACAATTAAAAACAACTTCAACTGTAGTCGATTTTTTGCACAAACACAACTAAATCATGGAATTTCAGCCTGGGTGATCTTCGTGCAGCTCCTGCTTCCATGCTCCCGTGGAAATTGAATCGGGCTGAGCCGGGCTCACGGGCTTGGTTTGATGGGTTTGGCTTGTGCTAGTGTTGATGGTTCAGCCGGGCCAAAATCGAAATTGTTGATGGGTCGGTCCGGGCCCTTGCATAAATGGCCGAATTGGACCCTCCCTTCTTTTTTTTTTTTTTTTTCGTCCTTTTACTATTATGCGTTTTTATTTTACGAAAAATGCATGCTTGGCTTGTCGGTACGGGGAAACATAGTTTAGCACCGGTTTTGTTTTAACATGTCGATAATGCTCCTTATAAATGGAACATTATTAATTTATTTCACTGCCGGCCTAGCACATTCAATAAGAAGAAACTAAATTTTAGCAACTTAATGTGTCGTACTCAAAGTTTTACAGTTGTTGAGCTTCGAACTTACTTTTATCATTGCCGAATTTCCTAACACCTACAACTTTGTACCGCGAGAGGGCCCTTGGAACTTGATAAAGTTAGCAACTTAGCCAAGAACACCATCTTCCTATTATTTTATTGCAAGTTGTTGGGTCAACAATTGCGGCTGAAGCTGAAGAATTATCTAGAGAGATAAGTCTGGAGAAATGGAGAGTGAGAGAGGTCTGGAGAACTCCAAAGAGAAAGAGAGAGAGAGAGGCGATGCTTTTTCTCAACATTCTGAAGGGCGACAAGAAGCAGGGCCAGGGAAATCAGGCGAGTTCCAAAGGACCAAAAAGAGCATGTTTTGCTCAGATAGAAAATTGATTAATTGAGAAAAGATTTGGCTCGGTTGTGATGCCTGCCATGAAACTAAAACTGCATGATATGCAGGAAAAGTCTGTAAAATCGAGACCACTTGCAGATGATAAGTTCATCTATAAAGAGGTCATCATGGACCGGATGGGAGCTTGGTAGCTCCTGACTGGACGGGAGCCGAGTTTTGTTCTGATTTTGTTAAATGTCTCACTCGATAACTGCTTTGTGCACAGCCATACATACACAAGTACTGGGTTGACAAGGAGCTCAACAGGAACTGCTTGATGGTTCTGGCTTCGACCTTATCGATTATTGGGAGTGGCACTAGCGAATACTGGACATGGGCAGAAGAGGAGAATTCATGGTATCGTTGCTTCTTCTTCCTAAAGAAGAACTTTTTAAGTCGAACTTTCACGTGATGGTCAAGTATCTAGGTCGGTCTGGGTACAGCATATGAATTTGCCTCAACAAAAATGACTCAGCAGGCAGCCAGAAACGTTCGGTAGCTGCTAAATTAGTACCTTTGTGTTGGCATATTTCTAAATTTATTTTGGCGTTGCATATTTCCCAATGCCGCTGAAATGATGCTGCTGAATATGCACCTTTTTTCAGCTGCAAGTTGCTCATTTGGTGGCACTGAAACAATAATTTCTGCCGCAAAAACTTGGAATTGCTTACATTAAAATGAGATTATTGTTAACCATCATCCCTGCTAACCGTTTGCTTCTTGAATATTTCTGAGTTCCAGCTATCCGAGCAACATAAATCTGCCTGTTGCCATGCTAAACAGCGTTTGCTGGCTAGATATCAAAGGGAAATGCAAAACGAGTGTGCTCTCTCAGAGGACGATGTATGAAGTCGCGATCGTCGTGAAGATGAGCAGTCAAAACTACGGATGGAAAATTCCGGTGAATCTCAGTCTCGAATTCCCGGATGGAAACAGGCAGGTACGCATGGAAAGATTGGACAGTTCGGAAAAGGAAAGGTGGATTCCTATTAGCATCGGCAAATTCGAGATGACACCCAAAACCATTGGCAAGATGAGCTTTTCCCTCATCCAAACTGGTAGCCAATGGAAGTCCGGCCTCTCCGTCAAAGGCGTTATTTTCACACCAACAGCAGAGAACGAGCAGCCAAAATATTGCGTGAATTGTGGCTCAGGTGTTCTGTATTAATCTCCTCTCTGTGTATGCTGATGCATCGTTGCAATGATACTTTCCCGAACTCGTGGCAAACAATATCTTCGACTTGAATCATGCTGAGTTCTTAAGTTTTGCTGACCAAGGAAATCTGTTAGTCTTTCCAGTTGACACTGTTTCGACGAATTAGAAGGCTGAGATGTCCAGGAGTTACTAGATTTCTACCAGATCAAGTCAGACGGAAGCAAGTTATGGATGGATAAATGATCTATTCTTTTGAGATGAAATTAATCTTTGTTACTTGTTTTTGAATTACGCATAACTGCTACTCAAATCTCTACATTGTTGGGCCCGTAGTACTTTAGAATTCTACGAGGTAGAAATCCGTTTTTGCATCATCTTGTTTATTTTTTACAAATCAAGTCCCTCTGACTTCAAGAGGAAAAATTCTTTGCCAGTACCCCAAAGATGAAGACCGCGACAGAACCTCGAGCAATAAGATTCTTCAAAACAAACACGACCCTTGAGCTTTTCGCATCAAGACTTTTGTCGTCTCAAACGGACAAGTGAGTGCCAACTAATCGGACTTGGATTTGGCCTTGGAGACTTAATTAAAATAATTATGCATGTTCAAGTATTTGATTAGACGAATTGAGAGTCGAAGGAATTGATTGAAAGAAAAGAAAAGCACCAAGTCAAAAGGGTCCAAACTCCTCTTTTTTACCATTGTGCATCCAAGCATTATATACTTTGTGAGAGAGGTTCCCCAAACCACACAGGTCACTTCCCATTCGTAAGGGACACGGTTAATTTGAGGAGAAAATTATCAAATTGATCCTAAATTTATAGTAATTTTTCCAATTCAATCCTAAACTTTTTTTTTTGTCAATTTAGTCCTAAATTTTTTTACAATTTGGCCGGATTATTGGAAAAGATTTATGATTGAATTGGCAAAAAAAAAAAAGAGTCTATAATTGAATTTTAAAAAATATAATAGGTTTATGACTATTTTGGTAATTTTCCGTTAATTTAAGGATACATTGAGTTTGGTTAGTAGGCTCTATTTGTTTCACAACAAAATAAATGGTTTAAAAAAATTTCCCTGAAAAAAAAATCATGTGTATTGTTTACAAAATTTCACAATACATTCATATTTGGATAGACGACACGTGTATTGAGAAATAGTTACATCCGAATTCATCAACCTGTCACCTACTCAATGGGGAATGTGTAAAGCTTGTAATGGATATAACAAAAATACTTTAATTTAATCGAGCTTTTATGTCTTCAATTAGATTACGATATTTTGGCAACTCAAAATTTTTATTTTGCCCAAATACATAAAGACATTGGTTTGTTTGAAATTGGTTATATTTTTTCGTTTATGCTTTTTTGTAAAAATAAAAATACAATTGGCACACACATTTTAATCATTGTCTAGTGCAAAACACCAAAACCTTTGAAAAAGCTTTTGTATCGACATGTAGATCCGCATATCTTTTGCTCATAATTTTGAGGAAGTTTAAAAGAAATCAAGCAAATAAAAAGATATTAAATATGAAAGTGCTAGGCAATTTGGTGTTACGAAAGTAAACTGAAACTATTGTCCTTTTTCACTTCTCAATCAAAAGTCCTAGACCACGTATCTTTTGATTGCTTGTTCCTGAAAACCAAAGCTTGAGACACCCCCAAGTAGGGAGAAAAAATTGAGACGCTTATTCCTTTTCTGAGTTTATTAATCTATTTTCCTCATTTTTAGCATCTCCTCTGTTTAGAACCATGGCTGCCTCTGAAGTGGCGGTTTCACTAGCGATAGTCAGACTTCATGATCTTCTCTCCAAGTCCAAAGACATCATCACCTATCAAAACTTGACTGATCAAATCTCTTACTCCATAAGCAATCTCCAAAGTATCCTGAACACCAGGAAACACGCCGGGCTCGAGGATGGGGCACGACCAAGAAGCTCAGGAAGGCGAGGAACAGCTTCAGTTTTGTGCTCGTAAAATCGAGAAGATTGCAGAAGCATTCCTTGTCGATTTACTCCGAGACCAGACGTCGGAATCGCAAAGGGGTCGTTTCCCCAAGGTGTCCACTCTAGTTCGGCTCTTCTCACTAATGAGCGGAGCACATGCCAGGAAAAAGATGGCCAAGGATTTCAAGACGAAAGTTGGATTGTTATGCAGCAAGTTCATATCATCCCAGCCTCCTGCTAATGACGGCATGCCAGAAAATGAGAGGGCATCATCTTCATCATCGAGCAAGAGGAATCGAGAAAATATGAGGCAGCAGGTTGAGTCCAATATCGTGGGCCGTGATGAATATGTAAAGAAGCTTCTGCCCTGGTTGATCGACGATCACGACTCCAGCCTTCAGGTGATGTCGTTGGTTGGCGAACAAGCCTGTGGCAAGACCGCACTGGCGAGGAGTGTCTTCAGCAAGCTAAAAACCAAGCATCACTTCCACTGTCGTCCTTGGTTCCGGGTCCCGGACCTTGGGGGCAGTCTGGCCGGATAAAGAACCTCCTTGTGGACATACTGAAACAAATACCACTGCGAGATCAGGCAAAAAACTTGGCGCGTAACCAAGAGGAGCAGCCGTTAGAGATGCTTCATAAATCATTGATGGGGCTTAGGTACTTGATAATTTTGGATAATTTGCGCGGGCCAGACTCATCCATGAGCTCTTGGTCCCGTTCGTGGACCGGAGGAACGGAAGCAGAGTAATTGTCACCACTCCGAATGCAGAAATGCAAAAGTTTGCAGAACCTTGGACGCTTGATCTTGCATTACACCCTGACATGACCGATGAAGAGGGCAAGAAATTGCTGCGGGTAAGCATCACGGGAGATGACGATTCGGAATCGGAGATGACCATCCTCGAGCAGAGAATTTTGAGCAAATGCAATCGTTCTTTCCCAGTGATCTCACTGGTTGGAGGACGTTTGTCTGCTGTGGAAGAGAGCAATTGGGTGGCCCTCATTGAAGTTCTCTAATTTTTGTGAAGTTCTTCAAGAGTGTACTTCAATTCCCTTGACAACTATGAGCCTTGGAAAGACAAATATGACGAAGACCCAGAATCTCGCCTTTCATGGACTTTCATGGTCAAATTGCGATGTTGAGTCTCAGCCGGAAAGATTTAGATTTATCATTGATTGTATTTCGAGGAGATAGAAATTATTACATAAGTATAATATATATACTAAACTGAATATAGACCATTAAAATAACAGAACTCATGCGGGTTCCACACAAGTTCCATCATATCTACTAATACAAATTTGTCTTCTAGGGCTTGAAATTGCGTCAAAGTCCTACAATTACACTGATCGCAGCCCGTAATGAACAGTGTGTAAAGGTTGGGTTATGGATACTACCTTGCCACATCATAGTCACTTTTCCTCCCCATAACGATTGCACTTGGTTGTAGGTTTAATCGAGTTAATCCCTTATTCGAGAGAATTCACACCTAACTATAACAGCCAATAAGTATTTTCACAAATGTCAACTTGGAATCAAGTCCCATGTTAATATCCCCATTCGTTCTTTCGATTTTCCCCACTAATCTAGAAACGACAATACTAACCATTCAAAGGTTGATTAGAGCGCATGACAAGTAAATCTGTATAGCTCAGGTAATGAAGACTATAAATTTTGGAATTTGTCAAAATACATCATGCATTTCTTTTCCTTAGAGCGACCACCCTTGATTGTAGCATAACAAATAAAAAAAATGTGGTTTCCAAATGTGTCCCATGTTACTCGAATATAAGTGGGCATTTTCAATAAACCATGGGCTTTAATAGATGCATATTTTGATGGAGGTGGTGGTGATGCTAATGGTAGATTGTGTGTATTTATCTTACATATATGTATTTTGGGTCAAATTAGATAGAATAATTTGGTTTCCCCAGACGCTCTGTTTTTTATGCTTGGTATGTAAAGTCTGTTAACGTTGTATTTTGTACAAATCTACAAATTATGCTTTCCGTTGTCTGAGTACGATTTCTGATGCTGCACTGTTCTACAATTCTTTCCGTTGGTTGGGTGTGATTTGGGAAAAGGGTCTAATTCAGCTTCATTGTAATAATCCCGTCTGGATTTCCGGGGAGGTCATTGTTCTTAGTTGACATCTAAATCAGCTAATACACACAATAGATTTGTTTCCGACTGGGTCCGGAGACTGTGGACTAGTGCAGGAGCTACAGAGAATCTTTTGAGTAATATATTTGTACATCAAATTTCTAGTTATAAGTATAGTTATCCCACGATGCAATCGACTAAGTTGGCTATATGTAGAGCCCTCCAAACTTAGAATGTGCAGCTTACTCAACTGAGACACCATGCATTGAGATGCAGAACTGCATTTGCTTTTGGAATTCTGAATTTTATTAACAAGGATGGCTTTCTGTCCACGCGCAAGGTTTGCCACCTTTAGGAAAAGAAGCTGCACCGGGATGGCCTCAAAGAAGGTAAACCACTCTAGTTTTGGTTCTTTGGGCGTCTCGATGAGGACAATGAGCTCTGATCCAGCTATCATATGATGTGCATATAATTGGCTAGAATAATCTTAAGTTTTGGTAAGGTCGTTAAATGGCCAGCTTGTCGAAAATGTCCTACCCAAATCGACCATTTAATCCAATATGATCCATTTATAGGCTATACAAATTTAGTGATTCATACTCAACGTGACCCGTTATTGACCCACCCCATATTTCTAAAATATATCCAGTTGTAATCTATCATATGAAATCTAGTACCCACCTACTTATCCACTTTAAGCTCTTCATGTGTATATGTTACTTGGGTAAAAATTTCATATCAAATTTAAAAAGCAAATTATCACAATTAAAAAATGTCAATAAATTAAGTAGAAAATGTATAAAAAAAAAAAAACTATAGATTGAAATACTTATAAAAAAAAAAAACCCTACAGATTCTCCCATCAATCTTCACCATCATCGGCACAATATTACTCCCATTAGTACAGCCATAACTTTTTGCCTATAATTGATATCAACATTTAAAATTGTATTCACTTGATAAAACTATACTATAAGTTGTCGTGCATTCATCTTTAAAGTGAAAAAGAAAATCTCTATTTTGACTATTATATGGTAGAGATCAGACTATATTAACTTTTTGTATTATTCAATTTTAGCAAAAGAAATAAGAAAAAAAAAGGGGTGCAAAAATTGGCCATCGAAATTCTCTCTGCAAAATAAGAAAAATAAGCTGCCAATATTTTGCGGAGAAGACGTCCCATTAAAAGATTCGCCCAAGCTCACGAACATTATGCAGAGGGACGATTACGAAACAAGCACGTCAGCTCATGTGGCCTCGCTTAATCACTCGCCCTCGAACACTCTAGGCCATTTTCTAAATCATTAAATGGATCGAAAATGGGTCTTGTGGAAACCCATTAAAGACCCAATCTCATTAAGATGTAATATTGTTTACCCACTTACGCCTGGTCCTTAAATATTTAACAACCCATATATAACCCGAACTTGAAAATGCAAGGTAAAAATTGGCCCATGATCCATTTTGACATCTCTAGATTTTGGATAGGCTTGATACCATGTTAAGTCAAACAAGAGAGTTGTAAAGGCCAAAATGCTAAAACAGAAAATAGTATGCTATTTTGAAGTAGATTGTCAAATTTTTTTGGGGTATATCTGTAATGATCGTTTTGATCAGTTATCATATGTTTGCTTTCTAGATCCATTGTTAAATGAAAGTTGCTAAGTTGCAAACACATTATCGTGCTCTCTTTTGTTAATTTTGCCGTTCAATGCGCTTGGTAATGAATTAATAGGTCTAAGAACAAAAGTCCAATGGTTATTCCGATGTTATTATCCTAATTAACTTCATCTTCTATTTCTATAAGTTATTTAAAAAACAAGAACATTATTGGAAGTCCGTTAGCTATTTACATTAATCTAGGCATTTTATGTGTGAGGATAATGAACTTCTGCAAATGTTCTATGATAAAAAAAGAAAAAAAGAAATAGACACGGGATTCCAAAATAAGGTTTTCAAATTATAGGAGAAACTAAATTTATCGGCATCAAGCTCTCATTAAGTTCGATTATGACCCGTAAATGGACACACTGATCGTTAGCATGACAAATTAGAGTTGTCACATCAAAAAAGAAGATATAACCTACTAGAACAATTTTTGAACTATTTTGGGCTGCTAGAGCTGGAACAGTGTAGTATGCCCAGTCAAGCGGAACTTTTATGAATCTTGTTTGCAATCTCTTTTTTAAAACTCGTTAATTTCCACATCATATATTACTAGTTCACTTTACGAGTAAAAGCAATATTTTATTAAGATTGATTCTACAAAATTAGTTTGTGTTTTGTCAAAAAGACCAATTCACCGCCCTCCTTGATTGCTTATTAGAACCTAAAAACCACACATGAAGTCTCTCTATATTACAAGTTAGGTCTGTTGACCTTCATCTTAAGGGCTGAAGCATTTTGAGAGTCGATATGCATTTGGTTGGCTTCTTTTACCAATGGCTTGTGACATGCCAGTGCCAATTTCCAGAGTCCTTTAAGGCTGCCCAAAATAACCAACATTCAGCTCTTACCTCTTATGTTCAGTCTCCACATGGTCAGAAATTTGCTCAAGAACTTCTCCGATGGCACCTGATGCTAGCGAATGTTCCTGTCAAAGCATACCTCATTCATGTACAGTTGCCGAAGGTTCTTCGCCTTCCAAATGGAACTCTGCAGTTGGGTTATGCTAGTGTACTTCTGATCTGATGTCTCCAGGAGAGATAAATGACTGGCCGATTCTGGAATAGAATCAAGAACGGTCCATCTTAATCCCCAGTACCTAAGGTTCGACAACCCATTGCCCAGACTTTCGGTGAGCATCAGCTTGTAGATGCCTCGAGCCTCAGCAAAAACCAGAGTCGCTCTCAAGCAATAGTGAATTAAGCAACACTTCTATCTCTCTTGAACTTTTCCCCAGCTTCCGAGTGCTAAATTATGTATAACAACAGATCGGTGACACCATACTTAAATCTGATGAGGCCTTGCAGATGCATTCGTCTTAGTCATCTTTCCTCTTAGTCCCTGTATGTCGTAATCTGTGGGGCGATGAACTTCGATTCTTCATTTAGTATTCTGTAGACAGAGCCAACATAGGTTGCAAAAAAACCCCATGTCCACGGCCATCCAAGGCGAGAAAATCATACGATAGACATGGCAGGCGACATCTTCTTGCACTTCCGTCCCGCTTTCATTTGACTATGCCTGGAGACCATTGATTGACATGCAGCCTTACCTAAAGTCGAAAGTGGATCTCAGCGTAACTTTATAGTCGGTGGGCGCAGCCAACTTTTTAGAATTATACCCATTGCTGGTTCTCTTTTTCTCTAATGGGACTGCTTGTTAGCTGACGAAGAATGAAATGTCTCACACCTTGAATTTCATCAATTGGATACAAACACTGTCAAGAAGGCGGAGATGGTCCAACTCCGGGAACTCCTACACATCAAACACAAGGAGGAGAAACATCTGTATGGGAGCCACGAGGAAATGACAGATGATATAAAACGACTGACCATGGCTCCAAGCAAGCTATACGCACCTTTAGAGGCGGTTGCATCGATCAGGCTAAAACGTTGGGTACTTCCAAATGGATTCTTGATCTGGATTTTAGAGTGTTATAATTTGGCACATTGGTATTGAACCATGCTGCCACCCCAAAGAACGTACAAATCTGGAAGATGCCCACATTCAAAACAACATCAGGCCGAGATCTAGAATTAGCAGGCGTTCGTCTTGATGTACGCTATCTCCTAGTCAGATATCCTGCTATGGCTAGCGGAATCGCGCACCTACAATTCCAAGACACCTATGCCCGGGCAATCAACTTCTTCAATGAGCAGAAGTCAATCAGAGAACTCCAAGATATGGAGCAGAAGCCGACTAATCCAGCCGACGCAACTCGAAGATAGAGAAACTTCATGGCTAATCATACGGATTGTTTCACTAGGACTACAGACCATCTATGGAATCGAGAGCGAAAGTTCGACGTAAGGATGCTTGCAATCGATGAAGGGAGCATGTCAACACCAAGCTAAGCCTGAACATACCGAAAGGCAATAGCAGCAAACATGTGC
The DNA here is from genome assembly GCA_017140595.1 of Eucalyptus curtisii. NCBI lineage: Eukaryota > Viridiplantae > Streptophyta > Magnoliopsida > Myrtales > Myrtaceae > Eucalyptus > Eucalyptus curtisii. The sequence continues at coordinate 33,864,038 of CM029503.1, read as the reverse complement.
CCATTTGACGGATGCCAACTAGCATCGCAGCAAGATACTATTATTGATCAATGAATTCATCATTGTCATCTACGAGGCAAAACGTCGAGCGGGTGGTGAGCATGAACGGCGAGGTGTTATACAAACAGGAACTCCCATCAATTGGCGAGGAATATAACATGAAAAACCCAGCTCAAAGTTACTAGAGAGGAATCGACGAATCTGAGACCAGATAATAGACAACAATTGAGATAACAATTTGAAGCTTTCGGCAAAAGGCAATATAGAACAATCGATTGATTGAGTCTCAATGAATCGACCGTATCTTGCTAATAAATGAAAGACACTGAAAGATTCGAGAATCTCACGAAGACAAAGCTAAGCGATGGATTTCTCGGTCCGTGCGCGCGTTCTTGCTTGACTCGGTTCCTCGGGCTCTCGCGCGCGCACCAAGCTTCAGAAAGCGTGTTGTCAATTCTCCTGCGGAGCGTGCAACCGTGAGCTTAAAAGGAGTCTCCAAATGCGTAAGACGAGAGAGAAAGAGCACGAGAGAAGTCCGATCGGCGGTGATGAGCGTCGATGCTCCGCTCCGTTACGGCGGAGGCTGTGGTGGCCGGCTAGGGAGATTTGACGGCGGCCATGACTGATCGGAGGCGGTGGACGATCGAATTGATGGTGATGGAGCTGAAAAGGAAGAGGCAATAGCTCTGGCAAATCGACCGCCGAGAAAGACACCTTCGGTGAATGGAATGGGCAGGACTTTTGTCTTTTAAGCCGCTGAATGGGATCGAAACCTTTTATATGGTTGTTATTTTTATTCACTCATATCATTTTTATATGCTTGTTCGATATATTAGCAACAAATTCAAATGTCAATATGACTTACTTAATCGGGAATGAAAGTGATATGTCACCAAATAAAAGTGAGTATTAATTTTATATAATAGTTGGTAAATTTAGTGTGATGGTAAGAAAGCTAAACGAGATTTGGTAATATATAAGAGAAGTTTTTTTTTTTGTCAAAGATAAGAGTAATTATTAAATTGAAGAAAACAAATAAATGTCGAAAACCAACTTAAAAAAAAATTAGTAGCAAATGGTTACTAAGTATCTTAATCATAGAAAAATGGTTGGAAAACAATGTTGATGAAATTGTGTGTAAATCATACATAGACCATATCCCACATCTCATCGACATCGATAAGGCGATTCCCAATTTCTGTTTTCACAATGGCTAGAGAGTTGAGAGGCGATGTTTTCCTCCTTCACCATCCTCGGATTCTGCACTAGTTATTTTCATCTTCCTTTCTTCAAAGGTTATGGATGAACAACTGAAAAACAAGTCGCTCTTATGAGTACCATTGCCCTTTTTTTCCCTCCCTCTCTCTATTTCTCTTAATCCCTCAACATTGAAGCTCTTTAATTTTTGTAAAGTTCTCTCGCGAGTTTTCTTCAATTCCCTTGATGACTGTGAGCTTAGGAAACACAATAGGAAAAGAAGACCCATGTTAACTGGCTGCGATGCCCACAAAATGCACCACTATAACTTGCTTACCCACACTAATCTCATCTTTCACGAAGATTCATGGTCAAATTGCTATGCTAAGTTTCAGCAAGAGAGATCTAGCTTCAGCATTGATTCTATCTTGAGGAGAGCGAAATTATTATATAAGCTTGATGTGCTTAAATTGAGTATGGACAATTAAAATGGTGGGCGCTGCCACGTGGGTTGCCACTAATGGTCCAAATTCGTTTTACTCCTTTTGATTCGTAAAATTCTGACCAAGTCCTACAGCTAAAGGAATCGGAGCCCGTAATAAACAATGCGTAATAATTGAGCTGTGGATACTCCATAGATGTTGAAACTTTGCCACATTATAGTCCCTCTTTTCCCCTATAGCCACTAGGTTTAATTGATTCAATCTGTCATTCGAGAGGACTCATAACTTATTATGACAGTTGACAAGTATTCTCACGAAGATCAACTCCAAGTCATGTCCCATGTTAATATCCCCATTCCTTCTTTCAATTCCTCATTAATCTAAAGACAACAATACTAACCATTCAAGACAAGATCAGAGCGCCTGATGAGTAAGTTTGTAAAGCTTGGGGTGATGGAGACTGCAAACTTCGAAATTTGTCAAAATACACTTCTTTTCACTGGAGCGACCACCCTTGGTTGCCGCATAACAAATGTTAAAATGCGGTTTCCAAATGCATAGCGTGATGTTCACGTATAAGTGGGCTTTTTCGATGAACCGTGGGCTTAAGATGCATTTGCTGTCTCGGACACAATTCTCCTAGTTAATTTCTCTGGTAAAATAGTTTTCGTGCATATTGTTGTCTGGCAATGGATGCATATCGTGATTCTACATGAGACGGCTTTAATCTTATTTCAAGAATGATAATAATATACAAATTTAGCAAAATAAAATTATAATATTATCACAAAAATTAGTATATATTTTACATGTAACAGCACTCTTTCTTTCATCGAAACACTTTCATTTTGGAAGCAACTAACAACATCAATGCACGTAATAAAGTGTTCTATAAGGTGTCGTTGTGTGTGTGGACAGAGCCCGTTATGTGTGTGTGTCCTTTGTTCATCAATTAGTGAAAATGCGCAAGAGCTCGATTTGCTCATATTAGCTGTTACTATATCTTAGTTTACTCTAAGAATTCAATACGAGGCTTGTGAGTTTAATAAATCGACTGATTAGATAATGAAGCTGGACCAAATTAGCCTAAGCCTGACTAAAAACAGGGTAGGCCAGATTAAGCTAGAAATGGGCTAAATGTTAGTCTAGGGAGCTTGATTATTGTTATGGGTACTTTTGTTGACCATGTTTATTATATTCAGACAGACAGATTATCAACTCTCACAGGCTCAAATTTGAGAATACAAATGATGATCAAGAAGATTAGGACAAACATAATATGCGAAACGGAAGAAGGTGACCATAAGAACGTCAAATTTATCTATGTTTCAATCAAAGAAATGCTATGCATACTAAGATTGATTGACAAAGTTGATATATTGAGTGATATGACAAACTCTTTGTAGATATTAAATATGTTTAGTTTGTTCAAATGTTCGGCCACTTATGATAATCCCATCTCACCTAGTACACTAACTTTGTAAGCCACTACTAATAGGCCTAATATTGGTCTTTCCACTAATATGAACATAATTGGCTTGGTCCACCTTGGCTAGACGTCCCAAAAAGAGTGGTTTAGATAACCACACAAGATGGTGATCATTTGAAAGTGATCGCTCAATGAGTTCTCTCACATCCGAAATGGGATTTTGGGATGATATAAACTCGCATACTCATCAATGTTGACTTGTATTGCCAAGCAATACTTGAAATGACTATGGATTGATTATTTTGAGAAAATTAATACTTTTTTCCGTGAAGGACGTGTGAATGTGCTTTTGTGTAAGGAACACAGTTATGGACATGCAGTAACTTTCATCGAGCTGATAAATGAACCTTCGTCGAGTTCCGTATCAATCACTTCCATCTTCCTTCGAAGGCTGAGAATATTGATCATGGGTGAACAACTGAAAAAACAAGCCGTTGTTACAAACACCATCACTCTTTTTCCCTCACTCTATTCCTCTCAATCTCTCAACATTGAAGCTCTTTAATTTTTGTAAAGTTCTCTCACAAGTCAACTTCAATTCCCTCGGCCATAATGAGCTTAGGAAACACAAACACGGAAAGAAAATCCATGTTAACCGACTGTGATGCCTGCAAAATGCGCCGCTATAATATGCTTACATACATGAATCCCTTCTTCCATGAAGTTTCATGGTCAAATTGCCGTGCTGAGGTTTCAGCAAGAGAGATTTAGTTTTAACATTGACTGTATCTTTGCAGAGAGAGGAACTGCTATCTCAGTGTAGGGTATATACTTATCGAAGATGGACCATTACGATGGCAGAACCCATGCGGATTCCATCTGGATTTCATCAAATATAATGGTCCAAATTCGTTTTTATGTCTTTTGGGCCTTTAAATTCTGACAGTCCTACACTTAACGGTTGGAGCCCATAATGGGCCGTGTGTAAAGGTTGGGCTGAGGTTACTCCATAGATGTTGATACTTTGACACATTATAGCCAGTTTTTCCCTTAAGCAATTGCCATTGATAGGAGGTTTAATCGATTTAATATCGTATGCCTACTTTTGATTTCCCCATCAGTATCAAGTCCGAGTCGTGCACCATGTTAACATCCCCACACCTTCGTGCTATTTGCTCATTAATCTAAGGACAACAATACCAATCGCTGAAGGGTGGATTAGAGTGAGAGATGAGTAATTTGCAAAGGTCGGGTGATGGAGAATATAAATCATGAATTTGTCAAAATACATTATACACTTTTCCTTAGAGCGGCCGCCCTTGGTTGCAGGTTAAGTCGATTTACTTCAGCGATTGAGAGAATTCATAGCCTACTATAATAATTATTATTCCCACAAGATCAAATTGCAGTCAGTCCCTTGTTGATATCTCATACCTTTATTTTTATTTCCTCAATAATTCTAATTACGACAATGCTAAAACTAACATCTCGCTTTCCTCAATCTAGAAACCGCGTTGTCTACTTTGTATCTGTCACTTGTACGCTTCACAGTCTATCCAAGAAAAGCAAAAGGATAAAAGAGGTAAAATCTGTCTTCGTTTAGCTCTTTTACGCATGATTCTTCATGTCATTTTTTACCTTTGCCTTCCATAAAAGAAAAGGACAAAGAACAAGAGAGATATGATATGTCATTCCAATATATTTGAATAAGCTGTCCCATCTTGATAACTCTAAATGAGGAAGATTTGCCACCTGCAAACTAATATTAACAATGCATTCATTTCACGGAAAATGAGTAATTTGAAAAATATTTTATAAAAAATGGTTGTTTAGAAAAATTAATTAACGGAAAATATTTTCATCATCGATTACAATCTATACTAAACTATTTTTATGGGTGATGACAAAAAATTTTAGTTATTTATTTTTCTAAACAACATAAGCAATCATTTTTTAGGAAACATTTTTCAAATTATTAATTTTTTGCGAAATGAATGCACCCTAAAAATACTTCAAAGTTCTTCTCCACATTCGTCCGGTAGAAGCAAAGGGCTAACGCACATGCTATAGAATGGCCTCATGATCGCCGGGTGAAAAGACAAAAAAATCTCATTCACCGATTCGGTGACGTACGCCGTTCCGAGCAAGAGCAGCGATACTCTTTGCTTGAACGCTTTGCTTGCTACGGGCAGATATAGAGCAGAGGGATCAAAGGGCGGATGCAGGTTGGTCAACTGCGGGGTTGATATGGTCAAACGTCCAGATTGACTCGGTACACATGATCAATAAATAATGCAACATCAGCTCTTAGTCAACGTGTGAGGCTGTTTAAGCCATCGGGGTTCCATTTTTTATGATTTCTAAACTCCAGTAAGGAAAAAAGACGATCGGGGAACATGAACAATCCCCATGGGGGCCAATGATAACTATCAAGTATTTTGGATATTAACAGGAGGAGAATATGAGACTGCTTGAGTAAAGCCTTATTGTTTGCTAAACGAATGAAAGAACATCGCGTGATGTTGAAGAACTGGGGAATAGGATGAACGATAATCAAACCTATGTGATGATAAAATCAGATAAAATGAGGCGTACATATATTAAACTTTATTCGCCCAACAACTTAGCTGCCAGATCCTGGCACTTTGCACCGCACTTAAACGCTTAACCCTTGGGGTCAATGCGGAGGCCCCTGAGGACGAGGCCCGATTTGTCAATCTAGCACGTCTCACGGAGGGAAGAGTATATCTCGCCCACATTCTTCGCATCCGTCGCGAACTTGCCGATGCGGAGCTTCACCCATTCCTCCTTCGGCTTCTTTGCAAGACTCTCCATGCTTATCACTTTGCTTCCGTCGGGTAGATGGAGCTCGAGGTCCACGGGAAGTGGCCACGGGGTGCAGCTTCTCCTGAGCTTAATCACGAATGCGATTTCATACGTGGTCTTAGGAGATAGCGCATTTGCATGGAATCTTCCTTTGATGTATAACCAGGACAGCTGCAACAGCTCGGGGACTGAACGTTTGCATCGCCACGAAAACTGAATGACGAGAAGGTCTGTAATTAGTATTGCGCAATTGTGCGGTGAACAACAGGAGGCTGGCTTTTAGGCGAAATCTTTGAAGGCAACCGATGAACGGTGCGTGCGAACGGCTAAATAAGTGAAGTGCGGAGTTATACCATTTTTGTTTCGTTGGAATCCACTTCCAGGTGATACTTCTGTCACCTCCCTCGAGGTACATTGCCTTCGGAAGCACCAGCAAGCAGTTCTTTTGGAGCTTCTTGTCGACCCAAAACTTCTGCATACAATCAATACTCGAGAATAAAAAACAGAAAACAAGGCACGATCAAAAAGTTGGAGAGAGTTGAAGGACATTATCTGGGTCTTCGCCTTCTTGTTGTCCTCGAAGAGCAGTCCTTTGTAGACACCACGACGCCAATCCTTGAGGTCGATGGAGGCAGCGTTAGTCGGTGCGGTTGCTTATCTCATGAATGATAGAGAAACGAGGGAAGGCATTCCCTCCTCTCTTTTGCTTTGCCTGGTTCGCTTGGCCGAGTTCGAATCTCTCTCTTCAGCCCACCCTCCTTCCATATATTCTTTTTTAGTACCTATGCCTTTTGAGTTCGTCTTACATCTCTTTGCAACAGTACCTTGGGCTAGAGATGGTTGAAGTTAGAGCAGGTCTCAGCATAAGGAGACCTCGCTAACTCCAGGCGATACTGCCCTCGTTGCCAAGCTGCTAGATTGGAATGCTTTTGCATTTGGTTCTATGAACCCAATTACTCCATAGGGAAGAGGATGTAAGGCTCAAATTGAGTAGCTATGTTAGTTTCAGATTTGTGCAGTGGATAATTGCTCATATATGCTCAATGGAGTTGTAAATCTTTTGACATTGAGACTTTTGCTTGAAGATGTACCAAAATATTTCTTATGGGTTTTCTCTCATCTTTATTTGAACTTAACTCAGGGAAGCTAGGCGTTAGTTTTTTGTTTTCAAATTCTCGACTTCAAAACTTATCTGTTCTTGGTATTCGTTGTATAATGCAGCTATGTGCGCAACATTCATACACAGGTGACAGAACCACTTCTTCTAGAGGTTTTTGCTAGTGCAGGTCCCGTCGAGGGCTGCAAACTTATAGGGAAGGAGAAGGCATAGGTTTCAATTTGAAAGTTAGATATAATTTCTGTATTTGGTTTATTATGAAGAATTGCCGAAGCACCTGGAAAATATAAACAAAAATGATGGAATCTGTCGGTTCACTTGCTTGGATGTCGTCTATCGCTACCAATTCTGTCTTCCCTGCTGTATACTGTTATCCTATGGGTTTGTTCACTACTTTGATCAAAGATCTGCTGCCCTTGCGATTCTTTTTCTGAATGGAAGGCGCCTGTTAGTAGAAACTACACTGGACTTTTTTAGTTACTGACGTTGCAATTTCAACTTGAGCATCATGCATTGGATCACTCTCTTTTCGCTGAGCTTGTCCCATTCCACGGCTTGCAGATTTGGGTAACCCATCAAAGTTTGCATATGCCAGTGGTCAGAGAGAGGATGTTCCAGGTTTGCTCTGGTTCTTGTTCCTCATTTGTATATTATTACGTTCTCTTGGTGCTATGGTATATATTTTCTTCGACGCTTCATATAGCTAGTTTTGGGATGTGTAGGCCAATAGAACATGTTTGATGGTGCCCTCAATGCTGAGGTGACGGATGCCATGTTGTTTGCGTGCTTTCCTGTTTATCCCGGCTGTTTGTAAGTTTCACGTCTCCTTATCTTGGTTTTGTTTTTCTGAAAGAGCAAACTTTCTTATAAAAGAATACACGGTAAAAAGACATTATGATAGCATTATACATTATCGTCAGTCAAGTTCAAATAATTGTGGCATTAAATTGGACCTTTGCGCTAAAACACAGAGATGCACGCGTTATGTGGGATCAGAAAACTGGACGTTCAAGAGGCTTTGTTTCTTTCAGGAACCAACAGGTGCTTCATTGCATTTTCCTGAACCTGTTGTCACTTCCTACATCTAAATGTTCTCCATCCATTATACACATACGTATTCTATTGTTCTGAATCTCCAGTAGTAGGTTGTCCGTTTATTTGTAGAGGTTCTGTTTGTGCTCCGGCTGCCCAAAGTGCAATAACGGTAACAATTCTGCCTTCTAACAATTCTGCCTTCTGATGAAACTGTCTCAGTCTTACGTGCGTTATGGTCTCATGTTAAGGAGATTGCCTCCTTTATCTTGGATATCGGAATAGTGAAATAGATGAACTACCGATACTGAAGTTCAGATTTTCTTAAACAGACCATTCAAAATTCCAGACAATCTTCTCATCTTTTGTCTATGGTAACTAGTCCATAGATGGGAAACTCTTTCTTGGATCATAAACATGCTGTTTCCCTCAGATACCTAGATTGGTTTGATGTCTTGGGGGTAAGATTGCAATATATGGGCCTTAAAACAAGAAACGAAAATAAAATAAAAAGGAAAAGAAAGGATTGAAAAGTCAAAAAAGGAAGCTGAAGGAAAGTGGAGGAAGCTTCAGCTGGGTTTTAAAAAGAGAGAGAGAGTGAGAGAGAGAGAAGAGCACGGGCAGAAACGAAAAAAACAGGGGAGAAGAGAGAAAGAAGAGAAAGGAAAAAGGGAAAAAGGGAAAAATTTCGGCGCGCTCGTGGTCTGGACACTTCATCAAGCCGACTCAAGTGTGTTTTGCAATGCCGGTAAGGAATCGAAGCTTTTAATCACCTACTTCAAGCAATCGCCGCAATTAGGGCTCGAAATTCGGATTTCTTGGATATTTGTGTGGCGAAGCCCGATTTTTGAGTCGTTGAGCTGTATATTTTTATAGAAATGGTACTTTGGGACGTTGTGAAGCTATAGCATCTTACGGATCGTGATTTGAGCTTGCGGTTTGTCCGGAACGGAATTTTGAAGTTGGGGACGCATTCTGGTACTGTAGCGAACAGTATATTCGAGCTTGTTTTTTTTGTTGTTTTCGGTACTGTTTTGGGGTGGCTGAGTTGGGGTTGTTGTTGTACGTTAAAAGAGCTTTCTAAAGACTGTAAGATGGCTTGAAACGGAAATTTGTGGAGGGAGTTATGGCGTGACGAAGTTGGCGCATGGACCGCGCCTAGCTGAAAATAATGGGTTTCCGCTAAATTGTGAGCTTTCGTGGCACATAGGTGTTGTTTATCGACTAATAGGCCTAGTATAGGCGAGTCGTTGTAAGAATATCCCTTTTTACTCGGCCTTTTGATATTGTTTTTTCGTTAATTGTTAGGGATACGAGTGCGTGGTCCGAGTGAGCGTCGTAATTGATTTTTGACTTTTCCCAGGTGAGTGACACTATTTCTTCTTTGTATTTTAAACTCATATTTTGAGAAACGTGGTGGATTATATAATCCATGAGTTGATAAAAAAGCATATCTTGTTGCATAAAACAGGATCGAGCTATTACTGCCATTTTTGTTGTTTGAAAGGAGTTATATTTCGATTTCGATTGGAATGGTTTTTTGAAAATAGTTTGTGAAATTCTTTATGAAAGAATCGAAGAATGCTTTGATATTTATTTATCAAATTTTGAGTTGTGACATGACTTCCTTTCTGATGTTGGATTACTGGATATTGTGATTGGTGGTTGATGCTCAATGTCTCTATGGACCCTGAGGGGTGTGGGTATGCGCATACTTAGTCTAGGATATCCTTGTGGGCCGAGCCACCGGCTAATAATAGGTGGAGACCTTGCCAAGAGGGGAATCTTGTTCGTCTTGTCACGGGCGTTACGCGTGACCATGGTTAGACATTTGAGCATGGATTGGTCAATGGAGTGGACCATTGACGTGTGATTTGAGTTTTGTCGATGGAATGGACCATCGATGTGATTTGATGAGATTAATCAATGGAATAGACCATTGATGCATGTTTTACGAGATTGACTGATGGACTCGACCATTGGTACTTTCGGTATTTGAGTTATGATTTGGTATTATGATAAAGTGAGTTATATTTATGTTTTAAAATGTGCATAGTGATTTCTCGATCCGCTTAGAAGAAATGTGTTACTCACTGAGCCGTGGTAGCTCACTCCTCTCATCTACTTGTTTTTCAGGTTCTTCAGCGAGTTGCGACTAGGCGTGAGCGTTCGTTCGGGGAGGACTTTTGTGGTGGAAATTTTTGGGTATGACTTGTGCATAGTTGATAAGTTTATAAGTTAGTCTTTGTAGTAGGTGTATGTTTTGGTTTGGTGGATTGTAGAGATACTCTGATATTGTAACCAAATACCCTTTTTGTCATGTATATATATATATATATATATATATATATGGATGTATATATGTTGATATCGGGTTAAATTTTGGTTATGTTGAGGCTGCGTCCTTTGGTGAAAGGACGGCCGTGTCATGCCCTTGTTCTAGTGGATTGGGGTGTGACAAAGATAATAAGGGAGGTCCTCAATTCTGAGCCATTTTTCATTCCTAAATTTATGTTGTTGTCATTTGCCAAAAGAACAGGAAATTTTGGGGTTTGACACTAAAATTTATTACGTTTTTGTTCTATTCATAGTTCTGAACGCGGTTGTCCGCTCATTGTTGTCATAATGGAAAAAAGAATTTGACAAATAGGTGGTGCCTTTTTGCTTGCTATTTTGAGGGCACTTTCACGGCTGTAGTTTTGGATGATGCATCGCGTTTAACAGGCCCTGTGGGTCGATTAAAGATAACTTTTTGTTAGAAATTTGGACATAGTAAGAAGAAGTTGGCAACAATTGAATTATTTTGGATGGTACAGTGGTAGTTTAGCGATTTAGTGACATAGAAGAAAGTTGTACAGTCTTCCCTGATAATAACACGATGGCTAGTTCTTGTTTCTTTTTTTTGGTAGTTTCTTAAAATTAACGTTGTTTTTTAAATTGACGCGAAGGATGCTTCTTTTACTTTGATAATTTCATATTTTCTTAATTAGTGTTTTTATTTTTTGAAAGAAAAACAATAATATGAATAAAAAATGAATACCCCATTTAGTGAAACATGTTTTTTTGATTTGTTTAGTTAGTGGGACATATGTCACTCAAAAAGAGAACCGCATGGCAACACTAATAGCCCCTTTGCTTTGGCACCAAGATACACATATAGTATTAGATTAAGTACTGCAATCACATGGAGTGGGTCTATACCAAAATAATTTTTTGAGACTAATTTATTCTATTATACTTTTTATCATTATTTGATATCGGTACTACATTAGTTCATACTTGGACCCGTATTTATAGGAGAGAATTTTAGGAATTGGGCGTGTGAGGAGTAGGTGAGTGAGTTGAGAGGAAGAGCCGACGAACTTATTCTGCCAAAGTTAAATCTACTTATATGGAAAATGCCTCTGACAATTGCAAGTTTAAATTTGGCCTTTCAAGTAATTGAAAGGACGCTTGTAAGTATTCTGATTTTCTGGTGATGGGCATTTAATAGAGATCGTGAAGGTTATAGAGTAGGAGGTAGTTTTGTGAACTATGGCTTGTAAAGTGTTAGTTCTTCTGAAATGATAGGTTGCATCTTATTCCATAGAGCATGATACCATATGTAGATTTCTCTTATGTGCGTCGCATAAGTTTAGTTCTCTATACCACATTGGAAAGGTTGTTTATAACTTAGCAAAATTTATGCTATAATTGAATCGTTATAAATATGTGTACATGCCATGTGACTGTGTTGGCTCATTTTCAGAAATTATTTGTCTCCAATTTTTTGGGGGAAATTCTGAGTCATTTTAATTTGCAGGTCACTCAGCTTGAACTCCATCGCCATTTTCACACTCTTGGTGCTGGAGTGATCAAGGAGGTCTGGGTCCAAAGAGATAAAGGATTTGGTTTCGTGAGCTATAGTGCTCGTGCAGAAGCAGCATTGGCCATTCAAATGGGAAATACTCAGTCACTTCTATGTGGAAAACAAAGTGAGGTGTGTTCTTGGGCTTGTTACTTATGCTCTTCATTTCTATTTTTTTCTTGTTAGACAGAGTGCTAATGGTTTGGAAAGTAATCTTTTCCGCAGAAAATGTAGTGGGAGATAATTAATTCTGCAGTTATACTGATGTAAGTTGCACTTATCGCACTTTTTTCCTTTTCCTGATTGTGAATCTGACCACCTCCCATAGTTAACCTTTGGTCAAAGACCTCATTTTTGTTTACACCGAGATTTAAATCCAAGTTGTCTTTGAGTTTTGTACATTTAGTGACTGCACCACGCCCTTTGAGATGAGCTTAGTGCTCTTTGAATTAGGACAGTTGGATTTGAACTCAATCTGTAAATGCCGTAGCTATGACTTCATCGGCATGTTGTGCCACCACATGCTTGGCTATACCTCTTATCTTCTAAAAGGGTAAGCAAAGGTAGCATGTGTTATGGTAACAAGACATGGTTCTCAAGCAATACAAGTGAAGTGTTCTATTTCTTCAATAATTTAAATGGGCTTTTCATGGCATAGAGTTTAAGATATAATTGCTGTCCGCATCTTGGCAGTGGTAAAAATAGATCGGGGGCTCTAGCATGTGAAAACGGTAGTTGATACAAGACTTTGTCCCTCGGTGTTTTTAATTGAACCTAAGCTAACCTCTGATTTGTTTGTGCTTGCAGTGCTCCTAGGGTAGCAAGCCTACTCCCCCAGGAGCAAGCTCCAATCCCCTTCCTCCACCTGCTGCAACGGCACCATTACCAGGCCTTTCTACTGCTAACTATTAGCCTACGAGCAACAATTAGCAACGAGCAAGATGGGTGGCATGCATCCTCTCATGCAAGGATAGCATCCTCTCAAGCAGGTAGCGATGGGTATGGGAGTTGTTAGCGGAAGCTAGGCAATATATGGTGGTGGGTTTCTTGAGTTGAGCTACATAATATTATTGAGAGTTTGCGACCTCTAGGAAGTGGCCTATATCTGCCGTCTTTGTGCATGTTATCCTTTTCGATCTGGCCCCTTCATCTTTATGTTATTCTATTTGTGTATCTATACGGTTGGCTACTCATAAATGAATCCATGTATGTTTGGACCATTTTCCCCCGAGATTCTTTTGCTTATTGTAGGTGGAACTGTGCTTATTATTTGGATTCATTCCATTTCTGCCAGATTAAGACAAATCACATTTTCCAAACCAATGAGATTTGCGCTATTTTAAATTAAGGCGAATCATATCGAATGTTGTAGGTGTATGCTACTAAAGTCAATCGCACTTTGAAAAAATGCGAGACTCACTAGTGACAACATTATAGGCGCATTAATAATATGAACCCTTGCGATTTTTCCTCTAATGGAGTAGTAAAATTTACATCCAATGTCGCATGGCTCACGTGCTTTCACTCCCTAGATTAAGAGGAATGGGGTTGCCTTGTTGTAGTAATACCAAGACTCCCTAAATGAGGATAAGTATAAAAAAAAGTCATAAACCTATTAAATTGATACCAATTTAGTACTAAAGTTTTCAATTAGACCAATTCAGTTTCAAATCTTTTCACATTAGTACCAATTGAATTCATTCAATCAATTTAGGCCAAAAATTACTTTTTTGTACATCGGTCGTCCTATATGATACAATCGGTGCTAATATGATTAATTTTATAAAATTTTTAATGATTTTTTTTCGAATTTTTATTAATTTTTTTTTCCCTCTTTTCACTTTTTTCCTTATCCTTTTTTCTTTTCCCTCTACCAGCCTCCATGATGGCCGACGGAGGTCGCTGACTGCTGGCTAGGGAAGGGCCTAGATGCCCTCCCCAGCCACAAGTGAGGACCAGCCCTTGCCATCAGGTTCCTCGCGTTCCTCGTCTCCTCTCGTGTTTGATGTCTTTTGCTTCGGAGCTTCGCGAGGCGTGGAATTTCGATCGTTTGAGTGGATGCGTCTCGATCGCGATGATTCCGGGCGTTCAGGGGGGGTGTTTTGATCCGAGGAAGATGATGGAGCATGAACAGTTTGGTCGCAATCTGATTTTTGTCGTCTTGTGGGGTCGGGCTGTGTTGTCGGACGAGGGATTGAGGTCGCGGGAAGTGTTTGTTTGTTTATTTTTTTTTTATTTTTTTTATTTTTTTTTATTTTTATTTTTTGCAGCTAAGGTCCTGGAGTGCTTGTCCTTGGATACCCTTGAGCGCTTGTGTTGTGCAGTTGCTTGTTACATGTTGTGAAGACATCTCTTTAAGTAGATTAGTTATCAGAAAGAAGGCGAGAATGAGGTAGAGCTTCTTGTCTTTCATTCTTCAGTTCCATTTGTTAAAAAACAGATGATCTGTGCAGATTGTAGAGTTCGCCGGTTGCCGCTACCCATTAGGTACTGAGGCTAGTGCGAGTAGCTGTTGTTGTTGGCCTTTTCTTTTATCAGGAAATATAATTCCGTTTGGGATTGTTTTTAGTTGAGCAATGTTCGGATAAGTCTAAGGATAATACTAGATCATACCAGACATGATGGAAGAACACAGCCTTGAGCTATCAAAACTTAAGAGGTATGCCGCAGGGTCCAAAGCTGATCTTTGACCCTTTTGAGAGACATTCAATTGCTCAACGTGAAAATTTATTTATTTTTCCAGCTTCATCTTATGGGGTGGTTTGTAAATTTCTCTAATTCCCTTGAGATACTAGGAATAACTGAGAGCAAATTACCACTTATATTAAAACTTACAAGCTTCTATCTGGTTAAGCTCAACTACTACTTGACCATGGACTCTTCCTTTGATGGTCTTTTCTGAGACTGGGAACTTCTACAGCCACCATAAGAAGACCGCCATGTCATTTCACCTTTCTTTGGCTGTGCAGGCTTATTTGATCCTCCATCAATCTACCTCATGAGGGTTGGGGAGAATATCTTCAGTTGATGGACTTGTGGTGGTATGCTCTTTTACCTTACATTTCTAAAGGAGAGAACAGAAAAACTCTGTTGAAGTGGTTTAAATGGAACTTCAAAGAATAGTTCACTAAGAAGGAAAATTAGAAAATATTCTCTTTTCTCCAAGACATTATGCTTGGCGAATTTTTTTGAATTCCATTAAATCTCTGTGAATATTCCCTTAAGCAGGATAGGGACTTAATTCCTTCTATATTCATCTGTTTTCCTATACTCCTTTTAAATACATGGCTGTTGTTTGTGTAGGGTTGCTTTAGATAGGGTGTATGAGAAACTTTTGATGATTAGTCAAGCAAAAGTAAAAAAGACTTATTGAGAATTTTCCTGTCGTTGAGATGAAAAAATCATGGGTCATGGGTGAATGATGCAAAGATTGGGATGGTGAATTATGTGGTAAGGCATGTGGCATCTTGGGATTTGAGGCATCCGGTTGTTAATGAGCATGAACAAGGTAAAAAGCTAGCAGAAGAGGACAATGGGTTTTGGGGATTGGGGCTGGTGGCGGGAATAAGATTGGATCACGGCAAAGATGGTAATGATGGGCTGGAATTATATTTGTTCAGAAATTACTTGTAATGCATTATTGATAAGATTTGACAAGTTCACATATAGATTTTGTAATGTGCAGGCACGATAAATTTCTATTTTGTGGCAAGGCATAGATTGAAGGAGCAACCATTGCAAATATTTAAATTTTAAGTATTTGAGGTCATCATTATGTGATGAGAGGTGAAAATAGGGAATACTTCCATAGAATATATCCTCAAGAATGATAATTGATTGAGGATTTGTTTTATTCCATGTCTAGTGCATTTAGTCTGAATATTTGGCCTTTCTTTGTCCCTGGAAACTTTCGGATTATCCTTTTTGCAAAGCTCCTGCTAGGCGCTAAGTCATTCTTTTTTGAAAATTTTGATTAATGCTTGAGCTACGCATTAAAGAATATCTTGACTACATCACAGAAGGTTTTTGTTGGGACTTAATGTTAGAAGCTGGTTATTACAGCTCACTATTATTGCCTTAATGGTGTAATTTAGTTTGTATATTGTAAAGGGAAAAATTATATTGTATTATTCAATAAAATCTATATATACATTAGGTAATCAGCAACAAAAAAAGCTCTAAAGCCCTAAAGACCACTTTACCCTTTTATACCTCTAACAGGCCATGTTACCTTTTTATACCTCTTAACATATATCATGATTCTTTGGAATGGCTGTTTTGTTGGACTTTTTTTTTTTAATCTTCTTTTTGATCTTGGCTTGCCATTGTAGATCATTTTTTGCATGTATCTTGGTTCATCTTTTCCTGCTTAATTAGATATTAACATGATATCTCTTTGTCTGTGGTTTATAATACTCTCAAACAAAGCAATGTTCCCTACTTTGTTGGTTCTTTCTTTTGAATTTTCTTTTGCCCTTATTGTTCTGCCGATAGAACCGATCGCAAGTGGAAATTTGCCTCCTGGTTTTGATCCGAGTACTTGCCGCAGTGTGTGTCTTTGTCTAGCCTGTTTATTGGTTATCCTATTTCTTTGGTTACCTCAAATTGAGTAGCTATGTAAGGCTCAGATTTTTGTGGTGGATAATTGCTCATATATGCTCACTGAGTTGGAAATGTTCTGATTTTACCACTTTTACTCAGAGATGCACCAAAAATTTCTTATGGGTTTTCTCTCATCTTTGTTTGAACACAACTCAGGACGCTAGGAGTTCCTTTTTTGTTTCCAAATTCTTGAGTCACAAACTTATTGTTTTTTATATTCGTTGATAATGCAGCTATGTGGGCAACATTCATACTCAGGTGACAACCACTTCTTCAAGAGGTTTTTGCTAGTACAGGTCCTGTCGAGGGCTGTAAACTTATTAGAAAGGAGAAGGTATAAGTTTGAATTTAAAAGATATAATTTCTGTATTTGGGTTTGATGAATTGCCGAAGCACCTGGAAAAGATATGATAGGATCTGTTGCTTCACTTACTTGGATGTCGTCTAATGCTAACAATTCTGTTTTCCCTGCTTTACACAGTCATCCTATGGGTTTATTCACTACTTTGATCAAAGATCCGCTGCTCTTGCGATTCTTTCTCTGAATGGAAGGCATCTGTGATTAGAAATCAACTCGAGCATTCATGCCATTGGATCACTTTGTTTTTGCTGAGCTTGTCCCATTCCATGGCTTGCAGATTTGGGCAACCCATCAAGGTTAACTGGGCATATGCCAGTGGTCAGAGAGAGGACACTTCAGGTTTGCTCTGGTTCTTGATCTACAATACTATTAATACATATTTTCATTGATGCTTCACATAACTACTTTTTGGTTGTGTAGGCCATTACAACATTTTTGTTGGTGACCTTAGTGCTGAGGTGACGGATGCCATGTTGTTTGCATGCTTTTCTGTTTATCCCAGCTGTTCGTAAGTTTCACATCTCCTTATCTTGGTTTTTATCTGAAAGTGCAAACTTTCTATTAAAAAAGACATAGTAAAAAGACATTATGATAGCATTATGCATTATCGTCAGTCATGTTCAAATAAATGTGGTATTAAATTGGACCTTTGTGCTAAAACACAGAGATGCATGGGTCATGTGGGATCAGAAGACTGGACGTTCAAGAGGGTTCGGCTTTGTTTCTTTCAGGAACTAACAGGTGCTTTATCGCAATCTCCTGAACCTATTGTCATTTCCTACATTTTTATGTTCCACATCCATTATTCACGTACATATTCTGCTGTTCTGAGTCTCCAGTATTAAGATAGTCTGTTAATTTGTGGTGGTTCTGTTTGTGTTCAGGATGCCCAGAGTGCAATAAATGATTTGACTGGAAACTGTTCTGCCTTCTGAACAAGTGATTTTTCTCGCTCTTACATGTTTTGTGGTCGTCCATGTTATGGAGATTGCCTTCTTTATCTTGGATTTTGGAATAGTGAAACAGATAACCATTAATACTAAAGTTCAGATTTTCTTAAACAGACTATTGAAACTTACAGACATCCTTCTTATCTTTTGTCTATAGTAACTAGTTCATTCATGAGAAGCTTTTTCTTGGATCGTAATCATGCTGTTTCCCTCAGATCCCTAAATTGGCTTGATGTCTTCGGAGTAAGATATTAAGGGAGATCCTCAATCTTGAGTTATTTTTCATTTTTAAATATATATGATTGTCTTTTGCCAAAAGAAAAGGAAATTTGGGGTTGTCACCAAACCTCTTTGCATTTTTGTTCCATTCATAGTTTTTACAAATATCAATGCAGTTGTCCACTCATTGTCACAATGGAAAAATAAAAAATAAAAAAATAAAAAAATTGACAAATAGGTGGTGCCTTTTTGTTTGCTATTTTGGGAGCACATTGATTACTGTAGATTTGGATGATCCATCATATTTAATAGGCCCTGTGGGTCAATTAAAGATCACTTTCTGCGAGAAATTTGGACT
Source organism: Eucalyptus curtisii (assembly GCA_017140595.1). Lineage (NCBI taxonomy): Eukaryota > Viridiplantae > Streptophyta > Magnoliopsida > Myrtales > Myrtaceae > Eucalyptus > Eucalyptus curtisii. The sequence continues at coordinate 33,845,657 of CM029503.1, read as the reverse complement.
TAGTAAGAAGTTGGCAACAATTGAATTACTTTGGATAGTATAGTGGTAGTTCAGCGGTTCAGTGACATGCCAGAAAGTTGAACGGTCTTCCCTGGTAATAACATGATGGCTAGTTCCTATTACTGTCTTCATGTAAACTCAAATTATTTTTGCTTTATATTTCAGGGAAATGGCTTGGCAGTAGACAGATACGTTGCAATTGGGCAACAAAGGGTGCTGGTGGCATTGAAGATAAGCAGAGCTCTGATGCCAAAAGTGTGGTGGAGCTAACCAATGGCTCATCAGGTTAGCCATTTTTTTAAACAGAATTTTCTTGGATTCATCGTGGTTGATATGCTATGCTCGAAGGAAAAAGCATTTTAAGTTTTACTGCCTGAGGCATTGCATTTTCTTTCTCCCGATTGAATCACTGATCATCTACTCTATATTTTTCATTGCAGAGGATGGCAAGGAGGCTACAAACAGTGATGCTCCGGAAAATAATCCTCAGTATACAACTGTTTATGTAGGAAATTTAGCTTCAGAGGCAAGACCGATCTCTCTCTCTTTTGTACTATTTTTTGGTGCTGCTGTCCATATGGTAGATTTTTGAGTAATTTGGGGGCAAATTGAAGTGCATTTTTCCAGATTATCTGTAGGGAAAACTGGTATTTTCATCATGAACTGGGGGTACAGTAAACTTTGCGTGGTGTTTTTTTGTAATTATACTCTACATCTTCATATTGACACTACGACATTAGCCATGTGCGCTTTATTCCTTTTGTGACCAGTAATTAAATTATATCAAAAGAAACTGTTTATTAAGAAAGTTTAATACACATCAACCATCTGTGTATTTTTGCAACCATCATCATGCTCTTCTTTAGTTATAACTAGTCAAGAAGCCTGTGCTATGGATGGGTCTCTTTTATTGTTATCAAATAATTTAAACTTCAAGCAAGTGTTTGAAAAGGTCTAGAAATTGATCTGTCATGAAAAGGGTAAGGATTTAGACCAAACTTTAGTTCTGATCTAGATTATTTGCTATAAAATGAAGAAGAAATCAAAGTGCAGTCTGGGTTCTAATTCTTTTCATGTTCTCTTCATATCAGATTGAATTGTATTCCTTTCCTCTTCTTTAATTAATTTGATGCTAACTTTTACAATAACTAAATGTGGATGTATTGTATTACACTCTTTGAGCGCCAGCATTAAGAGGAGACAAAATCTCACAAAAAGTTCAGATAATTTCTATTTACTAAATTTGACAATGATTAGAAGACAAATTAGAATTAGAGGTGAAAAAAATGCTTTAATTAATTTCAAATGAAATTGCATATAATTGGATTGGTGATTGCACATGAATCAAATAGTTCTTGGAGAAGTATAAGAAATAATTTTTTAAATTGTAATTTCATCCACCCTATTTATCTTGTTCTGCAAATCTTAAACTCAATTTGCTTACATGATAATTGTTATGGAAAAATTAAGTAGTAAACCTAATAATATCACAGATTACTTGGATTGATCTTTTTCCCCCAGATTTTCAGTTTTCAGTATTTAAGATTTGACCTCTCTTTAAACTTGACCACTTTGAATTCCTAAAACTATATAAATACAAACTTTTCAGATCTTTAGAGTCATAAATATTTTTTGGTATTTTCTTAAAAATAACTTTCTTTTTAAATTTATGCGAAGGATGCTTCATTTGCTTTGATAATTTCATATTTTCTTAATTAGTGCTTTTAGTTTTTGAAAGAAAAATAAAAGAAAGAATGGTTTGAATAAAAAATGAATACTTCATTTCGTGAAACATGTTTTCTTGATTTGTTTAGTTAGTGGGACATATGTCACTCAAAGAGAGAACCGCATGTCAACACTGACAGTCCCCTTGCTTTTGCACCAAATACCTATATAGTATTAGATTAAGTTAAATATAATTAATGCAACCACATTGAGTGGGTTTATACTGAAATGATTGTTTGAGACTAATTTATTCTGTTAGACTTATCATATACTATTTGATGTTGGTACTACATAAATTCATACTCGGAGCCTTATTTAGAGGAGAGAATTTCAGCAAGTGAGTGTGTGAAGAGTACGTGAATGAGTAGAGAGGAAGAGCTGATGAGCTTATTCTACCAAAGTTTAACCTTCTTATATGGAAAATGGCTCTGACAATTGCAAATTTAAATTTGGCCTTTCACGTGATTAAAATGACAATTGCAAGTATTCCGATTTTTTGGTGATGGGCATTTAACAGAGATTGTGGAGGTTATGGACTAGAAGGTAGGTTTATGAACTATGACTTGTAAATTGTTATTTCTTTTGAAATGATAGGGTGCATCTTACCCCATAGAGCATGATACCATATGTAGATTTCCCTTATGTCTGTCGCTCAAGTTTAGTTCTCTATACCACCTTGGAAAGTTAGTTTATAACTTAGCAAAATTTATGCTATAATTGAATCATTATAAGCATTTGTGTGTGCCTGTGAGACTGTATAGGCTCATTTTTGGAGATTATTTGTCTCCAATTCTTTGGGGGAAATTCGGAGTCATTTTAATTTGCAGGTCACTCAGCTTGAACTCCATCGCCATTTTCATGCTCTTGGTGCTGGGGTGATCGAGGAGGTCTGGGTCCAAAGAGATAAAGGATTTGGTTTCGTGAGGTATAGTACTCATGCAGAAGCAGCATTGGCCATTCAAATGGGAAATACTCGGTCACTTCTATGTGGAAGACAAATTAAGGTGTGTTCTTGGGCTCTTTACTAATGCTCTTCATTTCTGTTCTTTTTATTTTACAGAGTGCTGATGGTTAGAAAAGTAATCTCTTCCATGGAAATTGTAGTGGGAGATTATTAATACTGCAGTGATGCTGATATAAGTTGAACTTACCGCAGTTTTATCCTTTTCCTGATCTTAAATCTGACCACTTCCCATAGTTAACCTTTGGTCAAAGACCTCATTTTTGTTTTTACCGAGATTTAAATCCAACTTGTCTTTGAGTTTTGTGTATTTAGTGACTGCACTAAACCCTTCTGGATGTGCTTAGTGCTTTTTGATTTAGGACAGTTGGATTTGAACTCAATCTGTAAATGCCGTAGCTATGACTTCATCAGCATGTTGTGCCACCACATGTTCGGCTGTACCCTTATCCTCGAAAAGGATAGGCAAAGGTGGCATGTGTTATGGTAACAAGACATGGTTCTCTGGCAATACAAGTGTTCTATTCTTCGATAATTTAAATGGCCTTTTCATGGCATAGGGTTTAAGATATAATTGTTGCCTGCATCTTGGCAGTGGTAAGAATAGATCCGGGGCTCTAGCATGTGAAAACGGCAGTTAATACAAGACTTCGTCCTCCTGTTGTTTTTAATTGAACCAAAGCTGACTTCTGATTTGTTTGTGCTTGCAGTGCTCCTGGGGTAGCAAGCCTACTCCCCCAGGAACAAGCTCCAATCCCCTTCCTCCACCTGCTGCAGCGGCACCATTACCTGGCCTTTCTACTGCTGAACTATTAGCCTACGAGCGACAATTAGCAATGAGCAAGATGGGCGGCATGCATCCTCTCATGCAAGGACAGCATCCTCTCAAGCAGGCAGCGATGGGTATGGGAGTTGCTGGTGGAAGCCAGGCAATAAATGATGGTGGGTTTCAAAATGTTGCAGCCGCCCAGCAGCTCATGTATTATCAGTAACATGCCTGGTTTTTGGCTTACTGAGTAAATGGGAAAGAGAGAGAGAGAGAGGAACTTTTCTTGAGCTACATATATTATTGAGAGTTTATGACCTCCAGGAAGTCGCCAATGTTTGCCATCTCTGTGTATGTTACCCTTTTGATCTGTTTCCTTCTTCTGTATGTTATTCTATCTATGTATCTGTATGGTTGGCTGCTCAAAAATGAATCCATGTCTCTTTGGACCATTTTCCCCCGAGGTTCTTTTGCTTGTTATAGGGGGCATTGTGCTCATTATTTCAATGCATTCTATTTCTACTAGATAAAGGCGAATCACTTTTTCAAAATCAGCGAGATTGAGATTTTTGCTGTTTTAAATTGAGGCGAATCACATCAATTGGTGTAGGTGTATGCTACTAAAGTCAATAACACTTAGAAAAATTGCGAGACTTGCTAGTGACCGTATTATAGGTGCATCGAGAATATAAGCCAAGGTGATTTTATTTTTGGTGGAGTGGTAAGATTTACACCCAATATCGCATGGTGCACGCTCTTTCACTCCCTGAATGAACGCGCTTTCACTCCCTGAATGACGAGGAATGGGGTTTTCTTGTTGTAGTAATATTGACACTCTTTGAACAGGGAAAAATATAAAAAAAAAATTTAAAATATATTGTATTGATATCAATTTAGTTTTAAACTTTTAAATTGAATTAATTTAGTCGTAAGTTTTTTCACATGAGTCCTTCCAACCAATTTAGGCAAAAATTGCTTATATAGATGCTAGTCGTCCTACGTAGTATGGCCGATGTTGACATTAACAATTTTGTAAACTTTTAAATGATTTTTTAAAATTTTTTTGAATTTCTTATTTTGAATTTTCTTATTTTCATTCATTTTTTTTTCCTTTCTCTCTTTTTCCCCTTTTGCCGACTTTCATGATGGCCGACTTCCCTGATGGTTTACAGAGGTTGCCATTCGTCGGCAAGAGTGAAGGCGAGGGCTAGGACACCCTTGCCAGCCACAAGTGGGGACTAGCCCTTGCTATCCATTGGTGAGGGCCGGGCGAGCTTGCCCCTTGCCATCCCTCGATGTCACCCCTTGCCAGCCTCTAGGGAGGATGGCGACGGGCCTCACCTATGTGAGGGTTGGGCAAGGGTCCCCTCACTTGGATTTGGCAAGTGGTAGCCTCGCTCGGCCCTCGTCCTCATTGGTAGCTGGTGACCTTCGTTGGTCATCATGGAGTTTGGCAAAGGAAAAAGAAAAAAGAGAAAGGAAATAAAAAAAAAATAAAGGAGGAAAAGCAAAAAGAAAAAAAAAAGAAATTTAAAATTTTATTAAGAAATTTATAGAATTGTCCACGTTTTCCGATTGTGCTAAATAGGATGACATATATATTAGCAAATTCTGGTCTATATTGGCTAGATGGACTCAATTGACATGAAAATAGTTCGGATTAAATTGATCAAATTAAAAAATTTATGACTAAATTGATACAAATGTAATAAATTTAGGATTTTTTTTTCTTTTTATACTTTTCCATCCTTAAATGTGCTTGAAACAAGCATCGAGGATTGGTTTTCAAAGCATTAGGTTGGTGGAACAAACAGTTGTCTAAGCTTGACTCAATCAGATTTAGGCAAAGAAATCAATAGGGATTCGGGATAACCTTATGTAAATTATGAAAGATTTGATTTTTTTTTTTTTTTTCCAGTTTCCCTTTGGCCATGGAAGAAGTATGAGTTGAAGGGACATGAAATGAACTTCGAAGATAAAGTTCAAGGGAGCAAAAGACATCTTCCCCTCGAATTTATGTCACTCTTCCTTTTTCGATAATCTAGGGACACAAATGTGGAGACTTGACTACCTAGAAACTCAAGAAAGATTCTACAAGTCTTATGTACTGGTTAAGTTTAAGTCATTTTCTCAAAAAATTATAATTGTTCCATTTAGTAAAAAGGCTTAGGGTTTCTTTTGTCAAGATATTTCGCTTCGTATTGAGATACTAATGGATTAAAATAATATTTTATTTATTAAAAGAAATTACAAAAAATTGAGACGAGTTTAAGTATTCTTATTCTTATGTATGCGAGAAACTGAATTGTCAGTGTAAAAGACGGCACACTTTTGATGTTAATAATGAAAAAACAAAAAACCAAAAATATGATGTTGTGATTAATCCATTAATCATGCTTATGATTTTAATCCTTTTTTTTTAATGGTGTGCAAAGGTAAGACATAATTTTGAAGATTTTTCTTCTTATTTGGAAAAGAAGAACAAAAAATAGATTCAAGATGAGAGAGAAATAGGAAAGGCCGTACATGTCGGTAGATACACAAAAATAAAAAAAAAATTTAGGTAATTTAAGTTAAATCAGAAATTTGGTCATTGAAAATCCAAAACAGATATGCATTTTAATGTTTGTGGTTTTTTATTTTTTATTTTATTTTTTAAAAATATTTTTATGGACATCCCATGGACAAATTGAAATTCTCAATCTTTCTTATTACAACACATATTATATCATGCTGTCCCAACAAAATAGTAAAGATGGGCTTTTCAGTAATTGCATGATGATGTCGAAAAGTAGACGTGGGCAGGTTGGTCGACTTGAGTACGTTATCGCATTCGTGAGAGTTAGAGATGCTGTATTCTTTAATTAGAAGCTGGTGGGGATCGACACCTCCAATAAAAAAGCTTGCTTGGTGCCAAATTCCCCATTCAAACACCCTTCTTCCCCAAATCATTCAAGCTCAGGCACTCCAATTTTTCCTTTTCCTTATCTCCTCCCTGAAGTGGCCATTTCCAATGTCATACGCAAATCACGCTTCTTGAGGCTTGAGCACCTCGAAACCAAACGGCCAGCACCGTGAGCCTCCATTTCCTTTTCTTGAGCCCCGCTCGTGCTGTGCAGACTTCCTTTGATCAGTTCCTTGCCCGTCTCGTCGTTTTCTCGGAGCCGACCCAAGACAAGTCTTTGCCACCAAGCACACTGCCCCGAGCGAGGAAGATGAAGGACGATTCCCATATCGTGGGTCGTGAAGATCGTGTGAACGATCTCGTGTCGCAGTTGATCGATGAAGAAGGCAAATGTGCCAACCTGAGTGTGATTTGGGTGGTCGGAGAGGGAGCCATCGGCAAAACAGCTCTAGTGAGGAGCGTATGCAACCAAGTAGACGTCAAGAATCATTTCGACCGCTGTGCTTGGGTCCGAATTGGGCCGGAGCCTAACCTGCTTCATCTCATGGCTGACTTGCTCAAGCAGCTGAGGGTCCCGGAACTGCGAGACGTGGATCGTATGGACGAGGAAAAGCTGACCGATGAACTCCTACGAGTGCTGATGGGGTGCCGTTATCTAATAGTCCTGGATGACTTGTGCGAATTCCATGTCATGTACGAGCTCATGATGGTGCTTGCGGACTCGAGGAACGGGAGCAGGGTACTCGTCACGACTCGTGACCCCAACATACCCTCTTCCATTGATCCGCGGTATTTCAAGACTCTCACGTTGAGCCCCCTCGACAGAGAGCAGAGCGAGAAGTTATTGGAAAAATGCAGCCCAGCTTTCCATGCGGTCGATCCGCCCGAGGAACTCCCCCATCTCAAAGAGGGGATTCTTAACAAATCGGGCGGTTCTCCCCCAAAGATCCTTCTGCTCGGAGGACTTTCCGATCTGCTTACCAATGGGCTTTCCGATCGTCCCACACTCCAAGATGTTGTGCGTTTGAGTATTGAAGACCTTCCAGAACATTTAAAGCAATGTGCTCTGTACTTGACTCTATTCCCTAAGGAATCTGAGATTCCCACAAGGAGGCTCTTCAGACTCTGGTCAGCTGAAAATCTCGTATCTTCAGCGTCGGACGGTGCAGAGAAATGTTTCGAGATTCTGGTGACTAGAAACATGGTCCATGTAACTCGACAGAAATGGGATGGGAGTGCCCGATCGTGCAGCTTGCCTGGATCTTTGTACGATGTCTTTTATCAGATGGCTAAGGATGAAAGATTCCTCAGGATCTATGACCGTTCTATTCATGATGAAGGAAAGTTCGATGCCCCGCGTATCGCGATCCATAGGGAGACTTCTGGAGGAGGAGAAGCAAATGCGCAAATAAATGTACCGGAATCAGGAAAAGAGCGTTTAAAAACAAATGCACAAGAACACATGGAGATCACTCGCGCTGAGCAACATCAAAAAATGTCTGCTGGCGACAATTCCACGCCATGCGGCGTCCAACAACTCTGTTCCTATGTGTCATTCAACACCAAGAAGCTAGGAACACCAGCCAGAGAGATAGCGACGTTACTTAAACCGCTAGTGCTGAAGAGGGACTTGAGTTTGCTGGGGGTACTTGATCTTGAGGGTGTCTACAAGCCTTCGCTTCCGGAGGAGCTTGGCGACATATTGCCGAAACTGAAGTACTTGGGGCTGAGATGGACTCTTCTTGAACGGCTTCCAAAGTCGGTGGGGCTATTGTCACGCTTGGAGACTTTGGATGTGAAGTACACTAACATATCCAATCTGCCGGATTCAATCTTGGAGGTAGAGAATCTGCGATACCTATACATGACCGAGGTAGTCCTGGATGTCGCTGCTCGTCATCAATTAGAATCCAAGAAATCATTAAAGTGCAACATCCAAACCATTTGGGGCTTAGTCATCAAAGATGACAGCCCTATGTTGGAAGTGCTGTGCAAGTTGACAGGCCTAAGGAAGCTGGCTCTGACGTGGAGGGGCGGGTTGGTATCGGAAGCAACTAAGCATATTTTGAATCTGAAGATGCTTAAATCCCTCAGATTGCGATTGGAGGATTCATATTGGGAAATGGAAGACATGAGCAGGCTCAAGTCTCTTTCCATCTTGTACCTGCTCGGACATCGGGGCTCGCTGAGATTGTTGGAGCCGCACTTTCCTCCGAACCTAAAAGTACTAACCTTGTCCGGGTTGCAGCTATATGACGATCCGATGGGAGTCCTGGGGAAGCTGAAATGCTTGACCACTCTCCGATTATTTGCCATCTCATACTATGGCGAGACATTCAGCGTCTCAGAAGGAACATTTCCGAGGCTCCGTGTATTGAAACTATGGAAGCTGGAGAACCTGATCGCGTGGACTATACAGGCAAATGCAATGCCATGCCTTGCAGACTTGGAAATTAAGGACTGCAAGGAGATGAAGACGATCGACGGGCTGCAGAAGATCGAGACCTTGGAACTAATCACACTGGTTAGAGTGCAGGATGAACTCAAGCGATGGGTTAGAGAAATGCAGCTGAACGTGCCAATTATAGTGAAGGTATTGGTCACTGAGTTTGATATGCGTCAGTAACAAATAGGCATCGTATGTGTGTGTGAGCATGTGTGCGTTGGGTTTTACCTCATAGAACATAGCTAGGCTTTATAGTGTAAGTGTCGTGGTTATTTACGAATATAAGTTTGTGTTCTTGATCATGAACAGGATTTAAAAAAGGGAGAGGAGCAATCAGATGAAGAAGACAGCAAGTGAGGAAAAAGATGAAGATGACTATAGTGAATGACTTTGAATCCCGTCTCAAGGAAGATGATGATGATGATGATATCGATTATTGTTAGTAAGACGAGTATGATCGTTAGTGATATTATATTAGAAATTCTTAATATTTTCTATAGAATATTTTTCTATATTAAATACAATTATGATTGTACATATATCTTCTTTCGATTGTGTATATCTTCATTCTCGTGTACTCTTCTTTAACATCTATAGAAATATACAGAAATTTCATAATTTCTCCTTTTTGGATATTTTTTCTTAGCTATGACAATGAAGAAGAAGAGGAGGAGGAGATATGTCTTTATGGGAAGCATGACGAATATTTTGGGGGAATAAATTTTGTCGGAATAATCCAGTTAGGAGTCGCATGAATAAAAGGAGGAAGGAAAGAAAATTCTAATTCCCCATCTTGTTTGGGTTTGCATTGGTAGGATGTAAACAGAAGAGCCAAATGAAAATTCATTTAATTAATAAAGAAATCCTTTTATGGTAATGTTACTTTAAAGAATTAATGTAGTGTTCGCAAGCTATGTAATTACAATCATCATGACCTCTGTTGAATGAATTAATGTGTTTTTTTTTGGTTGAATGAATATGTAATCACTAATTATTTACATTTATCTCCATGCATGTCGGCATTCTTTCATCAATTTCAGAGTATATTATTGGAAGCACAAAGTATGGATAATAAATGCAATAATGGCACATTAGTTGGGAAATTTTTATGAGCGCTCGAAATATCACAGGATTATTCACCTAACTAATTAGGAAATATCAAACATTGTAAGCTTTCTCATAATCTTAAAAGAAGAATATTTTGTAAAATTAATGTCACGCGATGTTTTGAAATATATAAAAATATTAAATGGAGAGTAAATTCACATGAAGATGGAGGGTGGTGGGGGCTCACTTTTTTTTTTTTTTTTCAAATGCGTGGGACCAAATTTGGATTCTGTGGTATGTGGTGATTTAACGGTGGCAAAGGTTAGGTAATACAAAACACGAAAGATTATTGAAAAGAGGTGTTAAACCTATTGTTAGAGGAGGTCATCAAATCTAGCGAGGGCAACCCTTACTTATGGCCGACAGAGAAAATTAGCGAAAAAAAAAATAAAAGAAAGAAAAAAATTCAAAAACTTGTAAAAAATTGTCCATATTAGGGCTGTGGTACCATATAGGACGACTAGCTCGGTTGAATGTTAATGTTGGAGATTTTAGATTAAAATTGGATAGAATGATTATAATAGCTAAATATTCATGACTAAATTGGTTAAAGTAAAAGGATTATGACTAAATTAGTGTTTGTATAATAGGCATGTGACTTTCTTGATAATTTTCTCGAAAAAAGAAAAGAAAAAGAAAAACACATGACCAATTCGTATGCATATCACAAATGAGATTGATGTGGTCTTTTTCTCTTATTTTCTATTTTCCGTTTTCGATTTTTAGTTGTGGCTCTCTCTCTCTCTCTACCCAGCTGCGCGATGGCAGTAGCTGCTGGCTGGTGCGTGCATACGGTGTCCGGTAGAGGTCAGTGAGAAGATATTCGGTGATTGTGCTGACGTGGCGCGCATGTGAATTCATACCGAATAACAGGTCGAAACGTGTGAGCTGAGGTGAAATAAAAAAATATATCTATTGTGCTGACGCGGCGCGCATGTCACGGCCATGGCTCCGCGGTTCCAGAGCTGGATGGGGCCAAGCGACGCCGGAACAGGCGGAGATGGTGGCCGGACGGGTTGTGCTCAGTGATGGAGGAGGAGGATGACGAGAAAAAAAAAATGTTTTTATTTTTTTATACCGCCTCTGCTGACACGTGGCAATCTATTTTTGGATATAAAAATGCGCTCCACGTCAGCGATTGACGTGGCGCATTACCATCACTGAACATTTTCTCCAGGTCTTTCTCGACAATGGCAGGCTGTGGCGATTGGTGCAACAGCTGCACGGCTTGAGAGGAGAAGAGAAAAAACCAAACAAGAAGATGAAAAATGATGAGAGTAAATCTTGGCCATTGAATTCGTATGGCGCTGATCATGCGAATGTCTTTACTTACTAATCTCCACCAACCTGCGGGTGCAAATTCGGCTACAGACACCGCCTGCTACTCCGTATATACTCTTAACTGAATTTTACAAAGAGAGAGAGAGACAGAGAGTGTGTGTGTTCCAAATAATTTTTTTTTTAATTCTTAATTTATTTTCTGTTTGTAACTAATTTTTTTGCAACGTGATTGCGGCAAATTGTTCATTCATTTCATAGAAAAAATGAGTTAACTTGTTGAGTTATAGCCAGGACGACTCTATTATTTTGTTCGAAAGACAAACATTCTCGTCATCAATAAATCTTTAGAAATATTGGTTCACCGCAAGTGCTATTGGGTTTACAAAAAGGTGTCTAGAAAATTATTAGCTAAGTAAATTATTAGTAGGTCACCAATTCACATGTTAAATCACCAATATCTATTTGCCTATCTACAAATTACCAATCGTTGCAATAAATTACCAACTTTTATTAGCGTAATGCACCAACATATCAAAGTTATCCACTTCATTTGAGCAAGTTACCAACTTTTCTGCATAAAGCTAACAATTAGTTTTTGATTTTAATTTGAATCGCTTACCAAGATATATTATTTGATCGATTTTGAATAACCAACTTTTCTTATAACTTGCTAACTTTTATAGAATTTATTGACTCTTAATCAAATTGGGAGAATGATCAAGAAATTCCTAAATATTAAACTTATACCAATTTAGTTCTTAACTTTTCAATTTAGATAATTTAGTCCTAATTTTTTTCACCATTGCCAATGTAATCCATCTGATCAATTTTAGTCGGAAATTATTGACATAGGTCTCGGCCATCCTACGTGACATGAATGAGGCTGACATGGATAATTTTTAGAAATTTTCTATATTATTTCAGAATTTTTTCTTTTTTCATTTTCATTTTCCTTTTTTCCATTTATTATCTTTCCCTTTTCCTTTTGCCAATGATGGTTTGCCAACCACCGACAATAGGCGGTGGCTGATGTGGGCGAGTGATGGTGAGGTAGACCCTCGTCCAAGTAAGGGCAGCCTCACCAGATTTGGCGACGGGGGCCCTCATAAACACTTGCCTTGACATGGCCATTAGGGTAGCCTTATTCGACGTCGCCCTCGATAGCTATCGCCTATGGCCGATGGCTGGCAAACGGCCACTAGTAAAAAGAAAAGGGAAGGAAAAAGAAGGAAAAAAGAGTAAAAAATAGGGAAAAAAAAAAAGAAGAAACATTTATATTTTCTAAAAAAATTATAAAAATTATCAACATTAGTATCTATTGTGTTACGCAAGATAGTTGATATTCACGTTAGTGATTTCTTGCCAAAATTGGCTAGATGGACTAAATTGATAAATCATCAAAATGTTTATGATTGAATTGCTTGAATTGAAAAGTTTAAGACTAAATTAGCATAACCGCAATAGGTTCATCAACTAGTATTTTATTGTAGCCATTTACCTACATTACATGATCTGTTCCGAATTACCAACTATTATTATAACTTACCAATTTTTGTTGAAGTTGTCTACTCTTATAGGAAGTTACCAACTTTATTTGTATTACCAATTTTTTTTTTTTTGCAGACCAAATTAGTATTTATTTTCACATTACTAACTGTTATTTAGACGCTTGGTTTCGGCACTACACATCCCGTGCTCTCTCTCTCTCTCTCTCTCTCTCTCTCTCTCTTTCTTTTCTTTTTGAAGGGGTTTTGATTGGTTACGACACAGAGTTTGTAGTGAAGAGAGAGAGTCCATCCGTCGTCCATCAAGGGCAGCGTATTCAACCGCTCACCATGCTAATGATTGGTATGTTGCAATTCAATGATAAGTAAAAGACGTTTAATGTGGTTGTTATCTTTTTGAATAGACCTTTCCTTCTCCGCATTGCTAAGCCATGAGGCGCATTTTGCTTGTCAACCGATACATCGCCCCTCTAGTTACTGCTATAGGCTGCGAAAGCTTGCCGTGTTTGTTTCATGCTTGACTCATCACTTTGTCTCTCTCCATTAGCTCTTAGTTCTCATCTCTGAATCATTCGGCACCCGCTTATCTGTTATTGGCGACATGTCTCGCAGTCATTACTGGCTTGGTCCTTATGAGGGCGCAGAGTCTGTTGGAGGTGCCCTCTTCTTCGAGCGACGTGTGGAAGGAGTGGGAGCTGAGAGGCGTGGTCTTCTTGAGCCTTGCCCTCCAAATCGTCCTCATTTGTCTCGGCAGCTGCCGCAAGTACTTTCCTCATACTTGGATCAAGTTGGTCACTTGGTCGGCCTACCTATTGGCCGATTCGGTTGCGATTTACGCGATCGGCATGATCTCCAACATGATTAGGGAAATCAAGGCCGGCAAATCGTTGAGCAACCCACACACGGAGCTAAGCACCTTTTGGGCGCCGTTTTTGTTGTTGCACTTGGGAGGCCCCGACACGATCAGTGCCTACGCGATTGAGGACAACGAGCTCTGGCTGAGGCACTCGCTGACGTTGGTGAACCAGGCGGGCTTGACCGTTTATGTCTTGGTAATGGCGTGGACTCATCCTACCCTTTCCTTCCTTGCCATTCTGATACTGCTTTCGGGTTTCTATAAGTATGGCGAGAGGGTTTGGGTCCTCCGTGCTGCCAGCCAAAATTACTTCAAGGACTCCTTCACGGAGTCCCCCCTCCGCTGGAAGGGTTCTAGCAAGATTGAGGCAGAATGCGAGTTGAAGCGGGAGGAAGGGCACGACGTCGTGCCTCATCATGTAATCCACGTAGATAATGAAGATGTTGTTACGATCGATCTTGCGATCGCCGAATTTTCCTCTAAAAAACTGAGTTTTGTGAAGGAGTCGGAGGACCAAGGATACGAGCGCATTGCGGGCACACTGCTATCAGCCAGGCGCTTGGTCAACACTAGTCAGCGACTTTTCGCGGATCATTTGTTTAGTATGGAGGAACGTGACAGCTGCCTATCGATACTGAGAGGCAAGCACTGTACAGGAGATTTCAAGGTCATTGAAATCGAACTGGGTTTCATCTACGACATGTTCTACTCGAAGGCAAATGCGGTCTATACAAGATGGGGCTTTATTTGTAGACTCGCCATCTTATTCTCAATTTGTGTTGCCCTGGTGATCTTCTTTTTTACTGACAAGCGACCATACTCGAAGCCGGATCTATTCTTAACCTTCTTGTTACTAGGAGCGGCCATTTTCATCGAGTTATATGCACTGGCTCACGTTCTCTTCTCTGACCAGGTCGCCTGTTGGCTCATTGAGAGAAAGCAATTGGCCATCTTTCATTTCATCAACCGACTGGCTCACGTTCTTTTCTTCGACCAGGTCGCATGTTGGCTCAATGAGAAAAAGCAATTGGCTGTCTTTTATTTCATCACTCAAATCCGACCACTGTTGAAAAGGGGCAGGTGGTCCAATTCCATGGGCCAATATAACTTGATGTTCTTCCAAAAAAATTACTTTCGCTGGTGGAGTTTCCTCAAGCTATCGCACGTCGAAGAGATGGCGGTGAAATTTCTCTACCCACGCCACGTGCCCATTAGCGACGATGTCAAAAAACTAATCATGTCGAAGATCAAAGAGATGGAAGTGAGGGTCCAAGAGATGGACGAGAAAGAACTCCAAGACTTCCAAATGAGAGACAGGGGAATCCATGCGTTGAGCACACATAAAATGGATGAGTTGACATGGAGCATCGAGAAGCTGGACTTCGACGAGAGCATCCTAGTCTGGCACATAGCGACAGAGCTCTGCTATTATCTCGATTATGGATGGCCGGACAGCACTAGGGAGCTAGAAAAGAATAATCAGAGCCCTGTCAAGAAGAAGTCCTTGATGGGTTTACACTTGTCTCGGTACATGCTCTATCTCCAATATATGTGTCCTTCGATGTTGCCAGCCAGATTTGGAAGTATCAAGTTCCGAGACATTTATAAAGAGCCCAGCAAGCATTTCGACTTGCCTAAATTCGCTCAGGATGGACCTGCTCGTGGCCGCAAAAGGAGAGAGTGCAAGCCCGATATCTCGGAAGAATCAGAGATCCCAGAGGGTGCGAACGCGTTGCTTAGCAAAATGGTAACCAAAATCTATGAGAGTATGTCGGAGGAGGACCAAGTCAGGGAAGTGCTTAGGCACGGGTGTGACGTGGCGAGGCAGCTGGAGGGCGTCCCGCGTGGGTGGAGATGGTCGGTGATCAACGAGGTGTGGGTGGAAATGCTGATGTACGGGGCTAACAAGTGCAAAGCGAGGGATCATGCTCAGCACATGCGGGGGGGCGGCGAGCTCATAACCCATGTCTGGCTTCTCATGGCTCATTATGGGTTGACCGACAGCTTCTAGAAACTTCGCGATTTCCCGGCGGCCACAGCAGAGATAATAGTGAATCCTTGGTGAATAAAAAGTGGGGATTGATGAGGTTGTCGATTGTTGGAGTTTTAGATACTAAGTTTGAGATTAAATTTGTTATTTTCATTGTCCCCCGTTGATTTGCGGGAATAGAATTAAAGAATAAAAAAGCATGACAATTCAATAAATTATCACTATACATCAACATCGTCTATGAAATTTTGTGAGACCTCATGTCCATCGTTTCGAAAATTTAAGTTATTAAATAAATGGGTAACTTAATATTTAAAGATCATTTGAGAATAGTGGTGATTGAGAATTGCAAATTAGAGATGTTAAGGGAGGAAATTTCGGATGTGGTGCAACGATTTAAACTTAAATTCGCATGAGAAGTGTTGATAAATGACATCAAGATGCGCCACCCCCGTCTGAAAAATCTACCAATTCAACTTCCCGACGGACTGAGTTGTTTGTCTCTAGCTCTACCCAGGCTGGAGGCAAATCGTCTTCTTTATTTGATTTAAGCAACTGATTTTTTCAATAATCGAAGCGGGGGCACTTTTGTTAAAAAAATTCTAAATAAAAAATCGCAATCCCAGAAAATAAGGAAAATCCTTCTTTCTTCCTTATTCCTGTCATAGATGGGCCCAACAAGCCCAAGCCAAACCCCATGTCTCCCAAGCCCCGACCCAGACTTTTATCGGATGTCTCTGGGGAGCGACAATTCCCATCTTCTTCGTTTTTGGGAGTGAATTATCACACGCAATCTTTCTGATTGCTTTGCAAAAAATTAAAAGATTATCCTGGTATAATGGTTAAGAAGGGATTGTGAATCGTTATCGTCTGAATACGACAAATCAGCTTTTTTGATGTAATTTTTCACTCTCTTTTTATCAATATATATACCGTTAAAGCAAATTCTTAATTACGATAATTAGCACATGGCCAATAAATAAATAATAATGAATCGGCACAAGTTAATTAATGTCCCATTTTATCCTTTGCCTCGGTTAATTTTGTCTATTTATTAAATGGATTCAAACTGCTACATGCGTCCGCAAAGGGATGAGCCCCAATCAACACTGCTACAGCTTAGGTGTCAAGCCAATCCATGAGCTCAAATAAAAAACTGCAAGATGGTAATTACGTGTACGTAAAATCAGGATAAATCCCATGCTTCAGATTATTTTCAACATAGATGTAGATCCTTTGTAATTCCATAACAGGAATTTCTTACTTCAAGAATAGAAGGATATGATTTTTCTCATTGTGTTCATGTCGCATTAAATGAATATAAAAATCTCTTTTGGAATTAAGGATAATGTGATCTAGCTACAAGAACTCTTCCTCCACCGCATCGAACTGGTTATGCTTTGTTTAATCCTTGGGATGAATAAGAACTCTTCCTCCACCACATCGAACTGGTTATGCTTTGTTTAATCCTTGGGATGAATAAGAACGCCCTTGAGGATGAGGCCCGTCTTTTGAGGATCGAGCGAGCTTCTCTGGAGGGCGAAAGAAATCGTCCCCACGGTCTTTGGGCCCATCTCGAACTCGCCGGCACGGAGATTTATCCATTCCTCCTGCCGCTGCCCCAGAAACTCCATGTTGGTCTGTTTGGTCCCATCCGGCAAGTGTAGCTTGAGCGTCACCCAAGGACGCCCTTCAGAGTCAGTTCTGTTGAGTTTGACCACGAATGCCACCTCATACGTAGTATGGGGAGAGAGCCCTCTTGTCTTGAATCTTCCTCGAATTAAGAGCCAGGATAACTTCTTTGATTCTGGGACACGTATGTCGGCATCTCTGCGGAAACTGAATCTGGAGAATTTTAGTATTTTCAAAATCGCGATCTGACGCACGCCAACCAGATATATAACACACGGATGCCACATTGAGTAGTGTACTAATTTCCTTGTAATGGATCAAATTTGTAAAAGAGGTACCATTTTAATTTCATGGTGATCCAATACCAGCAACTTTCTTCGTCGCTCCCAGCAATTTCACACGCCTCGGGAAGCACCAGGAAGCAGTTCTTGTGGAGCTTCGCATCGACCCAAAACTTCTGTTAAATCCACTGTGAGGTGAAAATTTCTTCCAAGATAATCACTATCATTGATCGTAAGAGTTTTGTTATTATTGCTCAATTGTGTGAGATGTGCCTTTCCAAGTTAAAGAAATGAAATAGTATCATCGAACAAAATCTATAACTTCGATGTTGTCAAGCAAATCCCCGCTAACCACTACTTCCCTTTTGGAATATGGTGTGCAATGTCCTTAATTAATTCCTAGATCGGTTCAGTTTATCGTGTAAAAGGTCCGTCAAGACCCCACGTGATCGATAGACTATACATCGTTAGTGCTGAAAGATGGATAGATGGAATTGAAAGGGAAATAGGGTTTTGCCTGTGTGTTGTTTTCCAGGAGCACTCCTTCGTATACCACGCGATGCCAATCCTTCATGTAGATGGATGAAATGTTGTCTGGTGTGGTTTCTTTCCTCAAGAGCGCTAAACCGTTGAGAGAAGGCCCTCCCTCTTTTCCTTTGCTTGGTTGATTAGTTTCCTCATCCGCTGGGGTTGATGCACCTTCTGTTGCTGCTTCATCAGCTGCCATTTTCTTTCGAGGAATTGGAGTACCTGCCGCAGTACACATAATAAGTTTATTGCAATTGTACACACAAAAAGGACAAGAAAAGGCGAGGAAAATCTCCTTTACCGATTCTGTGGCCTGCTTCGTTTCAAGTAGGAATGTTGAACTGGTCGAGTTATCACAAATTAGTTCAGGGGGGCCTTCAAAGGCTTTACTTGGGGAAACAGAGGGATCGGAGAAAAGATACTGTGGGGCCAACATGATCAATGGACCAAATAGACTCGGTCCACGTGATCTATAAACCAGCCAATACCGACTTTTTATTCCACATGTGAGGCTGTTAAGTTATTTAGGTTTCGTTTATTAGAACTTTCAAACTTCTATAAGAGAAAAGACACAATTGGGCTTGATTGTCTTGTCCGTTCAATTATCTAGCTAAACAATTAGGGTGTGAACGTGAATGCCATGGGGCTTGTGAGTAAAAAAGAAGAGTTCGGGTATGGAGCCGAGAGACCGTGAGTGGAGACTTAAAAGAAAAGAAGGGAAAATCACACTGAGCATTAAGGAGATGGTGCATGGCAGAATTGGTGGCGTTTTAGAGCACGAAAACAAGAGTGTTGAAATATCCGTCACAATTAGATTTTATATGATGCGATCTCCTTCTATTTATTTGCTTAAACTTTTGAGTTGAACTTCTTAGTATTGTGTCTTTTTAGTCAAATTTCACATACTGAAGCTCGTTGGGAGGATTTGATGTCATGTTGAGTCAATGTAAGAGAACTTTTGATTCGGAAGCTGATAAACGGTTGGCTTAAATTTAGAAGAAGATCAATAGCAAAGGGAAAAGAAAGAAGAAAAGAGAAAAATAAAGCTGGCTTGGAAAAAGGAGAATTCATTAAATTACTCAAAACAACAAAGATCGTTTTGTTGGACTATTGGTTATGTCACGTAAGATGATTGGTAATAACTCGATCGTTACATCGCTTTTTCAGTAGAAAATTGACTTGAAGGACTATATTGAGATTTTGCGCAAAAGTCTAAGATTACATTGGCAAAATTCAGAAAGTTTTGGATTAAATTGGCAATCATATAAAATTTCATTTTTATATGTAACTTGTTTTAGCAGCATAAGCAAATCTATCCTTAATTTCGTCGCGGTTTCACTAGATCTTCGTGAACATAATATTCTAATGATAGTTTTTATTCTCTTAACCTGACAGGAGAATGCAAATTTTTGTATTCGCTTGAATTCCTTGAACCTTTTGACCTAAAAAAAAAAAAAAAACTCCTTAAATCTGTATAGGTTGTGATCTTTTCTATTCATCAGCGGCTTTTTGAATGCTCAAGTTCTTCTATATTCTTCCTTAGATCAAGATCCACTATATATAATCTTCCGACGGAATACAAAAGCTGGATATATCCATCGTTCAAAACTCATTTTCATTGAACACTCTTATCCTGAACATCTGCCAAGCCAAATACAATCACAGCAATCCAAGAAGAGGCATTATAGCGACAACTGTCTCCTCATCACAACATGGAACGAATCG
Organism: Eucalyptus curtisii; assembly: GCA_017140595.1. NCBI lineage: Eukaryota > Viridiplantae > Streptophyta > Magnoliopsida > Myrtales > Myrtaceae > Eucalyptus > Eucalyptus curtisii. The sequence continues at coordinate 33,825,949 of CM029503.1, read as the reverse complement.
AATTTTTGGCATTTGCAAAGTCAACAACACAAATGCTCCTCACTCCCGTATCTCACTAAGACCCTGCTCAATGTTGCACTTATATAAGGTTGCATGGTTTGGCTGCAAATTGAGTAGACAGTCTCATCTTCTCCGACTCAATTCCACCACATCATTATCCTTCTAGCTAAATTAATCTATTAAAACGACAAAAAAAGATTTTCACGTTTTATGGATAATTTTGGGAATCCCATTTTCCTCAAGTTGCTGTAATGTAATTGATCAAATTGAATCTATAATTTTAGTAATTACGTGCGTCGAGAGGGAGCCACCAAGGAGTTGACATGTGGCCTCTTCTTTAGCTGATACTTACCCCAATTGTTTTCGTTTTCTTTTATTCTTAGACCAAGTCATTTTTTTCATTACTTGCTTATTTTTACAATTGCAAATTAATAATAGTAAGACCTTTTGGTCAAAAATAAATTCATAAAGTGGAATATGAGAGTCCAGAATTAATTTTTTTTTTTTTTTTTTTGTCCCTGTAGAAGGTTGCTACCTATCCAGAAAAGGCAAAAACCATTTCGCTAAGAACATGATTAAATTCTTTATTCATTTTTAGACACACAAGTCAATAAAAATGACTTATCCAATAAAATTAATATCCAAATGAGATTTTAAAAAATTAATTAAGAGGTAAAGAACTATATTCTCCTAAGTCACCGAGTGGTTTACTAGAGAACTTAGATATCACATCCAAAGATTGAAATAACAATTGATATTTCATAATGAATTAGGTAGTTAAAGGTAAGAGAAGTCTTACCCTTTAGTATAGCAATGAATACATCCATCTTTCCATTTTTTAAAAGTTACACTTTACATCAACCATTTTTTTATTAGATTATTAAGTTTTATGCTCAATTATGATTGATTTACTTATATTTTTTATAATCATTAATCAAATCTCTTCTTCATTTTTTTTTTCTTTGTTTGGAATGACATCAAAAGTGGAAGCTACCTGTTAATAAGAATGTACATTCACTAATCTCATTTATCAAAGTTTGGCCATATTATAAAAAACAATGCTTGAGAGTATTGCCAGATTATTTATCGATGGTTTCTAGTGCTTCTATTTATAAGTATTTTGATGCACATAATGGAAGTCCGTTGAGAAGTTGACTGGTGGCCCTTGCGTTGTGGCCCCCAGCTTCCACCTTTCACAAAGCTTAGTAATAGAATCCCAAAATTAGGCAATATGAAAAATGACTTACTTCTTCATGAAGTCAAGACCAGAAATTGGGAAGAGTGTCTTTCAACGATAAATACTCTTGCAACACCTGTCCTCCACCTTCTTCATTTTTTTTTAAAATTTTTTTGAAATCTATTTTAAAATATCTAATTTCTGAGATATAGAGGCAGAAAAAAAAAATTAAAAGCCACGTCTGAAAATTTTTTAGAGAGCACCTTTAGAGAACTTCAAAATTTATAATGTGTAGGTTAATAAAAAAAAAAGGCAATCCAATAAACGAGGTTATCCATTTGTGTAAGTTTGAAAAAATGGAAAGAGAATCAAAATTTTACATGAAAGGACAAAACAACTATTTAAGCGACCAAATTGTGTACAAGTAAATTCAGAGAAAAATAAATATTTATGGTAGAAACTTTCAGGTGTTTTCACCCATGGAGCAATAGAGGGAGTGAAGAAAAAAGAGTATAATATGCATTACCTAATAATGAAATTTTAAGAGAAAAGGCATAAAAAAAAATCTTGCAGCAATTCATGAGAATAATAGCAAATGGATACGAGAACAAGATAAAAGAAAATCCAAGGTAAAATAAAAAATAAAAATTCTATAGTCAAGCAGAGAAATAAGTACCGAGAATGTGATGAAAGTGTCACAAAAAAGAAATGACAAGAAGGGAGATTGAATAGTTGACAAGAGAAATCATAGGGCGATGTGTTGATTATTGCACTCATTGGTGGGATCCATATCTACCTTGAACCTGTTTACAAGTATCGCATCTTGTAGGTACTTTCTCAACCAATGGCTAAGTTCAATAAAATTATACTGCAAAGTGATTTACTAAGCATAATGTATATGAATAGTCCCATTATTGCATGATATTACAATGAAAGATACATATCCTTTGAATGAATAGAAGTAATCGAGATAATCGACTTTTAAATCCTCTCTCTTTGAGATAATATTTTAATGATAATATTTATTATCCTTACCAACTTGACAGGCAAACGCAAATTTTTGTATTCACTTGAATTCCTTGAACCTTTCGATCTAAAAAAAAAACTCCTTGAACCTATAAAGGTTGCTATCTTCTCTATTCATCAGTGGCTTTTTAAATGCTTAAGTTCTTCCATATTTCTTCCTTAGATCAAATTCCACCATATATAATCTTCTGACAGAATACAAAAGCTAGATACATCCATCATTGAAAACTCATTTTGATCGGATACTCTTATCCTGAACATCTACCAAGGCAAACAAAATCACAGCAATTCAAGAAGAGGCATTATAGTGACAACTGTCTCCTAATAACAACATGGAACAAATCGAATTTTTGGCATTCGCAAGGTCAATGACACAAATGCACTTCTGCACTTCTCACTCTCGTGTCTCACTAAGACACTCTTCAATGTTGCACTTATATAAGGTTGCATGGTTTTGCTGCAAATTGAGAAGACAGTCTCATCTTCACCGACTCAATTCCACTACACCATTGTCCTTTTAGCTAAATTAACCTATGAAAAAAAACAAAAAGATTTTCACGTTTTATGGATAATTTTGGGAATATCTTTTTCCTTAAATTGCTGTGCTGTAATTAATGAAATTGAATCTATAATATTAGTATTTACGTGCACTGAGAGGGAGCCACCAAGGATTTGGCACGTGGCCTCTCCCTTAGTTGGCACTTACCCCAATTGTTTTCTTTTACTTTTATTCTTAGACGAAGTCATTTTTTATATTACTTGCTTATTTTTACAATTGCAAATTAATAATATTAAGAACATTTGATCAGAAATAAATTCATAAAGTGGAATATGAAACTCTAGAATTAATTTGTTCTTTGTCGCTCTAGAAGGTCGCTTCCTTCCAAAAAAGGCAAAACCAATTTCACTAAGAACATGATTAAATTCTTTCTTCATTTTTAGATACACAAGTCAATAAAAAATGACTTATCTAAAAAATCAAACTCCAAATGAGATTTAAAAAATTAATTACGAGGGAAAGAACCATATTCTCCTAAGTTCACTGAGTGGTTTATTAGAGAACTTAGATATCACATCCGAAGATTGAAATAACAATTGATATTTCATAATGAATTAGCTAGTTAAAGGTAAGAGAAGTCTTACCCTTTAGTATAGCAGTGATTACATCCTTCTTTCCATTTTTTAAAAGTTAAACTTTACATCAACCATTTTTTTATTAGATTATTAAGTTTTATGCTCAATAATGATTAATTTATTTATATTTTCGATAATCATCAATCAAATCTATTCTTCAATGTTTTTCTTTGTTTGGAACTACATGAAAAGTGGAAGCTACTAAGAATCTACATTCACTAATCTCATTTATTTGGCCAAGTTATTAGAAAATGCTTGAGAGTATTGCAAAATTATTTATCGATGGTTTATAGTCTTTGTATTTATAGCTATTTTGATGCGTGGAAGTCCATTGAGAAGTTGACTAGTGGCCTTCGCATTGTGTGACCCAGCTTCTACCTTTCACAAAGCTTAGTAATAGAATCCCAAAATTAGGTAATATAAAAAATTGCCTTACTTCATCATGAAGTCAAGACCAAAAATTGGGAAGAGTGTCTTTCAAGGATATATACTCCTGTACCACCCGTCCTCCACCTTCTTTTATTTTATTTTCTTTTTAAATCTATTTTAAAATATCTAATTTATGTATAGAGGCACACAAAAAATTAAAAACCACATATGAAAATTTTTTGGAGAGCACCTTTAGAGAACTACAAAATTCATAATGTGTAGGTTAGTTTAAAAAAAATCCAAAAAATGAAGTTATCCATTTGCATAAGTTTAAAAAAAAAAGAAAAAAAGAAAAAGGAATCAAACTTTTACATGAAAGGCAAAAACAACTATTTGAGCTACCAAATTGTGTACAAGTAAATTTAGAGAAAGAAATATTATAGTAGATGCTTTCAGGAGTTTTCACCCATCGATCAATAGAGGGAATGAAGGAAAAAAAAAGTATAATATGCATTACCTAATAATGAATTTTTAAGAGAAAAGGCATAAAAGTAATCTTGCAACAATTCATGAGGATAATAGGAAATGGATATGAGAACAGGATGAAAGAAAATCCAAGGTAAGAAAAAAAAATCTATATTCAAGCATAGAAATAAGTACTGAGAATGTGATGAAAGTGTCACAAAAAAGAAATGGCAAGGAAGGAGATTGAATGGTTGACTAGAGAAATCATAGGATGGTGGGATCCATATCTACCTTGAACACGTTAACAAGTATCGCATCTTGGGAGTACTTTCTCAATCAAAGGCTAAGCTCAACAAATTTATATTTCAAAGTAATCTACTAAGCATTATGTATTTGAGTAGGCCCATTCTTGCATGATATTACAATGAAAGATGCATTAGAATGAACAGAAGTAATCAAGATAATTGACCTTTGAATCCTCTCTTTGGGATAATATTATCTAATCTTTAATTAAAACATTAAAAATTTATGTAAAAAGCACATACCTAGCAAAGGCTAAGAACTAGTCATTATGTATTGAGAAAAGAAAAACCCTTGCTTTGCTTGTAGCATTAAACTTGTCTATTGATAAATCCAGTTCATATATCTAGTAGTAGCTGAATGGCACAACTTAGGGTGTATTTTGTAATATTTCTATTATGGGAAATAATTTCTTTTTAGAAATAATTTGTTTTTTTATTTCTATTCCCTAAAACAATTGTTGAGTAAAACAACATGTTTGGTAACTACGCAAAATTTCTATTTTGGAAATAAAAAAAGAACATGAATATATTTGGTAGAACCCACAAATTATTTTATGTAGTAGAATTTTTTTTAATGTTTTAATATTTTTTTAGAATATTCTTCTTTTTTTTCTCATTTTCCTCTCTTTTTTCTCCTCCTCTAGCCGAGGGCGTGGCTAAGACCGGCGGCGGCGGCAAAGCGACTAGTAGTGGCGATCGGTGATCAAGGCTAACAAGCGGTGGGCGACAAACAACTGGTGGTGGGGGTAGGGAGTTTCCATCGGTTGATTAGAAGAGGAAGAAGAAAAGAAAAAAAAAATGAAAGAGAAGACTTATTTCTAGAAATTGTTCTTGGAATAAGAAATTGTTTTTTTTTTTTACTTCTTATTTATATTCCAAATCGATTCCCTAGCCACTTTTATATTTCGGGAAATAGAAAAACTAATTGACGTTATCAAACAGATTTCTATTCTTTTTCTATTATGAGGAGTAAAAGAAAAGAAAAACAAAAAAAAATAGAAGCGTTGCCATGCGCGCCCTCACAAACCAATTTTTTAATAGAAATTCAATCCCTTTCCGTGGGCCGAAAGAGCTAACCGTAGCAGTCTAAGGCTAAGATAAAATCTAATGAAAAATTGACAATGTAATCCCGTAAAACTTCCAAATGCGAGGTCTAAGCAAATCACGTGCCATCTAATCATCAAGTATATAGAAATTAGCCTAGAACATGGGAGCTCAACATGCCATCTGATTGTTATTAGGCATTGTAAAAATACAATTAATTTTAGAGAATCTATTATCTAATTAAAATCGGAGCTCGACAGATGTTTCCTCATATGCTTTTCACATGGCACTTCACTTTACCTTACGTGGCTCACATTGACCAATAAGATTTTAGCTTAACAACTTTTCATGAATCATTTATATCTCTCCTAGTAAATACATAAAGAGAAAGCATATAGATATCTTATCTCTTATTGAGTTTGAACTTGGGAAAAAAGGATCAAATTTTCAGTCACATTCTATCATCTCCCAAAGTTTAGCCTTTTTATTCATGGAATATAAAGGCTAAAAAATTGATAAAGAGAAAGCATATAAGTATTGGATCTCTTATCTTTAGATTGAATATATATATAGTTTAGAGAACGTACTTTATATTATTCTCTACGCCATCATTGGTTATCTTGAATGTAGTTCCTTAAATATACTTACAAATAGTGAAAATTATAAGCTACACTAATCGTCACAAAATTTACCCTTTCATGTATAGGGTGAATTTGCGGAATAAACCAACCTTGAATAAACATGTAATTTCAACATCTTATGTATATGTTTTCTTCTTCACAAGTAGCAATCTCACATTTTGCATCGGGTATCCCTCAACATGGGTTCAAAGTCTCGAGCCATTTTCTCTTGGCACCAATTTTTAGTCAACCATTGCGTAAGAGGACATAATCAATTTAACATTTACACTATCTCATTTCACCATCTAACTTTGGAGTTTAGATTATTGCTCGCATAATTATTCTTCTCATGAGGAATTGCCGATCAAGAGGGGTTTAGAATAACTTATGAAGAATGTCCCCAATGGAGAATCTAGTACTTATCTCATACGACACACAAGGAATTGCCAAACACGAGAGGTTTAGACAAGCTTGTGGTGAATGGCTCTAATGGAGAATCTAGTACTTATCTCATATGATACATAAGGAATTGCCAATCACGAGAGGTTTACAATAACTTGTGGTGAATGGCTGTAATAGAGAACCTAGTACGTATCTCATATGACACACAAGGAATTGTAGATTCCGAGAGATTTAGAATAACTTGTGGCGAATAGCCCCAACAAAGAATCTAGTACTTATCTCATATGATACACAAGGAATTGTAGATCCCAAGAGGTTTAGAATAACTTGCAGCAAGTGGTCCCAATAGAGAATTTAGTATTTATCTCATATGACACATAAGGAATTGCCGATTGCAAGAAGTTTAGAATGACTTATGGCGATTAGCCCCAATGGAGAATCTACAACTCATCTTATATGACACACAAAGAATTGCCAATTGTAAGAGGTTTAGAATAACTTGTGACGGTTAGCCCCAACATAAAATCTCGCACATATCTCACATGACACTTACGGAATTGCCGATTGTGAGAGGTTTAGAATAACTTGTGGCGATTGGCCCCAACATAGAATCTAGTACAAATCTCACATTATATTGAAGGAATTGTTGATCATGACATGTTTAGAATAACTTGTGGTGATTAGCCTAACATAGAATTTATCACTTACCTCACACGACACTTAAGGAATTGTCGATTGTGAGAGGATTAGACTAAATCGTGGCTATTGATCTCAATGAAGAATCTAGTACTTATCTCATATGATACACAAGGAATTGCCGATCTCGAGAGGTTTAGAATAATTGTGGTGATTGACCCAAATGGAGAATCTAGTACTTATCTTAGATGATACACAAGGAATGACCAATCGCGAGAGATTTAGAATAAATTGTGGTGAATGACCCTAATGGAGAATCTGGTACTTATCTTATGTGACACAAAAGGAATTGTTGATACAACTCTTGTTGACTTGTGGCGAATAGTTCCAACGAAGAATCTAGTACTTATCTTATATGACACACAAGGAGTTGTAGATCCTAAGAGGTCTAGAATAACTTGTGGTGAATGCCCAATGGAGATTATCTTATCTGACAAAAAAAGGAGTTGTTGATTGCAAGAAGATTAGAATAACTTACGGCAATTGGCCCCAATGGAGAATCTAGAACTTATCTCATATGACATACAAGGAATTGCCAATTACAAGAGGTTTACAATAACTTGTGACGATTGGCCCAACATAGAATCTAGTACATATCTCACATGACACTTAAGGAATTGCTGATTGTGAGAGGTTTATGATAACTTATGGCGACTGGCCCCAACATAGTATCTAGTACATTTCTCACATGACACTTAAGGAATTGTCGATTGTGAGAGGTTTAGGATAACTTGTGATGATTGGCTCAACGGAGAATCTATTACTTATCTCACATGACACTTATAGAATTACTGATCGTGAGAGGTTTATTTTAACTTATGGTAATTGGTCCCAATGAAGAATCTAATACTTATCTCATATAACATACAAGGAATTGTCGATCGCGAGACGTTTAGAATAATTTGTGGTGATTTGCCCCAATGGAGAATCTAGTGATTATTTTATATGACACACAAGGAATGGCCAATGGCAAAAGATTTAGAATAACTTGTAGTGAATGGCCCCAGTAGAGAATCTAGTGCTTATCTTATATGACACATAAGGAATTGCCGATACAACTCTTGTTAACACATGTATTAGTTATTCCTCTATTTTCACCCACTAAAATAACATATGCGGGTTCACTAGATTCTCTTCTACGGATGTTCTCACTTAGAATCAAATCTTGAATCCCATTAAATATCAAGCTAGTTGACCTAGAGGAAATTATTAACAATAGTTATAGTGATATTCCAACTATAAAGTACTGAGGATAATAGAATGAAAGTACGTACCTCATCATCAAAGTCAATCTCAACTAAATTCAATTGACTAACAATCACATAGAATTCATTAATATGATAACAATTGATGCACCTTCACTCATCTTCAAGTTCAACGGACATCGCATGAAGTAAACTTTGTTGATCGCATATAGCTTCTCGTACATATCGACAGGGCTTCCTTCAGTCCCAAAGTGGTCTTCTTGTTCACAATGTTAAACGCGATGTTACGAGCCAACGTCAATCGAATAACATCCAACGCTTGTCTATCCAATAATTCCCATTCAACTTGCTTCATTGACTCTGACTTCTCCCCCAACAGGGGTAAGTGTAGATTCCTTTAGTAAAAATAATCCTTAATCTACATCTTCTAGAAACCAAAATCATTCCCATCAAATCTGTCGATCATCACTTTTCCTTCTTTTGTCGCTATCTCTTTGCTTTTGATTTGCTTCAATTCAACTAAGTCTAGCTCTGATACAAATTGTTGCGGAAGCAAAGGATCAAACAATAAAATATACAGAATGAGAAAATAAATCGAACACTAGATTTACGTGGGTAGTGAGCTATGTCCACGAGGAGAGTAATAAAGAATCTGACTTTGAATCAAGTGATACAATAGAGATTATAATCACACTCGAGTCGCTCAAACAGTCTTAGTTCTTTCTAGTGTCTAATATACCCTATAACTCACATAGTATTCAACCCCACAATTTTTTACGAAATAATCTCTCAATCTTATGAACGAATTACACAAATCTTACCTTAAGATTTAATTGGCTTCAACATTCTTGGATATCTTCATGATGTAATTCACGAGCAGTAGCAACTCTTTGATATTACAAAAAACATACGCTTCTTATCTGTAGACAAGAATTAGATAAAAAATATGAAACATTCTCCAACTAGTAAACCATTCAAATAAAAAATATATTTAAAATAAGAAATCTACTTGAATTAAGAAACTTTCCTCTTCAGGCTCAAACTCGGGACATATTTTTAATCACATGAGCTATAGCTTGTGGTGAATGACCCCAATGGAGAATCTAATACTTATCTCATATGACACACAATGAATTGCCAATTATAAGAGCTTTAGAATAACTTTTGGTAAATGGCGGGCCATAAAGAATATAATACTTACTAAGCTCTAGAATATGGAACTTCACTCTTTCTTTTTCCAAGGAGACACTTTGAATATATTTTGTGCCTCTTCGCACGACATTCCTCTAGCAAATTAGACAACATCCAAATGGACTAGATATACGTAATGGTCGTAAGTGTATGCATCTCGGATGGGTATTTTCACAATCCTTCGTAGACTCCAGAACCTTGAGGTCACGCAAATGCTTGTCTCACCAAGGTTAGAGAAACAAGGGAAGGCCTTCCCTCATCTCCTTGGCTTTGCCCAGTTCACTCGGCCAAGTTTAAATTTCCATGTTCAGCCGATGCTCCTTCCATATATCTTGTTTTCAGCTCCATTTAATTCGCAAAAAAATGAATAATTTGAATAATATTTTCCTAATAATGATCTTTTGTATCATTTAAAATAATTAATCAACGAAAAATATTTTTATTATTGACAACAATACATATATAACTATTTTCGTAAACGATGAAAATATTTTTCGTTCATTTGTTTTTGTAATGGAAATATTTTTTAAATAATTCATTTTTTGTAAAATAAACTGAGCCTCAGTACCTATTCATTTGGGCTCTAGATCGATAAATTCGTCCTGAATGGATGGAAATCTTATGCAAAAGTGCATGCTGAATGGTCTCCTGAGAGTAATGACAAATTTGTAACATGTTATCAAGATGTGTGTTAACGATAGTGCCTTTTTTGAGTAAGAGAAAAAGTGAGTTATATTCAAACGCTTCTTAAGAATATATAACACGTTATTTTGTATACACATCAAATTTTTTTTTTTTTATCGATCATAATATATATCTCTAGCAATGTTAGCGATTAAATAGATACTTTCTCTAGGTCTACCCTCACCAACTTCTTTTATTTCACCCATGGAACAAGGCATTGTCCCTATGCTGACCCACGTAGGTGTACATAACTATCCTTGTTCCCTGCGAGAGGTGGTTAACTAATGTTTCGAGGCACCATTTGACTTGTAATCTTTTACATTCAAAGTGCTTATTTATCTCTGTAAGAAGGAAGACACAATTAGCACAAATTTTAAAGAGATTTATTATATTTTATCATAATATATGTAAACTATCGGATATGATGACTCATAATCTTTTACATTCAAAGTGCTTATTTATCTCTGCAAGAAGGAAGACACAATTATCACAAATTTTAAACGGATGTATTATATTTTATCATAATATATGTAAACTATCGGATCTGATGGAATTCACATGAAAATTGTATGAGACCCATAAGATTTAATGGTAAAGATGTTTAATGTATATCTAAGTTAATGGTTGTGTTAACCAGTGCCCCCAACACTAATTAAAAATACCAATAATAATTCACTTTTTCTACTCAGTAATTATGCATAGCTCGACAACTAGTGCTCGGACAATGCAAAGTTTCCTGAGTCAGTTGCTTTGTAAGTTCTTAACAAAGACACTAGCTAATAAAATCATTAATTAAAACACGCTTTTTTCTCCCTTTTTCATGAGCATCGAAATTGTCCTCAACACTTCCTCACAACAATGAAACATTAGGGACACTATTGTAATCACATAAGTAATTAACCTATAGTTTATCAAACTTTTGCCTTTTTCGTAACCACCTTTCTCGGCCTACATAGGACGGTTCTCACCTTATCTCAAGAATTAGTATATGTATTTCATATTTAACGTGCTTTCCTTCTATGAAATACTTTCCATTTCGAAACAATTGGCGATATTAGTGCACATCAGAAAGTGCTTTGCAAAGTGTCATCAGGTGTACAGAGCGGAGCCTGATTCATGGACATCTAGATTCTCTATTTCATGAGTTAGCAAAAATGCGCAAGAGCAGTATTTGCTCATATTAGCTCTTATTAAATCTTAATTTATTCTAAGAATTTGACATAGGCCTATGACTTCAAATAAATTAAATGAATAGAAAATAAAACAGGACCAAATCACCTACGTTTGACTAAAACAGGCTGGGCTAGATTAAGCTGGAAATGGGCTAAATATGTCTTACGAGCCTGATTATTGTAATGGGCAATTTTGTTGGCCATGTTTATTTCATTAAGACGGACAAATACTCGTCTTTATTAGTCTCTGCTTTAATCTCTTTTTCAATCTCTTTCAATGGTCTTGCGGGCTTAAATTTGACAATGAAAATGATGACCAGGACAATTAAACAGACCCAATATACAAAGAGCAAGCTCACCATAAGAAAATCACGTTTATAATTTTTAACAGAAGTAATGTCTTATCTATATTTCAATCATGCACATTAGACCAACCAATAAAGTCAATATACTAAGTGATGTAACAGACTCTTATTGGGTATTAAATATGTCCCATTTGATTAAACGCTTGGCTACTTGCAACTTTACCAAATCAGTTAGTATACCGATTTTGTTAACAGTGAAGAAGACTAATTCCAGCCATTTGAAACATTGAAAATGACTTTAATTTTGCGAAAACCTAAATTTAGGGTTAGGGTTTGAAGAAAATTTGTGATTTAGCCCCAATTTGTTATTTTGGAGCAACAAAATGGGTCAAACGATGTTGTTGCACTATTTTGTTGATTTCATTTTTCTAGCAAGTCATATCGAATGGTTTATATTTAAGTGATGCCATGTTGGGTTTTCTCGCCACATAAATCGTCAATGGCACCCAAGTAAACTATTTTAAACTAATGTGGCACTCAGGTAGTCGAATAAAAAGTTATGACACTCAAGTGAACTTTGTACAAGAATCATAATACTTGTGGTTCTGTCCATTCTTGACACTCATTAGTTGGCTTATACCACCAAGTGAAACTTCTCCTACTCAATATGTGGTTCTGTCCATTCTTGCCCCCATGCCATCCTACAAATCTGCAAGGAGTTGCATCTTGTCCAAACTCTTTTGACCTTATGGTCATTCTCTACCATTATGAATTGGTTATGGGTCTAGTCCATCTACAAAAACTTATAACTGCTAATAAGGTCTTGCTCTAATTTCATTTGTAACAACTCGTGTGGGCCAACCCTTTAAAAGGAATACTCTATGCATCACACAAGGTAGTGTCTATTTGGGGTAGGTGTTTACTTATGAATCACTCGTTAGGGTCTCTCACCATTTGATATGGGATTGTGGGATGTTGCAATGCATATGTCTTGTCTTCCCACAGAAAAAAAAAAAATTATATTGGTGGGTAAGAAGGTAAAAAAAGTTCTATGAAGATGGATTATTATCCTTAGTCTTACATACATGAAGTCATGTGGCCTTGTTCATAATGACCATTTTAATCTTCCACAGCATCAAGTAAGCATTCTCGCTTTCATCAATTTAAAATTGTATCTCGTCTTTTGGATCTTTCAGTTGTATATTTTATAGTCTATCAAGAAAAGCAAAAGAAGAAAAGAGATGCAATGTGTCTTCGTTTTGCACTTTTACGGGTGATTCTTTATTCCCAAAAGGAAAAGGAAAAGTAAAAGTAAAAGAGAGATGTGATGTCTCGGTTCAATATATTAATACACCTAAAAGTCCTTTGCTACATTTTTCATGTGGAAGCAAAGGGCTAATGCGTATCATATACTAAAGAATGACCTCATGATCACTGGGAGAAGTAAAGCATAAGATCCGACCAAAAAAATACGTAAAGCATAACATGAAATCGCTCTTTATCATCCCATGTTCACCGGATTAAAAGTAGGCTTGTGCATGAAAATGAATATCACATATTGATCAAATTAGTCACTTGTGGATCAAGCAAATTTCTCTTATCGAGCCAAGCTTTTGCCATCTTTTAAATTTTTTAAACATCATTGTGTTTTGGAGTGACTTGCTAGCTTGTGCAATTCTAGAAGACAGTAACTTAATATTTCAAGGAGCGGATTGTCAAGATTTTAGAATAGTAGAGCCCAATTATTTATGGGTTATAATGGGTCTTAATCATGCACACTTGCAACCCACCAAACAATGCCTCCTCATGTTTGGGCCAGCTAATGCAGTTTGGGCCGTTGTCGGGCCAAGCTTGCAAAGTCACTCATACCTTGTAGATTTCAGACAATAGCAGCCATGCACATCACGTGGTGGATTGGTCTCGTAGAAAAAAAATTCACAATCAAATTAAGTATTATGACATATACTTGTAATCATTGTTAATAATCATAGATGGACAAAATATTAGTATAAGACGACGAACCCACGTATCTTAAATGGGCAAGTACATCGAGAGCATATTGATGAACTACAAAATTCACAAACGAGGAAAGAGAAAATTGGATTTGGTATGTATATGACCAAATCAAAACTTCATAATCAACAACTCCAATTCAATTCAACCATTTAAAATAAAGTCAAATTCGGATGAAATTTTGGTTAGGACATATATCAAGATAGTGTATCATACTCATGACTTAAACCTTTTTATTTCAAGTGGTGCTGAGACCATATGTCGAGGATTCTTTTTCTCCTACAAATTATTTGGTGAATGCAGCAAACTATTAAAAGACACTAGCTTGATGGAGTCGCTCTCACTGTTGAACAATAAATCTTTGTTTTGACACTAGTGATGTTGTGGAATACGACCTCTTCAATCTCCAATTCAGTTTAACGATGTTATCAATGTGGCCTTCATTTGTTTGGTTACCCCACTAGAAAATTGTGCGGATAAAACATATTTTAGAAAACTAATTGACTAAATAACACTATAGATATGAGACAAATATAAACCGGAGAAATTTTGATGTATTGCCCCCTTTTGGATAATGTCTCCAACTCATTTGATAACAAGAATGTATATAGTTTCATTTTATGGATGAAAGTCAAGTGTCATCATTTATGAGCAATTAAAGGGACGAAATTAAAGTTCATATGATTCTTTAGGAAAAAAAAATGTCACCCGAGAGTAAGGCAAGCTAGTGAAGCTCCAAAGGAGGAGGAGGAGGTCACTGACAGTGGAGTAATGGTAGAGGAGTGTGGCTCGATTGAAAGCTAGATTGGACCAGGGGAGGTTGAAGAAGGAGGTGGAGAGTGAGAGAAGGAGGAGGGGTTGTGATAGTGGACATTGGTGATGAGGAGGAAAGAGTTTTGTGGGCACTTTGGTGGTGAAGAAGAGACGAAGATGAAGAGCAACTGAGATGATAATTATCAAATGGATTTCTGTTAGAAAATAGAATGACTATCATTCGTGCAGACCAACACCATGGCCGAAATTGTCCAATTCATGGTTGCCGTGATTTGTTAGTGTGATTGACCCCCCCCCCCCGGGAACTTCCCCGGGAACTTCCTAATCTCTTTTTTAATCTCACTAAATCAAACTTATACACCAGTAAACCCAATAGGTCTCACTAAATCAAACTTATACATTGGTAAACCCGATAGGTGGATGTGCTGCTTTGAACATGATTCTCCTAATTAATTTCTCTAGTAACATAGTTTTCATGCATATTGTCGTTTGGCAATGGATGAATATTATTTGATGAAAGTGGTGGTGATGCTAATGTTAGATTGTGTGTTTATATGTTTGTGTTTATATATTTTGCATCAATTTTTTTTTTCTGTCAAAAACAAATTCCTTTTATTGCTTCAAGTGATTCCAGAATAATAGCCTACGCGGGCCTCTGGACATACAAGGTCCCATAAAATTTGAGAGGGATTAGTAGTCCTATTACAAGGTAAATTATTTCATCTATGAGCCTTGGCAACCCTATCACCCACTTGGTTCTCTTCTCTTTCGCAGTGGGCCGTATAATTTGGTTCCTCCAAACCCTATGGTTTTTCATACTTGATCTGTAAAGCTTGTTAACGCTGTATTTTGTACAAATCTACAAATTATGCTCTACGTTGTCTAAGTATGATTTTTGATGTTGCCCTAATTTCTAATTCTTTTCATTGGTTGGGTGTGATTTGAGAAAATGGTCTAATTCAGTTTCGCTGAGATCATCTTGTCTGGACTTCTGGGAAGGTCCTTGTTCTTAGTTGACATCTGAATAAGCTAATATACACAATCAATTTGTTCCCAACCGGGTCAGGAGATCGTGGACTAATGAAGGAGGTACACAGAATCTTGATGAAAGTGGCAGTGACGCTAATGTTAGATTGTGTGTGTATATATCTGTGTTTATATATTTTGCGTCAATTTTTTCTGTCAAAAACAAATTCATTTTATTGCTTCAAGTGATTCCAGAATAATAGCCTACATGGGCCTCCGAACATAAGAGGTCCCATAAAATTTGAGAGGGATTAGTAGTCCTATTACAAGGTAAATTATTTCATCTGGGGGCCTTGGCAACCCAATCGGCTACTTAGTTCTCTTCTCTTCCGCAACGGGTCGTATAATTTGGTTCCTCCAAGCCCTCTGCTTTTTCATGTTTGATATGTAAAATTTTTTGACGCTGTATTTTGTACAAATCTACAAATTATGCTTTACGTTGTCTGAGTATGATTTTTGATGTTGCCCGGTTCTGTAATTCTTTTCATTGGTTAGGTGTGATTTGAGAAAATGGTCTAATTCAGTTCAGCTGAGATCATCCTGTTTGGATTTCCGGGGAGGTCCTTGTTCTTAGTTGACATCTGAATCAGCTAATATACACAATCAATTTGTTCCCAACTGGGTCCGGAGATCGTGGACTAATGCAGCAGTTAAACAGAATCTTTTGAGATCGTTGACTAATGCAGATTTTTATATGAAATTTTTAGTCGTAAATGTAGTTGTCCCACGATGCAATCGACAAAGTTTTTAGCCATATGTAGAGCCCTTAGAATGAGCAGCTTACTCAACACAGTTGAGTCAACCGAGATCTACTTTATGTTAGTAGTTCTTACTGCAATTAACTGCAGACTCCATCAAGAAACTTTAGATCTTCACCTTTTTATCTTCTTTTGCATTATGGGTGGTTTACTAAATCGGTTTTTCTGGTTTGGTTCAAGATCATTATGGGGTCGTCCCCTTCTCTGTGTTGGTGATATACGATGACTTCTACAATTTCATAGCAATGCCAAACGACATGATCTTAATTTTTACTGGAAGCAGTTAACTTATCATCTAATTCTAAATTATCAATTCTATACGTTATCATAAGCAAACATATAGAATTGTCAATGTGCGAATCATCATCCATTAAGATGCAAAGCTGCATTTACTTTTGGAATTCTGAATTTTGATTAACAAGGATAATTTCCTGTGCTCGCAAGTCGTGTACCTAAATCCATTGGACGAGGTTTGCCACCTTTAAGGAATAGAAGCTGCACTGGGATGGCCTCAAAGAAGGTAAGCCCATTCTCTTCCTCTCTTAGTTTTGGTTCTTTGAGTTTTTGATGAGGATAATGAGCTCCAATCTGTCTATCATATGATGTGCATATAATTGGCTAGAATAATCCTAGATTTTGGTAGGGTTGTTAAATGGGTGGGATGGGTCAAAAATGTCCTGGCCAAATTGATCATTTAACCCAATTTGGCATGTTTATAGGTAATACAAATTTAGTGACCCATACTCGACCTAATCTGTTATTGACCCAACCTGTATTTCTAAAATATATCCATTTGTAATCTATATATCTCACTTTAAGCTTTTCATGTGTATGTGCTACCTGAATAAAAATTTCATATAAAATTTAAAAAGTAAATTAGCACAAGTAAAAAATGTCAGTAAATTAAGTAGAAAACATTAAAAAAAAAAATCTATAGATTGAAATGCTTATTATAAAACCTGCAGATTCTCCTGTTGACCTTCACCATAATCACTAATCAGCACATTATTTAATCCCATCAGTACAACCATAACTTTTTGCTTATAATTGATATCAACATTTTAAAATTGTATTCACTTGATAAAACTATACTGTAAGTTGTCATGCATTCATCTTTAGAGTGAAAAAGAAGATCTCTATTTCGACTATAACATGTGCATAAAGTATTCAACTTTTGCAACCAAAAAAAAAAAAAAACATATTTTAGCAAAAGGAAATAGAAAAAAATAAGAGGGGTGCGAAAATTGGCCATCGAAATTATCCAGAAAATAAGACAAATAAACTGCCAATATTTTAGGTAAAGCAATAATCTCAAAACGGAAGGATTAAAGGATTGGCCCAAGCTCACGAATGTTATGCGGAGGGACGACTACGAAACAAGCGTGTCAGCTCACGTGGGCCTTGCTCGGTCACTCGCCCTCAAACACTGTGGGCTATTTGGTGACTGCCGGTTGGCGCCTTTACTAATAAATGGATTGAAAATGGGTCTTGTGAAAATCCATTTAAGATCCAATCTTATTAAACCATAATATTTTAGACCCCTTTACACACGGTCCTTAAATATTTATAACCCGTACACAATCTGATCTTGAAAAGAGGCAAAAATTGGCCCATGATCCATTTTAGATAGGCTTGATACCATGTTAAGTTGGACTTGAACAGGTCTTTAAAAGGCTTAATGGGAAGAAACATACAGGAGATTCGCCCTAAGGTAAGAGACCTTACAATGTCACCCTCATATTCTCTCTCTTTGAGAAGAAAAGTATTGGAGGGAATTAGGGGGGCTGGGCATGCAGGCATCAACTCATTAAAATAAGGAATACAATCCTATTGACCCAACCAGGCAACTTATCAAGCGGGGCGGCCCCAACTCGGGTTGAAACATCATGTTCTTTGGTTAGGTAACTTTGTAACTAGACACCAAGGATCCAAAGAACACCTATGGTTACGAGGTAACAAGCTGAACGAGGGAGTTGTAAAGGCCAGAGAGCTGAAGTAGAAAATAATATGCTATTCTAAAGTGGGTCATCAAATTTTTTCAGGGTATTTCTATAACAATTGTTTTGATGATTGCGGTCACATGCCACATGCTTGCTTTCTAGATCCATTATTAAATGAAAGTTGTCCATCTGCAAACACGAAGTTGCGCTCTCTTTTGTTAATTTTGACGTTCAATGTGTGCGGTAAAGAATTAACAGGTCTAAGGGTGTATTTGGCTCAGTTTTCCTAATAGTCTTTTGGCCTCCAAAGCCCCTTAAAAAATGTTGAAGCATTTAGCAAGTATCTTGAAAGCCTTTGGCCAAATGCTAGCATTGAGAATGCTAAAAACTAAATGCTTTTCTCACTTAGCCTTATGAAGTAGCATTTGTGGAATAATGAAAATAGAATTAAAATATTTTTTTTCCTTTGAAAATTACTATCACTAATTCTTTAATTTTTCGATTTTGCCTCTCCTTGTAGCTATTCATCTTCTTCATGTGAGGGCAATTGGTGAAGGGCTAGCAAGGCCAGATTTGGCTGGCGAAGGGCCGGTGAGTGGCCGGCGAAGGGATGGCGAGGGTTGCGTGACCCAAGTGACCTTTAGCAACCACTGCTTGGGTCGCACGACCTTAGGCGAGGGTCGTTTAGGGTCGCGCTCGCGACCTCACATGACATTTGCCTGGGGTCGCGCAACCCTTGCAAACTCAAGCAATGGTCATCGGGGGTTGCGCGACCCTTGTGAGACCTAGCTGAGGGCCACCTAGGTCATGTGATGGCATGCTACCCTAGCCGAGGGTCGCCCAAGGTCATGCGAGCTCAAGGTGGCCCTCACCGGAGGTCAAGCGACCTTAATCGACAGCCATCGACACCAAATTTGCCTTGCCGACGACCATAGTCCTTTGTCGACTCCGGTGAAGGGTTTGGTTATTTTTAATAAAAAATATTAAAAAATACACTTAAAACTCATTGTAAAAGTTTTTTTTTTTCCAAATACTACTTGAAGTCAAAGTCCCTATGCAAAAAGTTTTTATTAAATACAATTTATATTTCCCGAAAAAGTTTTAGCTTTCAGTATTTGCATCACACCCAAAACCCATTTGCAAAGTTAAACCAAACTCAATTTAAGAACAAAGGTCCAACGGTTATTCCTACTTTATTATCCTAATTAACTTCATTTCATCTATTTCTTTAAGCTGTGTAATTTATGGGTGAGGCTGTGTAAAAAATAAGTACATCATTGGAAGTCCATTACCTTGTTACATTAATCTAGGCATTTTATGGCGAAGAAGAAGAATATGGGCGATCAATCTAGGCATTTTATGGGAAAGAAGAAGAAGAAGAAGAAGAAGAAGAAGAAGAAGAAGAAGAAGAAATCTACTAGTTCACATCAAATTGATATACTGATCAGTCGGCATATATTACTAGTTCAATTTATGAGTTAAATCAATATTTTAAATAGGGTCGATTCTACAAAATTAATTGATGTTTTGTTAAAAAAACCAATTCACCGCCCTTCTCGATTGCTTATTAGAGCCTAACAAAGCACACATGAAGTCTCTCTATATTGCTGGTTACTAACTATATTGCATGATAACTAGTTACACATATTTTCAAAATTGTTTATATATGTTCAAAATTAGCTTTTCTGTTTAAATCTGACGGTCCAAGATATTAAAAGATCGGTTTCTGTCTTTGAGGCCACTAAAGCGTAGTGTTGTTATTTTGTTCAATTGGGAACAAAGTAATTTAATATAATGCAAGGTCAGTGGGAGGAAATTTATTTTTCCTCATACTCTATGTACATGATATTTTGCTTACAAGTTGTGACCTTGAGACATCTTATATCCTTTGTACTGAGGTCTGTAAGGATTGTTTTTGCCATATTATATTAGATTTTCTCGAAGGACATTTGCTGATTGTATATTGGAAATATTCAATATACATCATTGCAAGCCAGGAATTGCTCCTGTTGTTAAGGGTGATGGACTGAATCTATCACATTATCCTTATTTAGATATTGAGAAAATCTAATTAAAGGGTGTACCTTGTGTCAGTGCACTTAAAAGTATAATGTATGCTCGAATTTGCACTAGACTAAATATTGTCTTTGTGACGGAACTTCTAGGTAGAAATTAATCAAATCCAGGACGTGATCTCTGGGTTACTGCCAAGAAAGTTTTTAAGGTACTTAAAGAGGACAAGAGATTATATGTTAATTTACAGACATGTTCAGTTCTTGTAGTTAGTAGGGTATTTAGATGTAAACTTTGCTGGCCGTTATGATGACATGAGATCAATAACAGAATACATATTTATGTTAGTAGGAAGTGCAATAAATAAAGTTCTATGGCATCTTCTACTATGTAAGTAGAGTTAGTAACATTTTTTTTATGCTGTTACTTGGGCTATTAGGCTCCGGAATCTCATTAAGGGGTTGCCCATTTTTAATTTTATGGAATGACCCATACGGCTGTATTGAGTCAATAAATTTGTAGTATTATTTATTAACTACAGAGGTCTCAAGGGGTCTATATATATGGCGATCAAAATTTTTGACAAAAAAAAAACGGTACAGAAATGTGACGTTATAATATAATATATTTTCACAGATGATATGGTTGCAGATCAACTAACTAAAGGCCTACGCCCATGTGTATTTGAGCGACATGTGATTAGCATGGGCCTAGGAGCATAATAAGATGATGTTGTTTAGTGGGAGCTATTTTGGCTTTACTTTGATAAATTTTACATCTGTGTTCGTTACATTTAGTAACGGTTTGATATGTATCAACTTTTACATTCAATAAAATATTTTTGAATGTGTTGTTATTATGTTGAATACATATTGATAAAGTCTCAAGATACTGTATAAACCTTGAGTGAAGACTAGGGGCATCCAGTTATTAGCCTTATCCATATGTCTTGTTATACATAAAGAATGGTTAACCGTAAGGACAAGACATATGTGGGTTCCTTGGAACCATAAAGACATTTTCTAGTGACACAAGTTTTTGTGACGCTTAAGGTAAGAGAATGGGCATTCTCTAGTGACACAAGTTTTTGTGACGCTTAAGGTAAGAAAATGGTTACTGACAAATGGGGTCTCTCTACGAGAGATGTTGTCCATTTGACACACTACCATATTAAATCCATATCAATAAAGTTGAGAACATTCGTGACCATGGAAGGCTTTGTGTGTATACATGCAGTTACCGCCATGATTCGGTGTTTGAGACTTTATGGGATAGGATTGACTATTAAGAATTATCTCTAGACCAAAGTGCGCACATACAGTACGATTTCAATTAATATAGTCCAAGTGGGAGAATGTAAGAGTTTTCCTAATGTGGACTACATTAATTGATATTGTAATTTACCGTTTAACGGTTACCGTTTTATGGGGTTTGGTCTAAGGTGAGATAGAAGGTTTCTTAATTAGTCTAATATGGGGCTGGCTAGTGTGGGCCGAGTTGAGCCTGGCCCGTAATGAGGGGGTCTGGTTGGAAACTCTATAAATAGTGCTCAAGTCTCTTCTCTAACTCTAATTCTCACATGTATCCTCACTTAAGGGGCCTTTACCTAAAGCTAAACGTGAGGGGGCCGCCTCATTGAGCCAGTGATACGGAGGGCAATAGAGGAGAATGACTTGTGCGTGAAACATTGTGTTTCCGCTTCCGCTTCAAGAACGATGAATCCCAAAACAGGTGCGTTAATCTTTCTACTCAATTATGCATGTTCTTGTTCTGGTTATGGAGATCTTGGGATCGCAATTTGCGTCCAACATGTGGTATCAGAGCAACCATAACCCTAGAACTCGAACGCAAAATATTTATGCCATAATTTGTGATTTTCGAGATTTTTTGTCCAATAAAAATAAAATTAAATCACAAATTCAGACTGGGCTCGATGAGACGAGTAAGACAATCGGCGGCGCGTCGCCGGGGGAGGCCTCACGCATCCCCACGCGCGACCACGCACCGCCGGGGCGTCGGAGACGCACCCCACGCGTGATCATGCGCCCTCACGCGCTCCCACACGTGGGACGCGGCTCGCACGTGCGCTCCACGCGCCGCGCACTCAGGCAGCACGTGCGGGCACGTGGAGCGTCGGATCGACGCGTGGTTGGCGGCGTTGGATTCGTATGGCCGTTCTCTACCTTGTGGTGAATTTATTTTACATTTTTTATGATTTTATGGACGTGAAAATACATACGGAACCCTAAATACGTGTATTTTTAGTGTATTTTTGTGTATTTTTCTTGTATTTTTTGTGATTTTGGAAATACAGGTGATGGGTTACTAGTATGTTATCATATAAACATTATGAATGTGTGATTCATTAATAAAATCAAACTTTATTATAAATTGAAACTGGCTTAATGAGATACAATTAGTATGGGATAATATTTTAGCTATGTATTGAGGTGATGAGAAACATTTTACTCAAGCATACTCCTTTACGTGCTGGTAATCTGTAATTGGGGTGTACAAGAGATGTTTTTTTTTTCCTATGTTATGAGAAGTTTCTTGTGTTGTTGTGATCGGTGATCTCATTGGAGTCTGTCTTTCAGGTTATATATATGATTAATCTTTTATTAATGAATAAAGCAATGTAATTAGCATGATATGTGATTTTGGTGATATGCTGCCCCTATCACTAAAGTTAAAATAACATGTATATGATGTATGTGAGCAGTAAAGTTTATATCCCTGATATGAGAGAGTTTCAATTATTCAATTGAGTAGTGACCGCCAAAGTGGCACGCTTGATTGGATTTGAGAAATTTCGGTTTCGTATATTGATTGAGATGTCTCCTAGTCTAATGCATAGTCATACTCCCAAAGGAGGTGATTGTGTATTAGTTCATGGAGGGATACATGATGGTGTGGTGGAGGAGTGACTGATCCTAGTGGTTCATATGCCCAAAGGTGATGAATTCACGAAGATTGGAATATATTCTCATAACCGCTATCATGTGGGGAGTGTACAATTGCATATCATATATTTTGCCCAAAAGTGATTATATGATTATGCGTGTAACTCTCTGGATGTGTACTTGTACGTCAAGTTACACAGTGCTCACATGATGCTAATTACATACATTGCTTGTTATGTGAGTAATAAGGTTTATATCCCTGGTATGAGAGAGTTTCAATAATTCAATTGATTAGTGACCGCCAAAGTGGCACGCTTGATTGGATTTGAGAAATTTCGGTCTCGTATATTGATTGGGATGTCTCCTGGTCTAATGCATAGTCATATTCCCAAAGGAGGTGATTGTGTATTAGTTCATGGAGGGATACATGATGGTGTGGTGGAGGAGTGACTGATCCTAGTGGTTCATATGCCCAAAGGTGATGAATTCACGAAGATTGGAATATATTATCATAACCGCTATCATGTGGGGAGTGTACAATTGCATGTCATGTATTCTGCCCAAATGTGATTATATGATTTTGCGTGTAACTCTCTAGATGTGTACTTGTACGTCAAGTTACACAGTGCTCACATGATGCTAATTATATACATTACTTGTTATTTTAGTCACATTTTCTGTAATTAATAACTCAAATATTATTGAGGTTTTTACTACTTCAAATTTTAAGTTGTGGACATATGCTTTACTGCTTGAGAAAATAGCAATAGAATTTGCTTACTGTCCATGAAGCGTTCCATTTTGGAACACTTGAAAAGAGGTTTGCCTGCGGACTGCACTACTATAAGATGATGGAAGCCTTAGTTGCTTGAAATTATGTCTTGTCTAATATCGAAATTAGGACACATCTGCAAAGATTGTGTTTAAGTCCTAATGACATATACATCTCGTATATGGTTAAAATGTTGTTTCCAAAAGTTTTATATTTAGGGAAAATGGCCGAGATAAAGAATAAACTGGTTAAAATTAGTCTTGAAGGTTGTCAGGCCTAATGGTAGCGGTAAGTATTTTGGCAAGTATGACATTACTGAATTGCTTAAAGGGTCATTTGTCAAATACTTGGTAAATTCTGGAGTGGTAATTTAATTACTATGCCTGAAAATCCTGACAAGAAGATTTGGCTAAAAGGCATGAAGCACCATAATGAACATGGTGATGAGTATGATTAGTAAAACTAATTTATCCGGTCTTCTATGGGTTGATATTTTGAAAGCAACTCTTTTCACATACAAAAGGTGTTTTCTTACCAAAGTTGTTTCATAAATTTCTTTTGAGTTATGAACTGGACATAAATTACTTGAATTATATTAAATTTAGAGGTGTCATGCAGAAGTGAGGTTATCTAATCCAATATTAAGCGTGTTGAAATTTAGATCCACTCGAAATTATTTTGTATCTTACTCAGATTGTTCAAAGGGGTATTGATTTTATGACCCTAATAAAGATACAAGAATTATGGAATCACTTACAGTAAAGTTTCTAGAGATTGACGTAATTGTAGAGGATAGCTGCTCTCAGATTATTAAAGATAATAGTATGATGGATGTTACTATGTTTTTGTCTTTGCCTATACAGATAATTATGAAATCTCCTGTACCATAGACTAAACTTGTTGAGGTTCAAGATACTATGATTGATATAGTTTATGATGAAATTTTTCAAACCTCTCAAGTGTAGAATGAAGTGGTTGTATTAGGAGATTTGTTAGGGAAATACGATCAGTTATACCATCAGACTATATAGTATATTTGTGAGAGCGTGATTACAATATCCACTACATGGTTGTTTTAGCGACACACACGCACACACACACACACACACACACACACACACACATATATGTCGTTTCTTGTTCTTAGTCAAGTATGTGATTAGATGCCATAAAAGATGATAAAGTCTTCACTCTGAAAGAGGGGTGGGTAGTTTATAGTGAAGAAATAATTATTTATTTCTAGTATTTTTAAAGATTCTTTCAGAGTGAACGTGTCATTAATAATTTATTTTTGATATGGAGTGATGCCAAATGGATACAAAATCTATATAGTGCAATCAAAAGATTTTGCAGCACATGTTTTAAGTAAACTTGTGTGTAGACTGAAAAGTCTTATTTTTGGTCTTAAGCAAATTTCCGGACAATATTATTAAAGTTTCATAGTGTTGTCTTTTTATTAAGTTGGGAACAAAGTAATTCAATATACTGTAAGGTCAGTGGGAGGAAATTTATTTTTCTCATACTCTATGTACATGATATTTTGCTTACAAGTAATGACATTGAGGTATCTTTTGTCATTTGTACTGAGGTCCGTAAGGATTGTTCTCGACATATTTTATTAGATTTATCTCATAGGACATTTGCTGATTGTATTTTGGAAATATTCAATATACATCATTACAAGCCAGGAATTGCTCATGTCGTTAAGGGTGATGGACCGAATCCATTACATTGTTCTTATTAAGATATTGAGAAAATCTAGTTAAATGGTGTACCTTGTGTCAGTGCACTTAAAAGTAGAATGTATGCTCGAATTTGCACTAGACTAAATATCGTCTTTGCGACGGGACTTCTAGGCAGATATCAGTCAAATCCAGGATGCGATTACTGGGTTGCTGCCAAGAAAGTTTTAAGGTACTTAAAGAGGACACGAGATTATATGTTAATTTACAGACATGTTCAGTCTTGCAATTAGTATGGTATTTAGATGTAAACTTTGCTGGCTGTTATGTTGACATGAGATCAATAACAGAATACATATTTATGTTAGTAGGAAGTGCAGTAAATAAAGTTCTATGTCATCATTTACTATGGCAGTAGAGTTTGTAATATTCTTTTAGAGTGTTACTTGGGTTATTAGGCTCCGGAATCTCATTATGGAGTTGACTGTTTTTAATTTTATGAATTGACCCATATGGTTGTATTGAGACAATAAATTTGTAATATTTTTATTAATTACAGAGGTCTTAAGGGGTCTATATATATGTCGGTCAAAATTTTTTACCATAAAGAAACTGTATAGAAAGGTGACGTTATAATATAACATATTTTCACAGATGATATGGTTGCAGATCCACTAACTAAAGCCCTACGCCCATGTGTATTTGAGCGACATGTCATTAGCATGGGCCTAGGAGCATCATGAGATGTTGTTGTTTAGTGGGAGCAATTTTGGCTTTACTATGATAAAGTTTACATCTGTGTTCGTTACATTTAATAACGGTTTGATATGTATCAACTTTTGCATTCAAAAGCATTTTTGAATGTGTTGTTATTATGTTGAATACGTATTGGTAAAAGTCTCAAGGTATTGCTTAAATCTTGAGTGAAGGCTAGGGGCATCCAGTTATTAGCCTTGTGCATATGCCTTGTTATATATAAAGAAATGTTAACCATAAGGACAAGGCATATGTGGGTTCGTTGGAACCATAAAGACATTCTCTAGTGACACAAGTTTTTGTGACGCTTAAGGTAATAGAATGATGACTGACAAATGGGATCTCTCTACGAGAGATGTTGTCCATTTGACACACTACTATATTAAATCCATATCAATAAAGTTGAGAACATTCGTGACCATGGAAGGCTTTGGGTGTATACATGCAGTTACAACCATGATTCGGTGTTTAAGACTTTATGGGATAGGATTGACTATTAAGAATTATCTCTAGACCAAAGTGCGCACATACAGTACAATTTCAATTAATATAGTCCAAGTGGGAGAATGTAAGAGTTTTCCTAATGTGGACTACATTAATTGATATTGTAATTTACCGTTTAATGGTTACCGTTTTATGGGGTTTGGTCTAAGGTGAGATAGAAGGTTTCTTAATTAGTCTAATATGGGCCTAGCTAGTGTAGGCCGAGTTGAGCCTGGCCCGTAATGAGGGGGCCTGGCTGGAAACTCTATAAATAGTGTCCAAGTCTCTCCTCTAACCCTAATTTTCACACGTATCCTCACCTAAGGGGCGTTTACCTAACGCTAAACGTGAGGGGGCCGCCTCATTGAGCCAGTGATACGGAGGGCAATATAGAAGAATGACTTGCGCGTGGAACATTGTGTTTCCGCTTCCGCTTCAAGAACGATGAATCCCAAAACATGTGCGTTAATCTTTCTACTCAATTATGCATGTTCTTGTTCTGGTTATGGAGATCTTGGGATTGCAATTTGCGTCCAACATATACCACTATCCAGTGTCGAGGAAGTAATCATGCTTAGCAACTAAGATGAGGAGTCAAGCTCCTAACTCTCGCCTACCTCCCGATGACTCATGTTGGCTTAACTGATCACTTCCAAATACCACATGTTCTGGAAATAGTGGAGCTGATTTGTGAAATAGCATACTAGTTCACTCTGTTTCTGTCACCTGCCTGAGTCCCTTCCCATCAAATAGTTTGTCTCAGCCCTCCCTAAGGGATTTAAGGAGAGCGGGTTTAGCCGTATGTTGTTCGAGAATGGACAGCCCGTGCTCGCTCTCATTCATCCATGTTCTCTTGAGCCCTATCACACACAATGTTGATTGATTCTATTTGACTAACGAAAAAATTCGATTTAGTAAGAGTCACCACTAACCAACTAGGAGTCAAGTGGAACGTGGAGAGGTCCCTTCCTATATAAACTGGAAATCTATGATCGAGAATTTGGTTAAGCTAATAATTTAATTAATGCCTTTTCAATAACTAAACACAATTTTTTTTTTATTGAAAACATGATCCATGCGGTCTTCTTCATTTTAAGTCCCCAAGAACGTCCCATTAAATGCTCATGTATGGTTATTTTCGATAACATTTTTTAATTAATCATATGAGACAAAAACAATACCAAGTAAAAATTAATGAAAATCACACATTCAACGATGTAAAGCATAAAAATAAAGACACTGAAAATAAAACATGAACATCGAAACCCAGTATGAGTCGGCAAAAATATACGAGGTTTCATTATTTGAGAGTTAGGGCATGAACCCCATGAACTAGTTTGTAACTTAATGTCAAAAATCAAATTTCTACCAAAGAGAATTATCTACTAAACAAAATTTACTAAGTGATATTAGAAACAAAAAATTCATGGAAGCAATCTCTAAATGCAATCTAAGGTATATATATATATATATATATATATATATATATATATATATATATATATTTATATTCATTTTTCTTTTACTACTACTACTATTATTGTCGTCGTCGTCATTATCTTTCATCCATTTCATCTAAGACAAGCACGATCTAAGAGTTGGTTTATTCCAAAAATCAAGCAATGTAACTCCCTAAACTAGATGATTATGAATCAAATGAAATCCAATTAAAACTATTCTTAAAATGTAACTAGCAACTCGAGACTTGCATATTCTTACCAATTTATTTTCGTTTTCCGTTTATTTTTTTAAATATAATTTTGTTATTTTTGTTTTATTTCTTTCTTCCCTATATATTAGTCCCTCACGCCTTTCGTTCCATGGTTTTTTCTCCACATCCAGTCACTCACCAGAGAAAAATGAACGCACACTTTATACCGAGAACAGTGCACACATGCTTCACACCGCCACCTATCGTCTCCGAGCAACGTCGTCGTCGTCATTATCTTTTCGTCCATTTCATCTAAGACAAGCACGACCTAAGAGTTGATTTATTCCAAAAAACAAGCAATGTAACTCCCTAAACTAGATGATTATGAATCAAATGAAATCCAATTAAAACTATTCTTAAAATGTAACTAGCAACTCGAGACTTGCATATTCCTACCAATTTATTTTCGTTATCCGTTTATTTTTTAAATATAATTTTGTTATTGTTGTTTTATTTCTTTCTTTCCTATATATTAGTCTCTCACCCCTTTCGTTCCATGGTTTTTTCTCCACATCCAGTCCCTCACCGGAGAAAAATGAACGCACACTTTATACCGAGAACAACACACAAATGCTTCACACCGCCACCGATCGTCTCCGAGCACCATGGCATTCTCGCCATCACCCGCTTGCTGTCGCACGTACACGACCAAAGCACATTGTGGGTATACAGAATACAAAGATGGAAAGCGAAACAAAGCAGAGAAAGATTGATCGCAGAACCGAATACATAAACAACAATTCGAACCCTCGATACTGTTCAGGGAGATCCGCAAGCTATAAGACACGGTTTTAATATTGTACATTAAGTCAACCAATGTCATGATTTATCAAATCAATTCGAGCATGGCCGACCATAATAAGACTTCAAGAAATCCGAGTTCTAATTGGCATTAACATAACATGACTCTCGGATCAAGCATGAAAAGGAAACATGAATGCCTAAATGTACAATAATCCAATCATGCTAGGTTAAGCATTAAACGGAATGGATGTGGAACTCATTTCTTCTAGGAACCGTGCATTCTGATGTCATTTAGACATTTCATCGAACGGGTAAAGAACACCTCAACCAAGTAGCTTATATGCAAAATCAAAGTAGTGATTCATTTCAGATGGAGTAAGTATACTAGAGATGCCAAAAGTTTTGTACGGCACTCACTTTAATACAAAAATTTATTTTGGATCACTTAAGTGTTAAAAGTTTTGAGAAACGATCATTTTAGGACCACGTAGCACTTTTTTATTCATTTTTGAAGTAGACAAGTCTCGCCGGAGAGTACAGTTAGCTTTAATTGTCTAAAACAACACCTTTATATGTTTGCCCCAATTATAAACTGTAATTTTACTTGCAATTTAGGGTTTTTGTCTAAATTAGGTTTTTTCCTTTTCAATTTGCAGAAGATTAAAGAAGGAAAGTGGAAGATGAAGAAGGTGGTTGCTTCAGTCGTGACCATGCTCCATCACCGTTGTCATCATCGTAGGGGGAGAGAAGCTCCGTCGCCGCCGTCATCATGGCTGAATGGTCTCGCTTGCTTCTATCCTGAAAATGCTCAGATCCGGAACCTCAAGCCATTAGGAATGAGATATCTCAACTCGCACGCCAAATCGAGCTCGAAGCCCAAGCTTCCCTTGACAAAGACAATTTTTAGGTGTCTGTACACTAGACCGATGGGAGGACAAAGAGGAACAAGTGAAGGTCGACCGAGCTACAGGAAAGACTATCCCGAGGCTCTGACAGAGATTACCGATACCCAATCTGAAGGCCAAGGTGTTTCGCTTTATTGAATCGATACTTTGTGACAACACTTGTCCAAGAACCATAAGAGAGCACGCGACTCAAGTGATGGTAGCTCTGATTCGGTTCAATTGGAATGTGTTCGTGGGGTTGGTGTTGATGGGTTTGACTCTCGAAGCATTGATTTCGATGGGCTCGTGCCATTCCATCGAAGTCTTCACTTCGCCGATAACACTCGTGCAAAGCCCCTTGATTGACGAGATCAGTCGAAGCTGTCGAGGTCACAGCCAAGCATCGCTAAGAATCCAAGATCTTTTGCAGCTTCCTGAAGTTGATCTCTCTCTCTCTCTCTTCTCGGCTTTGATGCGGCTTAGGAGTTTCATTTTATCTTCTTCAATTTCCCTCTTTTCTTCTCTCTACAAATTTTCCTAGAAAATGGAAGGGCGTATTGAAAGATTCTTTCTCATACGGCATCGTTTATGAAGAGTATAGCCACGTCATAATCCATGTTAGACTTTTTTTAAAAATAAAATGCCACGTAACATTTTGGCTGGAACTTATCGTCAGAGGCACTTAAGTGATAATTTTTTCTCCAATTTGACACTTATGTGAGCCAACGGAAACTTTTAACATTAAAGTTAGTGTTATATATAACTTTTGGCACTTTTGATGTACTTATCCCTATTTCAGATCATTGCATCAGTAATTATATGAGTTCAAAAAACCAAAAATAGCTTCAATCGTGGTTGATTTTCGCGCAAACACAATTGAATGAGGGAATTGCAAGCTGGGTGATCTTCGTGCAGCTCCGCTTCCATGCGCGCACGAGTTCATTTTTGAATGTTTTGCGCAGAGAGAGAGAGAGAGATTGTGTGGCCCGGCTCTCCCATAGGAAATTGAATTGGGCTGAGTTGGACTCACGGGCTTAGTTTGATGGGATTGGCTTGTGCTGGTGTTGATGGTTGAGCCGGGTTGAACCGAAATTGGACTTGATGCCGATGGGCTGGGCTAGGGCCAGATGGACCAGTCCGGGTCATCGCATGGATGGACTCTCTTTTCTATATTTTATTTTATTTTGTTCTTTTACAGTTTTTTTTTTTTTTTTTCAAAAAATGCATGCTTGGCTTGTCGGCACTAGTCAGCATAGTCAACACCAGTTTTGTTCTAAATGTGTCGACAAGTATTAAAATGCCCCTATAAGTGAAAAACTATTGATCCGTTTCAGGGCGTACTTAGCACATTCAGTAAGCGCCTTAATGTGCTAAGCTCAAAATTTCACAATTATTGAGCTAGGAAATGACTTTGATCATTGTCAAATTTCTCAAGCATTGATGATTGCGACTTTGTATTAAAAGAGGGCCCTTGGATAATTACGGAGGGGCATGTTTGGGAAGCGTCAACCATATATGGATCTCGATAATAGGCAATTTAGGCAAGAACATGAAAATCATTTATGAGAACTTCAATGAACCCTTTTGGATGGGACTTATTCAAGGCAAGAAAAGAAAAGGTAGGAAGACCTATTAATAAAGATGGCAATTCTTAATCTATGATACGATAGAAATACAATGAGAGAAATCCAAATTCGGCAGGATACAATATGATTAATTCAAATTTGGTATGAGATGACACTTTTTCATGTACTTGATTTAGAAAAGAATGCAATTCGCAATCGCACTAAAACATTTTGGTAATGAAACGAAATAACAAGAACATCTGATAGGGACATGATTATCCGTCATGGTTGACTTGCTACCTTTACCTATTGAGGATAGATTTTTCCACATGTATGAAGAAAAGTCAAGTATGAAAGTAATTGATTGTGAGCTAGTAGGACCCATTAGGGCTCAAGCCCATATATATATATATATATATATATGGTTGATTCAGATTTGACAAGTTCTAAATTCTCAAGATCGAGTACTATGGGGATGATATCACAATAAAGGAGCGCATCTTTAGCATGACATCATTGTCGTCATTACTTTTTTTATTTTGTTAATATTAGTTGGGTCCCTTGGTCTCTACTTGACTATGAAAGTCTGAAAAATAAGAATTCGCCATCATTGTTTCGTCTCTGCTCCTTCCGCCATAGCAGGGGCTGCAAGCAGCAAGATGTTTTCGGTAGAGTTTGAATGTCTGGACCAATAAATCAACCTTTCATTTAGTCTAACGTTAGACCAACTCAAACCTTTGCCCTTTTTTGTCTTTTTCAAGCTTTGTGTACCTACATGGTAGGTACAAGTATACCTAGAAGACGATGGAAGGAGTTTCTGCAGCAGGCGATGCGCCCAACTCATCACCGTCAGCAAACGTCCGAAACGACATAAGTGAAACGAGAAAGCCTTCTATCATTTCCTTGGCGATCTTGAGAACAGCGATTGGTGATGAGATCGCCTCCCTCGGCCCAAAAGAGCTGAGCAGTCAAGTCCATGCAGGAGTGCTTTTGGAGGACAACAAGAAGCTAGGCGAGGCAAGAAATGACAAAATTCAGGCAAGTTCGAAAGGACAAAAATAACATGTTTTGCTCAGATCGATAATAATCTTGACAAAATATTTGGTTGGGGTTGTAACGCCCGCCATGAAACTGAAAGTGGATGTATGCAGGAAAAGTCAGAAGGAAGACCCCTTCCAGAGGATAAGTGGATCAATGAAAAAAAGACCACTTCCAGGATTTGCCGTATACACACAAGTATTGGGTTGACGAGCAACTAAACAAGAGCTGCTGGATGGTTCTGGCTAAGGCCTTATTAATTACTGGGGATTCCAACACCCTATTTTGGAAATGGACAGAAGAGGAGGAGTGGAACCGCTGCTTCTGCTATCCTAAACTATTAAGTTTTAAGTCAAACCTGATCGAGACTCTAGGTTGGGCCGGGTACAACGTATGAATTCGCTTCAACTAATATGACTTGCAAGCAGCGAGAAACCTTCTGTTGCCACTAAATGAGCACCTTTGTCTTGGCGCGTCATTAGTGTTATCTTGGCGTTTCTTATTTGCTGATTCCGCTGAATAGAAGCTGCTGAATATGCACTTCTTTCTGGCTGCAAGTTGCTCATTTAGCGGCAAACAATTTTTGCTGCCAAAAAAGCTTTTGATTACTTACATGAAAATGAGATACATTGGTAATCATCATCCTCGCTAGTGAACCCAACCCCTTGCTTCTTATATATTTCTGAGTTTCAGGTCTGATAGCAACAAAAGTTTCCTTGTCGCCAAGCTAAGAAGAGTTGACCGGTTGCAAATCGAAGGGCAATTTAAAACGATCATGCTCTCTCCTAAGACCATGTACGAAGTCGCAATCATTGTGAAGATGAGCCATCGAAGCTTCGGATGGCATGTTCCAGTGAAATTGGGTCTCGCCCTACCAAATGGAAACAAGTAGGGATATATGGAAAGGTTGGACATCCAGAAAAAGGAAGAGTGGATTCCCATTAGCATCGGCAAGTTCCATACGACACCCAAAACGGTCGGCGAGATAAGCTTTTCCCTCACGCAAACTGACATTTATTGCAAGTCCGACCTCCGTGTCAAAGGCGTTGTTTTCAGGCCAAAGTGAAAAATGGGGAGCCTGTCGGCGGAAGAAAAGTGAGCTCTCTGCGGAAGAGTTTCCTGTATTGAGGTCGGGCGATGCGGGAAATTTTTTAGTTGCAGCCAAATGTCCAGCTGCTGCAAGCAAACCTTCAGCTTGCAAGTTGGAGTTTTGTAGTCAAAATCTTATAAAATGATCAAAATATTATAGATGATCTTGTGTTGTATGTCGGCAGATAAGTCTGTATATAGATCTCACGAAGCTCCCGTAGCCTCCACAACATTCCTTGTAAACTCCCAACTATTCAATAAATTTCTATATTTTGTACATATCTTGTCCCTTGCCATTCCTCTGCTCCTTTGCTGGGTTCCACAGGCACGTCGATTCCGCAAACCAACACCAACCAACAGGGAGTAATCAGCCGATATAATGCGTGAATTGGGGCTTGAGTGTTTGTATTGATCTCCTCTCTATGTTTGGTGGTGCATCGTCATAACATGATATTTTTTCTGAATTCGTATCAGTTGGCAAACAATAAAAATTCACCGTAGGACTTTCGATTTGAATCATGCTGAGTTCTTCAGGTTTGCTGAGCAAGGAAATTGAAAATTTTCAGCTCACTCTGTTTGGACAAACTAGATGGTCGAGATGACAATGAAATACTATAACTCCATGCGATCGAATCAGAATGAAGAAACTTAATAGATGGATTAATGATCTAATCTTTTTAGGCCCCATTTGTTTCATGAAAAAATGAACGATTCAAAAGATATTTTTCCAAAAAAATGATTGCTTTTATCGCTTATAATTAATTAATCAATAGAAATTATTTTCATTATCGATTACATTATGTCTAAACCTTTTCATTAGCGATGAAAATATTTTTCGTTCATTCATTTTTATAAGTAATACAAAATATTATTTTTTTTAAAAAAATAATTTTCAAATCATTCATTTTCCTCGAAACAAATGAAACCTTAAGATGAAGTTAATCGGACCTACTTGTTTTAAAATTACACATAACTACTATTCAAATTTGTACATTGTTGCGTTTGTAGTTACTTAGAATTCTAAAAGGGAAGTGCCCATTTCTCATCCCCAATCTTGTGCCTCTATCCCAGTCAGGTCATTGTGCTTGCATCACTTTGCTAATCAAGTTCCTCTACTTCAAGAGTCTGGAACGAAAAAACTTTTTGCCACTCGCGGGGTAAAAACCCCGAAGATGAAGACTGCAACAAACACTACTCTCAAGTTTCCGCGTCAAAACTTTTGTCGACTTAAATGGACAAGTGAGTGCCAATTAATGGAATTTGGAGCTTGAGCGACTTAATTTAAATAACTATGTAAGTTCAATGATTTGATTAAATAAATTAAAAGTTGAAGGACATGATGACATCATTGTGTAAAATAAGCATTATATACTTTATGAAAGAGGTTCACCCACATCACTTCCATCCATAAGACACAGTTAAATTAATGACACGTCGGTTTCGAAGAGTAGCATCTAATCCTGCCTTAATGTGAATAATTTCGACCCATCTAAATTAATACGGGACTAAATATTAAGGTTTGGATATTGGTATCTTGAAACAATTGAGATTAGCCGATCACGTTCGTTTTCAATTTCCCCGCTTAGCCGATAGAACGAGGACGGCATGAAACTCAAGACTCACGCTTTTATCACGTGGGGCATTAGTCAATAAGGACAGCCACATATTGACATTAGCAGATGAATCATGGATGGGGCATTCTACCATTTTAACCTTAGGATTAGTATTAAGTCTACTGCTGAGGTAAAAAAAAAAATTTCCACACATTAATAATTGAATCGATGAGATGGGTATTAGTAGATAGTTATGTAACCAAATTCATTTGCGTGTCATTTATACAATAGTGAATGCATATTCTAGTGAACTTAATAAAAATTTTAATTTAACCAAGCTTTTTTCCTCAACTTGATTCAATATTCAACTTTATTACATTTACATGCTAGTTATTCACTAAGGTCCGGTATACGTCCAGCGTGATTAATTTTTATTTTTGCCCAAACACAGAAATTAGCAATAAAGAATAAACAGTGATTTGTTTGAAACAGCTTTTGATTTTTGCTTTTTACATTTTTTTTTTCAAATCTTATTACACGTGCATTTAAATTTTTTTTTCTTAATGCAAATGCTCAGAAACTTTTAATCACTTTTATGCTGAAGTGCAGTTTCCCGTATCTTTCAAAAGATGAATATGAAAATGCCTTTGCCGAAGGTGTGTAAACTGATATATATGCATATATATTTTTTCAACTTCTATTTTTACACTTATAATTTATAAAGGTCATAGAGATCATGTATGTTTTGATTGCTTGTTTCCCAAAATCAAAGCTTGAGACACGCAAATAAAAAAAAAAATTGAGACACTAATCCTTTTCTAGCTTTTTAATCCCACATTCAGCAGCTTCTCTGTTCAGACCCATGGCTGCCTCCGAAGTGGCCGTTTCACCGGCGTTAGCCAGACTTCACGATCTTCTCTCCAAGTCCGAAGGCATCATCATCTCTAAAAAATTAACACATCAAATCTCTGACTCCATAAGCAATCTCCAAGAGATCCTGAACACCAGGGAACACACCGAGCTCAAGGATGACCACAGCCAAGAAACTCGGGGAGGTGAGGAACGGCTTCTGCTTTGGGCTCGTGGAGCTGACAAGATTGCAGAAGAATTCCTTGTTGCATTGTTCCGAGATCAAATGTCGAAATCGCAAAAGGGTCGTTTCGCCGCTTTAGTTCCATTCTTCTCAGTAATGGACCGAATATGTGCCAGGAAAAAGATGG
The DNA here is from genome assembly GCA_017140595.1 of Eucalyptus curtisii. Taxonomy (NCBI): domain Eukaryota; kingdom Viridiplantae; phylum Streptophyta; class Magnoliopsida; order Myrtales; family Myrtaceae; genus Eucalyptus; species Eucalyptus curtisii. The sequence continues at coordinate 33,789,233 of CM029503.1, read as the reverse complement.
CCGAGGATTTCATGATAGAAATTGGATCATTATACGGCAACTTCGCACCATCCTGGCCTGCTGCTAAAGGTGACTTCGCAGATGCATTCTTCTTAGTTATCGCTCCTCTTAGTCCCCGTATGCCGCAATCCGTGGGGCGATGTACTTCGATTCGATCATCTAGTATTTTGTGGACAAAGCCACTATAGGTTGCAAAAAAACCTCATCTCCACGGCCATCCGTGGCGCTGATAGTGGTACGTAGAACGACTGGCGCAGACTAGACGGTCGTATCAGCAAGTGAAAAGAGAAGATTTGAAGATGAAGGAACTCTTGAACCGAGAGAAATTTTTAAGTTTCGGCGCATAGATAGCGTCTTGCTATGTGTTCATCCTCCCTGCAGAATGAGCGAATGTGAGCTCTACGAGAGGGAAATCCCTAGGCCGTCAGACAAGAGAGTAACGGGAAGAGGGAGCCCATTCCGTTGGGGACGCCGCCAGCCGCGTTGGTTTTGACCTCAGCCTGGGGTGATCTTTGTGCACCTCCACTCCCACGCGCGCGGGAGTTCATTTTCGGATGTTAGAGGAGGAAAGGTGGGAAAGAGGGAGTAGACGGGCTCTCACATGGGATTGGGCTATGGCTCGATTGAGTTGGCCCTCTTCAGCTTGAGCGGTCTCACGGGCCAATGCAAATTGAATTGGGCTGATCCGGATTCACGAGCCTGGTTTGATGGGTTTGGCTTGCGCTGGTTTTGATGGTTGATCCGGGCTAAACCGAAATTGGACTTGATGCTGACGGACTGCGGTAGGGCGATATGGGTCGGACGGGTCCTTCCATAAATGGGCTAATTGGACTCACTCTTCTAACTTTCATTTATCATTCTTTTTTGTTCTTTTACCGTTATTTACTGTTATATTTACGAAAAGGCATGCTTGGCTTGTTGGTACAGGTCAGTAGAGTTAACACTCGTTTTGTTCTAACCTGTATGTCGACCAGCATTGGAAATGCCCCTTAATCCGTTTCAACGCGTTTCTAGCATCTTCTGTACGGACAGGCGTATGATTTAGCATTTTAATGAGCCAAACTCAATATTATTGAGCTTAAAAATTACTTTTATCTCTACCAAATTTCCTAAGCATCAATTACTACGAATATTTCCCTTGAGAAGACCCTTGGATGATTTTGGAGGGGTATATTGCTACCGGGAAGCCATTACCAGATATGGACCCGGAAAAAGTTGGCATCTTTGGCAAGAGCACCAAGATCATGCATGAGAACTTCCATGAACGCTTTCGGATGGACTTATTTAGGGCAAGAAAAGAAAAAGGCAGGAAGACTTGTTAATAGAGATGGTAGTTCTCAATCCATGACGCGACCCCAACATAACAAGAAAAACCCAGTTTTAGCGCTATATGACATTATTAACTCGAAATTGTAATGAATTTACACTTTTATAGACTTAATTTCTATATTTTGAAGTGCATTCTACAATCACACTAAAACATTTTGAGAATGAAATGAAATAACAGGAATAACCGATACCAACATAATTACATGGCATGATTATTTAGATTTTTCCATGTTTGTAAAGGAAAGTCTAGTCTGGAAGTAAAGAAGGGCTTTGCTGAACAAGCCTTTAATAAGTGAGCCCATTTAGCTCAAGCCCAATAATCAAGCATCTTTAGTGTGACATCATTATTATCACTACTTTTTATGTGTGTTATTCTTATTTGAATCGCTTTATTTCTACTTTGACTATGGAAAATTTGTAAAATCAGAACCCACCATCATATCTCCGTCTCGGTTTCTTCCGCCATAGCAGGAGTTGCAAGCAACCACACGCCTTCGGTACAACCCGATTGTCTGAACCAATAAATCAACCTTATCTTTAGTCGAACGCCAGACCAACTGAAACCTTTGATTTTTGCAGGTACGAGTGTATCTAAAAGAAGATGGCAGATATTTCTGCAGCAAGAAATGCTCTCTATTCGTCATTGTCAAAAAATGAAGAAGACGCTCGAAACAGCACAACTGAAACGTGGAAGTTGGAAGAGATTTCTGCAGCAGCAGGAGCTGTGCCCGATCATCACCGTCGACAAATAAAGAAGAGGCCCAAAACAGCACAAGCCAAACAAGAAAGCCTACTCTCATTTCCTTGGTGATGTTGAGAAGAGTGAGACGAAATCGCCTAACTCGACGTAAACGAGGTGAGCCATCGAGTTTATGCAGGAGTGCTCTTGAAGGACGACAAGAAGCAGAGGGAAGTAGAAAATGGCAAGCATCGCGCAAGTTCCAAAGGGCAAAAAAGAACTAGTTTTGCTCCGATAGATTATGATCAATTAAGAAAACATTTGCCTCGGATTATGATGTCTGCCATGAAACTAAAACTACATGATATGCAGGAAAATTCTGCAAATCAAGACCACCTGCAGATGATAAATGCATCCATGAATTGTTGGTTGCCACGGACAGGATGGGAGCTCGGTAGCTCCTGATTGGAGAAGGGCCTAGTTTTGTTCTGATTTTGTTTATGTCTCGCGTGCTGATCATTGCTTTGTGCTTACGGGCGTAGCCATATACACACAAGTATTGGGTTGACAAGGAACTCAACAAGAGCTGCTTGATGGTCCTGGCTAAGGCCTTCCAGTTCCGTTGGGATGAAGAGGTCGATTCCTGGACATGGGCAGAAGAGGATGAGCCAGACTCTAGGTCAGCCCGGTACAACATATGAATTCGCTCCAACAAATATATTTCACAAGTGGCGAGATACAAATATGATTAATTAATGTTTCAAGGCACCATTTGAATCTATACTAAACTTAAGGCCCACATGCAAGCTTGCCCATTTATTGAAGGCAGACTACATTTCATTATATCAAAATCACATGAAGTGAGCTATACTTCTACGTACCTAATGAACCACTAAATTGAGCTAGAAATATCATCAAAATCCTCTCAAAATCACGCTCAGTGCACAGCCCACAATAAGACCCAGCAAGTATAGTTATTACTCTACCCAATGACATCTAAATGTATAACTTGTTCATCAAAATCGTCAAGGTGACTAGAGATGGCACATTTAACATGCACTGAAAAAGTATCAAACCAATCAACAAATGGCAATAAAGTCATTCAAATTCACACCAAGGAGAGTTCAATGCAGCGTCCATCTCATCAAGCTCAGATAGTTTACAAATTACCTACTCCAATAATACTTAAACATGTCCATATAACTGGCAAATCAAGCATACATGGTCACCTTATCATGGCTAAGGTGAATAAAATAAGAATTAAACTAGCACACCTCATGATTAAAGCAGCAAAGTCAGCAAAATCTAGAATAAAATCAAAACATTAAAGGCTAAAATTCATGATTATATATTAAGTAATGGACTTGAAGCATATCTTCCTGCAGTTGTACATGGGCTCATATGCTCAAGATGAGAACAAATTAAAGTCAAATGAAGATCATCAATGCTTTTACAGCTGGCACATGTTAAATTACAGCAGATTCAAGCATGGTCATCAATGCTTTTACAGCAGGCACATGTTTAATTACGGCAGATTCAAGCATGACAACATGACTATCTCCCTCAAAAATTCACATGGATTCCTCATCTATATTCATATGACCAGGATAAATCTTGGCGATTGTTGTTTGAACAACAAATGGATATGGACAGCAGAGGCATGAACATGAATCCATCAAATTTAAGTCAAAAACAAAACTTATGACCATGACTGCAGCATGTTATGAACTTAAACAACATTCATAGCCAAGAAACCGACATATTTTTGTACATGTATAGCAAGAATAACAATGAATCCAGTAAATTTGAGCCGTGTACAGCAAGAATAGACATGTTCAGCAAGCCTACGATGTGGTGGGTGTACAAATTCAACAAATAGCACAACCTGAAATGTGTATTGTGCAAGCTAATGGTGACAACCGAGATAAACTACCATGTACTTGCACATACATCGCAAGCATGACACAAATGATATTCCGACGTGTCCACTGCATGTGAAGTGGAGTCTCAACCGAGCCCAAAACGGAGCAGCAGTTAGCAAACAAAAGAAAAACTACAGCTTCAATCTATGAACAATTTATGGTCATTAATGATTTCTCTACATTAACACCCTGTCAAACATGATACGTGCAAACTTTGAACACCTCAAGCTCCAAAATAAATCCAGAGGCTCTTAGTTTAGAGGACAATTCACTGAGAACAATGTAATAACGGAAACACTAAGGGAAGGAGAACTCTAGGCCATCAAAGGATCAAGCGTCAATCCGCAGTACATAATCAGTACATCGAACAATAGCATACAAATTACTCCTGTGCAATCTCAAATTGATCAACGAATTCACCATTGTCATCTCTGAGGCAAAACGTCGAAGAGGTTGTGAGCATGAAAGGTGTGGTTTTATAGCAACGGGAATTCTTATCAATTGGCGAGGAATAATATAAAATGAGAAACCCAGCTAAAAATTGCTAGAGAGGAATCGACGAATCTGAAACCAAATAAATAGACACCAATTGAGGTAACAATTTGAAGCTTTCGGCAAAAGGCAATACTGAACAATCGTATGATTTGAGTCTCGATGAATCGACCGTATCCTACCTTGGGGAAGACTTGGAGAATCTCACGAAGATGAAGCTACGCGGGATGAAGCAATTTAGCGGCAAACTTGCTCGACGAAGATATTCAGCTGCAACTGGCTTCGACCGCAGGCGAAGGCACTGGATTTGGTCCAGAGCGTGTGCTCATGCGCGCACCAAGCCTAAGAGAGTGCGTTGTAATTCTTGTTATGAATTCTCCTGCAAAGCGTGAAATCGTGAGCTTAAAAGGAATCTCCAAATGCGCTAGACGAGAGGGAAAGAGCACGAGAGAAGTCCGATGGCGGTGATGAGCGTCGATGCTCCGGTCCGTTACGGCGGAGGCTGTGGTGCGCCGCAAGGGAGATTTGACGGTGGCTCACTGGCTGTAACTGACCGGAGACGGTGGACGATCGAATTGATGGTGATGGAGCGATAATAGGTCGGGCAAATCGACCGCCGAGAGTGACGTCTCCGATGAATGGAATGGGCCGAACTTTTGTATTTTAGGATGCGTTTGTTTGTGTTTTTATTCAAAAATTATTTCGGGCTCCGGAGAATAATTTTTGATCAGAAAAATACGTTTGATAAACTTGTTAATAAAAAAAAATAATAAACACGCGTTTGGTAAATTTGTGTTCTTTTTTTTTTGTTTTGTTTTTTTTTTTAATTTTTTAATATTTTTTTATTTTTTTTCTTCTTTTCGCTTGGTCGCGGCCTCGGGCCATGATGACCGACCCCGCCAAAGAAAAAAAGAAACAAAAAAGAAGAAGAAAAGAAAAAGAAAAGAAAAGAAAAAAAATAAAGAAATGTTTCTATAAATTGTTCCAGAAACAAGAAACACGGTTTTTTTTTTTTCTTGTTTTTACGTTTCAAATTTGTTCCCTAACAAAAAAAAACGATTTGGAACAAAAACGCAAACAAACTCGTTTCTATTCTTTTTCTATTCCCGAAAAACAAAAAAACAGAATTTTTGTTCATAAAAAAAAAAAAAAAAAAAAAAAAAAGAGTACAAACAAACAGCCCCTTAAGCGCGGCTCAATGGGATTGAAACATTTTATATGATTGTTATTATTTTTATTCAACCATATCATTTTTATGCTTGTTTGATATACTAGCAAAAAACACTAGTGTCAATATGAGTTACTCATATACTAAATATAATCGTTAATATCGTTCAGAAAAATTAGTCAACACAAAATATTTTTATTATTGATTACCATCTATACTTAACTATTCTTATGGTTAATGAATTTTTTTCCATTTATTTATATTTCTAAACGATATAAATGATAATTTTTTTTAAAATATTTTCTAAATTATTAATTTTTCGCAAAACGCACGCACCTTAAGAACACTTCAAAGTTCTTCTCTACGTTCTTCAAGTGGATGCAAGGGGCTAAAAGCACATGCTAAAGAACGACCTCATGATCACCGGGAGAAAAAGACAAGGAAAATCTCATTTGCCGATCCCGCGACAGACTTTGTTTCGAGCAGGAGCACCGAAGCTTTCTGCTTGAACGCTTTGCTTGCTATGGGCAGAAGTAAAGCGGAGGGATCAAAGGGCGGACGCAGGCTGGTCAACTGTGGGGTCGATAAGGTCAAAAGCCCGGATAGACTCGATTCACATCATCAATAAATAATGCAACATCAGCTCTTAGTCAACGTGTGAGCCTGTTTAAGCTATCGGGGCTCCATTCTTATGATTTCTAAACTTCCGTAAGCAAAAAAGACAATCGTGGTGTGAACATGAATAATCCCCACGGGGGCCAATGATAACTATTAAGTGTTTCTGACATCAGTAGGAGGAGAATATAAGATTGCTTGAGTAAAGCTTTCTCGTTCGCTAACTGAATGAAAGAACAGCGCTTGATGTTGAAGAGTGGGGGAATAGGATGAACAATAATCAAACCCAAACGATAAAATAAAATAAAATGAGGCGTACGTATATTAAACTTTATTCGCCCAACAACTTAGCCAATCCTGGCACTTTGCACTGCACTCAAACGCTTAACTGTTGGGGTCGACGATTTGTAAATTTGGCACGTCTCACGGAGGTAAAAATATATCTCGCCCACATTTGTTGCATCCGTCACTACGGCACCGTTTTTGTAACAGGTCTTTTGATTCTGATTTTTTGTTCTCAGAATCAGTTTAGGACGAGAATCAACAATAAAAAAAAAAAAAAGTTGATTCTTATTCTGGGAACAAAATTGAGAATCAAAACTTTTCTTCTTCTCTTTTCTTCTTCTTCATCGACTGCCATCCCGCGACCGCCGCCCGCCGCCACCCACCGCCGTCCGCCGCCGCCGGTCGCCGGCGACTGGTCCGGCGAGCTCATCGGAGGCTCACCATGCTAGGGCAAGGTCCAGCGAGCTCACCGGTGGCCAGGCAGGCCTCGCCTAGTTGCCGGCGAGGCCGAGCTGACGAGGGCCGGCCTCGCCGAGGGCTAGCGACCGGCCTGAAGAAGAATTAGAATAGGAGAAAAAAGAAAAAAAAAAAAAGGAGAAAAGGAAAAAAGAAAAAAAGAAAAGAAAAAATGAAAAAATTATAAAAATTATTTAAAAATTAAATAAATTGATTTGGAACAAATCAACGAATACGGTACTAAACGCAATTATATTCCAGAATCAGAAATTTTGTGTAGTTACCAAAAGTGTTCTTTTACTCAGAATTAGTTCTCGGGATCAGAATAAAAAATAATCATTTATGATTAGAATTTGTTCCCGGGAACAAAATCGTTACCAAACGCGCCCTACCTTGGTGATGCGGAGCTTGAACCATTTCTCCTTCGGCTTCCTCGCAAGACTCTCTGTTCTTATCACTTTGCTTCCGCCGGGTAGCTAGAGCTCTAGGTCCACGGGAAGCGGCCACCGGGTGCAACTTCTCCTGAGCTTAACCACGAACGCGATGTCGTACGTGGTCTTAGGAGATAGCACATTTGTATGGAAATTTCCTTTGATGTATAACCAGGACAGCTGCAACAGCTTGGGGACCAGAACGTCCGCATCGCAGTGAAAACTGAGCGACGAGAAGGTCTGTAATTGGTATTGTGCAATTGTGCGGTGAACAACAGGAGGCTGGCTTTTAGATGAAATCTTTGAAGGCGACCGATGAGCGGTGCGTGCGAACGGCTAAATGAGTGAAGTGCGGAGTTATGCCATTTTTCTTTCGTTGGAATCCACTTCCAGGTGATACTTCTGTCACCTCCCTCGAGGTACAATGCCTTCGGGAGCACCAGCAAGCAGTTCTTGTGGAGCTTCTTGTTGACCCAAAACTTCTGCATACAATCAATACTCGAGGATAAAAATCAGAAGACGATGCACGATCAAAAAGTTGGAGAGAGTTGAAGGACATTATCTGGGTCTTTGCCTTTTTGTTGTCACCGAAGAGCAGTCCTTCGTAGACACCACAACACCAATTCTTGAGGTTGACAGAGACAGCGATGGTCGGTGCGGTTGCTCGTCTCACTAATGATAGAGGAGCGAGGGAAGGCCTTCCCTCCTCTCTTTCGCTTTGCCTGGTTTGCTCGGCCAAGTTCGAATCTCCCTCTTCAGCCCACCCTCCTTCCATATATCCCTTTTTATTACCTGTGCCTTTTGAGTTCGTTATACATCTCTTTGCAACGGTACCTTGGGCTAGAGATGGTTAAAGTTAGAGCAGGTCTCAACATAAGGAGACCTTGCCAACTCCAGGCGATCCTGCCCTTGTTGCCAAGCTGCTAAATTGGAATGCTTTTGCATTTGGTGCTATGAACCCATTTACTTCATAGGGAAGAGGATGTAAGGCTCAAATTGAGTAGCTATGTTAGGCTCAGATGTGTGCAGTGGATAATTGCTCATGTATGCTCAGTGGAGTTGTAAATCTTCTGACGTTGAGACTTTTGCTTGAAAATGTGCCAAAATATTTCTTATGGTTTTTCTCTCATCTTTATTTGAACTTAACTCAGGGAAGCTAGGAGTTAGCTTTTTGTTTTCAAATTCTTGACTCCGAAACTTACCTGTTGTTGGTATTCGTTGTATAATGCAGCTATGTGCGCAATGTTCATACGCAGGTGACAGATTTCTTCAAGAGGTTTTTGCTATTACAGGTCCCGTTGAGGGCTGCAAACTTATAGGAGAGGAGAAGGCATAGGTTTCGATTTGAAAGTTAGATATAATTTCTGAATTTGGGTTATTATGAAGAATTGCCGAAGAACTTGGAAAGTACAATAAAAAATGAAGGAATCTGTCGGGTCCCTTGGTTGGATGTCTTCCATTGCTACCAATTCTGTCTTCCCTGCTGTACACTGCCGTCCTGTGGGTTTGTTCACTACTTTGATCAAAGATCTGCTGCTCTTGCGATTCTTTTTCTAAATGGAAGGCCTCTGTTAGTAGAAACTACACTGGATTTTTCAGTCACTGACTTTGCAATTTCTACCTGAGCATTCATGCCATGGGATCACTCTCTTTTTGCTGAGCTTGTCCCATTCCACGGCTTGCAGATTTGGGCAACCCATTAAAGTTAATTGGGCATATGCCAGTGGTCAGAGAGAGGATATTTCAGGTTTGCTCTGGTTCTTGTTCTGCATTTGTATAGTATTACGTTCTCTTGGTGCTATGGTACATATTTTCTTCGATGCTTCATATAGCTAGGTTTGGGATGTGTAGGCCAATAGAACATGTTTGATGGTGCCCTCAGTGCTGAGGTGACGGATGCCATGTTTTTTGCGTCTGTTTATCCCGGCTGTTCGTAAGTTTCACATCTCCTTATCTTGGTTTTATTTTTCTGAAAGAGCGAACTTTCTTATTAAAAAATACATGGTAAAAAGATATTGTGATAGCATTACACATTATCGTCAGTCAAGTTCAAATAATTGTGGCGTTAAATTGGACCTTTGTGCTAAAACACAGAGATGCACGGGTAATGTGGGATCAGAAAACCGGACGTTCAAGAGGGTTTGGTTTTTTTTTCTTTCAAGAACCAACAGGTGCTTTATTGCATTCTCCTGAACCTGTTGTCATTTCCTAAATCTATATATTCTACATCCATTATACACATACATATTCTGTTGTTCCGAATCTCCAATATTAAAGTTGTGTTAATTTATGGTGATTCTGTTTGTGTTTAGGATGCCCAAAGTGCAATAAATGATTTGACCAGTAACTATTCTGTCTTCTAACTAAAACTATTTTTCTCACTCTTACATGGGTAATCGCCGTCCATGTTAAGGAGATCGCCTTCATTATCTTGGATACTGGAATAGCGAAACAGATGAACTATTAATACTGAAGTTTAGCTTTTCCTAAACAGACTACTGAAACTTCTAGACATCCTTGTTCTCTTTTGTCTATAGTAACTAGTTCATAGATGGGAAACTTTTGCTTGGATCATAATCATGCTGTTTCCCTCATATACCTAGATTGGTTTGATGTCTTTGGGGATAAGATACTAAAGGAGGTCCCCAATTTTGAGCCATTTTTCATTTTTAAATATATGCGGTTGTCTTTTGCCAAAAGAAAAAGGCAATTTGGGGTTGTCACAAAACTTTTTTGCGTTTTTGTTTCATTCATAGTTTTTACAAAAATCAATGCATTGTCCACTCATTGTTGTCACAATGGCAAAAGATTTTGACAAGTAGGTGGTGCCTTTTTGTTTGCTATCTTGTGAGCACATTGATTACTGTAGATTTGGATGATGCATCATATTTAATAGGCCCTGTGTGGCTATTAAAGATCATTTTCTGTGAGAAATTTGGACTTATTAAGAAGAAGTTGGCAACAATTGAATTATTTTGGATGGTATAGTAATAGTTCAGCGGTTCAGTGATATGCCAGAAAGTTGAACGGTCTTCCCTAGTAATAACATGATGGCTAGTTCCTATTACTGTCTTCATGTAAACTTAGATTATTTTTGCTTCATATTTCAGGAAAATGGCTTGGCAGTAGACAGATACGTGGAAATTGGGCAACAAAGGGTGCTGGTGGCATTGAAGATAAGCAGAGCTCTGATGCCAAAAGTGTGGTGGAGCTAACCAATGGCCCATCAGGTTAGCCATTTTTTTAAACAGAATTTTCTTGGATTCATCGTGGTTGATATGCTACGCTCGAAGGAAAAAGCATTTTAAGTTCTACTGCCTGAGGCATTGCGTTATCAACTGCTATAGGCATTTTCTTTCTCATGATTGAATCACTGATCATCTACTCCATATTTTTCATTGCAGAGGATGGTAAGGAGGCTACAAACAGTGATGCTCCGGAAAATAATCCTCAGTATACAACTGTTATATAGGTGGCATTTGCTTATTATTGGGATTCATTCTATTTCTACTGGATTAAGGCGAACACATCTTCAAAACCAACAAGAGTTGTGCTGTTTTAAATTAAAGTGAATCACATCAAATAAATTTTTTTTTTTATGACTCGGGAACCGCCGTACAGCCGGCGGCCGGCGACGTATACCCAGGGTAACGCTAGCGCGGGGACTCACCTCCCACGGCGCCGCACTTAAGTCGCGCAAATGCGACCGCGGTGACTCGAACCTCCCCCCAACCGGAATAGGGGTGAACGCCCAAACCAACGCGTCCAGAGCGGGGTGGGTAAGTGAATCACATCAAATGTTGTAGATGTATGCTACTAAGGTCAAGCACTCTTCGAAAATTGTGAGACTTACCGGTGACAGCATTATAGGCGCATTGATATTATAAGCCCTTGCGACTTCATTTTTGGTGGAGCAGTAAAATTTGCAACTAATGTCACATGGTTCACGTGCTTTCACTCCCTAGAGGGAGAGAAATGGGTTTGCCTCGTTGTAGTAATACCGATACTACTTGAATAAGGAAAACTATAAAAAAAAAAAAAGTCCTAAATCTATTACATTAATACTGATTTAATACTAAAATTTCAATTGGACTAATCTAGTTTCAAGTCATTTTACATTAGTACTAATTGAGTCCATCCGGCCAATTTAGGCCACAAATCACTTGCGTGTATGTCAACCATCTTATGTGGTACGATTGGTGCTGATTGAGACAATTTTATAAATTTTTTAATGATTTTTTTGAATTTTTTTTCCCTTCTCTTTTTTCTTTTCCCTCTGCCAACCTCCATAATAGGCGACGAAGGTTGCTGATCTGCGAGGGCAAGGGCCTAGACACCCTCGCCGATCACAAGTAAGGATAGCCCTTACCGTCCTTTAGTGAGGGCTAGGTGAGGTTGCCTCTTGCGATCCCTAATGTCGCCCTTGCCGGCCTCTAGGGACGGTGAAGGTCCTCCTGTTGGATTTGGCAAGGCAAGCTAGTGGAGGGAAAACCAAAAAGGGGAAGTAAATTAAAAAGGAAAAGAAATTTTTTTTTAAATTATTAAAATTTTTTAAAAAAATTGTCCACGTTAGCTTTGCTTTGTTATGTAATTTTCGACATACATTACTTAGATGGACTCAATTAATATAAAAATAAAAAATATTTAAGACTTAATTTAATTAAAATATTTATAATTAAATTATTATCAATGTAATAACTTTAAGATTTTTTTTTTTTTTTAAATATTTTTCCCTTCCTGAAAGTGCCCGGATTGGTTTTCAAAGCGTTGGGGCGGCGGAACAAACGGTTCTCTAAGCAGAATAAGCAGCAGCAGCAGGCGTTGATGCATCTCGATCATCTTCTCCAACAGCAGTCGCTTTACCACCCAGGCCTCTTGGCTCCTCCTCAGGTTCCTCGCGTTCCCCGTCTCCTCTCGTGTTTGATGTCTTTTGCTTCGGAGCTTCGCGAGGCGCGGGAATTTCGATCGTCTAAGTGGAGGCGTCTCGATCGCGATGATTCCGGGCGTTCGGGGGGTTTTTGATCCGAGGAAGATGATGGAGCGTGAACAGTTTGGTCGCAATCTGATTTTTGTCGTCTTGTGGGGTCGGGTTGTGTTGTCGGACGAGGGATTGAGGTCGCGGGAAGTGGTTTGTTTGTTTAATTTTTTTTTATTTTTTTTTGCAGCTAAGGTCCTGCAGTGCTTGTCCTTGGATACCCTTGAGCGCTTGTGTTGTGCAGTTGCTTGTTACATGTTGTGAAGACATCTCTTTAAGTAGATTAGTTATCAGAAAGAAGGCGGGAATGAGGTAGAGCTTCTCGCCTTTCATTCTTCAGTTCCATTTGTTAAAAAACAGATGATCTGTGCAGATTGTAGAGTTCGCCGGTTGCCGCTACCCATTAGGTACTGAGGCTAGTTCGAGTAGCTGTTGTTGTTGGCCTTTTCTTTTATCAGGAAATATAATTCCGTTTGGGTTTGTTTTTAGTTGAGCAATGTTCAGATAAGTCCAAGGATAATACTAGATCATAACAGACATGATGGAAGAACACAGCCTTGGGCTATCAAAACTTAGAGGTATGCCGCAGGGTCCAAAGCTGATCTTTGACCCTTTTGAGAGACATTCAATTGCTCAACGTGAAAATTTATATATTTTTCCAGCTTCAGCTTATGGGGTGGTCTGTAAATTGCTCTAATTCTCTTGAGATGCTAGGAATAACTGAGAGCAAATGACCACTTATATTACAACTTACAAGCTTCTATCTGGTTAAGGTCAACTGCTACTTGACCATAGACTCTTCCTTTAATAGTCTTTTCCAAGACCGGGAACTTCTAAAGCCACTGTAAGAATGCCGTCATGTCATTTCAGCTCTCTTTGGCTGTGCAGGCTTATTTGATCCTCCATCAATCTACCTCATGAGGGTTGGGGAGAATATCTTCAGTTGATGGACTTGTGGTGGTATGCTCTTTTACCTTACATTCTAAAGGAGAGAACAGAAAAACTCTGTCAAAGTGGTTTAAATGGAACTTAAAAGAAGTCACTAAGAAGGAAAATTAGAAAATATTCTCTTTTTTCCAAGACATTATGCTTGGCGAATTTTTTTGAATTCCATCAAATCTCTGTGAATATTCCCTTAAGCAGGATAGGGACTTAATTCCTTCTATATTAATCTGTCTTCCTGTACTCCTTTTAAGTACATGGCGGTTATTTGTGTAGGGTTGCTTTAGATAGGGCATATGAGAAACTTTTGATGATTAGTCAAGCAAAAGTAATAAGGACTCATTGAGAATTTTCCTGTCGTTGAGATGGAAAAATCATGGGTCATGGGTGAATGATGCAAAGATTGGGATGGTGAATTATGCGGTGAGGCGTGTGGCATCTTGGCATTTGTGGCATCCTGTTATTAATATGCACGAACAAGGTAGAAAGCTAGAAGAAGAGGACAATGGCTTTGGGGGATTGGGGCTGGTGAAAGGGAATAAGTTTGGATCACGGCAAAGATGGTGATGATGGGCCAGAATTTTATTTGTTCAGAAATTACTTGTAATGCGGTTTCGATAAGATTTGACAAGTTCACATATAGATGCTGTAACGTGCAGGCATGATAAATTGCTATCGTGTCGCAAGGCATGGGTTGAAGGAGCAGCCATTGCAAATATTGAAATTTTAAATATTTGAGGTCATCATTATGTGAGGAGAGGTTAGGGAATACTTCCATAGAATATATCCTCAAGAATGATAATTGGTTGAGGATTTTGTTTAATTTCATGTCTAGTGCATTTAGTCTGAATATTTGGTCTTTCTCTGTCCCTAGAAACTTTCAGATTATCCTTTTTGTGAAGCTCCTTCTAGGTGCTAGGTCATTGTTTCTTGAATATTTTGATCAATGCTCGAGCTACGCATTAATGAATATCCTGACTACCTCACAGAAGGTTTTGTTGGGACTTGATGTTAGAAGGTGGTCATTACAGCTCGCTGTTATTGCTGTAATGGTGTAATTTAGTTTGTATATTGTAAAGGGAAAAATTGTATTGTATTATTCAATAAAAGTCTATATATAGATTAAGTAATCAGCAACAACAAAAGGGAAAGTCTATAAAACATATTTTCTTCGATGCTTCATGTAACTACTTTTTGGTTGTGTAGGCCATTACAATTGGTAACCTCAGTGCTGAGGTTACGAATGCCATGTTGTTTGCATGCTTTTCTGTTTATCCCAGCTGTTCGTAAGTTTCATATCTCCTTATCTGTTTTTTTTGTTTTGGCTGAAAGTGCAAACTTTCTATTAAAAAAGACAATAGTAAAAAGATATTGTGATAGCATTATGCATTCTCGTCAGTCAAGTTCAAATAAATGTGGTATTAAATTGGACCTCTGTGCTAAAACACAGAGATGCACGGGTTATGTGGGATCAGAAGACTGGACGTTCAAGAGGGTTTGGCTTTGTTTCTTTCAGGAACCAACAGGTGCTTTTTTGCATTCTCCTGAACCTATTGTCATTTCCTACATCTATGTGTTCTACATCCATTATACACGTACATATTCTGTTCTTCTAAATCTCCAGTATTAAGATTGTCTGTTAATTTGTGGTGGTTCTGTTTGTGTTCAGGATGCCCAGAGCACAATAAATGATTTGACTGGTAACTGTTCTGCATTCTGAGCAAAACTATTTTTCTCTCTTACGTGTGTTATGGTCGTCCGTGTTAAGGAGAGTGCCTTCTTTATCTTGGATATTGAAATAGTGAAACAGATGAACTATTAATACTGAACTTCAGGTTTTCTTAAACAGACTATTGCAACTTCCAGACATCCTTCTTATCTTTTGTCTATAGTAAGTAGTTCATAGATGGGAAGCTTTTTCTTGGATCATAATCAAGCTGTTTCCCACAGATACCTGGATTGGCTTGATATCTTGGGGGTAAGATATCAAGGAGGCTCAATTTTGAGCCATTTTTCATTTTTAAATATATGCGGTTGTCTTTTGCCAAAAGAAAAGAAAATTTGGGGTTGTCACCGAACTTTTTTACATTTTTGTTCCATTCTTAGTTTTTTAACAAAAATCAATGCAATTGTCCACTCGTTGTCACAATGGCTAAAGAAATTTGACAAATAGGTGGTGCCTTTTTGTTTGGTATTTTGTGAGCACATTGATTACTGTAGATTTGGATGATGCATCATAGTTAATAGGCCTTGTGGGTTGATTAAAGATGAATTTCTGTTAGAAATTTGGGCATAGTAAGAAGTTGGCAACAAGTTAATTATATTGGATAGTATAGTAGTAGTTCAGTGGTTCAGTGACATGCTAGAAAGTTGAACAGTCTTCCCTAGTAATAACATGATGGCTAGTTCCTATTACTGTCTCCATGTAAACTCAAGTTATTTTTGCTTTATATTTCAGGGAAATGGCTTGGCAGTAGACAGATACGTTGCAATTGGGCAACAAAGGGTGCTGGTGGCATTGAAGATAAGCAGAGCTCTGATGCCAAAAGTGTGGTGGAGCTAACCAATGGCTCTTCAGGTTAGCGTTGAACAGAATTTTCTTGGATTCATCTTGGTTGATATGCTGTACTCATCTTGGTTGATATGCTGTGCTCGAAGGAACAAGCATTTTAAGTTTTACTGCCCGAGGCATTGTATTATCTACTGTTATAGGCATTGTCTTTATCATGATTGAATGACGTATCAGCTACTTTATTTTTTTCATTGCAGAGGATGGCAAGGAGGCTATAAACAGTGATGTTTCGGAAAATAATCCTCAATATACAACTGTTTACGTAGGAAATTTAGCTTCAGAGGCAAGACTGATCTCTCTTTTTCTGTACTATCTTTTGGTGCTTGTCCATATGGTAGATTTTTTAGTAATTTGGGGGCAAATCAAAGTGGATTTTTCACCATGAACCGGGGGGGTACAGTAAAATTTGCATTGCATGTTTTTGTAATTACACTTTACATCTTCATATTGACATTACTACATTAGCCATCTGTGCTTTGTTCTTTTTGTGACCAGTAATAAAATTTTATCAAAAGAAACTGTTAAAATTTTTTATTAAGAAAGTTTAAATGAACATCAACCATCTGTGTATTTTTGCAACTGCCATTGGGCTCTTCTTTAGTTATAACTAGTCAAGAAGCCCGTGCTATGCATGGGTCTCTTTTGTTGTTATCAAATAGCTTAAACTTCAGCCAAGTAAAAGGATAGAATTTGGGCTGAACTTATCTGCTATAAAATGAAGAAGAAATCAAAGTGTGGTCAGGGTTCTAATTCTTTTCATGTTTTCTTCATATCAGATTCAATTCTATTCCTTTCCTCTTCATTAGTTAATTTGATGCTAACTTTTACAATGACTAAATGTAAATGTATTGGATTACACTACGTCGAGTGCCAACATTATGAGGAGAGAAAATCTTACAAAAAGTTTAGATAATTTCAGTTTACAAAATTTAACAATGATTAGAAGACAAATTAGAATTAGAGGTGAAAAAAGGCTTTAATTAATTTCAAATGAAATTGCATATAATTGGATTGGTGATTGCATATGAATCAAATAGTTCCTGGAGAAGTATCAGAACAGAAATAATTTTTTAAATTGTAATTCCATCCACCCTATTTATCTCTTCTGCAAATTTTAAATTCATTTTGCTTACATGATAATTGTTATGGAAAAATTAAGTAGTAAACCAAATGATATCAGAGATTATTTGGATTGATCTTTTTTTTTTCAAATTTTTAGTTTTCAGTATTTGAGCTTTGACTTCTCTTTAATCTTGACCACTTCGAATTCCTAAAACTATATAAATACAGACTTTTCAGATCTTTAGGGTCATTAAATTTTTTTGGTAGTTTCTTAAAATTAACATTCTTTTTAAATTTATGCGAAGGATGCTTCTTTTTTTTTTTTGGTAAGGTGCGAAGGATGCTTCTTTTACTTTGATAATTTCATATTTTCTCAATTAATGTCTTTAGCTTCTGAAAGAAAAATAAAAGAAAGAATGGTTTGAATAAAAAATGAATACTTCATTTAGTGAAACATGTTTTCTTGATTTGTTCAGTTAGTGGGACAAATGTCACTAAAAGAGAGAACCACATATCAACACTGATAGTCCCCTTGCTTTTGCACGAAGATACATATATAGTATTAGATTAAGTTAACTATAATTAATTCAACCACATTGAGTGGGTTCATACTGAAATAATTTTTTTGAGACTAATTTATTCTGTTACACTTTTTATCATAAGCTCTTTGATGTTGGTACTACATTAGTTCATACTTGGAGCTGTTTTTAGAGGAGAGAATTTCAGGAATTTGGTATGTGAAGCGAAGGTGAATGAGTAGAGAGGAAGAGCTGATAGAACTATTGTACCAAAGTTAAAGCTACTAATATGGAAAATGGCTCCAACAATTGCAAGTTTAAATTTGGCCTTTCAAGTGATTAAAATGACACTTGTAAGTATTCAGATTTTTTGGTGATGGGCATTTAACGGAGATTGTGGAGGTTATGGAGTGGGAAGTACTTTTGTGAACTGTGCCTAGTAAAAGTGTTATTTCTTTTGAAATGATAGGGTGCATCTTGCCCCCATGGAGCATGATACCATATGTAGATTTCCATTATGTCTGTCACTCAAGTTTAGTTATCTATACCACCTTGGAATGGTTGTTTATAACTTAGCGAAATTTATGCTATAATTGAATCGTTATAAATATGTGTGCATGCCTGTGAGACTGTATAGGATCATTTTCAGAAGTTATCTATCTCCAATTCTTTAAAGGAAATTCTAAGTCATTTTAATTTGCAGGTCACTTAGCTTGAACTCCATCGCCATTTTCATGCTCTTGGTGCTGGAGTGATTGAGGAGGTCCTTGTCCAAAGAGATAAAGGATTTGGTTTCGTGAGGTATAGTACTCATGCAGAAGCAGCATTGGCTATTCAAATGGGAAATACTCAGTCACTTCTATGTGGAAGACAAATTAAGGTGTTTTCTTGGGCTCTTTACTAATGCTCTTCATTTCTATTCTTTTTATTTCACAGAGTGCTGATAGTTTGAAAAGTAATCCGTTCCATAGAAAAAGTAGTGGGAGATTATTGATTTTGCAGTTATGCTGATTGAAGTTGAACTTACTGCACTTTTTTCCTTTCCCTGATCGTAAATCCGACCACTTCCCATAGTTAACCTTTGGTCAAAGACCTCATTTTTTTGTTTACACTGAGATTTTAATCCAAGTTGTCTCTGAGTTTTGTGCATTTAGCGACTTCACTAAACCCTTTTGGATGAGCTTAGTGCTCCTTGATTTAGGACAGTTGGAGTTAAACTAATTCTGTTAATGCCGTAGCTATGACTTCGTCAGCATGTTGTGCCACCGCATGTTCAGCTGTACCTCTTATCCTCTAAAAGGATAAGCAAAGGTGGCATATGTTATGGTGACGACCTAATTGTCTAGCAATACAAGTGAAGTGTTTTATTTCTTCAATAATTTAAATGGGCTTTCCGTGGCATAGAGTTTAAGATATAACAGCTGTCCGCATCTTGGCAGTGGTTTAAAAAAGATCGGGGGCCCTAGCATGTGAAAACGGTAGTCAACACAAGACTTCGTCCCCCTGGTGTTTTTAATTGAACCAAAGCTGACTTCTGATTTGTTTGGGCTTGCAGTGCTCCTGGGGTAGCAAGCCCACTCCCCCAGGAACAAGCTCCAATCCCCTTCCTCCACCTGCTGCAGCGGCACCATTACCGGGCCTTTCTACTGCTGAACTCTTAGCCTATGAGTGACAATTAGCAATGAGCAAGATGGGCGACATGCATCCTCTCATGCAAGGGCAGCATCCTCTCAAGCAAGCAGCGATGGGTATGGGAGTTGCTGGCGGAAGCCAGGCAATATACGATGGTGGGTTTCAAAATGTTGCAGCCGCCCAGCAGCTCATGTGTTATTAGTAACATGCCTGGTTTTTGGCTTACTGAGTAAAGAGGGGAGAGGGAGGGAGGGAGGAGGAACTTTTCTTGAGCCACATATATTATTGAAAGTTTATGACCTCTAGGAAGTTGCCGATGTTTGCCATCTCTACGCATGTTACCCTTTTCCATCTATTCTCTTCGTCTGTATGTTATTATTCTATTTGTGTATCTGTATGGTTGGCTGCTCAAAAATGAATCCACGTCTCTTTGGACCATTTTCCCGAGGTTCTTTTGCTTGTTATGGGTAGCATTACGCTTATTATTTGGATTCGTTCTATTTCTACCAAATTAAGTCGAATCACATTTTAAAAACCGGCAAGGCTTGTGCTGTTTTAAATTATGGCGAATCGCATCAAATGTTGGCGGTGAATGCTACTAAAGTCAATCACACTTCGAAGAACTGCAAGACTCCCTAGTGACAACATTATAGGTGCATCAATAGTGAAAGCCTATGTGCTTTGATTTTTGGTGGAGTAAAATTTACACCCAATATCGCATGGTTCACGTTCTTGAGGAATGGAGTTGGCTCTTTGTAGTCAAATTGATACTCCTTGAATGGGGAAAAGTATAGGAAAAAAAAAGTTTTAAAATTATTGTATTCATATGGCTCGTTGTAGTCAAATTAATGCTCCTTGAATGGGGAAAAGTATAAGAAAAAAAAAAAAGTTTTAAAATTATTGTATTGATATCAATTTAGTCCTAAATATTTTAATGGGACAATTTTAATCCTAAGTTTTTTCACATTGGTAATAATTGAGTCCATCTGGTTCATTTAGGCCAAAAATTGTTTACGTAAATGTTGATCACTTACGTGGTATGATTGGCGTTGATGTGGATAATTTTATAAATTTTCTAATGATTTTTTTGAATTTATTCTATTTTTCCTTTCTCTTTTTTCTTTTTCCTCCACTAGCCTCCTTGATGGTTGATGGAGGTCACCAAGGAGGGCGAGGGCCAAGACACCATCGCTAGCCACAAGTAAGAACCAACACTTGTCGTCCTTGGGTGAGGGCTAGGTGAGGCTGGACCTCGCCAAATTTGACGAGGCCCCTTGCCAGTGAAAGTTGGGCAAGGGTCCCCTCATTAGATCTCGTGAGGGGTAGCCTTGCCAGGCCCTCGCCCTTGCCGGCAATTGGTGACTTCCATCGGCCATCATGGAGGCTAGTGGAGGGAAAAGAAAAAAAGAATTTTTTTTTTAAAAATTTATTAAAATTTATAAAATTGTCCACATTAGTAATTTCTGGCCTATATTGGGACTTAATTGGTATTAATGTGAAAAGATATGGGACTAAATTGGTCTAATTAAAATGTTTAAAATTGAATTGGTACAAATGCAACGGGTTTAGAATTATCATTATTTATTTTTTTGATACTTTTCCCTCCTTGAATGTGCCCGGAACAAGATTGAGGATTGGTTTTCAAAGCATTGGGGTGGTGGAACAAACCGTCTCTAAGCTCGACTCAATGAGAGTCAACAAAGAAATCAATAGGGATTCAAGATAGCCTTGTGTAAATTATGAAAGATTTGGATTTTTTTTTTCTTTTTTGGTTTTCCCTTTGGTCACGGAAGAAGTATGAGTTGAAGCGACATGAAATGAACTTCGAAGACAAAGTTCCAGGGAGCAAAAGGCATCTTCCCCTTTAAATTTATGTCACTCTTCGTTTTTTGATAATTTCGAGACATCAATGTGGAGACTTGAGTACCTTGAAACCCATGGAAGATTCCACAAGTTTTATGTAACGGTTAAGTTTAAGTCACTTTCTTGAAAAATTATAATTGCTCCATTTAGCAAAGAAGGCTTAGGGTCTCTTTTGTTAATATATTTTTCTTTGTGTCGTGATGCTCATGGATAAGGAAAATATTTTAATTTTTAAAAGAAATTAGGAAATATTGAGACGAGTTTATTATTCCTATGTATGTAAGAAATTGAATGGTTCATGTAAAAGACAGCGCACTTTTGATGTTAAAAATGAAAAAAAAAAATGAAAACATTATGTTGTGATTAATCTGTTAATCACGCTGATGATTAATCCTTTTGTTTTTTTGTAGTGTGAAAAAATAAGACATGATGTCCTAGATGTTTTTTCTTATTTGAAAAAGAAGAGTGAAAATTGTTTTAGAATGAGAGAGAAATAGGAAATGCCGCATGTGTCGGTAGATACATAGAAATAGAAAAACTTTTGGTAATTTAAATTATTTAAAAAATTTGGACATTGAAAATCCAAAATAGATATGTGTTTAAATGTTTGTGGATTTTTTTTTTATGAACATCCCCATTGACAAATTGAAATTTACGATTTTGCGTTTTACAATGCGATATGACATCGTGCTGTCCCAATAAAATAATAAGGATGGGGATTTTGGGTAGAACAATGACGATGTCGAGAGGTAGATGCGGGCAGGTGGATCGACTTGTGTACGTCGTCGTGTTCTGTGCGATCGTACGAAGAGTTAGAGATGCTGTTTCTTAAATTAGAAGCTGGTGGGGATGGACACCTCCTATAAAAAAGCTTGCTCGGTGCCTATTCCCCATCCAAACACCCTTCTTCCCCAAATCATTCAAGTTCAGACGCTCTAAAATTTTCCTTTCCTTGTCTCCCCCTGAAGTGGCCATTTCCAAAGTCATAGCCAAATCACGCTTCTTGGGGCTTGAGCACCGCGAAACCCAACGGCCAGCACCGCGATCCTCCATTCCCTGGCGCGCTATCTTGTTTTCTTGAGCCCGCTCGTGCTCCACAGACTTCCTTCGATTGGTTCCTTTCGGAGGCATCCGAGGGACTGAGGCCGCGAAATCCTCTGGCAAAGACTTTGTCTTCGGTCTGCTCGTGGTCTTCTCTGAGCCGACAACGAGGAAAGGGCGAGACGAGCAAAATGGCGGATCCAGAAGTTGGAACTTCACCGCTCAATGCCGAGAGGAGCATCATAGCTTCATCACCAAGCGAACCGCCCCAAGCATGGAAGATGAAGGATGAGTCCCATATTGTGGGTCACAGAGATTTTACGAAAAAACTCGTGTCGCAGTTGATCGATGAAGAAGGCAAATGTGCCAACCTGAGTGTGATTTCGGTGGTCGGCGAGGGAGGCATCGGCAAAACAGCTCTAGTGAGGAGCGTCTGCAACCGAGTAGACGTCAAGAATCATTTCGACCGCTTTGCTTGGGTCCGAATTGGACCGGAGCCTAACCTGCTTCATCTCATGGCTGACTTGCTCAAGCAGCTGAGGGTCCCGGAACTGCGAGACGTGGATCGTATGGACGAGGAAAAGCTGACCGATGAACTCCTACGAGTGCTGATGGGGTGCCGTTATCTAATAGTCCTGGATGACTTGTGCGAACTCCATGTCATGTACGAGCTCGTGATGGTGCTTGCGGACTCGAGGAACGGGAGCAGGGTAATCGTCACGACTCGTGACCCCAACATACTCTCTTCCATTGATCCGCGGTATTTCAAGATTCTCACGTTGAGCCCCCTCGACAGAGAGCAGAGCGAGAAGTTATTGGAAAAATGCAGCCCAGCTTTCCATGTGGTCGATCGGCCCGTGAATCTCCGCCTTCTCAAAGAGATGATTCTTAGCAAATCGGGCGGTTCTCCCCAAAGATCCTTCTACTCGGAGGACTTTCATTTGCCACCACGTCAGAAAGATGCACCGAGCCTGCCAATCTGCTTACCAATGGGCTTCCCGATCGTCCCACACTCCAAGATGTTGTCGGTTTGAGTGTTGATGACCTTCCAGAAGATTTAAAGCAATGTGCTCTGTACTTGACTCTGTTCCCTAAGGAATCTGAGATTCCCACAAGGAGGCTCTTCAAACTCTGGTCAGCTGAAAATCTCGTATCTTCAGCATCGGACGGTGCAGAGAAATGTTTCGAGATTCTGGTGTGTAGAAACATGGTCCATGTAGCTCGACAGAAATGGGACGGGAGGGCCCGATCATGCCGCTTGCCTGGATCTTTGTACGATGTCTTTTATCAGATGGCTAAGAATGAAAGATTCCTCAAGATCTATGACCGTTCTATTCATGATGAAGGAAAGTCCGATGCCCCACGTATCGCAATACATAGGGATATTTCTGGAGGAGGAGAAGCAAAGGTGCAAATAAATTTGCCGCAAGCAGGACGAGAGCGATCAGAAACAAATGCACAAGAAGCACACAAAGAGATTACTCCCGCTGAGCCACGTCAAAAAATGTCTGCCAGCGACAATTCCACGCCGTATGGCATCCAACAACTTTGTTCCTATGTGTCATTCCACACCACGAAGCTAGGAACACCGGCCAGAGAGATAGCGGCGTTACTTAAACCGCTAGTGGTGAAAGGGGACTCGAGTATGCTGAGGGTACTCGATCTTGAGGGTGTCTACAAGCCTTCGCTTCCGGAGGAGCTTGGCGACATATTGCCGAAACTGAAGTACTTAGGGCTGAGATGGACTCTTCTTGAACGGCTTCCGAAGTTGGTGGGGCTATTGTCACACTTGGAGACTTTGGATGTGAAGTACACTAACATATCCAATCTGCCGGATTCAATCTTGGAGGCAGAGAATCTACGACATCTATACATGACCGAGGTGGTCTTGGATGTCGCCGCTCGTCATCAATTGGAATCCAAGAAATCATTAAACTGCAACATCCAAACCATCTGGGGCTTAGTCATCAAAGATGACAGTCCCACGTTGGAAGTGCTGCGCAAGTTGACAGGCCTAAGGAAGCTGGCTCTGACATGGACGGGCTGGGAGGTTTTGCAAGTAACCCAGTCAATTTCGGATCTGAAGATGCTTAAATCCCTCAGATTGCGATTGGAGGATTCATATTGTGAAATGGGTGACATGAGCAGGCTCAAGTCTCTTTCCATCTTGTACCTGCTCGGACATCCGGCCGCGCTGAGATTGTTGGAGTCGCACTTTCCTCCGAACCTAAAAGTACTAACCTTGTCCGGGTTGCAGCAACATGACGATCCGATGGGAGTCCTGGGGAAGCTGAAATGCTTGACCACTCTCCGATTATTTGCCATCTCATACTATGGCGAGACATTCAGCGTCTCAGAAGGAACATTTCCGAGGCTCCGTGTACTGAAACTATGGAAGCTGGAGTACCTGATCGCGTGGACTATACAGGCAAATGCAATGCCATGCCTTGCAGACTTGGAAATTAAGGAGTGCGAGAGGCTGAAGACGATCGACGGGCTGCAGAAGATCGAGACCTTGGAACTAATCACACTGGTTAGAGTGCAGGATGAACTCAAGCGATGGGTTAGAGAAATGCAGCTGAACGTGCCAATTATAGTGAAGGTATTGGTCACTGAGTTTGATATGCGTCAGTAACAAATAGGCATCGTATGTGTGTGTGAGCATGTGTGCGTTGGGTTTTACCTCATAGAACATAGCTAGGCTTTATAGTGTAAGTGTCGTGGTTATTTACGAATATAAGTTTGGGTTCTTGATCATGAACAGGATTTAAAAAAGGGAGAGGAGCAATCAGATGAAGAAGACAGCAAGTGAGGAAAAAGATGAAGATGACTATAGTGAATGACTTTGAATCCCGTCTCAAGGAAGATGATGATGATGATGATATCGATGATTGTTAGTAAGACGAGTATGATCATTAGTGATATTATATTAGAAATTCTTAATATTTTCTATAGAATATTTTCCTATATTAAATACAATTATGATTGTACATATATCTTCTTTCGATTGTGTATATCTTCATTCTCGTGTACTCTTCTTTAACATCTATAGAAATATACAGAAATTTCATAATTTCTCCTTTTTGGATTTTTTTTTTTATCTATGACAATGAAGAAGAAGAGGAGGAGGAGATATGTCTTTATGGGAAGCATGACGAATATTTTGAGGGATTAAAGTTTGTCGGAATAATCCAGTTAGGAGTTGCATGAATAAAAGGAGGAAGGAAGGAAAGAAAATTCTAATTCCCCATCTTGTTTGGGTTTGCATTGGTAGGATGTAAACAGAAGAGCCAAATGAAAATTCATTTAATTAATAAAGAAATCCTTTTATGGTAATGTTACTTTAAAGAATTAATGTAGTGTTCGCAAGCTATGTAATTACAATCATCATGACCTCTGTTGCATGAATTAATGTGTTTTTTTTGGTTGAATGAATATGTAATCACTAATTATTTACATTTATCTCCATGCATGTCGGCATTCTTTCATCAATTTCAGAGTATATTATTGGAATCACAAAGTATGGATAATAAATGCAATAATGGCACATTAGTTGGGAAATTTTTATGAGCGCTCGAAATATCACATGATTATTCACCTAACTAATTAGGAAATATCAAACATTGTAAGCTTTCTCATAATCTTAGAAGAAGAATATTTTGTAAAATTAATGTCACGCGATGTTTTGAAATATATAAAAATATTAAATGGAGAGTAAATTCACATGAAGACGGAGGGTGGTGGGGGCTCACTTTTTTTTTTTTTTTTTCAAATGTGTGGGACCAAATTTGGATTCTGTGGTATGTGGTGATTTAACGGTGGCAAAGGTTAGGTAATACAAAACACGAAAGATTATTGAAAAGAGGTGTTAAACCTATTGTTAGAGGAGGTCGTCAACCTCGCTAGATCTAGCGAGAGCAACCCTTACTTATGGCCGACAGAGAAAATTAGGGAAAAAAGAAAAATAAAAGAAAGAAAAAAATTCAAAAACTTGTAAAAAATTGTCCATATTAGGGCTGTGGTACCATATAGGACGACTAGCTCGGTTGAATGTTAATGTTGGAGATTTTAGATTAAAATTGGATAGAATGATTATAATAGCTAAATATTCATGACTAAATTGGTTAAAGTAAAAGGATTATGACTAAATTAGTGTTTGTATAATAGGCATGTGACTTTCTTGATAATTTTCTCGAAAAAAAAAAAGAAAAAGAAAAACACATGACCAATTCGTATCCATATCACAAATAAGATTGATGTGGCCTTTTTCTCTTATTTTCTATTTTCCGTTTTCAATTTTTAGTTGTGGCTCTCTCTCTCTCTCTCTTTTTTATTGACACCTCTTTCAGTTTTGAAAGAGAGAGAGGCGCGCACGATGGCAGTGGCTGCTGGCTGGTGCGTGCATACGGTGTCCGGTGGAGGTCAGTGAGAAGATATTCGGTGATTGTGCTGACGTGGCGCGCATGTGAATTCATACCGAATAACAGGTCGAAACGTGTGAGCTGAGGTGAAATAAAAAAAATATATATATATATATTTTTAAAAAAAAAAAAAAAATATTTCTTCGCCCCTCGCTCCTCTCCTCTGCTCTGCAGTTCCGGTCCAACTGCCCACTCTATCCAGCCACCGCCTACTCCTCCATCCAACCACCCTCTCCCCAACCCCCTTGAGATTCCGGTGCGGCCGTCTCCTCCGCACAAGCCGTTGGGAACTTAAGCGGTCATGGAGTCTCTCTCCCGCATATCCCCTTCCGTCGTCCTCACTTTGAGTTCCCTCCGGCGAGTTCCCTTCCGTGAAACACGGCCATGACAGATCTGAAGGCATGGCCACCACCAGATCTGGAACCGCGGAGCCACGGCCGCGACACACCTTGAAGCCATGGCCGCGGCCGCGACACACCTTGGAACCAGATCTGTTGTGGCCAGGGCCCTGGCGAGGGACGGCCTCGCCAGGGCTTAGTTGCATTTTTCTGAAGGCTCGGCCATGATGGCTCGGCCGAGAATTAGAGGAGTTGCTCGGCCATGGCTCGGTCGAGACCTGGAGAAGGCTTGCCGCTCAGCTTTTCTGAAGTCCGACGACGGGTTGTTGTGCAAGCTCATTGGAGGAGGGAGTCGCCGAGATCTGGAGGCTTGGCCAGGTCTGTCACGGTCATGGCTCCGCGGTTCCAGATCTGGATGGGGCCAAGCGACGCCGGGACAGGCGGAGATGGTGGCCGGACGAGGATTGTGCTCTGTGATGGAGGAAGAGGATGACGAGAATTTTTTTTTTTTTTTTTTTTATATTTTTATACCGTCTCTGCTGACACGTGGCGATCTATTTTTGGATATAAAAATGCGCGCCACGTCAGCGATTGACGTGGCGCATTGCGATCGCTGAACATTTTCTCCAGGTTTTCTCGGCAATGGCAGGCTGTGGCGATTGGTGCAACAGCTGCACGGCTTGAGAGGAGAAGAGAAAAAACCAAACAAGAAGATGAAAAATGATGAGAGTACATCTTGGCCATTGAATTCGTATGGCGCTGATCATGCGAAAGTCTTTACTTACTAATCTCCACCAACCTGCGGGTGCAAATTCGGCTACATACACTGCCTGCTACTCCTTATATACTCTTAACTGAATTTTACAGAGAGAGAGAGAGAGAGCGTGTGTTCCAAATAATTTTTTTTTTTAACTCTTAATTTATTTTCTGTTTGTAACTAATTTTTTTGCAACGTGATTGCGGCAAATTGTTCATTCATTTCATAGAAAAAATGAGTTAACTTGTTGAGTTATAGCCGGGACGACTCTATTGTTTTGTTCGAAAGACAAACATTCTCATCATCAATAAATCTTTAGAAATATTGGTTCACCGCAAGTGCTATTGGGTTTACAAAAAGGTGTCTAGAAAATTATTAGCTAAGTAAATTATTAGTAGGTCACCAATTCACATGTTAAATCACCAATATCTATTTGCCTATCTACAAATTACCAATAGTTGCAATAAATTACCAACTTTTATTAGCGTAATGCACCAACATATCAAAGTTATCCACTTCATTTGAGCAAGTTACCAACTTTTTTGCATAAAGCTAACAATTAGTTTTTTATTTTAATTTGAATCGCTTACCAAAATATATTATTTGATCGATTTTGAATAACCAACTTTTCTTATAACTTGCTAACTTTTATAGAATTTATTGACTCTTAATCAAATTGGGAGAATGATCAGAAATTCCTAAATATTAAACTTATACCAATTTAGTTCTTAACTTTTCAATTTAGATAATTTAGTCCTAATTTTTTTTACCATTGCCAATGTAATCTATCTCGATCAATTTTAGTCGAAATTATTAACATAGGTCTCGGCCCGTCGCTCATTAACGTGAATGGCGCCGACATGGATAATTTTTAGAAATTTTCTATATTATTTCAGAATTTTTTTCTTTTTTCATTTTCATTTTCCTCTTTTCCATTTATTATCTTTCCTTTTCCTTTTGCCAATGATGGTTTGCCAACCACCGACAATAGGCAGTGGGCTGATGTGGGCGAGTGATGGTGAGGTAGACCCTCGTCCAAGTAAGGCAGCCTCACCCGGTTGGCGACGGGGACCCTCATAAACACTTGCCTTGACATGGCCATTAGGGCAGCCTTGTTCGGTGTCGCCCTCGATAGCTATCGCCTATGGCTAATGACTGGCAAACGGACCACTAATAAAAAGAAAAGGGAAAGAAAAAGAAAGAAAAAAAGAGTAGAAAATAGAAAAAAAGAAGAAGAAAACATTTATATTTTTAAAAAAATTATAAAAATTATCAACGTTAGTATCTATTGTGTTATGCAAGATAGTTGATATTCACGTTAGTGATTTCTTGCCAAAATTGGCTAGATGGACTAAATTGATAAATCATTACAATGTTTATCATTGAATTGCTTGAATTGAAAAGTTTAAGACTAAATTAATATAACCGCAATAGGTTCATCAACTAGTATTTTATTGTAGCCATTTACCTCCATTACATGATCTGTTCCGAATTACCAACTATTATTATAACTTACCAATTTTTGTTGAAGTTGTCTACTCTTATAGGAAGTTACCAACTTTATTTGTATTACCAATTTTTTTGCAGACCAAATTAGTATTTATTTTCACATTACTAACTGTTATTTAGACGCTTGGTTTCGGCACTACACATCCCGTGCTCTCTCTCTCTCTCTCTCTCTCTCTTTCTTTTCTTTTTGAAGGGGTTTTGATTGGTTACGACACAGAGTTTGTAGTGAAGAGTCCATCCAAATCGTCCATCGAGGGCAGCGTATTCAACCGCTCACCATGCTAATGATTGGTATGTTGCAATTCAATGATAAGTAAAAGACGTTCAATGTGGTTGTTATCTTTTTGAATAGACCTTTCCTTCTCCGCATTGCTAAGCCATGAGCCGCATTTTGCTTGTCAACCGATACATCGCCCCTCTAGTTACTGCTATAGGCTGCGAAAGCTTGCCGTGTTTGTTTTCATGCTTGACTCATCACTTTGTCTCTCTCCATTAGCTCTTAGTTCTCATCTCTGAATCATTCGGCACCCCGCTTATCTGTTATTGGCGACATGTCTCGCAGTCATTACTGGCTTGATCCTTATGAGGGCGCAGAGTGTGTTGGAGGTGCCCTCTTCTTCGAGCGACGTGTGGAAGGAGTGGGAGCTGAGAGGCGTGGTCTTCTTGAGCCTTGCCCTCCAAATCGTCCTCATTTGTCTCGGCAGCTGCCGCAGTACTTTCCTCATACTTGGATCAAGTTGGTCACTTGGTCGGCGTACCTATTGGCCGATTCAGTCGCAATTTATGCGATCGGCATGATCTCCAACATGATTAGGAAATCAAGGCCGGCAAATCGTTGAGCAACCCACACACGGAGCTAAGCACCTTTTGGGCGTCGTTTTTGTTGTTGCACTTGGGAGGCCCCGACACGATCAGTGCCTACGCGATTGAGGACAACGAGCTCTGGCTGAGGCACTCACTGACGTTGGTGAACCAGGCGGGCTTGACCGTTTATGTCTTGGTAATGGCGTGGACTCATCCTACCCTTTCCTTCCTTGCCATTCTGATACTGCTTTCGGGTTTCTATAAGTATGGCGAGAGGGTTTGGGTCCTCCGTGCTGCCAGCCAAAAGTACTTCAAGGACTCCTTCATGGAGTCCCCCCTTGGCCGGAAGGGTTCTGGCAAGATTGCGGCAGAATGCAAGTTGAAGCGGGAGGAAGGGTACGACGTCGTTCCTCATCATGTAATTGATGTAGATAATGAAGATGCTATCGAGATCGATGTTGCGATCGCCGAATTTTGTTCTAAAAAAATGAGTTTCGTGAAGGAGTCAGAGGACCAAGGATACGAGCGCATTGCGGGCACACTGCTATCAGCCAGGCGCTTGGTCAAAACTAGTCAGCGACTTTTCGCGGATCATTTGTTCAGTATGGAGGAACGCGACAGTTGCCTATCGATACTAAGAGCAAGCATTGTGCAGGGGATTTCAAGGTCATTGAACTCAGGAATCAGTCTCATCTACGACATGTTCTACTTTCGAAGGCAAAGGCGGTCTATACGAGATGGGGCTTTATTTGTAGACTCGCCATCTTATTCTCAATCTGTGTTGCCCTGGTGATCTTCTTTTTACCGACAAGCGACCATACTCGGGCCGGATCTATTCTTAACCTTCTTGTTGCTAGGAGCGGCCATTTTCATCGAGTTATACGCCCGGACTCCGTTCTTCTCGACCAGCTGCTTGTTGGCTCATTGAGAGAAAGCCACCGGCCGTCTTTCATTTCATCAACCGATCGTCTTGCATGCCTCTTTCTCCGACTGTGTCGCCCGTTGGTCACTGAGAAAAAGCAATCAGCTTACCTTATTTCTATCACTGAATCCGACCGCGTTGAAAAGGCGAGGTATCCAATTCCATGGGCCAATATAACTTGATGTCCTTCCAAAAAAATTACTTCCGCTGGTGGAGTTTCCTCAAGCTATCGCACGTCGAAGAGATGGCGGTGAAATTTCTCTACCCACGCCACGTGCCCGTTAGCGATGATGTCAAAAAACTAATCATGTCGAAGATCAAAGAGATGGAAGTGAGGGTCCAAGAGATGGACGAAAGAACTCCAAGACTTCCAAATGAGAGACAGGAATCCATGCGTTGAGCACACATGGTTAGCGAATGGCCGGCTTGAAAGAGAGCATCGAGCTCGACTTTGACGAGAGCATCCTAGACCGGCACATACGACGAGCTCGCTATTACCTCGATTACGATGGCTGGACAGCACTAAGGAGCGAGAAAGGAATAACCAAAGCCCTCAATAAGAAGTGCTTGATGGGTTTGCACTTGTCTCGGTACATGATATATCTCAAGATATGTGTCCTTCTATGTTGCCAGCCAGATTTTGGAAGTATCAGTGTTC